>OZ020492.1:13897664-14612202 GCA_963971405.1 Psococerastis gibbosa
AATCCAATGTAACCTAATCTAACCTATCCTAATTCAATGTAACCTAACTTAACATCATATTTATTTGATATAAAAAATATTTTTGTTAAAAAAATGATGAATTTAATCTAGGTAAACAGCTAACCTAACCCAATGTAACCTAATCTGGCCTATCCTAATCCAATGTAACCTACCCTAACTTGATATAAAAATTTAACCTAGCCTAATATTATAACTTAACCTGTCCTAGCCCAATGTAACTAAATCTAACATAGAAAACACGACTGCCTGGTATATTGCACACCTATTGTGAGAAACTGAGACTTAGTTGGGATTATTGAAAATTCATTTTTATAAACACGGCTGGTGGGTATATTGAACACCTATTGTGGGATTAATACATTTCTTTTAAGATGCTGAGTGCACTTATTATATCGGCGTACCTGAATTAATAGCGATGTGTCATAATCTTAATGCGAGGGGGACTGAAATGGCCACCAACCTTATGCACTCCAATATATAAAGGGTTGTCTGCATGGCAAATAAAGGGACTGTCTACTCATCAGCGACTGCTTATATGAATATGTACCTTTAACTGGTATTGTACATCAACTATTGTAAATGAATGTAAACCATTTTATGATATACAAATTTTATAATACACATATTTTAAAAGAAATCAATGTCTTTTCATACAATCACTTAAAACAAGCTTTTAAGCCTAAGACTTATCTATAATACAATAATGACCATGAGCTAAACGAATGTAAACCATTTTATGATATACAAATTTTATAATACACATATTTTAAAAGAAATCAATGTCTTTACATACAATCACTTAAAACAAACTTTTAAACCTAAGACATATCTATAATGCGATAATGACCCGGGAAACGTTCGGGGATGCTTCATCCTGCATGTAGTATTGTTTCCGGAAATTGAGAAAATGTTCATACAATACAGCAACAACCTTTTTGTTGAAGTTCGCCTGTAGCGGATGGTATGGATAGCATTCTGAGCCGAGGAATAGTTGCATTTGTCGTACAGCACATTGATCGAAGGCAGTAGCGTCTTTCAAATATCATCTGCTCGTGCTGCTTGGAAGCCAATAATAGCAAACCGTGGTTTTTCACTTGAAGAAATCATTCGCACAGGGTTTCGCACATGATCAACAGTTATTCCATTGAGTTCATAGCATATTTCGGAGAATAAGTGTGCCATAGCATTAGCGCTAAGCCAGTCTTCACCTTGATAAGCAATTGTTGTCACACCTTTTTCCAGCACACCTTCAATATGCAGTCGGCTTTCACATGGTAGAGTAATAAGTATATCTTGTTGATGGATTGGTATGCGAATTTCATCATTTATCACCATACTTTTGTTTTACAAAGTTATAATGAAATTCGTACTTAACTACCTTGGATAGCTCGAGAACGGTTAGACCAATAAGTATTGGTTTGTTTAGCAAAATATTATTATTATTATTATTTTTTTTTTTTTGATCGGACTGCTATTAAATCGTTTGAAAAAATCCTAAAATCTTTAAATGCAGGGGATGAGATAAGTTTGCTAGCTCGTTTGCCAGTGTTAACTAACTATAATTTTGCGTGATTTCTAACATTCTCCATTGTCTTCCCATACATACTATTAATTTTCAATTTATAAAAATCCTTCTCGAAATCATTACAAGCTAATTAAAATCGATAAAGGGTCGCATCCAAGCGCTTTGCTTAAAAGCTAAAATTTTAAGTATACATTTTAATTTTAATGCCAATTCTAAACATTGCTTCAAATTTCGATAATGTATTATATAGTTATGTTTGTCGTTTAAGTTGGGAATAAGCATTGAGATGGTGGATGTTAAAGATATATTATTTTCAGCGAGAAATTCCTTGCAATATGGAGAAATCATGTCTGAAGTTACAACACAATGTTCAGCTGCTAGTGGGTATTCATTATGTAAATCATGTAATTTTTGTGGATATTCCAAGTCCACATGTAATATGAACCCATCATCGTCCTCATTAGGTGCGAGCATTACATTAAAATTTTTTGATTTCTTCCTCCTCCATCCAGCGAAACCCACTAATATTTTCAGACAGCTCTGAAGAGCTAGCCCTGGTGCAGTGTACATGTGACAAATTTCGAGGTTATTGTTTTCAAAACATTAGGCTCTAAAGGCTTCAAAAACATCGCAAAAGAGAAGGGTGTTGTTTAATACATTCAAGTCTTGGTATTCTTCTAAATTCTTTATATCAAAAGCATTCCACACCTTTTGAGCATGTTCATATTTTTCTTGTGAAATCCACTCTTGAGTTAATTGACAAAAAAAAAAAAAAAAAAAAAAAAAAAAAAAAAAAAAAAAAAAAAAAAAAAAAAAAAAAAAAATTGCAATGATTGTAGGTAAGTGTTCCTCATTAAATTGTGACTCGTGCGTTATATATTCATAGGGGAAGACACCCTTCCTCAACATCAAGTCTAATTTTTCATCCACAAAACATGTTTTCATAATTTTAAATTTATTTTTATCCGCATCAACAAGATTTTTAACTACTGAATCTAATGAGGAGGCCATAAATTGGTAAGTGTCTTAAAAGCATAACTCTCCAATACTGAAAGCTATATATTCTTCCATAGTTTTAGCTATACTGGACTTGGTGTTGGTCGCAATCTTCAGATCCCCAATCATAACACTACCCTTTTCACACATTCTCACATTTACCTATCAGTTCCATTATATAACAGCCTTCCTGAGTTCATAAAAAAAAATCTACATCAAAAAAAAAAAAAAATTCATTAGTAAAATTAGCTTTCATCTGTCCCAAAATCAACTAAGAAATCTTCCAGCAATAGTGCGTTAGCATAACAACCCCGGATTCAACAGAGTGATAAACCATCTTAGTATATGATCTTACTTATTTCCTTACTTAGTGATGTTACTTAGAGTCTATATAAAATTAATTATTATCGATAAAGTTTTAGCCTAGTTATTATAGTATTAAGGGGTCCCCAGCACGGGAGAAATCCTTTGGGCCACCCCTACCTCATTATATTGGTGTGCATGTATATGTATTATTGAAGGAACGAAATACATTATTCTATTCTTCTATTCTATTCTATCTCAGTTTAATACTCCATAATAATTGCAACCTTAATCCATGCACATGTCAGATAATCGCAAAAGCAAATACTATTAAATATTTAGGCGTTACCATTGATAATCATCTCAAGTGGTATGAACTAATCCTCCTAACATCAAAACGAATTAGAAGAACCTATAACAAATTAAGGATGCTAAGGTGTACACTTAACGTTGACACTCTGTAAGGTAAGTTTATCATGCTTTAGTCCAATCAATTTTCCAATATAGCATATTAGCCTGGGGTGGTGCTCACTCTTCCCATATATGCTCCCTAGAAACTGATGTAAGAATAGCCATCAGGGTAGCTATAGGGAAGCCTCGCCGCTACCCTTCAAATCTTCTTTTTCAGGAATTCAATGCCCTCCCATTGCCATTGCTATGTGCAAAACAACTTCTACTTTTTCGATTTAAAAAGGGCAAAAACCATTCTTGGGCAAGGTGATTTCGTCCATCATAACATTAATACCAGACTTGGTACCGGACGCAACCTAAAAACTTTGAAACCGAATACGGAACACTTTATGCATTCGCATATTATGTATAAGTCTATTCCATTGTACAATTCCCTACCGGACAACATAAAGGACTCCGTCAGCATAACAAGTTTCAAGACACATAAAATACCTAATTTCTTCCAACCCCAATAACATCACGTCCCTACTTAGCAACTAGACTTAATGAAAATTGGGATACATACTGTAAAGTGGATGTTCTCTCAGTGTCGATTGTCAACCAATATTTTATTATTAGCCTACATTACTTCAGTTATCTGCCTGCACAATTGTTTTTCTATTAACGTTTAAAAAAAATTTTTTTTACTTAATTCGTACATTTTTTCTTTACTTGTATTTGCAATTGTAATGTTCACTTTTGCTTTTAAAGCCCCCCCCCCCCCCCTACCATTTTTAATATTGTAAATGTTGTTTGTTTATTTGTTGATATTTTATTGTGGGTCATCAGTGAGGAGAAGTTGTTCGTTTTTAGCAAGAAACCATGCTTCAGTATAGTTTTTATCATTGCCGGGTGCAACTGATGCAAAAACAAAATTCACTTAGCTTACAATGGACCCCCTGGTGTGATGGGTGTACTGAGTGCACCTGGTGATTCTCAACAGGTTTGAATCTGCACACGGTTATCTGTTTACTAAATCAATACTTCCCTTAAACCTGTGCGTTGGATAGATTTATTAATTGCCCAGCACGGGACTTGTCCTTTATACCATTTAATCACTTTAAAAAGTTTTATGTTTTCAGTTGTAATTGAATCAACCTCACCTTCCATATTATGTAAATATACAACGGGATCATGACGTATGGTTATGTTTTTATAATTGTATTATTTTACAACACCATCTAGAGCTATAGATGTTTGCATACAAAGTTCCCCTCGTTAGATAGTGCTCCTCCGCTCATAATTGTGCAATTATTATTATGATCAGTAAAATCTTCCCTCATAAACAATGTCTTTACATACAATCACTTAAAACAAACTTTTAAACCTAAGACATATCTATAATGCGATAATGACCATGCTTCAACCTAAGTGTTGGATAGATTTACGAAAACAAAAATCACTTTAGCTTACAATGGACTGTCAGCGAGGGGTAGATTTATTAATAGCTTGTTTGTGGCTAACTCAACCTATCCTTACCCAATGTAACCTAATCTAACCTATCCTAATTCAATGTAACCTAACTTAACATCATATTTATTTGATATAAAAATATTTTTGTTAAAAAAAATGATGAATTTAATCTAGGTAAACAGCTAACCTAACCCAATGTAACCTAATCTGGCCTATCCTAATCCAATGTAACCTACCCTAACTTGATATAAAAATTTAACCTAGCCTAATATTATAACTTAACCTGTCCTAGCCCAATGTAACTAAATCTAACATAGAAAACACGACTGCCTGGTATATTGCACACCCATTGTGAGAAACTGAGACTTAGTTGGGATTATTGAAAATTCATTTTTATAAACATGGCTGGTGGGTATATTGAGCACCTATTGTGGGATTAATACATTTCTTTTAAGATACTGAGTGCAACGCCGAGTCCCACCCTTACCGTCTATCATTCGTGGGTAGTCCACTGTTTCAAATTAGGTAATTAATATGTGCATTATTCAATGGCGCTCACCCTCACTGGTCTATCTATCCCTGTCTCCCATTAGCTCAAGCGTGTTCGTCGATGTAAATGTAGCTGATAAAAAATTAATAAGAAAAAACTTATATTAATTTATTTTAAGGTTTTTAAATACTATGGGTGTCTATATTTAGCTTATCTTTACTCAATGTAGTGTACTAAACATTATGCATTAGCTCAAGCGTGTTCATCGATGTAAATGTAGCTGATAAAAAAAAAAAATTAATAAGAAAAAAACTTATATTAACTTATTTTAAGGTTTTTAAATACTATGGGTGTCTATATTTAGCTTATCTTTACTCAATGTAGTGTACTTAACATTATGCATTAGCTCAAGCGTGGTCATCGATGTAAATTTAGCTGATAATAAATAATTAAGAAAAAACTTATATTAATTTATTTTACGGTCTTTAAATACTATGGGTGTCTATATTTAGCTTATGTTTACTCAATGTAGTGTACTAAACATTATGCATTAGCTCAAGCGTGTTCATCGATGTAAATATTGCTGATAAAAATTAATAAGAAAAAAACTTATATTAATTTATTTAACGGTCTTCAAATACTATGGGTGTCTATATTTAGCTTATGTTTACTTAATGTAGTGTACTTAACATTATTAATTAGCACAATCGTGTTCACCGATGTAAATTTATCTGATAATAAATAATTAAGAAAAAAACTTATATTAATTTATTTTACGGTCTTTAAATACTATGGGTGTCTATATTTAGCTTATGTTTACTTATTGTAGTGTACTTAACATTATGCATTAGCTCAAGCGTGGTCATCGATGTAAATTTAGCTGATAATAAATAATTAAGAAAAAACTTATATTAATTTATTTTACGGTCTTTAAATACTATGGGTGTCTATATTTAGCTTATGTTTACTCAATGTAGTGTACTAAACATTATGCATTAGCTCAAGCGTGTTCATCGATGTAAATATAGCTGATAAAAAAAAATTTATATTAATTTATTTTAAGGTTTTTAAATACTACGGGTGTCTATATTTAGCTTATGTTTACCTGGGTTATAAAAAAAAAAACAATCATAGTGCCATAGAAAGACCACCCACGAAGAAGAAAGAAGAAGAAGAAAGAAATGTTTTAATTACACCATAAAAAAAAAAAAAAAAAAAAAAAATATATATATATATATATATATATATAACTCTATCTCACAAATTAGTAATTATAAAAAAAAAAAACGATCATGGTGCCATAGAAAGACCACCCACGGGTCTCGACGGTGGGGATAAGCGCCAGAACCTCAGACCACCCACGAGGGGTAGCATGACGGGGGGTGGGGTAGATGGGGTAGCTCGACGGGGGGTGGGGTAAGCGCCAGAAACTCAGACCACCCACGAGGGGTAGCATGACGGGGGGTGGGGTAGATGGGGTAGCTCGACGGGGGGGTGGGGTAAGCGCCAGAACCTCAGACCACCCACGAGGGGTAGCATGATGGGTAGATGGGATAGGTCGACGGGAGGTGGGGTAAGTCCCGTTTTAATTCAATTAACACCATTAAATAAAAAAAAAAAAAAAAAAAAAAAAAATATAACTCTGTATCTCACAAATTAGTAATTATACAAAAAAAAAAAATCATAGTGCCATAGAAAGACCACCCACGGGTCTCGATGGGGGGGGGGGATAAGCGCCAGAACCTCAGACCACCCACGAGGGGTAGATGGGATAGCTCGACGGGGGGTGGGATAAGTCCCAGCACCTCAGACCACCCACGAGGGATAACACGCAAAAATAGATAGACCACCCGCGGGGGATAGCACGATGGGTAGATGGGGTAGCTCGACGGGGGGTGGGGTAAGCGCCAGAAACCCCCTTTCTACTCTACTGAGACCCCTGGACTCCCTTCGATGAGGGAAAATTTCTTCTTGGTGTGGATCCTGAATCCGCTGCTGTTATATTACAGAAGCATCGGTAGAGAATTGGACTCGGTACTGCGGCTGAAAGTGACGCTTTCACCACCTCATTCGACTTCGCGTGTGAAACGGGCATAAACCAAAGTAGGGGCAATGCCGAATCCGGAAAACTACCCCAGTTTCCCCTGGCCAAAGCAGCCTGTTGGGGATTTTCCATTGAAAGGGTGTGGGGACCTAACGCCCGGCGTGACGGTACTTGTACACAAATCTACCTTATCTTGCCCGTCCAAATGATCAATATTTCGTGCCCTGGTCTGTGTTTTCTTTACTCGGTATATTTTCTCGTAATATCTAGGGTTATATCAGAGCATATTTTAAGGAAGCCCCATTGGGGCAAGCGTGCCCCCCAGTGAGGTGATTTTGCCCCCTACTTTTGGGCATATTGCCCCACACAAATTGGGCACAAATTCAAATTCCAAGACTAACAAAACTAGAGATTAGAAAAAAAGAAGAAAAGAGTCAAAAGTTACGTTGCCCGTCGTATTTATGGCGCCAATTTTGTGTTCAACGTGACCGAAGAACTTATTTATGGTGGGGGGGGGGGGTGGATACAAGCGTAATTTACACTGTATAGAATAGGATTTCAATTTGTGCCTCCCGGTGAAAATTTCTTATAATATGCTCTGGGTTATATGTATTGTATTTAGAAGAGGAACCATACTAGGAACATAGCTCACCACTGGAAAAAAAAATGAAAAATTTACTTTCTTTCTTAAAAATTAAAAATTCCTCATGATTGATTTATGATAATTATGCATAAATGTGATTAATTTCTTTTTATTGCATTTTACATTCATAGTAAATTAATGAAAAAGTGTTGCAGTGTCAAATCTTGATATTTCTGCCAAAAATATTTCAGTAATACTTTCTACATCTACTTTGTAATACTTCGCAATAGTAAATAAAATAAAATACCTCTGTTAAGTGATTTTAAAATATATTTAAAACGACCGGTTTCGGCACTAGGCTGCAGACATACGAACAAAACTCTACAGTTGTAGGTTTTACTTGATGTCAATAGCCTGACGATGGCATAGTTCTGAAACGGGTCGCTTTAAATATATATTAGTATTACTTGACAAAGTCATTTTTTTTTACATTGTATTGGGAAATTATCTGTTTGGGGGAAAATAATACTCTAAGTATACGTTAGGTTTCATTTTCTAAAAATAGGGGAATGTGAGGCGCGATGGTCTGACTTAGGACTTAGTTACCACCCCTGGCAAAAACCGTAAAGTAAATAATGCCAAATCTTCCAAAGTCGCTACCAAGTGAAAGGTCCTCTCTCGTGAACAATGACCACAGCTCTATTTGGGGTTTTGTGGTCAGCAACCTGCCCAAGGGTTAGGCATTTTCCCATACCAGTGAACGTATGACAGCCATTAGTGTTGGGTTTTACATTTTTCCTTTTTTTATGTCGAGCCTTGTGACGTGGCCTTTCTTTTCATGTGTATATTCCAATGAGTATATCCTATTTTTCTTCTTCTTCTTCTACTTCTGGCACTACAGCCCTTGTTGAGCTTTGGCCTGCTCGACAACACTCCTCCAGTCGTCTCGGGTTTGTACGAAGCTCCACCATCTACGGACTCCCAACTCGCGAAGGTCAGTTTCTAACTCATCCTTCCAGCGTGTTTTAGGATATCCCGCCAGTCGTCTTCCTGTCATGCTTGCTTTGTACATCTTGTACGGTCTTCGGTCATCTGACATTCTTGTGTCCCAGCCATCTTAGGCGTTGCCCTTTTATAAACCGGACTACCCTGTACAGGTATGTCTACCCTGTATGTCATCCCGTTGAGTATTGCGTCTATTTCGGCATTGTTTCTTACACGCCACTCTCCGTTTTCGCATAGGGGTCCATAGATCTTCCTTATTATCTTTCTTTCCACTACTCTCAGTTTTTTGCGTCATTGCTGACAGTAAGATTCTAGGTATTACGAAGGAAAATTTTTGAAATACATTTACTTTACTTTACTTTACTTTAGGTTTCCGAGGCCTATGCTGCAATACGTCTGATAAGGATATTATTGCCCTCTAAAAATTGAAAAATGAAAATCAAAAAATTTCAACATAAAATAACATTGTAATGATATGGGCTATCTATCACCATAAAACAGTATATTTTGATTTGCCAATGTTGGAGAGTGTGCTCAAGTGAGTTGAGTTCAATTTGTCATGGATATGAGATGCAGTAAATCCAATTTTGGATAGGGTGGAGGGATTACTGATGTCTGGTAATTGAGGCGTCGGAAAATTCCAAGCCATTGGGCATTTTCGGAAGGATAGGGGAGGACTCTAGCCTTGCGCTCCAACGATTTGCACAAGATGCTTTCACTCGAAAAGGGTTGCAAATAGGGTGACTGTGATACCCGGTTGACATATGCCCAAAACAACCATGTCCTTGAGATGATACTTTCGTAAACTGCTAAACCTGACAATTACAGTTTTTTAGTTTCGAATTAAAACTTCCATGCTCACACGTTGCACTTTCTTTGCTGGGGGATCAGGGACGGATTCTTTTTTGGGAGGGGAGGGGTGTAGTGGGGGGTCAAAATTGAATAACCTTATGTAGTATCGAATAAATTATAACGAAATGAATTAACTTAAAACAGACTTGCTAAATTTGGAGGGGGGGGGCAGCTACCCCCCTGCCCCCCTGTATGACCATCCTTGTGGGGGATGAGCTTTTATTTAGCGTAACGCGAGAAGTCTCAACACAGCTTTGTACAAACTCCACCTTCCTTAAGGCGGGGATTCCACAGACCTGCAAGTGCAAAATACAAATACGGTGACGTGGTAGCAGACATTCAAGACTTAGGCGGGGGAAACCCCGCACTGACCTCGCATTGCAGAATGCACATGACATTGACGGAAATGTTTGTTTTCCTCTATGCCATAGTTAAAATTGATCAATGATCATATACAGTAAAATCACAAACTAAAATTAAAAAATGGCGTCATGGGATATGTTAAGTACAAACATTTTAATAGATTTCTATGAAAGAAAAATTCTAATTTCCATCAATGTCATTTGCATTCTGCAATGCGAGGTCGGTGGAAACCCCGCCTTAGTCTTGAATGTCTGCTACCACGTCACCGTTTTTGTATTTAGCCCTAGCCGGCCGGTGGAATCCCCGCCTGAATAGCCCAAATAAACATCAGTATTAAACATAAAATAGCCAATACTAAACGGATTCAAAATCAAGAAAATTCCTTCTGAGCAGCGTCGGCTACAAGCAAAGGTGCTGGAGATATATTCTAAGATGACATGATCTGCTAAGGAAATAGAATAGTGTGGGGGGTCTTCGAGGCTGGAGTGGATTGCAAATATGATTTAGTTTGCATGTCATTTCCTCATATTAATTTTCACAGGTCGTCTTAGGGTTCCGGTGCCGCTGAAAGACCAATTCAATTCGATGGTTCGCCATTCATTGATTACACTGCAAAAGGCAGGGCCGTACACTAAAAAAAATTTCCCCTTGAATTTTGATATTTAAGACCCACAAGCAACAGACGGCAGTTCCTTGCAAACGTATATTTGTGACTTTTTCAGATGGTGGGAGGGGGTGTAGCAAGATTTATTGGGGGGGGGGGGGGCATGCAACGTCAATATACAACAAATTTCCCACTTACGAGTATACCACGGACGACACGAATTGCCTATATATCTAATTAAATCATCCATGAGAAAGTTTCTATAGTGACTTCGTGGAAGTGAAACATGATTAATAAGCATATTATATATAAAAATTTCACTTATTACACTTATTTTATATATAATATACTTATTAATTATCTAATCGAATGTTACCTTGTCCCAGGAGTGAAAGGCAATTAGAAAGTAATATTAAAATAACCTTTTATTACTAATAAAAAGGTTACAAAATGAGCTTTCCACTACTTCTGGCCGTTTTATCCAAAATTTTCTCTCTATAGTGACAGTAATAGCGTAAACTGTGTAATGAGCTGATATTAGAGCAAAACTAGTCAGTTGCTCATTTTCCATCAAGTTTCTTAAATATGACTTAATCCGTTTCAACGATGAAAATGTTCTGAAAATTTTGCTATTTTACTAAATTTGGCGTTGGGGGGGGGGGTCCCTTAAGGTTAACCTCGTTAACAGCAAATCGTACCCCCCAAATTCGTTTTTTGTAAGTCAAATTTCCCGGATAATATTGGTTTTTGTACAATCAACAGATAAATCCACAAGAATAAATGCTTACGAAATTGCATTAGCATTATACAATACAGTTTGAAACAGATGAAATGTTCTTCGACAATTACCCACACAGTATGTCACTGTCACTGGCAAAATTTGGCGACAGTTTCGGAATGCGTGAAAAAATTCAAAGAAACTGTGGTCAACCGTTTGAGTGACGGGCACGTAACATTTATAAAATAGTAGAGAAACATTTCTTCCATTTCATTTCGTTGATGGGTCCTTTTTTCTTGTGAAATAAGACATTGTTAAAAAAAAACCTGATAGTAAGGGTTGCCCGACTCTTAAATAAATAAATAAATAAATATTGATTTTTCGTTCTATAACTAAGCCAACCTAGCTTAATGGAAGTGAAGCAATGGAGCCAATTGGCCAATGACTTTATAAGAGCCATGAAAAAAATGGAGTCCCCATCAGAAAACTTATTCCCAGCCTTTGAACCCCATATAGAAATTATGTTAATACAGCTCCACGTATAAACATTCATATTTCTGTTGAAATTGAATTTTTTGCATGAACAACAAAATTATATCAAACAGCGTTAAATAACCCTACGCCTACCTGTCGTCTTAAAATTCCAATACAACTACGAGTGCTGCGCACCCTTAAAAGATAACAGTCCAGATTTGAAGACCCTCCCATAAGAAGTTACACTTCAAAACAGATAGTGGTGTCACCGAATCTCTCTTAATTAATATCTATTACAAATTATATTTTTTTTTCTTTAAAAAAAAGATTTTTCGCTAACAAACAATGCAATGAATGTATCCGAATTCCGAATAACCTCTTCAGTCGCCTCTGTAGGTAATACCTGTGTTGAGTTACGACAGGCCACCGAACTCATGATGTGTAGAGACTCGAACAAGTACGAGCAAGCTACCAGACCTCTGTTATTTACATGGGTGGAGCTAGGATTGGATTCAGAGGGGGGACAGATGCAAAAGTTCCATTCAATCGATTGGTTTTCGCGGGTTTATTTGAATTAAAAAAATATATATATAAACATTAAAATCTGATTTATTATGTCTAGTTTAAATTCCCCGTTCTTTCTTGCATTGTTTAAAGTGCAAATTCATTAAGGAAAACGCAAATCCATCTAGTATTAACTCGTCAAATCTTTAGGGGGGGGGGGCTCCTCTCTGGCTACGCCGATGCTATATATCTATTAAAAACTAACAAAGTGTCAAAAACCCCGTGACTACGCTACACATGTTGCTAGAATAAACCTAGCTATATTTTAAGTAGTAAAAAATAGCGTTACGAAATTAATTCAACCACAAAAAAATCTTATTACAGCAGAGTGTAAACAAACCGATTTACACGGATCTTTTTCATAATGAACGATAGGTCTACAGGAATTTAGGGTGCTTTAATTGAAATGATTAGGTTAAAGGGCCGCCACCGTCATTTAGGCCTCCCGTTCGGCACTTACTTTCAAAGCACTAGCGTAGGCATGCCTCCCGTGGATTGCGGCACCTTTGTTTTACATTGGACTTGCCAAAGAAAACCCCGGCTGAATTAATTCCATCTTGTTAGTGATTAGCATCTTAGAATAATTCGAATCCAGGTTTAATTCAATATTAACAAGACCAGGCTGTCTAGGTGAGTCATGCGTTAAGAGGCTTTGCCGAGCGATGATATTTTTGACTCCATGATCTTAATCACCGATTAAATATTAACAACTCATAGTTATTGTGCCTATGTCTTCTTCGGCACTCCATCTGTTTCTGCTTCCTTTCATACAACTGAAAGTACATCACCCGGTGACGCTACAGCTCATACATGCTCCACACTTCCACAGTATCAAGTCAGTCTGCTCGGTCCACCTGAAGAACTTGGAAGCCAGATTCCTTCTCGACGTCATTAAACCATCGTCACCCTTGCTCTGGGGTGTTGTGTTCGCTGCACGGCCGTCTGCCTTATGCATCCTAGCCATCTGGCTCGAGCTTATTTGACCTGTCAAGTTCCTCACACAGATCATCCAATTCCGCGCCACTCTCCCTTTTCGCACACAATGTCGAATTGAAGTATGGACTGGAGAAGGCTTAAAGACTTACTTTTTGTATCTTTTATTTATCCAAAATTTTATTGGCCTTCCACTGGTGCCTTGCCCCAGGGTCATGGGGAGGTGTTAAGTTCAGCTCACCCCTCGCAATTTAAACTTGAGCCCACTGATAGTGATTGGCATCCCCCTAGCTCAATTCCTGGATGCGACACTTACTACGCCAGTAAGCTATCTCTATTAATATGGGGACTTGACCTTTGAGCTCCCCTTCCATTTGTAATATTGTAAGTTATGTAAATGTTGTTTTAATTTAATAAATTTGATTTGATTTGATTGAGGTCGTACCCAGGGGAGGGGGGCGGATCTGTTTTAACCCTCCACTTCTCAAAAAAAAAAATGGTGTAAAACCCCTCAATTTCGCGCTTATTTGATAAAACATTCCCCCCTCCTATTTGCACAAAAAATGTTTAAGTTTCTTATATATGACTGTTGAATACATAAGCTACAATCTGACTGCAACAGTAGTAGTATCGATGGAACCCCCTCCCCCTCCTATCTCTGAATTCCTGGGTACGCCCTTGTCGTATATACTTTCCTTGTTTAGAGCATTAACTAGATCCCTACAGTAAGCCAAAAGCAGGAACGGTGAAATCCAGCAGACGGTTTTCGAGTTTGACCACTGGTCCAGTAAGCTTTAGATAATAATCCCGGATGATCCTGCTTTGGACCTGGCAACTGGGCAGCAGGGTGCTTTTACTGCCGTCCTGTAAGCTACTTCCTCATGTTTATTTACCCCGCCCCTCCCTGGCTCCCCCCCCTCGCTTTAAACAGCAACCAGTATTCCTCTCTATAAGTGCTCCTGATTAGCCCAGTTGGTAGAGACTTAAAGTGGATTGTTTCATATTTAACTGACGGGTATCAATATACTAAGGTTAACAATGTGAAAAGTGGCAAACTACCACTATACGGCATGGCATACTGCAAGGCTCTTCACTGGGGCCGTTGTTATTTCTCGTCTTCACAAATGAAGCTTGTGAGCTACAGCTTTTTAGTAAAATACTGTTTTTTGCGGATGATGCTGCTGTCATTTGTTCTCATCATGACTATGATTACTTGTACCAAAAATTATCTGAAGATATTAAAAAATCGATGGAATGGTTTCATAACCATAAACTGCTGCCAAACTTCGAAAAAACCGAACTAATTGAATACACTTATAACCGAAATGCAAATAATCCCTACAGGAATGTACCTATGAAAATACATATATCCAATTGCAATGTAACGGACTGTGAATGCCCGGCCATTCACCATGTAAGCACTATTAGATATCTCGGCGTATACTTTGATGTTCATTTGGTATGGGAATTAACACTTAATAATCTTTACAACTCACTTAGACGATTAAATGTACTGTTCTATAATTTAAAAAAATTTATGCCTGTTAATGCCTTAGTCACAATTTACATGACATGCTTTCAATTGAGACTTCAATATGGTATATTGCTGTGGGGTTCAGCTGCACAGGTGCACATGACAAAAAAATGTAACATGTCAGAAATTTGCTATTAGATCTATTACGGGCAGACCTCGTTTTTCTCATACCAGCAAATTGTTCAAGAAATTACAAATCATGCCTGTATATCTATTATACAAGAAGGTGGCACTGCTGCATTTACTTTTAAGCGCTGTACAAACTATAGCAACGGGAAATAGAGCCACAAGACAAACCGGCTACTTAGTGTTGCCAAATTACAATAAATCTAGCACCCGCGCCAACTTCTTGTATAGAGCTGTTCAGTTCTACAACGAATGTAAACGTGTCCATGCAGATGCCAAATGTAAAAAATCAATAGCAAATTTTGTCGCTGATTTCATGAAATGCCAGTTGGATTCCCATCACTAGATTGTTTGTGCATATTGTTGTTTTTTGTACACGTAGGATAATTTAGGTTAGGGCTTTGGGCGTTTCCCCACGGGCCATTAGGCTCGGGGACGCCCTGATTATGGTAAAAATGTTCATGTTTGGAAGAATAAAGAAATTATTATTATTATTATTATTATTATTATTATTAGACCTGGACTATGAAACGCAAGACCGACGTTCAAGACTTGACATATGACAAGAAAAAGGTACCGTCTGGCATGGGTCCACCCAACTCGTATACGTAAGTTAATGCAAAGTCATTATACAATTTCAAATTATAATGATAATAACGAAGCAGTGGAGTTGATTTGAAAGAGCAATTCCACACGTTTCGTCAATTTCTGCTGTTGAAATCCTCAGTAGTACTACGTAGTAGTACCACAGCTGAAATACAATCTTGGAAGTCTACGTTGTGCCACTGAAGATGTCAACTCCAGATATTGACGAAACGTTTGAAAGTACTCCTTCAGATCGATCACGCTGCATCATCCGGTCGTGAAAACCTTTGCATAAATAATAATGATAATAATGTAATATTATCAAATCAGGTTCCACCAGCTTTCTTAGTAATAATTAAGTTAGGTGCCGGTTCCACCGACCTGCTAGGGCTATTTACAAAAACGGTGACGTGGTAGCAGACATTCAAGACTTAGGTGGCGTTTCCACCGACATCGCATTGCAGAATGCAATTGAAATTGACGGAAATTAGAATTTTTCTTTTTATAGAAATCTATTAAAATGTTTGTACTTAACATATCCTATGACGCCATTTTTTAATTTTAGTTTGTTTGTTTGTGATTTTACTGTGTGATCATTGATCAATTTTAACTATGGCATAGAGGAAAATAAACATTTCCGTCAATTCTGCAATGCGAGGTCGGTGGAAACCCCGTCTAAGTCTTGAATGTCTGCTACCACGTCACTGTTTTGGTAAATAGCCCTAGCCGGTCGGTGGAATGGGCGCCTAAGTAAAGATTTCAATGTTAGCGACATCGGTGGCAAGGTGGTAGCGTGCTTGTACTTGTGCGAGTCTCTACACACCTTGCGGTCGGAGACGTGTCGTAACTCTACACAAGTACCTGTTAGGTGACTTAGGGAGGCGATTGAAGAGGTTAATCGGATACATTCATTAAATTGTTTGTACGCGAGTTAACCTTTTATATAAAAAAAAGTTAAAAGCGCTTAAGGTAGGTTTATTGTAAAAAAATTAAATAACAATGAATTCAATGACAATTTTTACACGGTATTGTAAAAATATCAGCCTTAAAATACTAAAGAATTTCTTTAGAAAAATTAGATTTCTGGTGGAAAAGTTTGAAAATGAGTCGGGTAGATTGGCTGTCAATTAGGGTGACCCAAGTTAACCCCTATCATGACCCTACCGCAGCACAAGACAAGGGACAATCCGCCAGGGACTTAAAAGTCAACAGTCGCTCTTATCTTGATTGTTAATCTCGTAATCAGTATCGACCCTGGTCATCTTACTGCAGTGCCGTACTGCGTTTATGTTGTACAATTGAACTCAAATGCTGAATATTGTTTGAGGCGGTTTGAATTATACTTGTGGGGCTATAAGCAGGGACGGATCCAGTCGATATTGGGTGGGGGGGGGGGGTAGTTTTACCCAGTGGTTACGCATAATTTAAGTTTTCTTAATTTGATAAGAAAATGACCAAAGCCAGGAAAGAAAATATATTCTTGCACTGTAAGCATTTTATTAAAATAAGACTAAGACAAAATAATGCTCCACCTTGCTTATATAACATTTCACTTCAGCACACAACTAAACTTGTTGCAGTTTGAGTAGCAAACAGGGCGCAAAATTTTGAGGTAGCCTAAAATAACAAGGAAAATTGCATCCTCTACGTAAATAGCTGAAAACGGTCAGTCTGAGAAGAAACGTAATTGTGTAGCATCGATTGAATAAGGACTTAATAAATTAAATTACAATGTATTTACTATTTTTTTTTTGGGGGGGGGGTGGCTGCCTACCCCCCTTTCCCCCCTGTATCCCTCTATGGTTGTGAGCAGGTGGGGTGGTAGCCTCGGGCGTCAGTGCTCCACGAACGACGAAAGCCACCCCAGGATATTGTTGTTTTCCAATTTATACGCTATTATTTGTCAGTTATCAGGATGGCCTACTATAGTGGCGGCGCTACGGGGGTGCCCGAGGGGGCCTGCCCCCCCCCCCCCAACAGTTTCTCCGGCCCCTCCGTGGCCCCCCCCCCCCACTTTTCAGATATTTTACATGTTGTTAAATTGGAGAATTATTGAACCGTATACCTACTCCCAATGAAAAATGTTTCGTTTTTTCATTGGCCCCCCCGGATAGAAGTCATGCCCCCCATGGCCCCCCCCGCCTTAAAATTTCTAGCGCCGCCACTGGCCCTACTATGCCTAAAATACGCACAGTAGCTGAGAAGGAAAAGGAATTAGCAGCTGACCTTTATGAGTGACCGGATGTAGTTCACGAATAATCCGGGAATATTAATAAACCGAATACAATAAATATTTAACCCTAAACCTCACCGATCGGCCGATCTTGTAGAGCTGATCGGAGCGGGGAGACTAGCCACAATCAAGATTTTAATATATACGAATGAGACGAGACTGTAATAATTTTGAATAAGGTAAGAATAAATGCGAATACGGAAATAACTATTAATAATGAACTACCGAATCGGACTTCGGACCTATTTTTGTCTTTTTCACTGAAATTAGATCATGGTCGGTTCGGACTTGCTTATCGCATTAAGACTCAGGTGACCATGGCGAATTATTTGTCATGAGAAGCCTTATTTCACATATTTATATTTAAATTGAAATCTCCTTATGATTCAGTATATGAAATAGTTATCTACAACTTAGGTGTCTTATTTGATAATTTTCGTATCGCACTAAATGAATTAAAATTAAAATGTATCAGATTATGGCTTCATCCCGTATGACTTCAACCTATACTCTTCAGTTTTTGATTTCCTATTTAAAAGTCAGTGTAAGGAAAGCTTTGAGATGGTCGAAATGTTCGATTTCGAGATTTAAACGGATTTACACGCTTTGGGGTCCCGCTCTCAGGAAGGTTTATTTATACGAAAGGTCTGTCTGGTGGTTTATTTGCCAGCGTCTCGATTTGCCGCCAAGCTACTCAATTCGATTTGATGAGATTCGACGTGTAGGTTTACATAACTTTTGCCCAGGGGAAAGTTTTTTTTGGTAACTTCATTTTAGGGGTTTCATCCTCCAATCCCACCTTAAAAAAGGCTTCAACGATTTACTGCTATTTTTGCACTCGAATAAATAAATAAATATATATTTCTGTTAAATTATACACTCAAGTAATCTACAAGTAATCAACAAGAAGGAATAAAGTAAAATCGTCACAATCAGGTAGTTCTGTCATTGTCATTGTGCTAGTGCCTCAGTGACAGCGTAGAAAGCTTTATCTAAGATATGGTCTCTAAGCAATTTAGGGAAGTTAGTAGCATTTCTCGCCACTCTCAGTTCAACCGGAAGTTTTCAGCGGTAAGCGAAACCTTGTAGTATAGGATCTAGTCACTCAAACTTGGCTGCGCGTGGTGCTGGCCTTACAAGGCATCCCCTTTGCCTCGTTTTGCATATGTCGGAGTCCCCATTTTATTTAAATTTCCCCAACACCTCCCCTCATACTTTAAATATTATGTAAAATGCATCTGTAAAGACTTGAATGAAAAAAAATTAATGGGTGTCGTCTGGCAGTTCCAAATACAGTGATTTCTCGATAATCCGACAGATATCGTATCAGACCACCGCCGGATTATCAAAAACGCCGGATTACTGGAAAATCATGAAAAAACACGTACGTACAGTATAAGACTTGTAATAACATACAGTACTGTACCAACAATAACTAAACAGAAGTCATATTTTGGAGGAATACAGTACAGTAACAAACTCACGTCATTCCATTGAATTTGAAACCCCAAAATAGTTCACAATAGTCGTCTGCTTTTTTACTGAGAAAGATGACTTGGTGTTGCAGTCTTTTAAGAATCAAAATATATTCACATGCTCAGCTGCCACATTGAAAACGCCGGATTACTGGCATTGCCGCATTAGCGAACAGGCGGATTACAGAGGGACTACGGTATATCAATTAATAAATTATTTTTTTTCATTCTAAAACGAATATTAAACATAAAGCATTTGGATAAAATAAAAGAATGAGAATGAGTGCCCCAATTTTTTTTTTTTTTGTATTTTTTATTTTGATGGACTTTTTCTGGACGCAGGCCTACTTATAGTGGCCCATAGGTCCCTTCTCCAATGCCAACGACCCCGTGGATTTGGGAAATTATTTATATTGTTTCCGTATGCATTTTTGGCCATTGGCAAACCGGCATACGTTCTCGATGTCAACCTACACCGGCTACAAGCGATAATCAACAAGCTGAGACAAGGTTACCAATAGCGCAGTGTAACAGTTGAAAGCATGACTTAACCAAGTACAGATACAAGTCTGAGGTGGGAAAAAATCTTAATAAATTTAAAATCAACTGGTAAGAAAAAATGAAAATCCAGAGCTTTGCAAGCATCATGCGATGCTTATTAAGTAAAGCTAGGGGAAGCTGTCACTTACCATTAACGGGATAAGAGGAGGTAATATTTTATTCGGAGCATGCTACAGTGACAGTTTCATTAAGTTCTATACCCCAATCATGCTCAGCAGTGTCTTAAAGCTTGGGTCCCACACTCTTCTGCCTTGGTTTCAAAATTACTTTTCTTAAACCTCATTTCCTGACATGAATCTATCCGCGTTCTTAATAAAGATGTTTTTTTTAATGCCAACAGCTGTTTCGTTTCTCATGTTTCTTAAATTGGTCAAAATCGCGCTTTGGTGCTTGGTCACAAGTATTGTTAATAATATCTCGGTTTTCTATTAGTACTCCCAAGAAAAATTTTTCTTCATTCTCAGCAGTGTCTTAAGGCTTGGGTCCCACACTCTTCTGCCTTGGTTTCAAAATTACTTTTCTTAAACCTCATTTCCTGACATGAATCTGTCCGCGTCCTTAATAAAGATGTTTTTTTTTAATGCCAACAGCTGTTTCGTTTCTCATGTTTCTTAAATTGGTGAAAATCGCTTTGGTGTTTGGTCACAAGTAGGCCCATTGTTCTTCATTCTCAGCAGTGTCTTAAAGCTCGGGTCCCACACTCTTTTACTTTATTACTTATATATTATATTATTATTACATTATATATTTACTGTTACTAATTACATTTCTTAACCCCCATTTCCTGACATGAATCTGCCCCTTAATAAAGATGTTTTGTTTTCAAGCCAACAGCAGTTTCGTTTCCCAAATTCCCATGTTTCTTAAATTGGTGAAAATCGCTTTGGTGTTAGGTCACAAGTATTGTTATGAATATCTCGGTTTTCCATTAGTACTCCCAAGAAAAATCATTTTTCACTCTCAGCAGTGTCTTAAAGCTTGGGTCCCACACTCTTATACCTGGGTTTCAAAATTACTATCCTTAGACCCCATTTCCTGACATGAATCTGTCTGTGTCCTTAATAATGATGTCGCATGCGACTCGCGAGCCTCACGTTGTCAACCCCTGCCATGGACCAACAATAAATCAATTCCATAAAAATAAATTCTCCATGCAAAGGAGGCTCAGGCTCTCTGACCCTCCTGCATCTACGCCATTGTGTATATGATTGAAGAAAGGGTGTCTGGAGCCGCCCCTGCTTTGATGGTAAGTTCAATAGAAGTGTAGACCGGCCCAGCTTCCAAAGTCGAAATGCCATTGGTTCTTACGAAGAGTCACACATAATTGTAAAAAGTTAACTCATTGTCTGGCCAGTTCTTTCCTATGGTAATTCAGGTCTTTAAGTAATACCGCCGGCATCATAAAAGACGCCAATGATTTGACTCGTTGGCTTCTTTCAAAGCCTTCAGTTTGGCGGCCCGCCCCGCCCGTCTTCTCGTTCCCTTTCAGGGCCGTAGACGGGAGAGCTAGGGGCTTGTGCCCCCCCCCCCCTAATTATTCTGATACTTTCTAAGCAACAGCGAAGGCAATGAAAAATACAGATATTTTAAATAATTAAAACTACCCAGAAACAATGTCCTAAATGCGTCCCCTTTCCCTTTTAATATAGCGGAGTGTGAAAGACGAGCTGCATAAGCTATAGGGATTTATAAATTTAAGCATTTTTACGGAGAAGTGTAGAGAAATGTGAGAAAAAATCAGGTAACCTATTCGCTGCTGTATTATAATAATATTTTTTTCTTTCTTTTCCTTGTCCAGTATTCCCTGGCCAAGGAGCATATATTAAAAAAATACAAAAGACTCATACAGTGCTGCTAAACAAGGCTTAATCATTTATTTCTGTTATTTATTTATAATGTTTATTTTATTTTTATTTTATTTTTACTTGTTATTTTAATGTTAATAGTCAGTTTTTTCATTATTATTACCTCCCATCATTGGCCAACCATCTTTTTATACCCGCTTTTAACTCACCCATCTGTTTAAATTTTTTCATTTGTGGAGGAAGTTCATTTAATATTTTTGGTATAGGCTAAGTACTTTGTTTAATTTCTCTCCATATTTGTTATGTTATCTCAAACTGAAGCTTAACAAAAATAATAATAATAATAACTTGAATTTTTCTTAAAGTATACAAATTACAATTTAGTTACATAATAAGCGTTATTTATGACGATGTTGACACTAGGAATTACTGACACATCCATTATATCGCCTACACACCAGACAACGCGTTTACACCATGAAGGGATCCAGCGGAAAATTTTTTGGGGGGGGGGGGGGATCACCAGTTGTTTATAAGGTAATTTGTTTGTTGAATAGTTGAGTTTTAAATTTTTTTTTTTTTACTAACTTATGAATTTACTTATTTAAGGGGGGCAGGACCCCCTCTGTTGATCAACCATTGGGGTCTTGCGCTTCATAACTTATTTAAAAAAAAGAATAAGACAATATTTTTGTCACAACAAAAATGGCCATAGTTCTGTATGACAAGGACAAGGCTATTTCGTTTACATTTTTGCATTTTGGAAATTGTTAAAATTTATAATAGGTTTATAGTAGGTTTATTTATGTGCCAGCCCCACACGCTTCGGCGTTGCTGAGCTTTGTAATAATTTTATGCTCACCAATTTTTTGTTATTGTTAATAAATACACGGATTTTCTTCCTATCTATCTCAAATAAAGCGTTGAAATATACGAAAGAAAGAAAGAAAGAAATAACGTTTCTCTTGGAAACGGGAAAATGGATTTAGCGAAAAAATGTGGTAATAAGTTGGGTTGCAATAAATTCTCACATTTCGGTTTGTCTACGTCACGAGCTATAAATTAGTAGCAATATGTCTTGTTGTCAAACCCAGTCCACTGACCAAGGGTGGGCTCTCTACTTTTCCCATCTACAGGGTGTTCTATAATGTATCTACAGATTTCAGATTTCATCTTACTATTACTATTTATATAAGTGAAATCATAAGAAATACTGCCACCACTAATTTTTTTTAATGAGAATTAAATAAGTACTATTATACAATATTATAAATGCACTCACCAAGTGTTCAGACCTGAGAACTGAGACAGTTAAATAAATAAATAATAAAATAATTTATTGGTTTTAGTGTTGAACCAAATTATATACTGCGTCTTAAGGCATGGTGCAATTGAAGAAATTAAACAAATAAATAAATAAATTCTAAAAAATCGTGAAAAATTAGGAATGAACCCACGATCCAAATTTTTCATGACTGTCTTTTTGGCTATGTAATGTTCAGACTAGGTTGCCTTCTCATCGTAAGTCAATTTAATGAGTATGTAATGACCAGTATAGGCAATAATATACTGAAATAAAAATTGTTAATTAAGGTAAGGGGTCAGTAGACCCAAGTCCAGTGGATTTTTATTTTTATTTTTTGGTACTTAATGAGGATTGAAAATGTGCCTTAACGCCCTCTTCTACCGGGCCCTTCAATTGATTGGTGAAGTTACACTTCTATCGTGTGGTCATAAGTACACACCATTTTTTTGTTCTATTTGTGAATAGTACCTTGATAAAATCTACTTTTCCTAAAATATCTGAATTCTAACCAGGCACGTAGCCAGGGAGGGGGCTTTGGGGGCCGAAGCCCCCCCCCCTCCGAAATGTAAAAAAATGAAAAAGGAGAAAAAGAAATGAGTGATATGAGTTTATTGGATATATTATTATGGAGCTGATTTATTAATAAAATTAATTTTTACATTCAACATTCTGTGTTTGGAAGAGATCACACTTTTTTTTCCTTGCATTGTTCAATTTGATGTTTCATGTGTAATTTTTTCTCCCTCTAAAAACACTAAAACTGTGTGTTTTTGCATGTAATATCTTTAAAATTTCCGGGGTGGGGGGCGGACCCGCCGTTTTACTGGGGGTATTCCATACCCCCCCCCCTGGTAGTTAGCACCCCCCGAAATAAAATCCTGGCTACGTGGTTGCTTCTAACACCTTCTTCCGCTGTACCCTTCGATTGACAGTTAGTCTAAAATTCACTTTATCGTACCACTTTCGAACGCACCCTTATAGTATATTTAATTAAATTAGTTCAACGGGACACCCTGTGAACTGTTTCCCCCATCGCGACGGCTAAATATTTCATTTTCATAACACTTGTTTGGAAATTGGAAAATTCTTTAGGGTTCCGTGAAAGGGGCGTTGACATGTGTTTAAGGGCGCCGCATTCTTCCACGCTTCTTAACAAGCCGTATCAAACCAATTTTCTTCGATCAAACCAAACTGGCTATGCCAACTAGGGGACGAATTTGATTTCTTTTCCAATGTTTATTTTTTGGTTAGGCGGAGTACTCCATGGCAGATGCCTCAATTCCGCACCACATCAATACCACATACAACATAAAAAAGAAGAGCATTGTTCATAGCCCTAAAATGTAACCTGAAACCCCAAAATAAGATGGGGCTGACACAGGGGATATCTATTTTACATATACTAGCCCTTTCTTTACTTGCTGCGGCATGCCTAAAAAGGCTTCCGCCTCATTTGAAACTAGCCGCTTTTGTCTTCTTGTCTAGATACAAATGACAATCCATCACTCTACGTTACAAGTTGTATACCACTTTGTACATGTATTGTAGAATTGGAAATCTTATAAAAAAATAACTCAGCCTTTCGTGTCGAACTGGGCGGGGGCGGGGGTCACCACCGTGCTTCAGTCCTGAGTAGCTTCAGCCAAATGAATGCCTCATTGTTAAGAAACTCAAAGCAGACATTTGGCGTCCGTGATTGGGGAAATTGACCCCCCCCCCCAACCTTTTGAAAAAAATCGTAAATAACATTCTTATGGAATTTTGGTAGACTATACGCATAACTAATTACCTTATTATAGTGGGCTGCAAAATAAATTTCTTTCTTTCTCTTCCCTTCTAGGCCTTCCAAAAAAACATTATTTATTATTTTTTAATTAAATTTTAGGCGCGGGACTCCTTCGAGTATTTTGTGTGTCTGGAGGTGTTAACATATTTGGTTATTGTTGGTAGTTTCCGTTTAGAACGGTTCTCTTGTATTTGTGAGTATTTGTCTTTAGGTGTTTCATGACTCCAGTCTTGATAAGAAAGTTTAATGTAGCTGTGATCGGCTCATGTTTGTGCCCATTTAAGGTTGTCAGGGTGTCTGGTTTTGGTAACGAAAGTCTGACTATTGCGTATATAGGGCATTCGGTAATATGTTTTACTGTTAGGTGGCTATTCCACTTGTCAATATTCCGTCATTTATGCATCAATAATTGATGCGATTTTTGTTTTAAGGAGACTATTATGTAGATACATAACTTATCTATATTATAAATTAAGTTATAATATGGTAGAGACTTATTATTGACGCATAAATGACGGAATACTGACTAGTGGAACAGCCGCCTTAGAGGCGCTAACAATAAAAATGCAGAGTGCATTATATATTATATATCAATAATATGTATATACGGTACTGACGTCAATATATAGTACATCGTAGTAAATGTAATACGAGTAATTGATGTAAAAAGTTATGCAGGTACACATATATTGCAGGTGGTCCAACCTTATCAATTTCAGGCTCGTAACATTGTAACTTTACACGAAGGTACCTGCCTTAAGTGGCCTTAGCCCTTCTCAATGTGGTTATATTGCACAAGTTCTGATAATTAGTTGAGTTATAGATTTTTTATTAGCCTGCTCCTGGAGAATTATCGACTTATAAAAAACTTGATTTTTTGGAATTATACGATAGCTCCCACTTCATCATAACACGTAAACTGGTTTCATGAAGAGCACTAAACTCATAACCTTCTTTATATTTTTTATTGTGATGTGTTGGGGTGTATGCAACAGAAAGAGCATTCTTCAATAAAATTGACCATCCCTCCATACCATAGAGAATCTCTATGGTATGGAGGTATGGACATGGACTTCGACCCTAGCTTTGAATTCGTGAAGAACAGAATCGGTGATGCATTTAAAATATGTAGACAAATGCACAGCATATCCTGGGGAGACAAGGCCGTAGCCAAGGGGGGGGTTCAAACCCCCCCCCCCCTCCCGAAATGAAATGGCTTGATACTAGATAGAATCGGATTTTGAGAGGAAAAATGAAAACCACTATGTAATGTCCTATGAAATTTCTAAACGCTCCCCCCCCCCCCGAAAACAAATCCTGGCTACGGCCTTGTGGGGAGATATCCTAGGGAGACATCGCCCCTAATGTTGAGGCCCTGAGGCGAATGAAACCAGAAGCCGAGTTGATGTTGACGGTTAAGAAACGGGAACTAACATACTACGGTCATGTCATGAGAAACAAAAAGAATCGACTTATAATAATAATCCAATTGAAGACATAAGGATTGAAGCCTGCTGGCTCCCACAAATTGCCATGATGATGGCCAATCAATGGAAGAGGCATTTATAGAAGCAGAAGAAGTTCATAAGAATTGTTGGTTCGAGTCCCACACTTGCTACATTTTCTGACCATGCTTCGGAGGGTATGTACAGCAGGCGGTCTCGGGCTTTCCCAGTTGAATGTAAGAGAGGGCTTTCCAGCCCTAATTCCACTAGGTTGGCTTAGTTATATAACGAAAAGTCAATATTTATTTATTTATTCTTTTTCGGGCTGCTTTTTTTTAAATTAAAAGTTTGAAAACTATACGCCCATTGCCTATACGTAATATGACAGTAGTTAGCTAGCAAAATCGTTCTTCATGTGTTACCCGATCGAGGGGTGTGCTTGACCTTGGCATCACGCCGTTGTACAGTATTGTACGCTGTTGAGGGCAAAGGGACCAGAACAAAATCTTTATAGCTTACGTAGTTAATTTAATAAAAAATATAAACTATCTGATTTTTGTGTGATCCCGGGTCGGGTTGACCAATTGACCGTTCCAAATCCTCCTGAAATAAAATTCTTACACCCAACATTTACATTTTTATTTTATACACGACAATTATAAGTATGTTTTTGGCAATAGCCCCTGTTAGAAAACAAAGAATGTAAAATTAGTTAGGAATTATTTGCATTGCTACGAAACGTTAAGCTAAGTAAAGGAAGCTTACCTTAAGAGTGTACAGCCCGTAGGAAATTGGCAACCCGAAATTTATTCCTTTCTATTTTTTATTTAATTAACTAAGTATGTTATTAAAGATTTGGCTCATCAAAGTTGCAGAAGACTACTTCATGCATCATATTATAAGATATTTTTAATTTTCGAAATTGTAGTTTTTTCATAAGCATGCAGATATTTTATAAACAATAACTTTACAAGTAAAAGCGATTTTATAAAAAAACTACGATTTCGAAAACTAAAAATACCTTATTATATAATGCATGAAGTAGTCTTCTACAACTTTGAGGAGACAAATCTTTAATAACATGCTTAGGTAATTAAATAAAATATAAGAAGTAATAAATTTCCTACGGGCTGTACACTCTTAAATCTTCAGGAATGTAGCAGAAGATAGTTGAAACGACAAGACCCTATTCAATTGACTACTCTCAAATTTGAAGGCCTAAGTGTGAATGAATGTTTTCCACTGTAGTTCGTCTCTCCCTTCCAACTCAATGTTTTCAAGACTCCATAAGGACACCGCCACATGTCCAAATAAACAAACATTGGAGCGACTGGAGTCACCTATAATCAACTTTCAAATCGATTCGAAATTTTCGATCTCGAGATTTCCATGTATTTACACGTTTTGGGGTCCTAGGAACCCAAAAGAGTGTTATTTACCAGTCTGTCGGTCTGTCTGTCTGTTCGTCGACTTGTGGGCAAACTACTCGGTGTGTTTCGATGATATTTGGAATTTAGGTTCACAAAAATTAAATCTCAGCACCACAATGTTTTTATTTTGGTCTAACTCAATTTCTGTGTTTTTTACCCTCCAAAAACTCCAAAAAACTATTTAAACATTTCTCAAAAACAGCTCCAAAGATTTTTCATTGATTCCAAATATATTGTTGTCATTATTATTGTAAATAATACTCAGCATGCCACGTGTCCCTTGATAGTTAGGTTCTGGGGGCAAAAAAATAAAAAAATACCCAATTTTCATGAAACATTACTAAAACATAGGCTTACGAGCATATAAAACGTAGATAATGGTCACATGCAAAAATTAGTCAGTTTTTTAAATATTTAATTTACTACGTAACCTATGAATATTTGGTTTTAGAAAACTATTTCATGCATAATATCATAGGGTATTTATTAGATATAATTTCTTCACGAGCCTTACAATGCTTGATACTTTAGTCGTCCATCAATATCATGAAATAATTTAAAAAAATTAAAAATACCCTTATTGTGGATGAATATATATATGAACATATATATATATATATATATATATATATATATAATAAAATAATAACATGTACCAAACCTTTATAACTTATGTAGTTAATTAAATAAAACATATTAATCCAGAGGTGATAATAATCTATACATTTGACACCCTTTTAATCCTGCCGCGATTTCCAATTTTTCTTCCGGGAGAAACCCTCAGTCCTCCATCATGGAATTGTCATATTTTTTAATTTGCAGTTTTGGGGTCGAGAGCCAGATTCTCAATTGCCTGCGGTTCTGCGCTGACTAAAATTCTGGATCCGCCCCTGTGGCATCTACTGTAACAAAAAGGTCACAAAGCCGACGCATAGATGTCTTGGCTATCACGTAGATAGTGGTAAATTAAATCAATACTTTCTGTATTAAAATTTCAAAAGTCATTTTCGTCGTAAATCAATACCATAATTGAAGTGAATGAAATTGTTTCTTAGAACGGGGCAGAAATGTGAAATTATAGAATAAAATAATAGCCCTTTGTGGGCTATTGCCTCAATAATCTCAATAATATGGAGACATCTATAATGATAATGTAAAGAGAAGCCAGGCCCGTTACCAGGGGGGGGGGGCTAAAGAGCTGCGGCCCCTCCAAAATATTTTGTCATTACCCTAGATAGAATTGAACTTTCCGTGCGACATGTAACTATGGCTGCAACGATTTTCTTAAAATTCACATATATTGCAGGGTTATTAATGTAAAACCCAAACCGTAAGCCCTTGATAGTTCGGTTCTGGGAGCAAAAAAGCTGACTCGTTTCCGGACTTGGTTGTGTCAATATAACGGCTGCTTCAATGTCAACGGTAAGCATGTTTGAGCTCGCCAATTGTGACTTGTAGTCCGTGTGGGTTGACACCGAGGACATGGAACAGTTGGCCAATTGTCTGATTAGGAAACAATACGAATTCTGTCCAAAACTCCGTAGGGTGTTTCACAGGGCAAGATTCAATGGGCCAAGTAGGCATAATATTAAAATAATAATGTAGGCCTATAATAAAATTATATTATTACGCCTGTCACTAGAAAATATTTATATATATAGCCACAATTTAGGGTTTTACGCATTTCAACAAATATACAGTACGGATTTGACCCAGAAAAATATTTTTTTATTGATGAAAGGATTCCCCCGAGGAAGTTTTTTTTTTTAATGAGACCCAAAGTAGTAAGTTTATACGCCATTCAACCACGTATACTAATTAATAATTTATTGCCTCCTTAAAAATGTAAAAATATGGAATTTGAACCCCCCCCCCAAAAAAAAAAATTATTGAAATGATTATACTGAAAATCTGGCAGCGCTAACCTCCCCCCCCCCCCCCCCCCCGTCGAGCTGAAAAAAATTAAAATGACGCTCCTGTTCTCTCCATTTTCAAATTACTCTTCCAGATAATCCAAAATGGCTGACATTCAAATGAGAGAGCACAGGGAGTATATGGACGAACAATATACGTCCGTATAGTATATATAGCTACATGTGGGATACTCGAAAATAAGGGTGGAATTCCGTCGGAGGCTTATAGCATTTTAAAAAGGGGTAAAAAATAATAAGGGGAGTTGTAATTTTGCAAAAAATCTGCACCCCTGCAGTTCACTTGTTCAGGTTTAAAGTTGCAAACAGCGGCACGTCCTAACGTGTCGTTGACTTTCTTAAGCTTTACCATGATTGTGCCCTACTTTGGGAATGCAGTTGCATTTTTTAATGGCGCCTCAGCTTGGGCGGACTTACACTGTTTTGTAACAGTGACAGGGCGGGTTTATGTACGTGTATTTTTAATCCCAGCGCTTTCCTACTTGAACTCAGCGTAAAAATTGATTATAAAATATTTGTTCTCCTATTTTACGAAATTTGCTTTTTGCTTTCCTATTTATTATAAGAAAGGCTTTGTGATGGAAAAAATTTTCGATTTCAATATTTCAGAGGATTTACACGGACATATTTTTCTCAAAAACGGGTCAAACTGTTTATTAAAAACCGTAAATTTAGTAGTCTTTACTAATTTGAATTTGGTTCTGGGCAAAAAAAAAAAAAAGAAAAAAAAACTGAAAAATGACAAAAAATAAAATTAATGATACATGTTTCCATCGATATTCCGAACTCACGGTATGATTAAGGTGTTAAATCGAGCAATAAAACCCAAAGGGTATAGGGTTGGCAACTGACTTTTGGTTGTTAAAAAAATTATTTTTTTATTAAATTGACGAAGCGAAGAATTATTATTAATGCACTGCATTTTTTAGCCCACTGGCCACTGTACACACCTTTCCCTTCTGGGCAATGCAATGCTTTGGGATAGGAAAATCTTAAATTCTCCGGGCAAATATGAATTACTTATTCGTGATTACTGTTCATCTATAATGGGTAATGTAAGAGTGGAAAATAAAGACAAGTTTCTTTCTTTCTTTCTTTTTATAATTCTAATTGATTAAGAGGAAAGCATGTACGGGTTCACTCGTACCTGAAACATTAGCATTTGCTAAGTACAATGAAATAAAATCAAATCTGAAGGACGAAGTTGTCTGCTACGTTTTACTTTTTACATTACCCCGAGACATCGATCGATGAATATAAATAAATAAATATAAATGTAAATATTGTTAGTAACATTTTTCACTTTTTTAATTGTTTTCATTGTATAATTACGAAGGCATTCAAGGCCGGAGTTACGTGACGAAACAGTAGAATCCGGGATGATAGGCCGTGGTCATATTGAAAGCGTACTTCTAAACGTTTCGATAACATCTGCGGTTGACATCTTCCGGGGCAGCAACTTGCTGCTGAGCCTCCGAGTTACAATCTTATAAGTCTACGCAGTTCCACTGATGAAGTTGCCGACCGCAGATTTCGACGAAACGTTTGGAAGTACGTTTGCAGAACGACCACAGGCTATCATCCCGGGTTCTACTGCTTCGTCATGTCTTCATTGTCAAATCGACGCTTGGCGGACCCCATTGGCCGCAAAATTTTGGGGGGGGGGGGGTCACAAGTTTTTTGTAAGTTTGAAAGGCAATTTTTTTTGTTGAAAAGTTGAGTTTTATTCATATTTTTTTTACTAGGTATCCTATGAATTTACTCATTTAGGGGGGGGGGGGGGGGGGTCACGACCCCCCTGACTCTCCCTGTGTATCCGCCATTGGGCCTTGCTCTGTCCCTTCCGCAGATGAAAACCCTGGATCCGCCCCTGGTTTCTAGCCTCCATCTTTGGCTACAATAGCCGCGGCTTATTACGCTACATCCAGTGACACTTTAGCCGCTCCCTTGTATAAATATTATGACTATTAACCAGGGCCGTAACCCTGAACTGATCCCCCCATTAACAACTCCGACATGCATTGTCGCCAGTATTCCAGTAATGAGATGCCAAATCTGGCAAGGCCGACTCCATCGTCCCACTCCATTGTTACTTAATTATGCAAAAATGGACAAGTGCAACTTGTATGGTGGCGCACTCTTGCGGCAACTTTACTAACTATAAATATCAGCTAATAATTCAACCCGGTGTTAGAAGGAAGCAGCCCAGGTTTTTGTTTTGGGGGGGGGGGGGGTCCAAAATGTGTTTTACGTATTTTATTAATGAAAGTCCATTCTATCTAAAGCCCTTTTATTTCGGAGCGGGTCCGGACCACCCCCTTGGCACGGCCTTGGGAGGACAGCAGACTGACTTTGCTCAATGCCAGGGAAAACTAGGAAAATAGGGGGAAAATTTTGGACTTTCACACAATATCTAAGCCGACCTAGAGGACTGTTACAGGGCTATACACTCAACTAGGAATGTCCAGTACCACCTTCTGAATAGGCTGTTTCTACTTCACTGAAAAAATTCCATCCCATGCATAAACATTCCTATACATAATAATAACGTCCTGACTTCTTGGTGGACGTTATGAAATGAAATGAAAAACGGCTTTAAATTAGGCCTACCCATTGGTCCCTTGTCCAATGCCAACGACCACATGGGTTTCGGATATTATTTATATTATTTCCCAAAGAATTTCGGGACATTGGCAAACTGGTATACGTCCTCGATGTCAACCTACAACGGCTACAAGCGATAATGGATAAGCTGTGACAAGCTTACCAATGGCGAAGTGTAACAGGTGTAGATACGAATTACTGTTACTAGACGCCAACTGCCTTACCATGTTGAATCCACGACAGCAAAGCGTGTTTCAAACTGCGGCAAACTTGTAGTGTGCACAGTGTTGGCAGGGGAACATTGTGGGACATGATAACGAGCTGAGACTATACCAGTCAGTCTACATGCGTGGCGAGTCCTGGTCACCTCCGAATTAATCGTGTGACTTTACTATGTTCCCCAGACGTCAAGTGGTTCGGAATCCATTACAATTAGGAGGTCCCCCCTGTCAGTCAACTCCCCTTCTCCCCGAGGTGAAGGAGTCTGCCCTTAGGGTGCCTCAAGTTAATAAACAGATTCACTCGCCCTGCCAGGCTGACAGGGTTGCTTAAAGCAGAAATGCTGAAAGCAGGCGTTAGAAAAAAAAACATTACTAGATTAAAAATAATAATTATAATCTCGAATGGAAATACACATTACCATGATACAGCCCAGCCTAAATGAGAAAATTGAAGAACTCGGTTATGACGACAAAGGGGTGAGGGGTGGACAAAAACAAATTGCATTGGGGAAGCATGCCCCCCCCCCTACTTTTCTAACTATATACTTGTACCGCTTCATCGCTTCTGGAAAAAGCTAAACAGTCACGGAAACCATGCCGTGATTTAAAACTTTTCCTGGCATGACATATCCTTATTCGTAAAAGAAAAACTTTGAAGAAGAAAGCTATAATAGTAAAATACCGATGGATAATTATTCATTTCTTAATGTGGTTTTGTTAAAACGAGTAAAGAATACAAAACTATGTGAAATGCTAGCTGCAGTTATAAATTAGAATGGGGGGGGGGGGGGGGGTAGGAGACAAGGGAAGGATCGCTGCACGGCATGTCTGAGTTTTCTTTTTAATTTTGTTTTTACAGTTTTCATTTTTCATTTTTTTTTCTTTTTGCATGCTTGATTTCGTTCATTAATGTAGACAATACTAAATTCCACGAAAGAAAGATCCTTTTCGGGTGAGGAAACTTATTTTCAGCACTTTTTTCGGTTACTCGAAAAAACAAACAAAAATTTAACAATTTATTAGACTTTGCCAAGTCATATATCTTCGAAATAGCTGGAAGGATGAGTTGGAAACTGACCTTCGCGAGTTGGGGGTTCGTAGATGGTGGAGCGTTGTACAAACCCGAGATGACTGGAGGAGTGTTGTCGAGCAGGTCAAAGCTTATTAAGGGCTGTAGAGCCAGAAGAAGAACTCATATATGCGGACATCTTATCTTAAGGGAAAGGTTCTAAATTATTTTGTAAACATGAAATGACCGTGAATTTTTTACTAAATTCATTAATCTCTCATTCTACTTCCTCTAAATTATAAAAGATGAAAATTCATACAAAATGCAAACTTTCGAATGAAGTTGAAATATTACTACTTTTGAAACTACCGATGAAGGGCATTAAACCGATTTTTTTATAATAGTTGTAGTAGGGGAAATATACCACTTTTTGAAAAGCTTGAATTATGCATGAATTTTTCATCTGACCCCTTTTCGTTTCGCAATTACTACCGGTCATAAAATTTTAATTTCCGATACTGAAATAACCTACATAAGAGAAATTGTAGAAAACTGTATTTTACACCTATATTTCCAAACTAGTCTCTGGGGGAGGCCAGTACTCCCACCAGGGACGGATCCAGCCCATTTTTTTGGGAGGGGGGTAGTTGTGGGTCAAAATAGGAAAAACAAATGTAAGATCGATTAAATCAGAGCTTAATACATTAATTTACAATAGATTTACCAAATTTGGGGGGCAGCTCCCCCCCCCTGTATCCGTCCTTGACCCCCAATTCCTCGGTTCATGTGACGGTGTTGACGAAAGCCTTTTTGGCCAGTAAGTTCCCAGTCCAGTTATGGACGGATGCAGCTGGCCCCCTGCCCCCCTAAATTTAGTAAATCTATTGTAAGTTAATTTATTACCCTCCTATTTAATCGATAGTACATTTTTGTTCCATTTTGACCCACAACTACCCCCCCCCCCCCCAAATTGGCTGGATCCCTCCCTGAGTCCAGTGGTCTGTCTCACCCTGTAAATTTGCCCTGGATACGACCTAAAAATGGTTTATCCTCCCCCAAAATAGGATTTTAGTCTTACTACGTATAGGGTGGGGGCGAATTGCTCCTTAGCACGAGGCTGATTCTCTCTACGGCCCTGGTTCCAGCCCTGGCACGAGAGCTAGTGTACCCTCCCTGGCAAAAGCTTATGGCATTAAAACCTGTGACAATAAAGTAATAGGGGATGGGGCCGAGATGTCTCGTACAGTCCCTGTCAGCAATTAAAAACTCGGGAGGTTACTCAAAAAGGGAGACGGGCGTTGCGTGACGAGCACCCGCCGCGACCTCATGCCGCGAAGAAGTGGCACATCAGTTACCAAAATGACATCTCTCTTTCTTTATTACTATCAAGAACATCCTCAGCCATAAGTAAACGAATAAAACCGTTCAATACTTCATACATGACATATATGACAAGTGTGAGTATATTCGCAGAAAATGTCATTGGCAAAGGAAGGCCAACCTAACGGCCAACGGGCACTCAAACTGTTACTTTTCCGAAAATTCAAAATTGCCTATGTTTTTTCAGGTGATCTTTGGGTGGTTAGTTGCTCCCCTCCATCTTGAGGTCCCTAGTCATTGGGAAAAAATATCTAAATACAATATGCACAATTCTGGCGAGCCCCAGTATAGTTGAACGAAAATAATTTAATATGAGGGAAGTTCTATTCATTCAGCTAAAAGGCAACTTTAAATTGCAATTAAATGTGACACTCCACTCCCGTGAACTCCCCCTCCCCCCTCCCCCTTAAAAGGAAATGGCCCCACTGACTTCTTGTAGATATAGATAATATGGTTATAACGAGGCCTGTTACTCATAGGCAGATTGTACGCAGCAGATCGGCTGAGGATCTGTCGAGATACATTGGAGCAAATGGGTTGCTGCACAAAAGCCGATTCTAATGCAGCAGATTTCAACTATGTGTGAACCACCTCGTTGTAGACCTCCCAGCACCCCAGCAGATCTGCAGCGTTGAATCTGCCTGTGTGCACTGGGATTTACGGTTGAGTAAACCCAGGAAGGGTAGACACACGGTAGGTAGAGCCAGGTTACGTTGACCCAGGGCATGTAGACCCAGGGCGGCTAGTTAATTCCTTTAATGAAGAGTACCGTTACTCGAACTTCTGGTGTCTGTGTTCAATGTTTTGGTATAGGGTAAATAATTATGACATTACCTAGTTATGGTGTTGGGGGGGGGGGGACCACCCTAATTCCTATAATATCGAGAAAAGATTCCCATAGGAGAGATGTCGCTGCTTTCCGCCTCCACCAATTAATTTATTATTTTAAGAAGAGGGCTAATTTGCGTGACGGCAAAGCAACCCTCAACTGAAAAAAAACTAGAGCATCGCTGACAGGGTGACAGTTACAAAATACTTAAGATATTTCTATTCAATTGTGAAAAAATGTTTTAAAATCAAACGTCTGTTTTGCATGCAGAATTAGCATTGAGTAACTTTTGAATGACATTGCGAATTTGAGACTTTTACAATCTTTATAATTTTCGATTGTCATGTCAAGTGCGGTGGAATAAGAAATGCCAGCTTTTGATATTAATGATTTAAGTTAATTGTAGTTTTTTTTAAAACGCTTTGGCAAGCTCACTTGCCCTACAGCTACGTCAGTGGCGGATGAATGGGGGTGACCATATATATTTATTATAATTTTAGATTTTTGCACCGGGTACATGGATTGTAAATTATTTCTTTTCAAAAATTCTCAACCAATATCGCCTTTGATGGCAAGGTGGTAGCGTGCTTGTATTTGTGCGAGTCTCTACACACCATTCGATAGGAGACGTGTCGTAACTCAAAACGGGTACTAAACCTACAGAAGCCACTGAAGAGGTCAATTGAACACATTCAAAAAATTTGCATGCGATTAACCTTACAAAAAGAAAATTACCTATCTGAACGATCGCAGTCTACAAAAGATAAAAACGTACAGATTTTGAATCTAAAGACTCCATTACTTTAATATCCGCAAATTATTCTGGTGAATGGAACAGTACAATCTGGGTAATGGTTGTTCTCAATAATGACAAAACTACTCGGCGTTAATGACGCAAAAAATGTCAAACGCATAATTACGTGTGTAAAAAAATAGCTTCGTCTTGTAAAGCCGTAAAGGTGTGTATACCCTAAAAGGGCAATTAACTATATAGGGGTGTGAAATCAAGGGGTTGTTGGATGAGCGAAAAGGCAGCGTCGTAGGTCGTCACGGTTTGTTCGAAAATTAATGAAAACTGGAGCGAAATTGCTCCCAAAGGAGCAGTAGCGCCCCTGGCGGTCGACCCTAGACATTTCGCGGTGGCATTTCCTTCTTTGACATTTTTACATGGCCTAATGATCCACCACGATTTCACATATAACCCGACACACTTTTCAAAAAAACACTTGTTTGACATTTTACCATTTTTGTGCACCCCACTATTGTAAGACAATACGTATTCAGCACAGGAAAACTTTAGTCAGATTTTAAGATTTGTTATCACTGTCACAATTGCAACATCGGCTTCGATGGCAAGGTGGTAGCGTGCTTGTACTTGTGCGAGTCTCTGCTCGCCATGCGATCGGAGACGTGTCGTAGCTCAGCACAAGTATTAATTTACTCATTGAGGCGACTGAAGAGGTCAATCGGATACATTCATTAAATTGTTTGTATGCGATTAACCTTTTATTATAAAAAAAAACGTTTTTATGAAAGACAGAAAATTTAAACACAATGGGGACACTCACACCTACAACACGAGACAAAGGGGAGACCTTGTAAGGCCACCACTACACACAGCCAAGTGTGAGCGACTGGATCCTATACTTCAAGAATTCGCCTGCCTTTGAAAATTTCCAAGTGAACTGAGAGCGGCGAGAAATGCTACTAACTTCCCTAAATTGCTTAGAGACCATCTCTTAGAGAAAGCTTTCTACACTGTCACTGAGACACCAGCACCAGCTACCTGATTTTGACGAATTTTTTTTTTTGTGTGGAAAAACGGTTAATTACATAAAAGCAATTTAATGAATGTATCCGATTAACCTCTTCAATCGCCTCACTAAGTAACCTAATAGTAGGTACTTGGCGAGTTACGACACGTCTCCGTTGGCAAGGTATGTAGAAACTCGCAAAAGTACAAGCTTGCCATTGAAAATTTTACTTTATAATTACTTGTTTATTACTGATTCTGTAATTTAACAGAAAAAACACTTAATTATATTTTTAATATTGGTTTGATTAGGTGCTTTTTAACTTGGAGGTAACAAATTTCAAAATACTTTGATTTAATTAAAGACGGGGGGGGGGCGGGGCTGATTCAACCCTTTTTGTGCCTGTCATTTAGGTAGAAACCGAGTATCTACCCCTGTTAGAGTATCGATGATTGCAGACTGGGGCATAAGCCCCATCAATTACTTTCTCTTTCGGAAAAATTATTAGTATATTACGATATATAGTATATTTATAAACATATAATGAGGGGAAGTAATTCTCTTTAACCTAAGCTGACCCTATTTATTCGTGTGCCATACCTATGCAGTGGCGGATTAACCCATGCCTAAAGTTCCGGAATTCCGGCCCCACCAAACACAAATGAAATTAAAAAAAAAAAAAAAATTAAAAGTTGAAAACAATTTCCAAACGAACTTTTGAAATTGGCGGGAAATTAAACGTTTACACCCACGGCCCCCATATGTCTTGTGCCCAAGGCCCCCACTGGGGTTTGCCTTGGCCTTAGGCGGGGTTTCCACCGACCTCTCATTGCAGAATGCAATAACATTGACGTGGTAGCAGACATTCAAGACTTAGGCGGGTATTCCACTGACCTCACATTGCAGAATGCAAATGATATTGACGGAAATTTTTGTTTTACTCTATGAAAAAGTTAAAATTGATCAATAATCATAGAGTAAAATCACAAACAAACAAACTAAAATTAAAAAATGGCGTCATGGAATATGTTAAGTACAAACATTTTAACAGATTTCTATAAAAAGAAAAATTCAAATTTCCGTCAATATCATTTGCATTCTGCAATGAGAGGTCGGTGGAATACCCGCCTAAGTCTTGAATATCTGCTACCACGTCAATGTCTTTGCATTCTGCAATGAGAGGTCGGTGGAAACCCCGCCTAACGCCAAAGTCTCACCACGCACTATAAGACACTTCACCCCTGAAATCCCGGTGTGAACTGCAAAAAGGTTGACCACTGGCCTATACTATCATCTAAACGAGTAGTACGATAGCCTCTAAAGAATACACTAGATACACATGAGTTCTCAAGAAAACATATTACACTAGATAGGATCACAGTCGTCACAGCAACCCCCGAAAAAATCCTTGCTGCGGCCTTGGTATTTTATTTCGTTACAAGCAAAGAAGACAATGATTAATGAATGCTATATACTTATATACAACTTTAGGTAAAAATCTCCAAAAGTGCCCTTGTACTGTAATGGCCCGAAAGGGTGTTTAGGACCCAATGCAGGTTCGGCAAGTAGTTCTTCAAGAACAACTAATTAATGAGGCAGGGGGTTCGAACTGAATGCGATTTAATGATGGTTGAGCAAACGTTTTATACATAAATCTCAATGTTATTAGCCAGAGGCTGGCACGTAGACAAATCATTAGGTAACAGTATACAGTATGACAATAGGCTATAGTATCGGAGATGGATCCAGACCATTTGGGGGGGGGGGGGGCAGTTGTGGGTCAAAATAGAACAAACATATGTAGTATCGATAAAGTAAGAGCATAATGATTAAACTTACAACAGATGTACTAAAAGTCTTGGCTATTCGCACATACACCTGACTCATATGCAACTAAAATCACTAAAATCAGGTATGTACAAGGAGAACTGACCTCAAGTTTGTCATGAAAAAGGCATCGGTTTGTTTTAAATGCAATCTGCACCGATTTCTCGAGCCTGGGGAAGTCATTGCACGCAGTGTACGTGCTTTTACCAGTATGCTGCACAATAGAAGGTATTTTGAGTAGGTTTTTTTCACTTTCTTTGGCCACGGCATGTGACGACAAGAAAGGAAAATTCTTTTGGAATTCGGCAAGTCTATATCTGCACATTTGAGATGTGGAGCAATAGATGAATTTTGAAAATGTCACTGAGAGACCATGTAACCAACGAAGACGTGCTCCTGAAAATAAATGTAAACAGATCTATATTATTGCCGCGATTTCATTAAGAAGAGACACATGGATGGGAGCATATCTTTAGACATGAAGGACATCTCAAGAACATCATTGAGGGTCTTAAGGCTGAAGGCACCAATTCAAGAATACGACGGAGGAAGGAGTACTTAGATGAGGCCATGAAGAGCCCAGGATGCGACACCTACCTACCAAAGCGACTTCGGTGCCAAGGTGGTAGCGTGCTGGTACTTGTGCGAGTATCTACACACCTTGCTGTCGGAGACGTGTCGTAACTCGACACAAGTACCTATTAAGTGACTTAGTGAGGCGACTGAAGAGGTGAATCGGTTACATTCATTAAATTGTTTGTATACGATTTAACCTTAAAAAAAAAAAAATGTACTAAAAAGACCTCTCAATATATACCTACAAGAGTGGAAATGGATTACTTTTTTTTAAACATAAACATAAAATAACATAAGCAGTTTGCACTAAAGAACAGAATTACAGGCTACAGGGTGGTTCTTTGGTTCTCGTTAAAACAAATAACTTTTGGAAAACCCACAAATAACTATAAAATTATCTACTAAGAAGTTACAAAATGGTGCCCACCCCTGGAAGTCATCGATCCAACAAACTAAAATTATAACCCCATTAAAACTACAATTGAAGAGTTTATGTTGGATAAGTTGACAAGGATAATAAAACGAAAACAAGATAGAAATATCGTGAATGAACGTCATTTACTAAGTCCTTTTCCTTATTATGAATAACTTAGCCCTCTAACCCCCCCCCCCCCCCCCCCCGGGCCCCTCTAACATATCCTAACCAATCTGTAATGTGGATGATTTCTCCCTCCCACCAATCTACAGGGTCGCATGAACTCTGTCTTCGCTGTGTCATTTCCATAATCATATTTCCTATCTCCCCTTTTTATTTTGCCAAACTTGAGAATTTTTTCGACTGGAGAGGCTACCTAGTACCTAGTTTAGCTGCGCCATAAAAAAAAATAAAAAATAAAAAAAATAAAAAAAAATACACTACACTACACTCCTGTAGCGCAACAACCCATGAAGGTTTTCGCTCTTGACCACTACTCCTGGCATGTAGATGTACTCAAGACTTGTAGAGTAGTGGTACAGACTCCGATTTTCACCCGAAAGGTTGTTGGTTCGAGTCCCACACTTGCTACATTTTCTGGCCATGCTTCGGAGGGCATGTAAAGCAGGCGGTCCCGGGGCTTCCTAGTTTAGTGTAAGAGAGGGCTTTATAGCTCTAGCTAGGTTGGCTTAGTAGTAGAACAAATTTATATATTTATTTATTTACTCTATAAGGGATTTTATTGGTCAGTAACACCGTGTTATTTGATGAAGCAGTAGAATCCGAGAATCGGGATGATAGGCCGTGGTCGCACTGAGAGCGTACGTCCGAACGCTTCGTCAACATCTGCGGTTGACAGCAGTTGCTGCTGAGCCTCCGAGATACAATTTTAGAAGTCAACGCAGTTCCACTGAAGATGTGCACCGCAGATTTTGAAGAAACGCTTGAAAGTACGCTTTCATCCCAGATTCTACTGCTTTGTCACGTAAGTCCTGACGTGAAAGCCTTTTTAATTATACTGCTTCCTTATTCCGCCACCAAAAATTAGTCTGGGAGGACTAATAGAGGATCTTCCTTTATTTGGAATTTGGGAAAACTATGGAAAAACGCGGCAACCGGAAATGTTGCTGGCCACACAATTCAAAATAGAGCAGTGGAGAGAAGATCCTCTATACCAGTTCTTAGGTTGCCGTACCCCAGAGGTTTTTTTTTCTTTGAAGACATTAAATAAAAAGTTTAAGGTTTGCAGTGGCAAAGTTAAATTAATAAATAAATAATGAATTTTTGTTCTATTACTAAGCCAATCTAGCGGAGTTAGGGCTATAAAGCACTTACACTCACCTAAGAAAGCCCGGGACCGCCCGCTTTACATGCCCTCCGAAGCATGACCCGAAAATGTAGGAAGTGTAGGACTCGAACCAACAACCTTTTGGGTGAAAGTCAGAGTCCGTTCGGCTACTCTACATGTCCGGACTTCCACTACTCTACATGCCCTGACTTCCACTACTCTACATGCCCTGACCTCCACTATATTCTACATGTCCTGACTTCCACTACTCTCCATGTCCTGACCTCCACTATTTTCTACATGCCCTGACTTCCACTACTCTACATGCCCTGACTTCCACTACTCTCCATGTCCAGACCTCCACTATATTCTACATGTCCTGACTTCCACTACTCTAAATGCCCTGACTTCCACTACTCTCGATGTCGTGACCTCCACTATATTCTACATGTCCTGACTTCCACTATTCTACATGTCCTGACAATACTGTTCCATATCCTCTAATGATGGGCCACCCTGTACCAGTGTACAAAACAAGTAACTTAACGTGACCTTGTGCCTCAGGTATAATTTACAACGCTAATTACTTGATTTTGACGTGTAATAAAACCTGAGAAAGGAACATGAAAGTAATAAATAATTCTTGGATGGAAAATACGATTTTGTGGAATTGTCTCAGGGTTTACTTGTCAAAGTTGGTTAGATTATCGTCGCGTGCTGGTAAAAACGGCGCTGTCGTGCTGCTACAAAGTTTTGACTCAAATTCTTCCTGTCCTACCACCTTATTCAGGAAGATTATGATAGGCGCACTGACATGGGTATTAGTATTTTCAAAAATAATTTCAAAAATGTTGGCTAGGCGCACCGCACCTAGTTCTTTTCTTCGTAAGATCAGTGTTTTTTACACATTAATCTCATACAAACCATTCAATAAATGCATCCGAATTGTAGTTAAATGAATCTTCTTCTGTAAAAATCGTATCTTTACCACTCATATCAAAAATGTCTCTTAATTCATCTCTCCCGTTTTTTTCATTCCTCTTTTCTTATTTAATCCTCCTCATTATGGAACTCAATGCCCACTGAAATACGTCATTCCGCTTCTATATACTTTTTCAAGAAAAACTACTCAAAATACCTCTTTGACCTTCAGGCATCGAACAATGCCTATAGAGAGTGAGTGAGTGAGAGTCGTGAAACTGTGAGTGTGAGTGAGTGAGTGAACTGGAATGACTGTGTGAATGAGATTTTTTTTATAGTCTATCATCATTCTAGTTATTTAAGCAGTTAATTGTAAGAGAGTGCCTTTGGCCCTAACATTCGCTGCGAACATTGTTGTGGTTTTTTTCTCATTACAGACTATTATTATTATTATTAAAATGCATAAGCCCCCACTATTCTACAATTTTTTTAAACAATTTTTCTCAAACTAGGCCTTATAACCCCACTTTTTTCAATCATACATACGAACTAGAACCGTACATATTTTCCTGTTCTCAACCAAGTTTATGTGAGAAAAACAATTTTTGACATAAATAAAGGGAAATCCTTACTCCAAAACATAGCTTAGCATCTCATACTATAATAATGTTGGAGTTTTTTTTTCCCTCTACCGCCTACCCGGTATCAAATTACTGCATTGCGTTATACACGGCTGGCCATTTTGGATAATGAACTCGTTTGGTGAGATGTTCCATCAAAAAATTCAATTAATTTTTTTATGGGGATATAAATCCGGTAAGCAGAGCATGCCAAATCTATATGGCATTTCAATTTTTTGAAATACATTTTTTTTTTTTTGCAAAAAGCGGGTAAGGTCTGAAGCTCTTATTGTATGGTTTATCTCGTTTTTGAACTGTAAACTTCAAATGACACTCAAAACCAATGTAGGTATTTGTGGCAGTTATCAGGAAAAATACCTTGAGGTGATTTGGCTACTAGAAAGAAAAAAAAGAAAAAAGGGAAATTTTCTTGATTTTCTGCTACAATTAATAATAATAATACAATTTCGCTACTATATTGTAAATTAATATAAATAAGAAAGAAAGAAATATATCACCTCAAGGCACTCTAGTTTGCTCAGAAAGGGAACATGAAACACTTTTGGCGCGATTTTGCAAACGTTGTTTTTGTGCAATATTTTCAATTTTTTTGAATATTGGATGGAATTTTTTGTTGAGTACCGGTACTAGACATATTAAATTCTTAATTTTTCATTTCTGCAGCCAAATGAGGTGTTGCCTCCTGGCTTGTTGGGAAGTTGTTTCAGGACGACTCGGTAATTTATATTGACCTTTTTTGAGGTATGAGGTGAAGATAATCTGGTGAACTGTATGGAGTAATGAGGCAGTATAATCCGGGATGGTATGCCGTTGTCATTCTGAAAGCGTACTTTCGTACGTTTCGCCAGCATCTGCGGTCAACATCTTCAGTGGAACATCTAAGATTGTATCTCGGTGACTCAGTAGCAACTGTAAAACTTTTGAAACAGTTGCTGCTGAGCCACTCAGATACTATCTTTGAAGTCTACGCAGTTCCACTGAAGATGTCAACCGCAGTGTTTGACGAAACGTTTAGAAATAAGTTTTCCACGGCCTATTATTCTACTGCTTCATCACGTAACTCCGGCCTTACGTAATTATATTGTATGGCGTACCTTATCGGTCTTAATGTAGAATCCGCCCTTAGAGTGTTATGTACTTAGATAACAACGTGCATTATATAAAGCTTCAGTGTTACATTAAGTACGTAGGTTCCAGTCGATTTATTAAGAATAAAAATCAGAGGAGCCTAATAAGCTAAAAAGGATTGAAGTGTTTGCATTTAAGTCAGCAACAAAGCTTTCAACCAGGACAATGGTGACCCCCTGGGTCTAAGTGCTGCCCACCGGCCAAAACTTCCGGGCCGCGCGGTCGACATAAAAGAAAAAGTGATTTGGTCAAAATTGTCACAGCAAGTTAGGGGTGAGGGTTGCATTTCAGCGTTCCAAGTGACCGGAGTGGAAACAGCAGTAAATTGCACCGTATAGATTTGGATAAACATGCAGGGGGTGGACTCCCACCCCCCTACGCCAATCAATTAAGGGTGGCGCGGGCTGGGGGTTAGTCCCCCTATAGCTGTATTTGAATTGGTTGAGATTCCTACAGCAAATAAACATTGTAATCCAGTTTTGGTAACGTATCACATTGCGGCTTAAGAGAGAGCTGCTCTCTCTTTTGCGCGATATAGTGCTGATTAAAAGAAAGCTGGACTCGTGCAGTCGTACCCGAACTTGATGAAGTCATGCTAACATGTGTTACATTGTGTCAGTGGTGAGCTTGTCTCAGCTAGTCCATTATCGCTTGTAGCTGGTGCAGGTTGACATCGAGGACTTGATCGTTGTACCAGTTTGACATTGGCCAAAAAATATACACGGAAACAATACCAACAATGGGTAATTGTAGGTTGTTGGCAAAGAACGAATCGGCCACTGAAGTAGGCCTAGGTCCATAAAAACACCATCAAGACGTTATTAGGAACCGTAGATTTTGACTAGGCCCTTAGAGAGTTTGAGGTACGGCCGGTACGCCCATATTGCAATAAAAAGAAAAGGGTTCAAATATCTGATTCTTTTAACAGCCCTGGATATTGAATTGAACACAACAAAATCTGTTCGTTTATATGTTTTACTTAATTTAATACGTATACAATAAAGATTTGGTCTATCCAAACAGTAAAAGACTAATTCTTGCGGCAAATAATTATAAGGTGATTTTTGGTGTGATGAAATTTGATAATTTTTCCACCCACTATCAGTATAATAGAAAAATCACTGCTCCAAAACTAAAAAAAACTTTGTAAGATAAGAATTAGTCTTCTACTTGGGTAGCCCAAGTAATTATAACTTACGTATTGAATTAAAAAAATATATATACTTACTTACTTACTAGCCAACGCCCACCCTTGGCATGTTGGCCATTTGGTGACGCGCTAACCATTAGCGAGCTGCGATCTTTTCGAACTCGCCTTCATTTGTCGGTGTGTGGTCAATTGCTGTGCACGACGCGAGGTGTTCATCGTCCATCCGAGGGTCGTAAGCGCAGGAATCGCCGACTCCAATGCGGTTGAGGTGTGCAGCGAGGTAGTCATGGCCCGTCGTGGTCCTGAACGCCGCAACACTGATGGACCTGGGTAGACTGCGTGGTATTGGATTTTTGGTTAGCTTCGACCAGGTCTTTCCTGCACTGGCTTCAGTGTTCTGCCCTTTTATTTTTAAAAAAATATATGAAAACTAACCAATTTTGGGGGATGGAGGGTGGGCTCTGTCTGTGGTTCCCTGCCTTTTAAGGGATGACAGCAGGGGTAAGACCAGATAGACGCAAAAAAATTAAAGCTTAACACGATATGTCAGCCGGAGAGGGATCATTGAAAATTTTGGGAATCGAAGAAACGTCTTCTTTTTCTTCATCTTCTGACTCAACAGCCCTTGACGAGCTTTGGCCTGCTCGACAACACTCCTACAGTCATCTCGGTTTTGTACAACGCTCAACCAATTACGGAATCCCAACTCAGTTTCCAACTCAACCATTGCAGCGTTTGCTTTTCCCATCTTTTTCGACATGCTGTCGTCCGATATCCGGACGTCATATGTGACACTACTACGAGTATATCTTGCGCAAATATCTGCAAGGATCCCGCGCCATAAAAAAATAATAAAATAAAATCTACAAATATTTAATGTAAGCATAATAAATTAAAATTGTCCTGCTGGCCATTATGAATCACATTCACTTGGTCCGGAATTTCCTATACATCCTCTAATTTCCATTATATGGAATTTGATTTGTATACAACACTCCTATTGCCGGCCATATGCGAAGTATCAGAATATCAATGACAGCTTTGTCCCCGAAATTTCGTATTTTCATCTGCTCGTTCAGAACAAGGAACATTTTGTCGTCTGATAAGAAAATCAGGCACCCCAACACCCCCTACATCTGTTTTTTTTAACAATATCAATTGAAATAGTGATCTTCTTCTTCAGGCTCTACAGTCCTTGATGAGTTATGGTCGGCTCCACATCAGTCCTCTATTTATCTTCCTCATTTTTCTCATTCTTCTGGCTCTATTCTGGTGCTTGATGAGCTATGATCTGCTCAACATTATTCCTCTATTCATGTCGGTTTTGTACGACGCTCCAATATCTACCAACTCCCAACTGGCGGAGGTCGGTTCCTAATTTCTTGGATGTCCCTGTGGTCATTATCAAGCTTTGTACATTTTGCTTGGCCCGTTCTTCTGACATTCTTACGACGTGTCCCAGCCATCTTAGACGTAGCGCTTTTATTAAACGGACTATGCTATATCTCCATTGAATATTGCTTTAATTTCAGCGTTGTTTCTTATGCACGCCAGTACACCCAAGGCCGTAGTCAAGGGGGGGGGGGTTCATGGGGGTTCAACCCCCCCTCCCCCGAAAAAAATCCTGGCTACGGTCTTTAGTACACCACTCTCTGTTTTCGTACAGGGGTCCGTAGAATCTCCTTATTATCTTATTATTTTAATTGAAACAAATTATGGAACGTGTGAAATTATCAGTAGACAATTTATTTGAATAAAAGCTTCGAATGAGCTGGGTTCCACTTCCTTGGAGAGGGAGGGCTTATGTATGTTTACGAAAGGTTGGTACGAGGCCTAGTAAGAAGAAAGTTTTTGAAGAAAGGGGTTTACGCATTTTGATAGTATTAGATTATTTACAGCCGAAGAAGTCGATAACATTTCGGTGGGGGTTTGAACCCTACCCCCTCTCACGTGCCTCCAGATAAGTTCGTTTCGCCATTGAACATGTAACTCTAGAGTTATTATATTCATTGATGTAGGCATGTAGCGTTTTCAAGTTAACATAAAGGCTGGGTGGAACGTGGATACTTACAGCATTCGAGTTGGCTTGAATTCCGGTAGATGGCAGCACCGTACTTTTATCTTTACAGAAAGGTCTCCCCAACCGTCTAAACTAACCCCGTGGCGCGTAGCGAAGGCATTCGTGGGGGGGGGGGGGGGTCCTTAGAACCCATCAATATGCCGACAACACCAGCAAGTTTAATTGCCAGCTCAAAAATGTTTCTTTGTTTCTTTTACTAATGTTGTAGGTTATGCCTCGCCCTGTTGTAGAAAGGGGGGGGGGGGGGGGGGGAGGGCACCAACTTAATAATGAGGAGGTTTCAGAACTGCGCCAGACGACTGGTAGAGCCGTAGAGGTTCCTCAAAATGCGTAAAACCCCACTATTTCAGTCCTATTTTTCACAATTTTTCACCCGGGGGAGACCCCGGGCCCCCTTTGTGCTCGATTGTATGGGTTACCAATAATAAAGAACCGTTATTGCTCTGAAAATGCGTAAAACCCCAATATTTCAGCCCTATTTAAAACATAATAATTCGTATTTAATCTTAGCCCCCTCCTTGGTCTCACTCTAGATCCGCGCATGCTCGTCAGGCGCCCATTCCACCGACCGGCTGGGGCTATTTACAAAAACGGTGACGTGGTAGCAGACATTCAAAACTTAGGTAGCGTTTCCACCGACCTCGCATTGCAGAATGCAAATGACATTGACGGAAATTAGAATTTTCCTTTTTATAGAAATCAATTAAAATGTTTGTACTTAACATATCCCATGACGCCATTTTTGAATTTTAGTTTGTTTGTCTGTAATTTTACTGTATGATCATTGATCAATTTTAACTATGGCATAGAGGAAAATAAACATTTCCGTCAATTCTGCAATGCGAGGTCGGTGGAAACCCCGCCTAAGTCTTAAATGTCTGCTACCACGTCACTGTTTTTGTAAATAGCCCTAGCCGGTCGGTGGAATGGGCGCCTCAGCAAAAAATGTTTTTTGTTTTGCTACTGTAGGGGATGCTATGGCTAGGCCTGTTAAGAAAGGGGGTAGGGGCGAGCACAACAGCGCAACGACCCATTATTGAGGGGGTCCAGGTCTGGTAGAGGGTCTTAACAGCACTATCAGGAATTTTGTAGTCAGAAACATGCCCCTTGGTGATTTTAAGATACGGTGATTCACGATGGGTAGAATTAGGTTATTATAGAAATTCATGCGAGCCCAAAACTTAAATAAACAAATAAATGACTTTTTGTTCTATTACTAAGTTAACTGAGCCGAGTTGGGGCTATAAAGCCCTCTCTTACACACAAATATAGGACTACAGGACCGCCTGGTTTACAGGCCATCCGAAACATGGCCAGAAAATGTAGCAAGTGTGGGACTCGAACCATCAACCTTTCGGGTGAAAGTCTGCACCACTACTCCACAGTATATGTCCTGACACTTTCTATACATTCTTATAAGTATAGACATGCAATATATAGGCCTAGTTCATAACGAATTACTCATAAAGTCACAACTTTTATTAGTTGAAGGCGGCATGTAGCTTCTGCAGCCATATTATGGCGATTTGTGGTTAACATAATACCGGGGTTTATTCCGTTGTTTTAAACAAATGAGTGCATAATGCGCGGGAAATTCAAATTGTGAAAATTAATCCTCGGCTTGATTTTTTGTGATTTTTCAATTTTTCTCCCTTGCACGTAGACACATTAATTAAAATTCTTATTATATTTCAAAATTCTACCTGTACATGTTAATGCCTATTAGTATTTCCAGTAACTTATAAATTTGAATTTCCCGCGCATATTTTAACACCGACACGTAACACCTTACTAATGCGGTATTAAAAAATAAACCCGGTATGGTAACCCCATATCGCCATAATAGAGCTGTTGATCTAAATCCTGCAATAGTATTTAAAAGATTGTTAGAAGGACTAATATTATTGTGAATTCATTTCTCTTTAGTAATCTGACTTTAAAAAAATAGTACGTTAAAACTATTTAACGATTATTAGCTGTCAAACCTTAGCTGAATTTATCATAAGTATTGTCCCCCGTGTAAAATATAGCTCATAGTAAAACCAACTTGACGTACAGGTAAATTGAATATAATAAACCTAAACTACGTACCATAGTACCATACAATAATTTTCTGTCGGTAATAAAATCAGCCATTTATGCACATACGCTATAAAATCCTTGCTAATCATCTTGGCTCTTGCTTATTATTCAATCAGATGCTGCTAATAATTACAGAGTTGTTGTGTTAGAACGCGCTAAGTACCAAGGTATAAAAAGTTTCATTATTCCAAGGTGGAGGGTGCCAATTGTATAGATACTCAGTCCACTGAACTACCTAATTATGCTTTTAGGCTTCCCTATGCCAGGGACGGATCCAGCCCATTTTTTTTGGGGGGGGGGGGGGGTGTTTGCATGTAAAAAGTTTTTTTTAAATTCTATATTCGCCCGTATCGTATGCACGGAAGTACAGTATACAGGTACTGTCCAGTATTAAATTTCATATAGAGTAGAACCTGGTTCCTTAAGAACTAATCTTATGTTTTTAACAACCCAATAATCATAACAACGTCGCTGTTCGTGCAAAATGTCGTATGTTGAAATTTCCAATTTTTTGTTTTGGCGCTAAAAAATTGCTTTTGTTAATCTCGTGCATCCGGAAAAATATCAGAAACCACCGGAATTAAATAGAGACTCAAAAAACATGTAATGAGGTTCTGTAGGGACAGTTTTGGTCACTAGGTTCCCTGACGACAAAGCGATATCCATATTATTCAAAATGGCCGCCGTTTGCATGTGAAAGCTAAGCTCTTAGCATCTAATTAATTCTTTTAATATTTTTTATAATATTTTTACTTTACCTTATTTCGCTGCATATAATTTAATATATATATTCTCTATGATTTATAGAAAAATATCATTTTAAAATAATACATAAATAAAATAATTTTAAAATAGTATTGAGGTTTATGGAAAAATCAACGCATTGATGTCAGTGCAACTGGTGCTGCCATCTACAAAATGACGTCACAAATGAACCTCATTAAAAAATGTCGCATGCTTTCAACTTCCCCTTGCGAGACGTTTTAAAATCCTGGCTTCGTCTCTGGTTTGTAAACAACAAATTGCCTTCGGATATGCAGACGCCGAATGCGGGTCACCTCCACCTCTTTTAGCGCTTTTGACCCCTTTGTCCCCAAAGACAATGACTTGTGAGGACAAGATTCGGGGAACGCTCACTAGCCAGGAGTTCAAAGAAATGAAAAAAATGGAAAGGAGCCGTCCGAGGCGATGGGCAAGAGAGATAAAAGGACCTTAGACAAAAAGGAAAGACACACATACTTTGCATTCCACCTGGGAATCTTTGCCCTACTATCGAGCATCAGGCATGCGCAATATAGGCCCCACATTACTGGCGCCTACCTTCGCTTTCATTCGCTTGAAAAAAAACCCTGTTTTTTATCTCTAATTGAAAGATCTGGCTGCACAGCGGTTTGTTTGAGGGATATTTTCGATCATGTAGATTGGGTTAGTGAGTAGATTTAGTTTTGTCTCGCTATAGTAATCAGAACCTGCCAACTAGGAAACTAGCAGGGGTTTTAATGTTGTTCTTTTGTTTTAAACCTTTATCGGTATGTGATCCCTTGCATTCCACAGAACTGTATCCCAACATTCTATTTGTCCCTATCTATCACACTATACCTCTATCCCTTTTCGTGTCACTTTGTATATTGTTTTCCATTAGTTTTCTTTTGCTTTGTTTTAAAAAGAAAGACTCAGAGAACCCAGAATTCATCAAATGATAAAGCCTCCAGTGAAACTGCGGAAGATGGCGTTGTAATCCCCCGAAATGGTTAAGGTGCCCATTCCATTGACCGGCTAGGGCTATTTCCAAAAACGGTGACGTGGTAGCAGACATTCAAGACTAGGTGGCGTTTCCATCGACCTCGCATTGCAGAATTGACGGAAATGTTTATTTTCCTCTATGCCATAGTTAAAATTGATCAATGATCACACAGTAAAATCACAAACAAACAAACTAAAATTAAAAAATGGCGTCATGGGATATGTTAAGTACAAACATTTTAATAGATTTCTATAAAAAGATAAATTCTAATTTCCGTCAATTTCATTTGCATTCTGCAATGCGAGATCGGTGGAAACGCAACCTAAGTTTTGAATGTCTGCTACCACGTCACCCGTTTTTGGAAATAGCCTTAGCCGGTCAATGGAATGGGCGCCTAAGGGCGTACTACGAGTGGGCAAGGAGTTCTCCAAGAAGACTAATTAACAAGGCAGAGGATCCGAACTGAATGCAATATAATCAAGGATGGATTTTGCCTCCAATTTAGGGGGGGGGGGTTAGCGGGCAGGTTCAGTGGATTATAACATTAAAAAACATAATAATTTTTAATTCCCACTGTAAGCCCATTGTAATCTAGTGTAAGTTAATTTATTTTTTTTTGTGGGGGGGGGGGGGGGGTCCGTACCCTCTGACCCCCCTAAAACCCACCCTTCAAACGTTTTATACATAAATAATTATTACATTAGGCAGAGGCTGGTACATAAATAGAATCTTAAGTAATCACACAATAGGATATGCTAACTATAGTGAGTGTCACACATAACCGGACATACCATAAGTGTAGGAATATACATATACACATGCAAGGATGCTACAGATGTATAAAATATTACACGTCTTACCCCTTATGGGGAGAGTATTACAGCGTCAAGTCGCAATTTGAATTAGAGTTAGGGCTATAAAGCCCTCTCTTACACTCAACTAGGACCACCTGCTTTACATGCCCTCCGAAGCATGCCCAGAAAATATAGCAAGTGTAGGATTAATTACATTATTACATTATCGACTTCGATGGCCAGGTGGTAACGTGCTTGCACTTGTGCGAGTCTTTACACGCCATGCGATCGGAGACGTGTCGTAGCTCAACACGGGTAATAACTTAGCGAAGCGACTGAAGAGGTCAATCGGATACATTCATTAAATTGTTTGTATACGATTAACCTTTTGTAAAAAGAAAAAAAATTGAATAATGCCACGGCACGTTCCAATTTCCCGCCAAATATTTCGACAAGTTTATTTATTTGCTTTAGTTTGTTGTTTTTTAATCTATTGCTTTTTTGTGGGGGCCCCTTTTTTGTGGGGGCCATGGGCTTCCTGGCCCCATAGCCAAACCCGTAACTGCTCTCACGGATGAATCAAATTACCAAAACTAGAGTGAGGCTGGCAAATAAAAAGCTAGACACGCGGTCTACAATCTCTGGCGCGGGGTTAAAGTTCAAAATAGAGGGCTACCTGTCTTATACCTTGATGGTACCTCCCTCGGCGCGCATATTTCATCACGAGCCATCTTCATGTGATCATGTCATTATGTTAAACAGGGGCGTAGCATGTGGTGCTTGGAATTTTGGAAGCGGCAGATAACCTCCAAACTTTTGAAAAACCAATTTTAAATATTTTATAAGGGGATCTACCCACCACAGGTAAAACAGCATAACTTGTTACCTACATATACTTTATTTTTATGGAAATGTTAAATGCATCAACAATTAATCGCTTACCCCCCACCCTCCAAAAAAAATGATTGATTGATGAAGTGTTCTTAAACACGGGTGAATCGTGCAGGATTGGAAGTAATAACTTGGCAATAAATTTTGTGCGATAATGGGAACTTATTACTAAAGAGAATATAAATTATTCTACTTGGTACTTGCATAAATAATAAGCCGGGAATAAGCCACATAATTACAAACGCTTTCACGGCCTACGATGCAGTAGAATCTGGGATGATAGGCCGTGGTCGTTCCGGACGCGTACTGGAAAGCGTTTCGTCAGCACTTCAGGTCGACATCTTCAGTGGAACTGCGTAGACTAAAATTGAATTAGGCTCAGCACCAACTGAGTTGAAGTTGAGCTTGGAATCACGCTTTCAGAACGACCACGGCCGTCGTCTCAGGAATAAGCCTATACTTTGAGTCGTATCGGCTTGTTAATACTATATACAATATATATTATATATATTCCTATACATAATTTAAGCCACTATAGTTTGACCCATATAAGAAAACTTTGCACACCAACTAGGCCTATATGGTTATGGCATACTTGCGGGATCCACAAAGTTCAAAGACAAAGGCACCCTTTTTTTAATTTTCTGATGTAGAAAACTACAAGTGTTCAAACATGTAAAATGTGTCACATACAGATAACAAGAAGCTTTTTGCTGCAAAAAACCATGTTATATCGGGACACTCATCTAAACAAAGTTTTGTAAACAAAACTTTCTTCCAATTTCGTGAACAAAATTTTACATCAATTCGCTTCCTTTATTTGCATTGGTTCAAAGTTTTCCAGATGTGCACAAGGACTTCATTATACTTTCCTGTATATGTTAGTATAAGGAGAGTTTTGCGATAGTATAAATTTTCCATTTCGAAATTTCAGTGGATTTAGGTCACGATTTAAGCGCGACCAAGCCTGTGCTTTACCTTGGCCAGCTATTGGCTTAGTCAAGTGACCGCAACAGCGATGGATGCCAAGAAGAAGGGCACTGCCCTCCCCCATAGAGCGAGGATGGATCCAGCGGGGGGGGGGGTTTAAAAGGTAATTTTTGTTGTTGAAAAGTTGAGTTTTATACAAAAAACAATTTTTTTACTGGGTATCTTATGAATTTACTTTGAATTTACTCTTTTTGGGGGGGGGGGGTCATGACACCCCTGACACCCCCCCCCCCCCATTGCCCTGGACCCTACTGGGACCCGACTCGGAGTGTTTTGTTTCATAAAATAATTTTTCACAAAATTTCATCTCTTATTTTTTTCAAAATTACACTTATTTTTGTAGTTAGGAGTAGTGAGATACTGCACTACTATTACATTAAATCCTGGCGTCGCCCTTGTGGCCGTAATGAAATAATTAAAAAAAATATCATGAACCTATTTTCCAATTTCCCAGACTCCATTTCTATTAAATTCACATGCATTGTAGTCGCTATTTATGTACACTAAACCTAATAGATCGGTTTCCCCTTGATATTTTAGTTTTGGGGGCAAAAAATGAGTAAAAACTAAGTAAAAACTAAATTTTCTGCGGAATCTTTCTATCTTTCTAACTCCCGGTTTGTTTTTTTTGGATTTGGAATGTTGTGGTCAGTATCCTGGCCGGTAGCAGCGTTTTTTCTTTGCCAATGACGCGGTAGAGTTCGCTTGACCCAGGGCCAGTAGAAATGGCTTCCTTTTATGGAGAGTCTCGTAAATCGACTCCCTTCTCTTTAAACTGGTTCAGTCAGTGCCGGATTAACCTTCCAGGGGCCCGGTAGACGAACCCTCTTTTGGGGGCTACCGCACTCCCCCGTATCTAATTTTACAGTTTAACTTACTGCAGTTGGGCCCATATTAATAATTAACCAACTTTGTTATAATTTTGTGGTTAGACATGTATGAAGATGTACATGATAGTCTAATACAATATAAAAAATACAATAGGCACATTGTAATTTTAATTAATTCAATTTTTAATGAAATTATTGTGGGGTTTAATATGTGAAATCTATGTTTTATTTTTTCAATTCATTATTTTTTAATTTTTCCTGTCATCATTTGGGGACTTTTTGGGCCGGCAACCGTTGCCTAATTTGCCTAGTTCCCAATCCGGCACTGGGCTTAGTCCTGCCCATAACTATAAGTAGTACTACGCAATGATAAAAAAAAAGTAAGACTGGGCAAGCTTCAGATTGTGCCAAGTAAGGGAAAGAAAGGAAGTAGAGAGAGTATCGTGCAGGGAAGATGGTACCGATAATTTAGTGGTAAGGTGTGTTATTGAGGGGATTGGCCGATAGAACTGTGGTTAACCTAATCACGAGCCAATCGTGGGCTAACTGCCGCAATACCACGGTTCATCCCACACATATGCCTAACTATTATGGGCCGGTGGTCCCAGGGGGGTCCGGGGCCCCCCACGTAAAGTACCTCTTTTCACCACCTCCTTGCCTCATCGCGGGTCTCCATCTAAACGTCTGGCGTCGCGTCGTGGGAAAGCTAAGGCACCCGAGTCTATGCTGGAAGATCACAATAATATCGATAACTGAGCCAGTAATGGCCAGCTATTTCACTATCGGAGGTGGTCATCTGTTTTATACATCGGCTCAATTGCACAATGAAGCATTGGCTTAGCTATTGAATTCTAGAAAAGCCTATAAGCTTACTAGTCATTAAAGAAAATTCCTAGTTGTCCAGGAACATGAGGCAATCAAGCAGCCAAGGCAGGAGGCAAACTGGGCGATTATTTGCTGAGCACATATCATTGTTTTCAGCACTGAAAACCAAATTACTTGCAGCAACGTTTAAAAATTGGCAAATGACATTGCAATTATTAATATCTAGGGTCCTCCACCAGGGACGGATCTAGCCCAATTTGGGGAGGGGGAAGTTGTGGGTCAAAATGGAACAATTAACCCCTACAATTAATCCATATAAGAAGTATCGATTAAATTGGAGCGTAATAAATTAACATACAATAAATTTACTAAATTTGGGGGGGAGGGGCAGGGGGCAGCTATGGTAAATTTCCGATTTCTGCCCTGAATGTTTCCTACAGATCAAAGAGCGACAGAACTCTGCCTTAAAATTAAAATAAGGATTTAAGTTCCGCTTCCGCAATCAAAACGGTTTGATTCGGGTCTACTTCATTAGTTCATATGAAGGGTACAAAAGCCAAAGTGTGAAACTGCAATGATATAAGATGTTGAGATAACTGCACCATGACCTTCCTCAAAAGGCTGATCCTTTTTTGAGGCCAATCAGTAAAACGGTAGCATGCTCAGTTCCTGTGTAAAATGCATTTGAAAATGAGCAGTTAATCAATTTAAAACGTGCCCACTTCTTATGAGTTTCCATCCCGTAAGAAATTGGCAACCCGAAATTTAACACTTCCTATTTTTATTTAATTAACTATAGGCTATAGTTATTAAAGATTTGGCTCATTTAAGTTGTAGAAGAATACTTCATGCACCATACAGCTTACTTACTTACCTATTTTAAATTTTTTATTTTTTTCATGGTATCTATTTGACTTGAAATTTTATTGTTTATAAATTATTATAATTTTTAGGAAACCATTAATGTACCAAAAATTAAATATACCCCATTGTATTAGGCATGAAATAATCTTCTCTAACTTACATGAGACAAATCTGTAAGTACTTGCTTAGTTAATTAAATAAAAAATAAGAAGGATTAAAATAGCGACTTTGGTGGCAAGGTGCTTGTACTTGTGCGAGTCTCAACACACCTTGCGATCGGAGACGTGTCGTAACTCGACACAAGTACCTATTAGGTTACTTAGTGAGGTGATTGAAGAGGTTAATCGGATACACTCATTAAATTGTTTGCACGCGATTAACCTTCAAGACAAAACAAATCGGGCTGCCAATTTCCTACACCCTAAAGGCTGAGTGTTCAAAATGTTTTGTAAACAAGAAAATTGCTGATTTTATGTCGAAACTAATTTAAAAAAATATAAAGTGAACAGATACAAAACTTATACAAAATACAAGTTATCGCAGGAAGTTTATATTTTCTGAACTGAAATATTATTACGTTAGAAAAATGGGACAAAGAGCCATAAACCAAATTTGTAGAAATGTAAATCTGTAGGGGAAATAGACAGCTTTCACAGAAAACTCGTATTTTTTAAGATTTTTAAATCTGTTCCCTTTTATATCTTTGTGGCTATGGAACGAGCAATTAATTAATTTCCTCCAAAAAATACTATAATTTCTTGTTTACAAAACATTTTGAACACTCAGGCTTAACTTGAAGTGTATTTATCTCAATATGAGTTTGACCGCTAAACACTTTGGCTTCTTCTTCTGCTTCTTCAAGTTGCAGCCGGCTGGCTGGTTGGCAGCAACATGTGACTTCGATGCCTCCACTCGCCTCGATCCTGGCACGCCCTCTTCAGCTCCACGTACTTGAGACATTATACATGGTTGGCTTGGTTGCTGATTCTTTAGATGCCACTCGGGCCTCTAATGCGGTGGTTTCCCCTTGCCTTCCTCATCCTATGCCGTTGACCGTCACCTGTTGCCAGGATCCAGTTCGTCCGCCTTTGGCCTTTGGCTTCAATACGCTTCAATTGAAGCAAGGACGGATACAGGAGGGTAGCCCCCCCCCCCCCGCCAATTTAGTAAATCAAAAAATTAAGCTAATTTATGGCGCTCTTATTTAATCGATACTGCATATTGTGTTTCTTCTATTTTGACCCCAACTAACCCCCCCCCCCCAAATGGGCTGGATCTGTTCCTGAATTGAAGATTATTATTATTATTTTCAGCTGAATAGCTGTAGGCTGCTCCCTTGCGAGTACGCCACTGGTAGGTACTTGGTGCCTGCCTTGTTACCACCTGCAAACCTTAACTTGGACGTCGAGAGCCGTCGGTGGTCCCCTAGTGCTGGACACGGCGCGCTCACGCCTGCGCAGCCAACATGCGCTGACTGGGTGGCCTTATCTAGCAGCCCATAGGCGTTGCTTTAGGGGAAACCGGTGATTAGGAAAAATAAATAAAAATATGAAAGGTTATATTTTAAAAATACTTATCAATAAATAATTCTTGTCTTCGTATTCAACAATTCGTAGCCCTAGGGCAGTGTCCTTCCGCTAATACAAAACATGTGATAATTGACAATTGCACTGATATTAATTAATATTAATTATTAAAATAAATAGATGAATAATAAAACAAATAAAAATAAATAATAATAAATTAATGTTGAATGCTGTAACTGTAAGCAGTTTAATTCGAAATAACTGTATCGAACTTAACACTATGCGGACGGGCGGTGTCCAGTGGACACTTTCCTGAGTAAAAGTGTTCATAACTTTTTTTAAATATTGCCCAAGCACAATCTGTTAAGAAATCCAAATTTAATAAACTCATATTTCTTCTTATTTCTATTTAATTTGTTATCTTAATAAGATTTTAAGTTAAATAAAACGTCTAGCATTAAAAGTTAAAAATAAATTATGCCTTAATATAATAGAGGGTTTACAAAACCATAAATAAATTTACAATTCATCACCTTAATTCAGTCTGAGGGCTGGGTCTTTTGAACTTTTCCTAACTCTTGTTAAATTTTGATTTAGTTTAGGCCGCTTACAATGCACCTTGATCGGACGGCGGTGTCAATGTGTGTATATAACGATAATATAATATTTCAACAGTCTGCTCCCTCACTCCACTCACTATAGCGATCAATCAATCAATCGATCAATCAATCTCTTAGGGAGAGAGAGCCATATTTTACATCTAAGCGTTATTTAAACATTTAAACAGTTGCAATAATAGCACTATCATTAAAATATTTTACTTTTTGTGTATTGGAGTACACCCGCAGATTACAAAGTTGTGTAGTGGTAGACGTAAAATACAAAAGGAATTTTATCAAAAGCAAAGAAAGCTACTGCCGTACTAAATTTAAAACCATTTGGGTGGAAAGAATGGCTCTAAAACAATAAGAAAGGGGAAATAAGAACACGGAGGCTGTGAAAATACTATAAAAACTTAACCCAAGGGTTAAATCCTGAAAATTTGTAACCTAGCCACAAAAACAATTTTCCACCAGGTTTTGAATGTTTAACAGAGCTTGAGTATTAAGGTTGCAATTAAGTCTCATTATTGTAAGAAGAAAGGGTGGTTTTGTGGAAAGGGCTCCGTCGGCTGGTTCTTTGTACAGGAGAATTTTGGAGAATTAGCATGGAACCTTGGAGAAAGAGAAGTTTTGGGCCCGCGATTCTCATGTTCCAGCCCGAGAGAGGACCCCAATATGTCAGTCCCTCCCCCCCACTTAGCTTTAAATGCCTTTTACCGGATCACAGTTGATTTAGCCTCTTCTGCCGCGATCAACATCAAAATATGTAATTTTGACTGTCCAGTCTCGCTATGACTAGTTAAAAAATATACATTATTCCTAATTTTCTATTTTTTCAACGTTACGGCCTTGTAATTCTTTGCCTCGGCTATAGTTGCTCCTACAATCCTGTACAGTAATAGTAAAAGCAAAAAATATTTTTTTTTTCCTTCAAAACAGTTTTAAAATTATTTTAGAGGTAACCCTTTAGGACGAGCCTGTGGATGCTGGGCCCCCTTTTACTATAAACTAAAAACTAAAATAATATGAATACATAGTATAAGTACATCTGTACTTAGGCTGACTGGGGTATTGAACTCATGGCTTTGATAATGCGGAACGAATAGCAATAGAACACCAAAATGAGATAAACTTTCGGGAAATAGGAAATGTTGCGTGGCTTTGGTCTTAAAAACTTGGAAGTAATCTACGAAATTGCCCAAGTCTCATGGGGTGTGCGTGATTGGTCAAAATGTCATCCAATCGGGGAACACGCTTATTGTGCCATAGCAAATTACAAATAGATTCAGCTGCGGCTTTTGCTGCAGTGAAGGTTTCGAAGTCGATAATTTCTATTGTCTGCTATGCCTTGAATTTGAACTCATCCGGCAGCGCAGGAATGTATGCAGGCACGGATCTAGAATGAGACCAAGGAGGGGGCTAAGATTAAATTTAGATTTTTTTGACAAATAGGGCTGAAATATTGGGGTTTTACGCATTTTCAGAGCTATAAGGGTGCTATATTATACGTAATTAATACAATCGAGCACAAGGGGGTCCCGGGGGTCACCTCAGCGAGAAAATTTGTGAAAAATAGGACTGAAATAGTGGGGTTTTACGCATTTGAAGACCCTAATGGGGGGCTATAGCCCCCATAGCCCCCACGCCCCGTAGATCCGCGCCTGAATGTATCATAATAATATATTGCTCTCTTATTTATCGGTATACATTGTATAAAGAAAGCTTTGTGAAGGACAAAATGTTCGATTTCGAGATTTCAGTGGATATACGCGTTTCAAAGTCCCAGCAACCCAAATTGAGTGACTAGGATTTTGATGAAATTTGGCATGTTGATTAATAAAAATCTTATCTCATGAGGATAGCTACATAAAGCAGGGCAACTACAACTATCTGCAAATTCGTAGGAATGCCCGTTGATAAGGACTTTAACTGGAGCAAACACGTGGCTGAGTTGTTTAAAAAACTGAATAGACGCCTCTTTGTATTCAGAGCCGCAGCTCTGTGTGTGTGTTATAAGTTGTATTAAGTTGTTATTTTGCCGCCTTTTTAAAAAAAATTTTTGGGGGAGGGGGTCATGACCCCCGCGACCCCCCTCTGTGTCCTGAGGCGAGTGAAGAGATCAATTGGATATATTCATTAACAGTTGCCGATCGCTATGGCCTTGAAAAAAGCCTGTTTATTGATTTTAAACATAATGACAATTGTTACTATGTCATTTTAACAGGCGTTAGCTCGACGGAACCAAGTACGGGAACGTTTCAGTATATTCTTAACAGGTGCACAATTTTAAAGTAGGCTTATACGTATTTTTTATTTATTTTATCCGATCAACTTCGAAAAAGGCTGGTCCCATGAATTTGGATCCAACTGTATACACATGGCCGTGCCCAGGGGGGTGGTCCACCGCCCCCCCCCCCGCCCGAAATATTTTTTAAAAATGTAAACCTGTATTGTTTGAAGAATTTGATTAAATTTATTTGAGTTTGAAGACTGGATAGAAAGGACTTTCATTAATAAATTACGTAAAATTTCTTTGGAACCCCCCCCCCCCCCAAATTAAAACCTGGGTACGGCCTTGTGTATACATGTTACTTTCCTCCAAGTTTACTGGTAAAAAGAAAATGTGTCCTTTACTGAAAATCCATTATTCTTCCCCCGAAAAGAAAAAAGACGTATGCGCTCTTAAGATGAATGTCTCGAAAAGAGAACAAACAAAAAAACTTTCGAAACCTCATGAATTTTAAATTAAACAGTTGGCAATCGAAATCGACAGTCTCGTTAAATGGCAGCAGCAGAGAAGAGAGCTCTCGACATCTCAAAATTGTATAAACTGTACCAAGCCCATTATTTCTTTGCAGACGTATTGGGTATGTATGGAGTATGAAATACGTTAATTATAACAATAAGTGTGGCCAAGTCTCGGTCTCGGTCCCGGTCTTGGTCTCGGTCTTTGTCTCGGTCTTGGTCTCGGTCTTGGTCTAGAATCGAGTCTTTTTTTATATCGATCCTAATTGTAGAGTCTCGGTTCCGAGCCCGAGATCGAGAATCCAAAATCACCAGCGAGTTATCAAGAGAGAGGATCCTCTCCCAGTTCAAAGGAGTTACAACTCTCAGGGTCCAGCCCATTTGGGGAGGGGGGGTAGTTGTGGGTCAAAATAAGAGAAACATATTCAGTATCGATTTAATTAGAGCATTAAAAACAATTTGGAACACATTTACTTTTTTTCTTCTTTAGTTTTAAATAGCCTTGTCATACATTTTTTTAGTCAGTGTATTCGGCTAGTTGTCCTATGTGATTCAATTCTGTCAATTTTTGGCAAAAAAACCGAGTGACAGACCATATTTTTTTAAACCTAATTTATTAACGAATTAATGGATAAATTCTGCAAACCATACAGGCTTACATATAAAAATTTATTTCGGGGTGGTGGGGGACCGGACCTCATAGACCACCCCCTGGGCACGGCCATGCACCGAACTATGGTTTTATTTATTTCGTTGCCCGTCGGATCGTCGGTGTAAAAAAATTCATTAGGATGTTTCTTTACAACTTATTACAACTTATGTCGCGCCATAACACCTGTTTCTTTTTTTCATTTACATTCCGATGCTTTTCTTTTCATAGAGAGAATTAACCAATGTACTTTCCGATTTTTCCTGTGATTTACTTCCGTTATGTGCACCAGAGAATTTTTTTCTGTTTTTTTTTGTATTAAGCACTCATATCTCTTTGTTTTACTTATTTTTCCTTGACTCAGCAAAGGTGATATTTTAAGAGGTCTTCAATGAATAATTTGGGAAAATATGGGCAACAGAAAGATAAATTAATTAATTGGCTCTTATGCCGTGTTCTTTCACAACAATTAGGAAAAATTCCCCATAAGTCCCACAATTAAATCATATCTCATCTTATCTTATCTATCCTATTTATACAAGATAACAGTTCATTATTGTATTGCGATTGAATTACATGTGCTGTGTATCCGAAAGCGAAACCTTACACGGGCTGACTGAAGCCTTGCTATATATTATCGACTTCGATGGCCAGGTGGTAACGTGCTTGCGCTTGTGCGAGTCTTTACACGCCATGCAATCGGAGACGTGTCGTACTCATCACGGGTAACAATCTACAGAGGCGACTGAAAAGGTCAATCGGATACATTCATTAAATTGTTTGTATGCGATTAATCTTTTTATTTTAAAAAAAAATATATATATATATATATTATTGTAGTGTACACTGTATCGAAATTGGATCAATATAATAATAATAATTATTATTATTATTATTATTATTTAAATAAGATGACTGCATACAAACAGCTCAAATATCCTCTTTTATCAGTCGTCTTTATAATCAAAAATCAAAATATTCGTTTTTAAAGTGAGATCTGCCATAATGCCATAAATTAAATGTGGGCGTTCATATCTTGAAATGAAATTAAATGAAAAAACGACTTTATTGGAAATAAAACTAAAGGCGAACAATAAGACTATAAAGTCTTGTTTTCATGCTAACCTTAAAAACTAAAACATTGTATTATGGATTAATTAAAATTAAATGGAGAAGAAAAAAGGAATAGTGAAAAAAAATAAGGATAAAATGTATATCTTATTAGAAGAACCCTTTCATTACCTTTTGCCCAAATCATTAAAGAATAGAATAGTTATCCGCAAAATTCTCTCTCAAATTAAAATGAAAATTATTATTATAATAAGGCAGTGGAGAAGAATAAAATAAGTATCCACCCCAAGAATAAAGGGGCGATTTTTTAAGTAAATAACATTGTTTCTTAAATAAAATAATTCTGTGAAATCCAGTCGGAAACATAATGTATCGTAACTGGTTCGTTACAGAGATGTTTGTCTTAGGGCAACGTGATACGGCCCCTTCATTTGCTGACTCATCTGCCGTACCTTCAAAAATGTTCCAAGCTAAATTTCGAGCTTTCTTTAGTTGCTTCAGTTTATTTATCCTACAGGGTGCATAGGTAGACTTTTCAGATTTCCGCCTTGATTTAGGCCTACTAATGCTCCGTGTACGTAATTCAAAATTTTCAACTAGTAGTGCTTTGGGGAGACTCGTATCTGTGCTTGGTTAAGTCATGCTTTCGCCTGTTTTCGTCAATGGTATACTTGTCTCAGCTTGTTTATTATCTCTAGTAGCTGGTGTAGGTTGACATCGCGAACATATACCAGTTTGCAAAAGGCCAAACATCCATACGGAAACAATAAAAATAATGTCCGAAATCCATGGGGTCTTTGGTATTTGACAAGGGACCTATGGGCCACTATAAATAGACCTCGGTCCTTAAATAGTGCTATGGGGCTTATGGTTTTATCATCTCCCAGGCAAACAGCAAAAAGTCAGAGTATCTGATAAACAACTTGTACTTCAAAATTAGCATAAAAATAGCATAGCTCGAATTATCAGAGAGGGTGCGAGGGGTACGCGCCTTTCCCCTGGGATAGGTAAATTCATCAAGGTAGTACCTAGAGATTCTGAGGGGGGGGGGGGGGGTTCAGTTGATAGAACAATACTCGTATACAAATTGTAGTATAAATTTAGCCTAATCACTCAAAGTCTAAGCATAAGTCACTTATAGTACACTGCAATTAGTCCCAGAGGTCGGATTTTTTATATAATAGGGGCGAAATAGTGGGGGTTTTCACATTTTGACAGCGGTATGGTCTACATTTTACAGGCAAAAATTCATATAACTGCAAACAGGGGGACACAGGGCATCTCCCCCGGTGAAAATGTTGATAAATTATGGGCGAAACAGAGGGGTTTTACGTTATTTGAATTTTTGATATTTCTGATCAGACTCAAATGCGCAAGGACGGATACAGGGGAGGGGTAGGGGGGGTAGCTGCCCCCCCAAAACTTGGTAAATCTATTGTAAATTAAGTTATTACGCTCTAATTTAGTCGATCCTACATAAGTTTTTCCTATTTTGACCCTCAGCTACCCCCCCCCCCCACAAAAATGGGCTGGATCCGCCCCTGCAAATGCGATACCGTATTATAAGATAGATCCCTGAACTAAAATGTCTATGTACCCCCAAAATTTTTACCGATTTGGCGCCAATGGTCCTCTCAGTCAACGTAATTCAGAAATACGTTGAAATTATCGATTTCTCAACGGTACCATTTCTATAGAGATCATCTTTCGTTCTTTCCCAAATGCTTACCACAGAGGTCACTATCCTAATGACTTGAGGTCATCATGACTCATGAACTCTGGCCCGCTCAGTCATGACCAGTAGAACATACCGTGATGGCCGACCAATCTTGAGAAGGCTCCGCATTTTGGACCAATAGCAGTTAGCCTTAATAATTGCATGTTCAGATTCGACCATCTCCAAAATTTCTTTTCCAGGCTCCATGAATAATCATCACTGCAATGAAGAAACTTTTACTCTACTTTGGAACCGCCCAGTTACGTCCATTCCAATTGGTAGAGATGCGGACTTATAACCTTCAAAGATCACGGTTCGAGACTCAACATAAACGGAAACACAGGCAGGGGCGGATCCTGCCAATTTGGGGGAGGGGGTAGTTAGTAGTGGGTCAAAATAGAATAATGATTCAATTATAACGTAATACAATGAATTACAAATTAATAAAATAAATAAATAAAAATTGACTTTTGGTTCAACCTAGTGGAGTTAGAGCTATAAAGCCCTCTCTTACACTCAACAAGGTATGCCCGGAACCGCCTGCTTTACATGCTCTCCTAAGCAGATACGATATCGTAATGTAACAATTGTGGGACTCGAGCCAACAACCTTTCGGGTGAAAGCTGGAGTCTGTGCCACTGCTCTACATGTCCTGCAATTACAACATACTTTTTTTTAAATGTTTTCTAAATTTGTGGGGGAGCTACCCCCCTGTCCTCCCCCCTGTATCCGTTCTTGAAGACTGTTGACTTGTTGCAGACCACAATTTCCCAAAAACCAGTCCCCAGGCCTACACCCTCCATGGGTGCGATTTAAACTAACTTTTTCGAATGCTGAGAAAGCTTCTAATTGTAAGGGCCGTACCCACCTCCAGTAACGTGCTGAATAAGGCTTTCAAATAAGATAACAAAGAGTTGTTTCAGCCAGGGGCGTAAAGTTAACGTAAAGTAAACGGTCCATCTCGCCCTCCCCCCCCCCCCCCCAGCCTCGAGCATTGTAAGACGTGGTTCATGGAGTCCCTCTGGCCCCTTTGCAGCAATATGAATGTAAGCTTTCCTTTATTAGCTTTGTAAAATCTACAGCTATACTTTACTGCTATTCAAATGCGTAAAACCCTACTATTTTGCTCTTTTATTTTCAATTCTTCCTTATCCTGCCTGATGACGTCATAAGGTCTACTTAGTTTTGCCCCCGCCATCAATCTAAAACTTTATGCCTCTGGTTTCAGCTAACAATAACTTATTACTTTATTACTCTATTGCAGCTAGCCAGAGCGTTGTTAACTACAGTAAATAACTCTATTAAATGAGACTTTCCGTTGGTGCCACTGTAGGCTGCGACTAGGGCACAGAGTGGTAGCACACAAGGTAAACCACTTAAGCAATGCAAGAGGCGGAGTGCTTAAGCTTTCTGTTTTTTTATTTTTTATTTTAAATTAAAAAAGGTTAATCGCGTGCAAACAATTTAATGAATGTATCCGATTAACCTCTCCAATCGCCTCACTATGTAACCTAATAGATACTTCTGTCGAGTTACGATGCGTCTCCGATCGCAAGGTGTAAAGAGCCTCGCACAAGTCCAAGCACGCTACCACTATGCCACCAAAGTCGCTGAAGTTAAGGCTGAATAATAAATACTAATTAAGGAAGAAAAAAGTCCATAGAAGCTGATAAAAGAATAAACAAAATGATCATACTCGATTGTTGTTTAACACTTCTAGCTTTATATAGCTAATACTGCAAAACAGGCTCGGAACCTGTATTGAACTCCTATAGTAAGAATTGAAATGTCCCACGCCTAGAAAGCTCAATTCTATCTAGTGCAAAGACGTAATTTTTTGGGGGGGGGGGGGGAGACGAGCCTACTGCGAATACTATGTATGTAAATGTTAATGTAGAATGTGCTATGATAGTAAAGAGTAATCTACAGGCAGTACTAACTGATATGTGTTTAATCTTTTCATAGAGAAATAGCTATTTACTAAGTTTGTGAAAAAAGCCATTTCGATTTCCACATATTTATTTTCGGCTACTCGAGATGGAGTTTACCCATCAAGTTTGTTTTATTTAGACTGCTCTAAGTTACATTCATAATCTTGACTACCGAATCACTCTAGCCCGCCATTAGCTGGGGACATCAAGCCTTCAACAACGGCCTTACTTAACCTAGACATGCGTCAGAACTCTCAACTACTATGCTGCCAAAAGTTTTGAATTATCAGTTTCACTAGCTGTCTGAGGGGATATTCGTTGACATTACTGCTTTCAATTAATTATCAGGGATTTGCTCTCTAGATAGAAAAACTTGCTATCTTCTGTTTCTACAAGTCTAGAACTTCACATATCGTCAGTGGATTCACCAGTACCTGAGCAATTAAGCTGGCTTGCTTTAGCGTGGTCTACACTACACTCTGTTAATAATCTAGGCTGCAGCAACTTCCCGAAATCCTGACAAAAGTTGTGAATTATAACAGTTTTGCTGTCTGATGAGTTATTCTTTGACATTACTGCTTACAATTGTCAAAGATTTACTCTCCAGATAGAAAAACTTGCTATCTTCTGTTTCTACAAGTCTACAAGTTCACATATCGTCATTGGATTCACCAGTACCTGAGCAATTAAGCTGGCTTGCTTTAGCGTGGTCTACACTACACTCTGTTAATAATCTAGGCTGCAGCAACTTCCCAAAATCCTGACAAAAGTTGTGAATTATCAGTTTTGCTGTCTGAGGAGTTATTCATTGACATTACTGCTTACAATTGTCAAAGATTTACTCTCTAGATAGAAAAACATGCTATCTTCTGTTTCTACAAGTCTGCAAGTTCACATATCGTCATTGGATTCACCAGTACTTCATAAATTAAGCTAGTTCGCTTTAGTGTGGTCTACAACACAGTCCGTTAATAATCTAGGATTCTAGGCTGTAGCAACTCTGCCATCCAGCCAAAATTTGTGAATTATCAGTTTCGCTGGTTAGAAAGCTATCTGTTGACAGTACTGCTTACAATTGTCATGGATTGGCTCTCGTGATGGAAAAACAAACTCGGCTAAAAGATGGAACCGGTGTAATCCAGGTTGACGGGCCGTGGTCAATCTGAAATTGCACTTCCAAACGTTTCGCCATTATAGTCTCTCAGTTAGAGTAGTCCTTCGGGGCTAAAGCTCGCCTAATCGCTTGTCTATAAAGACGTCATTAATTAATTCATTCATTCAAAGAACCTATTGGCATCAGTCTTGCAATTATTGTGTATTAATCGTTCAATGCACGCTTACTTACTTACTTACTTCCTTCTTCTGTTTCATCAACTAGCCCAGTTTGCTGACTTTGGCCGTGAAAGTCTTTGTGATAAAAAAAAAATAGACCATACCTTATCACTGTATTTTATTGGAATGAAAATTTAGGTAACTGGTACATGATATTAAAGTACACACATTTTGTATTGTATTTTTTGAAATGCTTTTTCTGAATTAGAATGCCTAAAACTATATGAAACTGTAAATAATTATTTTTCCTATGGAGTCCCTTAGTTGAAAAACCGAAAGAAAAAAAACTTATGTCTTTTATAATCTTTACTGGCTATTAATATCAAACAGGTGTGTGCTCTAACAGCACTTGCGCTAACTATACATTGCCATTACCACACTCCAGGTGCCTTGCTGTATTATACTTTTTCACATTCATGACAATATTTTAATTTATACGCTCTAACTAGCTTTGGTTCGACCTTAGGCTTATGGCATATGTTCAGGCTTGAAACAGGATAGTTCACTCCCGCATAGGCGCGGTTTCCACCGACCGGCTAGGGCTAAATACAAATACGGTGACGTGGTAGCTGACATTCAAGACTTAGGCGGGGTTTCCACCGACCTCGCATTACAGAATGCAAATGACATTGCCGGAAATGTTTGTTTTCCTCTATGCCATAGTTAAAATTGATCAATGATCATACAGTAAAATCACAAACAAACAAACTAAAATTAAAAAATGGCGTCATGGGATATGTTAAGTACAAACATTTTAATAGATTTCTATAAAAAGAAAAAGAAACATTTCCGTCAATGTCATTTGCATTCTGCAATGCGAGGTCGGTGGAAACCCCGCCTAAGTCTTGAATGTCTGTTACCACGTCACCGTATTTGTATTTAGCCCTAGCCGGTCGGTGGAAACCGCGGCACAGGAATACTATATGGCACCGCCATTTTTCAATGCGAGACGACCAGGAGGAAAAGTAGAGTTCTATTGTATGTAGGGCAGCTTGGACATTCAACCGCGCCAAAACTCTTTTTTGAATCCTGGTTCACCTGATGCATTTTTCTAAATGCCTGGCGTAATGAATGGCACCTGAAATTAATACAATATATATATTTGGTGGGAAGCGAATGTCCTATCTCTCCTATTAAGAACTCTGGGGAAGAACCCTACGGGTGCAAAAAATCAAATTTCGCATGTACATTATGTGGCCGTCACCAACACTGATTGGCCACAGTTCTTAAACCTGATTAGCCAAAAATCATGGACACTGTTGGTTAAATGGAGATTGTTCTAAAATTGTGTTCCAAAATTGGTGCTAATGACGGTCACACACAATACATAAATAAATAAATAAATATTGACTTTTTTTGTTCTATTACTAAGCCAACCTAGCGGAGTTATGTATCAAAATGTAATAAAACATTTCTTCTACGATTGATATATCCTGGGAAAGGGGAATCTATTTTTAAAAAAATGCAATTTGTGTACTATTGCTAAACCAACCTAGTAGAGTTAGGGCTATAAAACCCTCTCTCTTCCCCTCAACTAGCACCGACTGCTTTACATGCAAGTGTGGGACTGAACCAACAACCTGCCGTGTGAAAGTCGGAGTTTGTACCACTACAATACATGTCCTGACATATGTACATTTGGTGAGAAAGAGGGCCCTAGCCCCCTAGACCCTAATCCCGCTGTATCTATATTTCGCTCCTTGATTTGCCAACTGTTCTAACTGCAAAATGCTAACTTTTCAGGAGAGCGTTCCAATTTTTTTTCCGGTGGTTTTAATCTATATATCTCCTACACTAGAAATTTTCAATTTTTTTACAGGCTTGCAGATACGATGATTGGATGTAAAAAAAAGAGGGAAAAATGAAAATTTTGATGTAATAAAAAACCTTAAATTTTTGCAGTTTAAACAGTTGGCTAATCAACTAATGACTTATTATTATTCAATAAATGTTTTATTAATATTATTGATTTCATTTTATGGAATAGACCTTCTAGAAAATGTTTTTTTTGGTAGCATTTTGAGGATGTAACTGCAAAAATCTTGATGTTATAGCCATAGTGTAGGGGAGCGAACGGAAGTCGACAAATTACTGATGCGTTCGGGGAGCAGAAGCACGCGTTCGTATTAGAGCCACCACTTCCTCCGCCGTTTCATCTGCATAAAATATACATCTAATGCTCGCTTTTTGTCATCCCCTGCAGTGCAGGGTGCTCATCCAACCAATACAGCTATTATTGAATCTGCTATCTTCATTCAGCTAGTCATCGCAGTTCATTGATTCATTGCTCAATACACAATATTTCTTCGCCTACACACTACACAGTACAGCGGTACACACTTGTTCTTTATATAGACAGATTGGGCATTTTCCCAGGGTGCTAAGCTTCGGGGAGGTACCAGTACCGCATACATAAAAAATAATGCTCCTGTTGTGAAATCCTTGTCAGAAATCAGATGGTCGTCAGGAGTAGATGCTAATGGCTCTGAAGGAAGTACTGACTTTTCTAAGGTGGCCAAAAATGTTGCTGAACGAAAGTAAAGGAACATTTTAGTTAATCCTGATCTGGTATTTACTCAAGTTAATTAAAGTATACCATGACCTTATAATCCTTGTGAGAGTTTCCTTGGTGACTTCGTGGAACTTGGAGAACATCATGAGTAGAGGAAGAAAAACGCAATGATCCCAGTAAAATACTTTAATAGTGACCGGTTTTGGATAAAGATAAAGAGTCTGATGATGGATTTTATCCGAAACCGGTCACTATTAAAGTATTTTACTGTGGATCATTGCGTTCTTCTTCCTCTACTCATGATGACCTTATAAAGTACTTTGGTCGTATTTCTTACAATTACCTTTCTCAACATTTCATTTTAATGGGGTATAGGGGCGCTGGAAGACTTGTTGCCCAGAGCAGCAAATTCCCAAGGTCGGAGCCTGTACATAATGCAACCAAAATAGGTGAAAAAGAAATAAATGATTCCGGTGGGACTCGAACTTTCGATCTACGCTATTCCTGGGCATTGTGTTAACCACTACTCTATGGATTCCACTCAGCTTAGACCAGATACCCTACTACTAAATAGTGGGCCGAAACGAGATACAAATCTCATGTCTGCCCTTAGAAAGTGGCAAGTAGGGTTTCGGATGGGGCGTTTCTGGTTTGATTTTTAAAACTATGAGAAATATTCTTGATCTGATTTCGTCCCAAAGAAAGTTGAGAAGGTCGAAACTCGGAGCAGGAACACATTTTCCCTATCCGAAATGAAAAAAGTTTAAAGAATTTAAGGGTGTTGTCATGACTATTATGACTATGAATATTATATATATTATACTTATGGAGAGTGAATGGTATGTAAATGGCCTTACAGTTTTATATTTTATTTTTCAGTTAAATTTGTAATAGCATATTGTCCAACATCTATTATTTATTGTCATGCGTTAATAAAATTGTGAAAGTGGGTCTAAAGGCCCAAATTGGGCCAAGTGGAAAATAAAGACAATGTTCTTTCTTTCTTTCTAAAATTTATTATTATTATATTGACATACTGTATGTTGACAGTTTTGCTAACTAACTGTCACTGATTTGCCTTCTTGATAGAGAAACTGTTTTCTTCTGGAACTACAAGTCTACTACTCCATAGATCATTGGCGGATTCATCTGAAAACTGGAATTTACTGCCGCCAAAATTGCTGAATTATTAGTTTTTGCTGTCAAAAGAGTAATACGTAGACAGTACTAACTAACTGTCTGCCGTTTACACTTTTGATAGCGAAACTGCATTCGTCTGGAACATCAAGTCCACAACTCAACAGATCTTCGGTAAATTCGCCAGAAAGCCGGATCCTAATGCTGCCCCAATCGCTGAATTATCAGTTTTGCTGTCTAGGTTGCTATCTCGGGACAGTATAGCTTAATAACTGTCATGGTCCATGGATTTGCCCGCTTGCTAGAGAAACACCTCTTTTTGGAACTACAAGATGTGTGTGACGTTGTAGCGCAGCCTTAACCTTAAAATTTGGCAAAGGATTTTACCCTGCGTCATTTTGCCAATAAATACTCTAAAATGTTGTAAAGTTAAGTTTTAATCAATTTTCTTATTATCGTCTGTATTTATTTATTAAATATGGAGAGTGATGACCCACGTAGTATAACTCGGGCCAATATGGGAAATGAGAATTATCACGAATGTACCCCGGAATAATTAATACATTAATTGTAAATTAACTATGTCCTGAATAAATCCACTAATAATATCTACTAGCTTTCTTATTATCGTATGTATTTATTTATTAATTAAGGTCAGTGATGACCCACGTAGTATGATTCGGGCCAATACGGGAAATGAGAATTATCACGTTGTTGCCCTTACTCCGTCAATGAATTCCTAGCGACCAACCTCCCTCCCTGCTGACATTCTCTTCATACTCATAAGTGCCTATTGTCTGTTGTCAAACACTTATGAATAACAGTAGCATATACGATGCCATGTATATTAAATAATTTATTTAAATATAATGTTAAATACAATTTAACATTAATTATTATTTTGAAATCTGTAAATTTATTAATTTGAATATAGGAACTCGACAAAAATAATTTCGCCTGATTATCAAAACTTGTCTTTTTGGTAAAATATAAAGTCCAATCTTATCACTGATAATTTAAAGAGCCATTGGGAAAAGATTTAGTTAAACTTATTAAACATTAGAATGTCAAACTAAAATTATTTTTAGGATAGTCTTTTATACCACAAATAAACCCCATGTGATGATATGGACTTTTCTCTCATTGTTTTTCAAAAATATTCACTCTTAAATGGCCAAAATGTTATAGTCAAGACTTGATGTTTTATGTTATGTATATGGTGGATCTAATTGTAGTTTTGACGGTGCCGAGCACATACTGTATCTTTATATCTATATTGTACTGTATGTGGTAATAATGGCCTATTATATCATTTAATTTCATTTCATTTCATATCACGATTGTACCCCGGAATAATTAAAACATTATTTGTAAATTAACTATGTTCTGAATAAATCCACTAATAATTTCTACTAGTGTGTGTCTTCTTGATAGAGAAACTGTTTTCTTCTGGAACTACAAGTCGACCACTCCATAGATCATTTGCGGATTCATCTGAAAGCTGAGATTTACTGCTGCCAAAATTGCTGAATTATCAGTTTTTGCTGTCGAAAGAGTAATAGGCCTAAGTAGACAGTACTAACTTTATGGCACTTTACTCTTTTGATAGCGATACTGCTTTCGTCTGGAACATCAAGTCCACAACTCTATAGATCTTCGGTAAATTCGCCAGAAAGCCGGAACCTAATGCTGCCACAATTGCTGAATTATCAGTTTTGCTGTCTAGGGAGTTATCTGGGGACAGTATAGCTTAATAATGTCATGGTCCATGGATTTGCCCGCTTGCTAGAGAAACACCTCTTTCTGAAACTACAAGATGTGTGTGAAGTTGTAGCCTTAACCTTAAAATTTGGCAAATGATTTTACCCTGCGTCATTTTGCCAATCATAAGCGAAATTTGACAATGACATCGCTAGTTTGAGAAATTAAAGAAACATTTAATTCAGCCACTTCTCTTACACTGTCGGCATCCTCTGTAGATTTATGAGGCCAAAATATTCTTAAATGTTGCAAATGTTGTAAAGTTAAGTTTTAATCAATTTTCTTATGATTATATGTATTTATTAATTAATTAAGGGGAGTCATGACCCCCGTAGTGTAATTCGGGCCAATGTGGGTAATGAGAATTATCACGAATGTACTCCGGAATAATTAATTTTAATACATTATTTGTAAATTATCTATGTTCAGAATAAAACCACTAATAATTTATGCTAAATTGTAATTAGTTCTATTAGTTTGATCCATTAACCTTGGTTGATTTAGATTGCTGTACAGTCCGTAAAAAAACTATTAGTTTTTGCAGTCAAAAGAGTAATACGTAGACAGTACCATTGAATACATAACACTACTGCTTTCGTCTGGAACATCGTCTGGAAAATAAAGACAATTATCATTCTTTCTTTCTAAAATTGTATTTTTAATATTGACATGATTATTGGAAATACGACTGAATAATAGCTCATTAAGACATGTATTTATTATTATAAATATTAGGACACGAACGGCTGAAGATTTTCGGCACTCCGCAATAATAGAAAATAAAATGTAATTGATCTAATTTGTAGTTCATTATTTTATGCATTGAAGTAAAATGAAATATTTAATTTTTACAGGATTTGCATAAAAAAATGGATTCATGAATTTTATTTAAGATATAATATATAATATATAATATAATATATATAATATATACGATTATAATTTAATGCATAATATAAAAAAATATAGATATCAAATCTTAATTTGAAATAATGAGTATAGATAAACACAGAAGGCACTCAAGTGGTAATTTATAATAATGAGCTTGTGTGGCAAACACAATAAATTTTAAGAGAAAAAACTGTATGCAACGACTGTTATATTCTTCTCAATTTTATTAGCATTAGTAGTATTCCAACCCCTCCCCCCCCCCAAATCCGAACCGAACCTTTGAGATTGTACCAAAAAAAACCAACTCAGCGAAAGTCTAGTTCTGAGGACTGGTAGAGGATCCACTCTGTTGAACACTGCACTATTTAGTTTACTATGGTCAGCAACATGCCCTGCAGCCGTATTTATACTGCTCCGTCACCTCATGGTCTATTAAGACAGCCATTAATGGTAATAAAATATGTTAAATTGAATTTATGAGCTAACATTACGCCACTGAAAATCTCTTTTCGACGTCCGCCACTGATCTAGGGGCTGGGAAGAAATGCCAATAGTTGCATTGTTCTGCCAACAGCCTTTCTTTCCCTACAAATAACACTGCTGGACCTTGATTAGAAGTCAGAATTGACCACACAGGCTTAAGCTTGTTAAAGAAGAGCCGTTGGTGAGCAGAAGAGAATCCCATCTGCTCCTTATCTATTCTCCTCGTTTTCAGCCATGCACCAAAGCTCCAATGTTAATTGCGGTCTTTCGTCGTCATCCAGTTGGTAATCAGATGTGTAAACTCGGGTGCTTATTTGTTAGATAGCTCCTTGTTGTTTTCAATTTCATTAAAGAGGGGTTTGACCCTTTTAAGAGAAACATTAAGATTTGCTGCTACTTTACCTAACAAGCAAATTAGACAGTGATTTTATTTTTTTATTTTCATGCCTTTTTATTTATTTGTGTTCCACTTGCCACTCTTTACGATAGCCTTCATTCATTATCACCTGGTTGCCAGCACTCGGTTAAAGTACTGCCCTCTCCTGTCTGAAATGACGATTCTAACTGTTCTAAAAGATGCAGAAACGAAAAGCGATGCACAGCTCTTTTCTGATGAGACTCTGAATAGGCACAAAGTGGTAAAAGGCTTATGCAATATTTGCATCACTACATGCAATGTCACTAAAAAAGAACCGGTCCGAGTTTACTCGAACATGCTTTCCAATTTATCAACATTAGTAGATAGAGAAAATGAGTAGTTTCATGGTAAATAAATAATTTTTCTATGGTTAAATTTCGGATATCTCAGGGGGGGGGGGGTTGTCCACCCAACGTCACTGGAGGGGAGATAAATTCTAAACAGGTCAGACCAACATATTACCACACAGCAATAATGGCAGGACACGCAATGCATTTGAGCGCGAATTATCTATCATTTTTCAAAAAATAATTTTTGCACAAAACCAAATAGTTTTTTTGGGAAAGCTGCCTGTCCGATTTCGTTACTCAATTTAACACCTAAAACATGCCAGAAGGTAGAAATCATCGAAAGAAAGGTTTCGCAGAAAAATTATTTTTTAGCCATTTTTAATTAAAATAGAGTTATTTTTATTTTTTTACTCCCAGAAGCAAACTATCAAGGGGCAAGCGACCCCCGCATTTTGTCAACATGAATAACGACTACAATATATGTGAATTTAAAAGAAATCGTAGGAGCCGTTTTTGAGAAATAATTTTTTTAGACGTTTTATTTTTTATTTTTTTGATAATAAAACCCCCCCAAATTGAATTAGCCCAAAATAATAATAAAATGCTTCAAGGTATGATTTTTGTGAACCTACATGCAAAATTTCATCAAAATCGACCGAGTAGTTTGCCCGCAAATCGATGAACAGACAGACAGACAGACAGAGCGACAGACAGACAGACAGAGCTACAGGCAGACATTTCGTAGAAACCACTTTTTTGGGTTCCCGGGACCTCAAAACGTGTAAATCCGTTGAAATCTCGGAATCGAAAATTTCGACCGTCACAAAGCTTTCCTTATACTACGTATAAATTGGAAAGCAACAACAGTGATGTCATTAAAAAAGTATAAATTTACATCCTAGATGTGTAATGTTAGCGAATCGGTATGTGGTGGTATGTATTTTCTGTTTGCGATAAGGGGAATACAGAAGAAGGTGGCTACGTAATGTGCCGAATTGAAAATTTCGTTTTCCATTTTATAATTATGAATTCATTCATGGAGGATTGTTTATAATATATAGTATGGAAGACTTAATCAAATGCATTTTTAAGGTCTGTACATGTCATTTCTACGTACTAACAAACGGAATATTACAATGTGCTTCACACTTAGGTTATTAAGTTAATTTATACGTACCGTGCCATGGACAGGCCCTGTCTTATAATTGGGCAGACTGGGCGCCAAGCTAAAGGGGGGGGGGGGCATCAGTCGAAATGAAAAAAAAACCTTATACATAAAAAATAAAACCCCTGTTGTGAAATCCTTATCAGAAGCCAGATGGTCGGCTGGAGTAGACTTTGAAGAATTACTGACTTTTCTAAAGTTGTCAAAAAATTTGCCCAACGAAAGGCAAGGAAAATACATTTGTGTTAATCCTGATCTATCTTTGAGGTCTATTTTTTATCATTGGTGTTTACCCAAGTTAATTAATGTATATCTTGAGAGTTTACACCTTATATTTTGGTCGTACTTTTTACAATTTCCTTTCGCAACTTTTTATTTAATGGCGCTTTAAGACATGTTGCCCAGGGCGGCGAAATCCCAATGTCGGGGCCTGGTCATGGACCCTGTCAAAATTTTGAATAAACTAATGTATTAACGTCGAATTTATATGTATATTGTAAAGAAATATGGTTGATTTGGCCACAGAATAGCGCGGTGCCAAACGAGACAGGATTTTTTTTTGCTGAAGCGAAACCGCTAAACGAGTTTTGCAAACAGAAACAGTTTTATGTTAGTAAGTAAGTCTGAACTAATGGACAACTTTCCTATAGTATTATCCACTAGGAATTGACGAACCAATCATTGGAGGCTAAGGCCCTCATAATTTAATTCCCTTTAATATTAAGCTTATAACGACCCCCCCCCCTTCCTCAATGCGAATAGCTTTGAACATTTGTTGTGTATCGTAACTGTAAGTTTGTTGTATTTGTTGTTGTTGCCGTTTAGCGACCATTGATTCATTATGATACAATACAGATCTTATCTTATCTAGCATGACTTATTGATATACATTATATTAACCACATTGGGCTTGCACTCATAGAACGACTCCCACTGTCGCTGGCAAAGCTAACAGGTAAATGAAACCCGAAGGAAGCCACCATTTTTTTTTTACTACTCCTGTGCATGCTGGCTACCTTTGGATTCCGCATCTCACAACTACTTACGGGAACTACCATAGACCAAAAATAAAGAACTAACCTTAGACAGTTAGACATGTAGAGTAGTGGTACGGACTCTGACTTTCACCCGAATGGTTGCTGGTTCGAGTCCTGCACTTCATACATTTTCAGGCCATGCTTCGGAGGGCATGTAAAGCAGGCGGTTCCGGGCCTTCTTAGTTGAGTGTAAGAGAGGGCTTTATAACCCTAACTCTTCGATGGCCAGGTGGTAACGTGCTTGCACTTGTGCGAGTCCTTACACGCCATGCGATCGGAAACGTGTCGTAACTCAACACAGGTACTAACCTACAGAGGCGACTGAAGAGGTCAATCGGATACATTCATTAAATTGTTTGTATGCGATTAATCTTTAAAAAAAAAAAAAAAAACTCCGCTAAGTTGCCTTAGTAATAGAACATAAAAGTCCATATTTATTTATTTATTTATAGACTCTGTACGTTATGCCACACGGCTCCTCCATGCATATTTGAACTATTTCTTAAGACCTTTCAAGCGATCGTGGGACCCTTTGAGTTCTATATAGAAGAGATGGAATATTCGAGTGCGTCAGGTCAGGACATGTAGAGTAGTGGTACCGACTCCAACTTTCACCCAAAAGGCTGTTGGTTCGAGTCCCACAATTTTCCGGCCATGCTTCGGAGGGCATGTAAAGCAGGCATTCTTTCTAGTTGAGTGTAGGAGAAAACTTTATAGCCCTAACTCCGCTAGGATGGCTTAGTAATAGAACAAAAAAGTAGAAAAATATATATATAGCCTATGTTTTTCATTCTGGGAACACCTGGTACGCATTTTCAATGGCTGGTCATATGAGCCGTGGCATCAGGTCAGGGACGGTTTCAGGAAAAAAAATTTGGGGGTGGGGGGTGGTGGCCTAAAAAATATCGCGATTCTTGTACTTCAGAAATATTTTTTTTTATTTTCCTTCAAAAGTTCATTCAATCTAGTATAAAGCTACTTCTCTCGGAGGGGGGGGGGGGGGGGGGCGACCGCCCCTGCATCAGGTGGCCCTGGCCCCAGGATTCAAATAATTTTTTGGCACGCTAGAATGTCCCATCTCTTCTATATTGAACTATAGTCGTTGCTCGTTCGATTAGTTCAATTCCCGTCAGAGCAGAGCGTTGTTAAATGTTACTGGTAATTTTTTTAATAGAATTGTTTTGGAAGGACTTTATGGACCCAGGACTACTTATAGTGGCCCAAAGGTCCCTTGTCCAATGTCAACGACCCCATGCATTTCGGACATTATTTGTGTTGTTTCCGCATGAATTTTTGGCCATTGGCAAACTGGTATTCGTTCTCGATGTCAACCTACACCGGCTACAAGCGATAATAGACAAGCAGAGACAGGCTTACCATTAACGCAATGTAACAGGCGAAAGCATGACTCAACCAAGTACAGATACGAGCCAAAAAATGTTATTGGTACTTTTGATAGAATGGAAGCTGACGGACGCTATGGAGGAAAGATTATCTTTTAAAAAGTTAAAAATCAACCCTAAAGCTTTTTTTTTATTGTAAAGTGTGCTGCGGAATAAATAGCTTTGGTTGATATTTTTTAAATATTTTTATAGCAATTTTTATTAATTATTATATTAATTATTTATTAATAAATTACTGAGCACCATGGCAAGTTTATGAGAATTAATAGTAATATTAATAATATAATAAAAAATTTATAATTATTAATTAATTTCAGGCAACCACTAACCACTGTAACGAATTCAATTTACGGGTCCGAATGCGGGGATTCCTATTCCCTCAGTTGTGGTTACTACCGGGCATACCCGAGCTCTTTTTAAAATGTTAACCTTATGTTGGATAGTAAGCCTGTTGACGAGTATATTTTGGTGTTTTTGTTTTACAATCCTCCAATTTTGTAATTTGGGCCATTCAGTGGAATTCATATTATTGCTTCGGACGAGTAAAATCTACAGAATGAAAACGGTATTCATAACATCTAAGTTTTAGCAAAACTGCTTTCGTCTGGAACTACAAGTCTACAACTCCTTACATCTTGCGGTTTTTTTAGTTTTCCTCTCTGGAAAGCTATTCGTTGGCAGTATTGCTTACTAACTGTTACGGATTTGCCTTCTAGATAGAGAAACTGTTTTCTTCTGGAACTACAAGTCGACCACTCCATAGATCATTGGCGGATTCATCCGAAAGCTGGAATTTACTGCTGCCAAAATTGCTGAATTATCAGTTTTTGCTGTCAAAATAGTAATCTGAGTAATAGGCCTACGTAGACAGGACTAACTGTATGCCGTTTACTCTTTTGATAGCGAAACTGCTCTCGTCTGGAACATCAAGTCCACAACTCTATAGATCTTCGGTAAATTCGCCAGGAAGCTGGAACCTATGCTGCCACAATAGCTGAACTGTCAGTTTTTGCTGTCAAAAGAGTAATACGTAGCCATTACTAACTGGCTCCAGCTTACTCTTTTGATAGCGAAACTGCTTTCGTCTGGAACATCAAGTCCACAACTCTATATTGATCTTCGGTGAATTCGCCAGAAACGTGGAAACTACTGCTGCTACATTTGCTGAATTATCAGTTTTGCTGTCAAGGGAGCTATCTGGGGACAGTATACTCGTAGCTTAATAACTGCCATGGATTTGCTCTCTTACTAGAGAAACTGCCTCTTTCTGAATCTACATGTTGTGTGTGTAGGTGTAGCCTTAACCCCCAAAAACTTTGCTTAACTTGATCAACATCAACTTCAATGTTTGTGATTACAATGCTCCCTAGCATCGAATACTGTATTCGGCAAAGGATTCTCCCCTGCATAATTTTGCCAATCATAAGCGAAATTTGACAATGACATCGTAAGTTTGAGAAATTAAAGAAGCATTGAATTCAGCCACTTCTCTTCCACGATCTACATCCTCTGTATATTACTTAGGTCGAAACACTCTTAAATGTTGCAAATGTTGTAAAGTTAAGTTTTAATCATTTTTTTTAAATTATCTTATGTATTTATTTATTTATTTAGGGGAGTCATGACCCCTAGTGTAATTCTGGCCAATGTGGGGAATGAAAATTATCACGTATGTACCCCGGAATAATTAATACATTATTTCTAAATTAACTATGTTCTGAATATATCCATTTGCATCAGTCTTCAGCCAATAATCTTGCTTGATTTAGATCCGGAAAAAACGAGGCCGCTGAACCACTAGGCTTAGAGTCCGCTATTTGTGGTCTGTGAACATCTAGCCTTCGACCAAGACCATAGTCCAGACCTTCATAACTTGCGTCAGAACTCTTATGTACAACCTTCTGCTGCCAAAATTGCTGAATTATTAGTTTTTGCTGTCAAAAAAGTAATACGTAGACAGTACTAACTGACTGCGGTTTACTTTTTTAGATAATGAAAACTGTTTTCGTCTGAAACATCAAGTCCACAACTATATAGATCTTCGGTGAATTCACCAGAAAGCTGGAAACTAATGCTGCCACAATTGCTGAATAATCAGTTTTGTTGTCTAGGGAGCTATCTGGGGGCAGTAAAGCTTAATAAATGCCATAGATATCGACTTCGATGGCTACAAAGGCGACTGAAGAGGTCAATCGGATACATTCATTAAATTGTTTGTTTGCGATTAACCTCATATCAACATCCATATGGTTTTCCACTAGTGTAATGCGGACCATTGGAGCAATGAGAACGTTTACGTATGTTCCCAGGAATAATTAATACAATATTTGTGTAACCTATCACCTTATATGTTATGAAAAAATCCATCTGGTTTTCCCCAAGTGTGATTTGTGCTATTCGTAGGAATTTAGCTTGCTTGATTTAGATTGCTTCAAATTCCGTAGAAAGTCTAGGCCGCTGAATTACTGCGCTTACAGTACCATTTGCTGACATCTAGCCTTCGACCAAGACCTTAGTCCAGAACTCTGATCTACGACCTACTGTTCCAAAAATTGCAGAATTATCATTTTTTCTGTCTAGAGTTCCATTCTATGACAGTATTGCTTACTAACTGTCACAGATGTGCCTTCTTGATAGAGAAACTGTCTTCTTCTGGAGCTTCAAGTCTACAACTCCACATATCTTCAGTGTTTCGTCAGTATCTCCCCAATTAGCTTGCTCTAAGAATTTAAAAATAACATCAGCCCTTCAATTTTTTTAAATCGAAATTGTTTGCCACTACCTCATGATTCAACGAGATGTTTGTAATTCTTGTAAATTCCTCTGCATCAGGGAAGAGTATTTACAATGGGCAACCACTAAAAACTGTAACGAATTCAATTTACGGGACCGATTGCGGAGGATACCAGGACCGTAAGTCATTTTTAACGGTTATCTGAAAAGTGATCTTATTATAACACGCCTTTGGTGCATAGTAAGGTTGTGAACGTGGTTTTGTCTTTTGCATTATAGTAATTTAATGTAGCAATTGCAATTGTGTGTACACGTAGTTTGTGAACCTTTTCTTTACTTATAAAATAAATACATTGTTCACCTATTTATTTTATTTATTTATTTGTGTTAACATCCATATGGATTACCTGTAGTGTTTATTCAGACCATTGGAAGAAATGAGAATTATAACGTATGTTCCTTGGAATAATTTACACATAATAGATAGACATTACTAAATATTTTTACTCTTTTGGTAGAGAAACTGTTTTTTTCTGGAACTACAATTCCAAATATTTTCAGTGGATTCGCCAGTGTGATACATGATACCCCAGAAAAGACAAATATCTTGGTCTCGAATCTCGGTTTCACAGGCACCCTAATTAAGGTACTATGTACTATATACATGTTAATATGTATTTATGCTGTGTCATAAGGTGACTATTTACACTTTCCCTCGTAGCGAAGTATTACATCTAGGTATACTGAAAAAGCATAGTACTTTTTTTTAGAATTAAATACTACCCCCCCCCCCTTTCGTACGCCAATGACCAGAGCTTGCTTAAGAATCGTGTTACCTTATCATGCTTCCATCTTCTAATTAGAAATCGGGTATAAGGTGTTTGAGAAATAAATGGAAGATTATAACATCTCACAGCTGGTATATAATTAACAGTGCGAATTATAAAGCAGGAGGCCCGCACATTTCATATTCCTAACTGACTGACAACGTCTTAGTATAGCATGCTATAGTACTGCATAGATATTCTGTCTGTTACAGGGACGATATATAGTAATAATGTTCCTCTACATTTTGATACATAGTGTGTAGCCGGCAATAATCTTGTTAGGCAGTTGACCCGTTTTTGAAAGCACGGACCTAAAGAACACCTTCACGAATAAACATAATTGTCTTCTTAGTAACTTTGTAAAACTTGCTGTCACTCATTGTGAAAAAATTACTACTTTGTATTTTATTACGTAAAACTGTAAAAAGTAATAATTTTGTCACAATGAAGACCTTCACGCCCTTTTTTTAAAACGTTTTTTGTATTTAAATTTTCTGCCTAACTACTCCATAAAATTTTATGAGATTTTGCTTATATGCTAACAAATTTGTTTCCAGAGGAGCCCTTCCTTTCTTTTTTGATAACACCAGGCGCATTTTACCTCCCAAGAATTTTCAAAGGGGCGGGGGGGCATTGACAAGAGATCAGACCCGACTAGTTTAATATTGGGGTTTCCAAACACTTTTCACTTCATTTTTTCAAAAGGAGTATACTAAAATGCTCATGTGGCCCCCACGCCCCCCACCACCAGTGCTCCCAACAATCACCAATAAAACGATTAAAGGTTTTCTCGAAAACGTCTGAAAAGATTTCTTTTAAATTCAAAAATATTTTGTTCCTCAGTGGTGTAAACAAAACCGGCATCCCCCTTGTTGTTTTAATTCAGGAAACAAAATTAATTAAATAGTCTCAATTTTCATGAAACATTTAAATGTATTTCTGACGAACCTTTTTATCACTGCTTTCTAACGTCAGGTGGTATGTTTTAGTTGATAAATTGAGACTGAGCATCGACACCAGGTTGTTTGAAAAAGGATTGAAAACAATATAGCTTTAACAAGCGAGGTAGGCCGCCTCTCTGGTCAAACGGTGCTAGTGTCGGCTGCAAATTATGTATCAAAATGTAGAGGAGCGCTATTTCTACATTATGGCATCAAATTTACGGTTCTATGTTCTTTGACTTTGTGAAGAAAACGTCTTGTGAGGTGTGAAATCTTACCTATTGCGCTGAGACCGCTGGGCGGTTTTTGTAGAAAATAAGAATTATTTTTTGTAGAAATTGTAGATAATCCGTGCCCCAATGTAATGCATACCATGACTTTATTACACGGATTGTGCAGTATTATTATTATTATTATTTTTTAAATTGGTTTTAGGGCGACTGAAAGTTAAGGCTTGCTTGTACGCCCACCGAACCAATTGGTGTTTCGAGTGATTATATTAATATAGTAATAGGTTACACTGCCCTTGTAAGATCTTTAGTTCCTCTTCATTTCCTAAGCTTCCTCTTCTTCTTCTTTGATTGGATGTATTAATATGTATATTATTATATATAGTATTATATAGACTGTTATGGACTGTACCTAGGAACAGAACAGTTTTGGAATACGTTCTTTAAGGTACAGTAAGATTGTTTATGCTAAGCATATTTTGTTTGGTTGACTATGTATTTTGGAAATTTTATTGTTTTTTGGACTGTGGGTTAGACATTAGAAGACATTCTAGTCTTAAGTCTCGCGGACTCTTGCCCCGTAAATATAAGACGTTTTATCTATTATCTATGCCAGGTGTTCCCAGCCTTTTTTTGTCCGTGGACCACTAGAATATTTTATGATTTTCCGTGGACCACCATGACTCTGACAGGAAAATCGTTAAATTCTAGGAGTAAAATGAAGTAGTTTGAGCCCAAAATTACGTGCTAATATTTGATTGCATGTTTAGGACTGGTACCGTGCCAAGACTTGCTGTATTTTAGTTCAAATTTCCAATAACTCAGCTGTTGTATTTTCTTATTCCTTAATTTGGCCTGCGGACCACCAGTGGTCCATGAACCACAGTTTGGGAAACTCTGATCTATGCAATCGACCCATCGATCAAACCATACCATACTGCTTTTAGTGTAGGGAAAATTGAAGGACCCGAAATGTAACTATTCTATCTGTTACTGTACTTATAATAATTAATAAATAGGAAATAGGAAATTGGAAACGGTTCTTTTTAGTATACTATTGTACTTGTAGTGTTGTAGTATCCGTTAGAAACGAAACCGAAACTATTTTTTGTTTTGAATGCTATGTATCTTAAGGAGAATTAAGAACGCGACGATCCACAGTAAACTAATTTTTTAATATGCCCGGTTTCGGACAGACAGGGCCGTAGCCAGAATTTTTTTTCGAGGGTACATCTGACGTCACCGGTGGTGAGTTAACCTCAATATATTTAAAACTGCATTCTTTTCTAGTATACGCTGCAAATATTTCGGGAGGGAGGTCCGGACCCCCCTCTGGCTACGGCCTTGGTTTCGAACACAATCCATCACTGCGTTCTTACTTCTCCCTAAGATGATCCCAAAGTTCCACGAAGTCACCAAAGGAAATGAATTTTTATATAGTAATTTACAGATTTATTTATATATGTTTATAACGTTCTGCCGTCTGCGTGCACCTATCTACATAGCAAGGGTATCTACACCTATTTAAATGCTTCAAATTTAATAAAAATTCTTTATACTTATCATTCGCACGCTTAGGTGCGATTTTGGTTTCCTGGTTATTTGTTTTTTTGGCTATTGAAATGCACAACGGCGCTGAAAAATTTTGTGATTGTTCACTAGTTTCCATTAGTTTAGTAGGCGCACTTGTTTTGTCTAAATGTTGAAAGAGCTGGCCTACATCGTTCCCGATAATATTTAACTCTAAAGTCTGGGGCTTCTCATGGTTATAACTCGAAAGTTGGTGGTCGGTACTGCATCCTTCCATACAAGAATTCAGTCCTATGGCGCCACACTGTCCATCTCAGTAGCAAAACGTAGCATCTCCAGTACCGCAGCCGCCCAAGTCATTGGGTAGATTCTAATCTTGGGACACAAATTAACATTGTGAAATGCAGTTAAACATAATATGGGATGATTTAAAGGAAAGTTGCTGGGAAGTTACAAAACCAAATTTTTCTAGATACTGAGCACCAAGGCCGTATTTATGGGGGAGGGGGGATCCAGGGGTCCGGACCCCCCCCCCCCCAAGGAAGTCAAGTATTTAGAGGATCGCATAGGCATGATGACTGTACTAAGGAATTGTAATGAAATGGTTCCCAGTTGCCTTCCGCATCTTTATGCCGTCGACTCTTAATTGTGTTCCTCCGTCTTCGGGGCCAGTATCCCATCAACCCCCGGACAAAAGAGTGGTTTCTAATTTAGTGGCGGCAACTATACGCCCATCACATAGTCCTCCTCGGGCTACTGCGGCTTTTTCTAGAAGAGCCTGCACCACCAGACTTGCCACCAAGGGCGGATTTTGCCACCAATTTAGGGGGGGGGGGGGGGTCAGCGGGTAGGTTCAGTGGATTATAACATTAAAAAACATAATTATTTTTAATTCCCACTGTAAACCCATTGTTATCTACTGTAAGTTAATTTATTTGGGGGGGGGGTCCGGACCCTCTGACCCCCCTAAAATCCGCCCTTGCTTGCCACCCTCCGATTATGGCGCTGCATGGTTGGGGTCTGCTTATTCGTTATATACGCAGCTAGCCACCATATCTGGTGGAATTTTCGTTATTTGCCACCTACGGCCCCACTAGTGGCCTAGCTATAAAAGTGAATTAACAATAAAATTAAGTTAACGAATTAAAAAAAAAAAATTTTTCCCCTTTTAGACCAGAATAGAAAAAATAGATATGATTATTGTTAGAGGCGGTCTCAGGCCTCATGAAAGGGGAAGCACTTGTCAGTAGCGTAACGATAGGTTTTCGAAGGGGGCTGTGCATAATTTGGCGCCCCTCCACCCATTTTCATAAAAGTGTAGAAAATGGGGAAAGCTGTTCTCATGGACGTAGGAGGATATGATTTTAAAAATAGGGCTAAAATATTGGGGCTTTACTCATTTTCAGAGCCATAAGGTTTCTATATTACAGGGAATTAATAACATCGTGCCCGAGGGTGGCCCGGGGGTCTCCCCCGGGAGAAACTATTTTAAAAATTGGGGTAAAATAGTGGGGTTTTACGCATTTTGAGTGCAGTTACCACTTGGATTTTAGAGGCAAAGAATATAACTGCCTTCCATAGGGGGGGGGGGCAATTGCCCGCAGTGCCGGTCGCTGCGTCCGCCTCTGATTATTGTGAATCCGCATGCTGACTTTCTATTAAATTCATGCACCCGTGCTGACAATTTTAGGGACTAATTTTGAAACTTCTTCCTAATTTTTTTAAAAATCATTTGTCCTGGATGGTACAACTACTATTCAAGTAAAATTTGGCACATTTTGCCAGGCCCTCCTCCCCCCCCCCCCCCATCGGCTACCTTGCTGCGCCCACCTTTAAATAAATAGATATTGACTTTCTTGTTCTATTACTAAGCCAACCTGGCTTTATGTTACAACTATGGGACTCAGGCCTCATGGTGGAAAGAGTCCAGCACCATTGCAAGCCGAAGTATTCCCGTATACCGTACAGTATAAAGACAAAATGAAAACTTCCTAAGTATTTGAGAGGTAACTGAGGTATAGGTCATAACGCACCACTTAATTTATATTTTCCAAAGAAATTCTCAAATGCCAAAGCAATTTCTCACATTTAAAGACGCAGACAAGCAAAATTTGTGCTAGAGAGACAATAAATTCCTTCACCAAGAAAAGAACGCTGCTGTCAAAGTAGAGGAATGTACACAGAATTAACTGTATATAAAAGTAAAGCATAGGTGTTCCGTATTGTAGTTTAAAAAGCGCTTCGTATCACTTATCAAATAATGGGTTCTTTAGAATTCTAGCACTGTATTCACCCTATCTATAATTAATAAAGAGAATCCCATAGTATTCATTGAAATTTCTCAAGAGGTTCTGTAAACAGATGTGCTTTGACCAAAGATAATACTCTTGGATTTTATTCTTTCATAGAGATCTATTGAAAACAGAAAGAAGCGGTTAGACAGTTTTAGGTGAATGGTTGTAAGACAATGAAATGTTTATAAGAGATAATATTTTATTGTCTTATTATATGGAGAAAAATGCGGAAATGACGTATTGTAATACAGTACAATCCAGTACCCAGGGCCATTGAGAGGATCAGTGGAGGTCTAGGATTTGATTTTGAAAATTTTGAGATCTGACCTACTGAGCAGGTCAAGCAGGTTTTTTGTTTTCTTCTGTCACAGCTACGTTGGAAGGGGGAGCATCCAGGAGAACTTTAGGTACGCAAAATACAGGTTTTTCAGTATTTTCCAGCTTATTTATTTTATTACAATAAGTTTTAATATGTACATATATATCTTTATGAAATATCAGATATATTTCCCCCTATCTCAGATCGACTCGCCCTCAATGCCGTTTAACGCTGTTATGTATATCTCATATTTTTATATTTTATATTTGGGACTAATAAAATAAATTAAACAAATAAATATTGACTTTTTGTTCTATTACTAAGCTATAAGCCCTTTCTTAGTCTCTTACACTCGACTACGAAAGCCCGGGACCGCCTGCTTTACATACCCTCCGAAGCATGGCCAGAAAATGTAGCAAGTGTGAGACTGGAACCAACGAGCATTCGGGTGAAGGTCGGAGTCTGTACCACAACTCTACATGTCCTGACTAGTGGGACTAGTGGAATAGACTAAACTAGTCCCACCAACGCTCAAGATCAACTCCTGCCAGTTGCTTTCATGGCAATAGCTATACAAGTCAGGACATGTAGAGTAGTGGTACGGATTCTGACTTTCACCCGAAAGGTTGTTGGTTCGAGTCCCACATTTGCTACATTTTCTGGCCATGCTTCGGAGGGCATGTAAAGCAGGCGGTCTCGGGCCTTCCCAGTTGAGTGTAAGGCTTTATAGCTCTAACTCCGCTAGGTTGGCTTAGTAATAGAACAAAATTCAATATTTATGTATTTATTTATTTATTTAATATATGTCTGAGGTCCGTTGTGGTAGTGCGGAGTGTTGAGCAATCACACAATACTATAAAAAAAATAAATTGCTTAAAAATAAGCGAAATAATGAAAGCGCATATCCTCCGTACATTGCATAATGTGCTTGAGTGCTTGAATGTGCATACACCCCCCTTCCTTACACCCCTTTTTCGTCCTTAATCCTCCTTCTACGCCCGGAACATTAGAGAAAAAAATAAATTATCCGTTCTGATCCATGCCTTTCCATCTTACTTTTCGGTTGCTGCTGCTGCTGTAAGGACCACCAAATAAACCAGTTATACGACTTATGACAAAATTTCTGATTTTACTACACCCCATACGAATAGCTTCAATGGCGTATACACAGGGGGGTCATGCCTCCCCCCCCCTAAATGAGTAAATTTAAATTCGTAAGATAAATGAATAAAAGTCAACTTTTCAACAACAAAAATTACCTTTTAAACTTACAAAAAAACTTGTGATCCCCCTAAATTTTCCGCGGGATCCGCCCTTGAATAGCTTATTATAACTAATAAAAACACATAAAATTAAAAATTTCGCAATTCATTGAGCTAAATTTTCAAATTTCCAGAACGATTGGAACCCTCATGAAAAACCAACCCCGTCTTTACATCTAAACTAATGGACATCACATTTCACTGAATGAAGACATTCAAGCTTATAGCCCTTGCCGACATGTCTCACGCTTCTTAACCTGCAGATTTTTGGATTGCATTGTGTATTTTGCAATGAATTGTTTGTTTGATCTTTGTTTATAGGGACGGTTATTTTTCTAAGAGGTTGTCGTGGACTGTTCTCAGCAATAAGAATATCCGGATCGAATTGCATGACACGTGTCGGTCACAGTGGTGATCTTGGGGAAATGTACCAGCACGATTGGCGGAATTAGGGGGGGGGGGGGGGGGTAAATTGCCCCACAACTTTAACAAATCGTCAAACTATATTTTTTTGGCTGACTTCCGGCAGCGGCAGTGTAAGTAAGGAAGGGTCTGAATGAAATGTTTCGCGAAAAAAAATCCCTTCTTTTACTGTAACAATGTGCGAATGAGGAATGAACCCTTAGGAGCCATGGGGCTGACTTATATAATATTTAAGTACTTTAATTTAGAGCTGATCTTCACTGATAAAAGAACCGGTATAAGTGATCCCGCACATGCTTTCCCATTTATCGGTTAGACATACAATATAAAGCAAGTAGTTCCACGGTAAATAATTGTCCACGGTTACATTTCGGTTACCTCGACTTTTCCTATCCCGAAGCACTGAATTGATCGATAGGACACTTGAAAGGTGCTCAACGGGCAGACCAATATAATACAAAACAGTAATAATGGCAGGTTATTGGGAATGAATTATCAATATTTTCTTCAAAAAATAATTATAAATATAATTAGGAAAGTTGCGCCCCATCTTTTTCAACACTCAACCGTTCAGTGTGCAGGCAGTGGTTTATCGATGGCCCCCTTCAAGCGCTCTGAAGGGCGCCAAAATGAGACAAATTTAGTAAAAATAAATATTATCTAATTTAACAAAGAATGTAATAAAAAATAGGCTATCGCAAACGGGTCTAACTTTGGTAGTGAAGAGCGCTAATTTTGGTCCATGACGCCCCTGGTTCCAATGGCGGATCCACAGGGGAGGTCAGGGGGGTCATGACCCCCCCCCCCCCTAAATGAGTAAATTCATATGATAGTATAAAAAAAAAAATTTAAAACAAATGGCATAAAACTCAAATGTTCAACAAAAATAAATACCTTTTAAAATTACATGCAACATGTGACCCCCCCTAAATTTTTCGCTGGATTGCCTGGTTCAGGGTGCAGAGTCGATGAATTGGATCGGTCTCGTTTGAGGCCCTTCACAAGATACTGGTAACCTCATTCCCATTTTGCCCCCAAAAATTTCGTATCATGTATACTGTATAAATATCGTGGCAAGGAAATCTATCAAGTCCTGTTTTGTTTATTTCCAATGTAAACATCCAAACGCAAACTAATGCTCTCCCACAGTTAAAGTCACAGCGCCCAATATTTATTTCCTGGCATTAAGAAAGCAATATGTTCTCTCCAAAAAAAAAGTACCATGGAGTTCTTCACGCTTTCTTACGCAAAAGCTACAAGACGTCATCACTTGCTTATTTAAAGTTTTCAAAGAGATCCTTTATCCAAGAGTCTTCGTTTGAGATTAGATGATCTTTGTGGGCCATTCGGATTTTTGGTGTCTTTACGTTCGGATGAAAGTCTTGCTTGCTGCTCCCGATCGAGATCCAGTGTTACTGATACTGAAAGGTAAGAGCCATTTTGACGCATTTTTGAGAGCTATACAGGTTGAATTCAATAAAGATAAAATTTTAACTTCAAAATACTTCACACAGGGATATCAATAAATTTATATTTAAAAACATTTTTTTTTAATTAAAATAATACCCACTTGTCTTGTAACTGAATTTCTTCAAATAATGATAACTATTCATCTTGGTGTAAAATTTGAAATTTATTGTGACAACCTTGTGTAAATATTGATTGCTATCTATATGCATCGCGATAATGATGAGTATACTATGCAGGATGTTACAGATATAGACTATCGGAACACACCCTTTATCTCGGATATGATGAGAAATTTTGAAATACAGTAAGTAATTTAAAAACTAAGTTACACTATCTTTTGGTAGCATTAAATATTTATTCGGATGGTAGGGGTGCTTTAAGGGTTGGCATAGCAGGTATCTCAGAATTTTCAATCGTAAATGATGCATAGTACCATGTTGCATATCAATTAATGAAAACCCTTTTCATTGCGCCTAGACTTAAAGGTTCGGGCTTCAGGCATAATTAATAAGGGCTTTTCAGAAATTTAAAACTGTTCATTCTGCTTCTCCAGAACCTCTATTTATTGTTTTTTAATAGATATAATGACCGTGAGACTGAATTTTAAGCCAATGCTGACGTCAGTTTCTGTAGCGTCTTGACAACTTATGCTATATTCGCTTGTTCATTTCGTGGTCGTCGTTTTTACGTCACTTAAGTCTGTTTATCTTCTTCGGGCTCTACAGCTCAACAGCACTCCAGTCTTATTGGTTTTGTATGACACTCCACCGCCTATGGAGTCCCAAATCGGTTTCTAGTTCGTTCTTCGAGTGGTTTCGTGGACGTATTTTTTCCCTGCAGTCTTCTTCCCGTCGTCCTTGCTTTAAAACTTTTATTTGGCATGCGGTTCTCTGATATTCTTACGACGTCTCCCAAACTTCTTAGACGCTACCCTTTTACCTTTTTCTATACCCTCACCATTGAGTATTGCGTCTATTTCGGAGTTGTTTCATAAATACTACTCGCTGTTTTCGTATGATGAATTTTTTTGGGACGGCAAAGTAATAGCCTCAGGGGGAGGGTTTGGGTGTTGAGCCACCCCCCCCCCTCTGGCAAAATGCATAGGACTAATCCAATATGAGTATATATATGACTATTTTTTTCATTGCAAACAGAAGAACGTGTTCAAAAACTAACTTCACTACCTAAACAATTTTTTGCGCCAAAGTTGGCAGTAGCTGGAATTGAATCAATCGATTCGGTAATCGATTCTCGATGTGTTAAGTCCTATGCGATGAAGTGATAAAAATTTCCTTGGTGGAAACTTTACAGAATTGCAGAAATGGTTTCAATCCCTCTATTTCTCGCCTTTATTTTGTCAAAATTTACCCTCTTGTTCGCAACAATCGCAACAAACGAAAAAAAATATCCTGTCAAAATGAGTAAAACCTTATATTTCTTCCATATATTTCGAATCTTAAAACAAAAAAAGACAATCAGAGAAATGCCAGTATACCATTCAAACAAAAACTCATAAGTATTCGTAGCGCTTATTTATTTAATTTTCTTCTACCCATACAGCAGCCTTGCACTAGATTTCCCCCAACAATGTCGTAAGAATTGCGTACAGTGTTTATTTCGGTAAATTGTGTTTTGCATGCAAACTATAAAAATAACGACAACACTGCGCAGCTGGCTGCTGGCCGGTCACCGAAAATCTTGTCAATTGCTGAGCTTTTGCTATCAATCCGGAATGTGACGTCATTTTCATGTTCCGCATGTCTGCCGGCGTTTTGGCTCTGCAAAAATCAAAAACATTTATTTATGTATTTTTCAATATCTGCAATTGTCTATGAAAAAATCATATTGTATTGCTATTGCTAGCCGACATGCGAGCATACCTATAATTGATAAATAGGAAAGCATGTAAGGGTTCACTTTAACCGGTTTCTTACATATCTCGGTGGATTGGACAGGGGCGGATTTGGCTTTTGTGCAGATATAGGCACTGCCCTGCAGTCGCAGACATTGTATGTATAGTGGGGGGGGGGGGGGGGGGGGGGTGTTCGTGTTCACTAATAAAACCACATTTTTTTAATATTTTTTTTATAATCAAAATAACCTACTTTGTTACCCTTAACTAAAATGTCAAACATAATTATTTTAATTTTTTTTTACATAATATGCACATAAAAAATTTTAAAGTACGCGCGCGCGGATATAGGCATTTGCCTCAGTTGCCTACTGGTAAATCCGCCACTGGGCTTGAAGTGTCTATTGTACAAAAAAAAAAGTCAGCGTAGTAACCTGTTTTGCCAGTCAGCGAATCAGCGATGCCTATGCCACCTTTATCTGCCTCGACGTCCTGACTCCTGAAGTTACCACTATACCTTGTCTTTCCTCCTTACTGCTTCCTTAGGGTTGGCTTTGCTAGACTGCTAGCACTTTCCCCTAGCTTCCCTTCTTCATGTCCCAATCAAGTTCTAAATCTGCTGAATAATCCGTGAAAAGACTATCAACATTTTAAATTTGCGATTTTTGTCACTGACGTTATTTTGGGTCGGGTCGGGTCAGGTCCAGCTGGTAGGAAATTAGACTATGAAGACAAAAGAAAGAAAATTCCACCTCACCATATTATAACGAACAATAATGAGCTTGTTGCAGTTCACGCAACATCCCTGGTAGAGCAGTGGTCGACAGAGGGGATCCTTTATGATTGGGCGCAAATCAATAACAACCAATCAGTACGGCAGGAACCACTACCTATGGTCGTATGTTCCCTCCCTCCCCCCCCCCCTTCGGTTTGTTTGTTGAACTTCCTGCAGTACTCAGTGGTTGCCCATTCCATGGTCTTCGGCCCTCTTCTTATAATACAACTCCACTGCCAAGCGAACCTATTACCGAGAATACCACCTTAGTGGAGCTTTGTTGTAATATCCAGCCTTAATTAAAAACAAAAAAATTCGGATGTACCGGTTAGTTCAATCAAATTTTAGTTGAAATAATAGCAAAAACTCGCCGCAACGGTCTGCTGCCATATGCCACAACGCTTCGTCAAGTTATGCACCAAAGCATAGATGGAAATACGAAGATTCTCCAATTCTTGTGCAACTAGCCGACTATTTATGGTTAAAAAATTGTCGCCTTTTTGCACGAGCATTGGCGGATCTGCACTAACCAGCGTAGCTCACACCTAGTAGAAGGGTCTTCAATATGAACCGTGAGTCTGTCGCAGAGCATCGCTTCGCCGCAACGGTCTGCTGCCATATGCCATAACGCTTCGTCAAGTTATGCACCAAAGCATAGATGGAAATACGAAGATTCTCCAATTCGTGTGCAACTAGCCGACTATTTATGGTTAAAAAATCGTCGCCTTTTTGCACGAGCATTGGCGGATCTGCACTAACCAGCGTAGCTCACACCTAGTAGAAGGGTCTTCAATATGAACCGTGAGTCTGTCGCAGAGCATCGCCTCGCCGCAACGGTCTGCTGCCATATGCCATAACACTTCGTCAGGTTATGCACCAAAGCATAGATGGAAATACGAAGATTCTCCAATTCTTGCGTAACTAGCCGACTATTTATGGTTAAAAAATCGTCGCCTTTTTACCCGGGAATAGACGGATCTGCACTAACCAGCTTACTACTGACCTTTACCGAGTAGAATGGCAACACCTATCGATTACTTCTGGGCAGGTGCTTATCCAAGAAATAGTGATTTTCCGGCACTTATGCAAATCTGAGGGAAAATATACTGATTTTTTATCTTCTGAATTGTGTGGTGCTGGTGGATCTAATTATCAACAATTTTCAGAGTTTCCCCGCACTTCGGTATGGATATTTACAACGTGCTGTTAATATAGTTATAAAATGTTACTGTTATAAATCCATTTGTGAAAGCAGTCCGCACAATTCGCCTCTGTATGGGTATCTTTGATGATAATAATCGCTATAAGACTATAAATTTTATAGTATTGTGTAAGTTTGTATGCACTATGTTTGGTTTAGCCTTTTGTAAAATTTAGCTTAACGCAAAGCTTTGCTGCTGATGCCGATGGGGCGATTCCGAAAGATATAAAAAATGAATTTATAAATTTATTTATATATAAATAAATGCAAATGTTCAAAAATATTCGCATGTTAAATGCGTTATTTTACACCATTGTTTATTTTTGCTGAAAATCTACGTTTAAGTATCACACTTTAATGTATAATATGCAATAAATTTAACATCGAATTTTTCTCGAAAGATATAAAAAATGAAATTATAAATGTATTTGTGCATGAATAAAATTAATGGGATTATGTTAAGAAATACACGCATGTTTTAATGTTTTATGTTATTTTGCAACCTTATTTTTCCCTGCCAAATGCCTACGTTTAAGTAACACACTTGTAGGAATAATATGCAAAAACATTGTATTTTTCTCCAAAACGTCAACAATAAAATTACACAGGTAAAATGAAATTAAGTTCATATTATACTTTGGCGATTCTTCATTTAGAGCAAAATTCTGAAAAAGGTTATGCTGAAGTATTGTGTATAATAAATGTATGTATATTGTAATGTATATTTTATTTAATAAATTTATATTTTATATAATAAATGTATATTTTATGTAATAAATGTATATTTTATATAATACATGTATAATGCTTACAATCAATGCTCTTATATTTTGATTGAAATGGCTTACATCTTTATCTCCAAGCGACATCCACTTTTTTTCATAAAATCTAGCATCCATTAAAGACGAAAAATGCTGATATATTGGTAAATAATCGAAGTTCATTCAAATATTTGTCAAAACAGGGGTGCATTCGAGTCCATTTCTTCGCTACACCGCTCTGCTGCGATATTCTTCCAGTCCAGAAACTGAGATAACAATTTGAAGATTCATCAAACGTGTCGCTCAATTAACAGCCCATTCATGTTTAAAAGTTTTTAGGGAGAGATGTTTTTTGGTTCGAGTCCCACACTTGCTACATTTTGTGGCCACGCTTCGGAGGGCATGAAAAGCAGGCGGTCCTAGCTTTCCTAGTTGAGTGTAAGAGAGGGCTTTATAAATATAACTCAGCTAGGTTGGCTTAGTAATAGAAAAAAAAGTCAATATTTATTTATTTATTCTTTTTCGCACTTATGCGTTTTCAAATTTTTCCCCGAGAGAAATCCCAGTGCCCCTTTCCCGTGAGATATTCATTGTTTACTGTGAGATTTTTCTGTGAGTGGTGCCAATATCCTCTTGTGCAGAAGTCGTGGGAACACACCTGAAAGAAAGGCATTTAGTGCCAGATTAACCTTCCTGGGGGCCGGTAGGCGAACCCTTTTTAGGGGCCTGTCCCCCTCCTTATTTCTAATTTGACAGTTTGACTGTAGTTTGGCCCATATTATTAATTTACCAACTTTATTATGATTGTTTGGTTAAGACATGCATGAATATCTACATAGTAGCCTAATGTAGGTACATTATTAAAAATAAAATAGCTACATAGTTATTTTAATTAATATAATTTTTAATAAAAAACCATTGTGGGTTTTCTTATGTGAAATATTTCTTTCCTTTTGTTAATTCATTATTTTCGTGTATTTTTTCTGTCATCATTTGGAGCCTTTCTGCGCGGGCCGGCGCCCCGCCAAATTCACCTAGTCAGAAATCCGGCACTGAGACCATAGCGGTATTAACTGTAAATACTGCTGGTAGGTACTAGGTAGGTTGTTATTGGGTGGCTGGTCAGGAATAGTACAGTTTGTAGAAAACTAGAATGTGATAGGGCATGGGAAGCTGCCCCCCCCCCAAAAAAAAATTTGATAAATCTATTGTTAATTAATTTATTACGCTCTGATTTAATCGCTCCTACATATGTTTTTCCTATTTTCACCCACAGCTACCCCCCCCCCCCCTACAAATGGGCTGGATCCGTCCCTGTGATAGGGAACGTATGAGGTTCGAGATGCGGCATAAGAAAAGAAAAAATATTCCGCATGACCTGGGTCCACCCACGCCGTGCGGTGCTGAGTATGGCGTTTAATCCAATATTACGACAAGATTTGCCGGCATTGGCGGCGGAGACACTTACTGGTCGGAACCGCTGGCATTGTCGCTGGGCCAGACCTCTTTTCACATTAAATTTGCCGTGAAACATTGGTCTTTGTACTTGAAAATTTTGTCCCCTTACCGGGCTTTGTATAATACGCTCCCTTCATGGTTTTAGGTTTACTTTGGTAAATTATATTATGCCGTAGAAGGTTCTAAAATGGCTCTGATTCTAACGGGAGAGGTTTTAAATATTTTGTAAGCAAATGAAGACTCAGGCCTTTAATAAAATAAAGAAATAAATGTACGTATTCATCATAATATTCTTAACAACAAGTTGTGCTAACGTCTTTTTCGCGAAATTAATTAATTCTACAGCCTAAAGATCTATGAAAATGGTGAAATGATAAATTCATAAAAATACAAGCTTTCACAGTAAATTTAAAAGTTCAAACCTGAAATAATGTTGCTATAAAAATCGTGTTAATGTGCTTTATAATGATTTTATAGTAGTCTGTCAGTCTGGTGAATAGTCTGCGTTTTTAAGCATGCTGCTAGAGAAAGATTCTGTAAAAAAATTACTTTTTAGTCATTTTTCATGAAAATCGAGCCTTTTTTAGCCTCCACAAGAAACCCAACTTGGCCCAAGTTGGGTTTTGTTTACATCAATAGCGAATAGCAACTACGGTATAATATTATTTATAAAAAAATTTTGTTGGAGCCGTTTTTAACCATTTTTTGGTTTTTGGAGGGCATAACCCACTCAAATAAAAATAAAAACGTCCCTAGATGTCATTTTTGTGAATCAACTGAGCAGTTTTCTACAAAAATTGACGAACAGATAAACTGACTGACAGACATTTCCTAAAAACCCCTGGGACAACAAAACGTGTAAATTCACTGAAATCTCGAAATCAGAACTTTTTACTATTAGTTTCCGTATACTACGGATAAATATGAGAGCAGTAATAGAAATGCTGACTTAAAGACTTTAAAAAAATCTCACTTGAAGAGGCTCCGAACTGCCGACGTTTATGCTGGCACAAGACATGTTTTCAAGTCACTGCACCAGTGAATTGACCACTGGAGGTGCAATAATCGGCTGCGGTCTGTATAGTTGTGCATGTGTCCACCCCCTCCCTCCAGCACCCCCACCCCAAGCTCCGTAACTAAGCAACCCTATAGAACGAAATGACCTACCCAGACATCTGACTAACTGTCACTTGCAGTCTCTAACCTTAGAAGACGGGGTTGTGGACCTATGGCTCCTAAAAAGCTAGGTCTTTCCCATTATCAAGACATTGTCATGTAGAACACGTAACATTTCTTGTTCCCAGCTCGTGTCGCTACCGCAAAAAGGGAGGCCCGACACAAGGGGTGGGAGCGGGGGGGGGGGGGGGGGGAATGAAAAATTTGAGCTTAGCTGGAAAAAAGAAAAGTTTTAGGGAATTAAGACATTCGCCGCTGTTGTCTTTTATTTTAGTGTTTTGTTTATATTCGTTGTCTAATGCTGACTTGTCACAACAGTTTTGGTTCTTACATTTAGTTACCGTTCGTTTTAAGGGTGGCTGGTAGCTTTTTGTTACTTTGGTAGCGTTCGTGGGGCTGACTGCGTCTTTGAGGAGAATTTATTAAGAGTTTAAAGAAAACAACTTCGAATAACATTAAAACTTGGTAAAGGAAAATTTTATCCGTCGGGGTTAACTGTCTCAACACTCACTATTAATTTTTTAATAAGCTCAGCAGACATGGTGGAAAGGGGATTTGAGGTACGCTGAAAGAAGCTTGGGGACTTGCAAAGTTCGGCAGTGTAGGTACATTTACTATCCAGGCCAAAACCAGGATAAATAATTAGATAACTCGTAACTTCGTGGTATTTCATTTTAATATACAAAAAATAACAAAAACTTAGAGTTTTAGAAAAACTTGTTATAACAACCCGAATTAGTAAAACCCAAATAATCGTTAAGAAATTAACTTTGTCTAAGAAACCCTCTTGTGTTAGTATAAAACCCTGAGCGCTTTCGGCAACCCCTGCCTTCTACAGAGGGAAACCTACTAGCACAGTTACACCTTATCTGCGATTTGAGACTTGCTCAACTCGAGGAGAACATGCAAATGTGACTAGGGAGAGGAAACCTTGGTTTATATAGGACTGGGAGCGGGGGGAGGGGGTGGGAGGGGGCGTGGCTGGTTACCTATTCCTAACCTCCTAGTTAGATCTAGACAAAGTTAATTTCTTAACGATTATTTGGGTTTTACTAATTCGTGTTGTTATAACAAGTTTTTCTAAAACTCTAAGTTTTTGTTATTTTTTGTTTACAAGACCAGGATTATGCCACTTGTCAGCATTCAACTAGCAGAAGATATGAAACAGTTATCAGCATCCCCTCCCCCCCCCCCCCCCCGGGTCCCCAGCAACGTGGAGATTCGAGTTCGAATCCCATTCCTGTAAAATAATCCATATTTTCCTGTACAGGTTATCCACAAGGAATCAAAGATAATAGTACCACTGTTGTTGTATATTAACATATTATAGTCTCACAGTTAAAGTTTGGGATCGCTAAGTTATAAGTTAACAACTGGCGTGTAGACCGTTATTTACCATGAAACTACAATATTACATGAACATGTATGACAGGACATGACTGTAGAGTAGTGGTACAGAAAGGTTTTTGGTTCGAGTCTAACATTAATTGCTACATTTCCTGGCTGTGCTTCGGAGGGTATGTAAATCAGGCGGTCCCGGGCGTTCCTAGTTGAGTGTATGAGAGAGCTTTATAGCCCTAACTCCGCTAGGTAGTAATGGAAAAAAGATGCCAATATTTATTGATTTATTTATTGCAATACCTATCCTAATTGATAAATCGGAAAGAATGCCTGGGTTCACTGTTCTTTGCCTATAAGATAAGCTATCAGAAACCAAAACAATTCTTGTGTCACTTATTTCTCTTACCTAGGATACCATATTTCTTAATTTGCATTAGAGCACTAGAGAGAACTAGTTCCAAAAGCTGCCGCTTGGTGACGCCTCTTACTAACTTTCTCCCTATTTGCATTTTTATGCATTAAAACAATCAGAAGCCTCAGCTATGCCTGCCTACTGTATATACACTGGTAGGAATTTTTATATTAGATGTCTAATACGAGATAGACGTTGGGTTAAGGCTGAGACCACCTAGACTAGAGGTCCCCACCCCAGGGGGCCCATCTTTCTTTGTTTTAAACGTAGTGCCCCATCTTTTAGGCCAATACCCAAACCTTTTTTTCTCTCCTACGGTGCCTAAACAGTGGGCCCTAAACGATGAAATTCGACGATTCTTTAAATCAGATTGTACCCTTCTACATGCCTCCTGCCATACCTTTCGATGTTGACAGACCATGAAAATTTGATTATTAATATTGACATGCTCCTTCTTTGGCTCGACAGGCTTCGGGATTTTTTCTTCACACCTTTTGTATACGATTATGGGTATCATATCAGAGTTCTACTTACCGGTTTTAGGCAAAAAATCCTACGAAATAATGCCTGCTGTTATTTATTGAATTATCATAGAATTTAAGTTGAAAAAAAATTCCTTCAGTTCTTTTAGTTCTGCAATTTTTCATCTCCAAAACCACTCTTTTGTATACAAAGTTGAATTTCACAAATCCTTTCCATTTTGAAGCTATCACTATCAAAAGTGTTGCATCAATAAGAAGAAACAGTTCTCTACACTCTCATGCATAATATGTCGTCATGGTCATGGGGTAGCCGAACCCCCCCCCCCCCCCCAATTCGGTAAATCTATTGTAAGTTAATTTATTACGCTCTAATGTAATCGATACTACTATATGACTCTGCACTTGGTTAAGTCATGCTTTCGCCAGTTTCATTGCGTTAATGGTAAGATTGTCTCAGCTTGTCCATTATCGCTTGTAGCCGGTATAGGTTGAAATCAAGAACGTATACCAGTTTGCCACCGGCCAAAAATTAATACGGAAACAATAGAAATAATGTCCGAAATCCAAGGGGTCGTTGGCATTGGACAAGGGACCTATGGGCCACTATAACTAGGCGTGGGTCCATAAAAAGTCCTTAGAAACTTATTATTTTTAACCGGTACTACACACATATGTATGTTATATTTTGACCCAAAACTACTCCCCCCCCCCCCCCCGGAGAAAAAGCTGGATCCCGCCCTGTACGTGGTCGTCACTAACACCGATCCGCTATTAATTTTGTTATTTTCCTTTTTTTTTAATCTACGATTTACAACGTAACCAGAAGTTTACAAAAGTCTATGCACTACTACTGTATGTCCTCGGAAAAGGGTGCGCACTCCGAAATCTGACAGATTTTAATTTTTATTAAAATATACAATTATTCATAAATTTAATTATTATAAATTTGGAGAAGTCCGTTTGTCATAAAACTAATGGGGTAATGAGGAAAAAACTTCAGTAAAAAAAATTTCATTGCAATATACATTTGCGGCTTAAAGTAAGCATTACATTTCGTGATTAAAGCAAGGACAATCAACCATGAATGGACAATGCTGAGGTATTTAACATTTCTAATGTCCCAAATATACAACAAACTTTTCAAAGGGCCGCTTTGCGTTAACTCTACAACCACAGCCCCTTGTATTGTCAGAGTACGAGGTGCGGTGTCTTTACATTATGTGTGTCAGCACAGCTTATACATGAGCCTTATATAGTCAGGTTGATCACGATCACAACACCAGACACAAAGAAGGTATACTACCTCTCACTATGACTAAACTAAACACAACCAGAACTACAAAATCGGCAAAATATACCGCTCTTAATACCTGTAATAACCTACCAATAGAAGTAAAAAACAACCTTAGGTGCCCATTCCATTGACCGGCTAGGGCTATTTCCAAAAACGGTGACGTGGTTGCAGACATTCAAGACTTAGGTGGCGTTTCCACCGACCTCGCATTGCAGAATTGACGGAAATGTTTATTTTCCTCTAAGCCATAGTTAAAATTGATCAATGATCATACAGTAAAATCACAAACAAACAAACTAAAATTAAAAAATGGCGTCATGGGATACGTTAAGTACAAACATTTTAATAGATTTCTATAAAAAGAAAAATTCTAATATCCGTCAATGTCATTTGCATTCTGCAATGCGAGATCGGTGGAAACGCAACCTAAGTCTTGAATGTCTGCTACCACGTCACTGTTTTTGGAAATAGCCCTAGCCGGTCAATGGAATGGGCGCCTTACCCTTAAAATATTCATGAATAAACTTAAAAGACGCCTAGATACGTAACGTACGCGTACTTTCCAACCCATTACATAACTACCCTAACTACTGACCTAACCTAACTATAATTAACTAAGTATCTCATAAACTAACAGTATAGAATAATTGACAAATGACGCTGCCTGTAATTAAGTCACACATGGGAAATGCCCGTGGCTATAAAAGAAAAGAATTTTTTTTTAAACGATTGGACAATACACTACTATATAATCAAAACAAACGTTTACATTTTTTCAGGTTCCATTCCGACAGGCGCCGCCAGACAGGAAGCTGTGGTTCGAGCCTAGTGTTCGCTTCAACCCACCGTCATTGGTAATTACCTCACTAATTTTTTACTGTCACTAAGTACCTAATAGGTCAATTTACGACACGTCTCCGATCGCAAGGTGTGTAGAGACTCACACAATTACAAGCACGCTGCCAGTCGCTAATTAGGCAGCTGAATACTGTTTGAGCATAAACGGGAAGAAAAAAAGCATTTTGTTCTCCAGTATATGAATACATAAAAAACGACAACCCATCGAGCATCGAGGTAGGACTGGTAGAGGTTCCTCTCTCTTGACCAGCACTCTATTTGGGATGCTGTGGTCAGCAAAATGCCCGGGAGCCGCGTTTTTCCCCAATCAATGAAGACAACTTTGAAAGTATTTTCTTTCATGTCGTGTATCGAATCTTGACTTTCTGTTCTTCTTCTTCTTCGAGCTTTGGCCTGCTCGACAACACTCCTCCAGTCACTTCGGTTTAGCACAACGCTCCACCATCTACGGATTCCCAGCTCACGAAGGTCAGTTTCCAACTCATCCTTCCAGCGTCTTCGAGGACGTCCCGCCAGTCGTCTTCCTTAAATTCGTAATAGATTAACAAAAATTCTGCCCCCCCCCCCTCTTCTAAACGCAGCACCTCAACTGAAATCTAGCTGTCAGTTTCACAAAACCACATCGTATGACTCAGTCAGTGCATCTGCCACAACGTTCCATAGCGCTACAGTGGCTTGTATATATATTGCCTCTAGCTATTAGCTTCTTCCCGGCAGAGGCCCGAGATGACGCTGAATTCTTCCCACTCAGTGTTGACCCGAGTATCATTGTTAACTGGGATATATATATATATAAATAGATATATAGTCCCAGTTTTAGGCTTCGTCAGGTAGGATGCACCTAACATAAAGAACCGGTCCGAGTTTACTCGAACATGCTTTCCAATTTATCAAGTAGTAGCTAGAGAAAATGAGTAATTTCATGGTAAATAATTTTCCTAAAGTTAAATTTCGGGCATCTCGGGGAGGGGGGGTTGTCCACCTGACGTCACTGGAGGTGAGGTAAATTCTAGATAGGTCAGACCAACAAATTACCACACAGCAATATAATGGCAGGGCACGCAATGCATTTGACCGTGAATTTTCTATCATTTTTTCAAAAATATTTTTTTTTTGCACAAAACCAAATAATTTTTTGGGAAAGCAACCTGTCCGGTTTCGTTACTCAATTTAGCACCTAAAACATGCCTGAAGGTAGAAATCATCGATGGAAAGGTTTCATAGAAAAATTATTTTTTAGTCATTTTTAATTAAAATTTAGTTACTTTTATTTTTTTACCCCCAGAAGCAAACTATCAAGGGGCAAGCGACCCCCCGCATTTTGTCAATATTAATTACGAATACAACATATGTGAATTTAAAAGAAATCGTTGGAGCCGTTTTGGATAAATAATTTTTTTGGACTTTGTTTTAGACTTTTTTGAAAATAAAACCCCCCAAATTGAGATAGCCCTAAATAAAAAACATGTTCCCGAGGTATGATTTTTGTGAACCTACATGCCGAATTTCATCAAAATCGACTGAGTAGTTTGCCCGGAACTCGACGAACAGCCAGACAGACAGACATTTCGTAAAAACCAATTTTTTGGGTTCCTGGGACCTGAAAACGTGTAAATCCGTTGAAATCTCGGATTCGAAAATTTCGACCATCACAAAGCTTTCCTTATACTACATATAAATTGGAAAGCAAAAAAAAGATGCAAACAAACAAAAACACAATTATTTGGCAAGTTAGTGAGTTAGTAAGTTAGTGGATTAGTAAGTTAGTATTATTAGTATTTTAGCCAGGCTTGCCTCTCAAAAAATTCTCCTACAGAGTAAGGACAAGTATCCAATAGCTGCTTTCTGAGGGCATTTCTGAAAGCTTTACCTTCCAAGGCTCTCATGCTGGGCGGTAAACAGTTATATTCTCTGCCATCTGGCCAGTTTGTATTACAACAACTCACATAATTTGCCCCCGTATGTACGCCACTGCTGGCATACCTCTGCTACAATTTCGGTTACATTAGGCCTACATGCAAGTCGGTGGGAGGAAGCTACAGCAATAGTGGTTATGCATTGTGGCGTAACTGGTGATTTAAAAATGTTCATGCACCGCATATACGCTAATAACAATTATTGACCACTACATCCTGCTAGACCTATCACGTTAGCCCTTACACTAATTTCATGTCAGCGCGTTTTGTTGTTTGACAAAGGGAAAAACTGGGCCACGCACCGCCTACCCTCCAGCAGTCACAGTTCCCTTCGCACATGCTATATTAGCTTAATAACACAGAAGTGGCGGTGCTACCTATCTTAAAACGTACGAGTCAACCCGTACATGATTTCACTATTGTATTCCTATTTATAAGGACTTTTGGTTCTATTACTAAGCCAACCTATTGATACATTAATATGTAAGGCCATGACCAGGTTTTGGTTTCGGGGGGGGGGGGTCCAAAAAAATTTCTACGTAATTTATTAATGAAAGTCCATTCTATCCAGTGTTCAAACTCAAATAAAATTATTCCAATTCTTCAAACAATACGGGTTTACATTAAATGATAAATTGTACCCCTAAAATATAAAATAATATATAAAATTAATGAAGAACCGGTAGAATCCGGGCTGATGGGCCGTGGTCCAAATAAAAGCGAACTTCCACTGGAAGTGGCCCGGATTCTACTGGCTCTTCATTCGACTCCGGCCGTGAAAGCCTTTTTTTTTTAATAAAAAGGTTAATCGCTTACAGACAATTTAATAAATGTATCCGATTGACCTCTTCAGTCGCCTCGCTAGGTTATTACCAGTGTTGAGCTACGACATGTCTCCGATCGCATGGCGTGAAGAGACTCGCACAAGTGCAAGCACGTTGTCCATCGAAGTTGCTGTTACATTATATAAAATTTAATTTTAATTTATTTTCGATTTCGAGATTTCCACGGATTTATAAGTTTCGAGATCCCAGAAAATGAAGAAAAAAAATTGTTTTTTTTGCGAAATATCTGTCCGTATCACGGTTCGAGGCTAAACTTCTCAACAGAAATTGCTGAAATTCGGCACTTAGGTAAAACAAAATATTTTCCAAGGGTCAGCGGGCAGATTCAGTGGATTATAACATTAAAAAACATCATTATTTTTAATTCCCACTGTAAACCCATATTATCTAGTGTAAGTTTATTTAATTTGGGGGGGGGGGGTCCAGGTAAGTGTTTTTAGTTGAGTTATAATTGTTTTGCATTGTGCTCAATATAATTATATATTCATTATTCATGCATTCATTATTCACCACTCAGGCATTCATTATTCATTCATTCATTCATTAAAAGAGGTTCATAACTTCCATCAGAGCTCTCGTCTACCACCTACTTCTGCCAAATTTTCTAAATTATCAGTTTTTCTGTCTGGAATGAGGTCTGGCGACAGAAATTCTTAATATCAGTCACCGATTTGTAATCCAGATAGAGTAACTGTTTTAACCTGGAACCACTGTCTACATATAGGAAGACTACTGGATGTTAGAGGTCTACAACTCAACAGTGTACTCACCAGTACCCAAGAAGCGGATCCAACGGAAAATGTATGGGGGGGGGGGGGGGGGAATCACAAGTAGTGAGTAAGTTTAAAAGGTAATTTTTTGTTGAAAATTTGAGTTTTATTCGAATTAAAAAAAAAACATCATATGAGTTTATTTATTAAGGGGGGGGGGGGCTGTTCATAGTTTGGTAAATCTTGAAAAAGGCTCACTAATAATGAAAAATAACCAATTTTTTTATTCCATTCTATTGATGCTTTCTAACTTCAGGTAGGTTTTAGGTGCTGATTAGAGTAACAAAACTGGATAGGTTTTAAAGAAAAAATAATTTTTTGAAGGCGTTATATATAATCCGAGCCGCAATATTGCTTGCCATACCAATAGTATTGTGTAATATAACATTATTGTTTAGTCCGTCCTAGACTATGCAATAGTCGCATTGATCAATAAAGTGCTTTCGGATAGGGAAAATCTATAGACAGCCAATATATGAATAAATGTCTGGAGAAATTAGTTTCCCTGACGCATAGGATTGCTCAATAGAAAAATGTCACAGTCCTACGGGCCTAATATGGTGATTATTCTTAATCTTAACCTGTGTTCAAAAATGTAAACAAGACAATTTTACAATGGAAAGTGCTATTCATAATAGTTTTGTTTACATTTTTAACCACGGGAGTAAGTTAATAGCCCAGAAGGGGCACATGTGTAAAACTATAGTAGTAGTAGTATGGTTGGACACAGTCCCAGGCCACGGTGTGGGCCCATAGGACTCCAGTGGACCTCCTGATTATAGTGGATTCCGAACCACTTGGGAAACACAGTGAAGTCACACGATTAGTTCGGAGGACAAGTCCTACCATGTTTCCCTACCGGCACTGTGCACACGACCAATTTATCTGCAGCTTTGAACCTGCTCTGGTCCGCTGGATTCAACTTGGTATGGCGACCGGCTTGTAAAACTATAAATAAATTAATAACTATCTTTTTTCAACTACTAAGCCCAACTGACGGTGTTAGGACTTTACTAGGACCATCTGCGTTACATGGCCTCCGAGAAAATTTAGTAGGTGCAGGACTGGAACCCTCATCCTTACAGGTGAGAGTTGGAACCCGTACCACTATAGCCTATACATCTCATATGATAACTGTGAGAGGCGGTATTAATGTAATACTTTCTAATAGTGAAGAGGTAAGCAATTAATTAGAGATTATTAATTTCCTCAATTTTTCAGCATCTGGATGTTAGAGGATTCTTCTGTCTTCCTGATTTCGGGGCGTTATCCACAGTATTACTCCCGGGACGCATTAATTTGGCAAACTAAAAGTCGAAATTTGACTTCAGGTAAGATTTTTCATAATTTAGACATAAAAACCAGCTTTTTTTTATTTTTAAATCGCCCATGCTCATGAATCTAACTACAGAGTATTTTGAGTGGCCTATGTAATTAGGGGTTTCACAAGCAATGGGCATTAACTATTAATTTTTTAATTTAATTAATAACTTTAATTTAACTGCAAAAAAATAGGGGTTGCCAGTTAACAGTGGCATATGTCTATAGTGTCTATGACTTCTAAATGGTGCATTGGAAACATTTTACAATCTTTATCTTCTTCCTTTTCGGTGCAGGCAGTGAGGCTTTGGAACTCAATGGTTCCCATCAGTATTAAAAAAAAGTTTAAAGAAGTTTAAGGGTGCTTGTCAAGTATGGTTGTATTGTATTGTATGGTGTGTGAATGGTGTGTAAATGGCCTGTTAGTTTTAATTTGTAATATTGTCATTTTTATTTAAATTGGAATATTATGTAAAATTGTACTATTTATTATGGCTAAATTATAAGAGAAAGGCCCAAAATTCGCCCATATACAAAATAAAGACCATTTTCTTTTTTCTTTCTTTAATTTTGTTCCACTATTTTACAATCTTACGTTCATCACAATCATCACAATACTAAAAAATATATCGGAGGTATGATTTTGGTGAGCCTACACGCCAAATCTCATCAAAATCCATCGAGTAGTTTGCCCGCCAATCGACAAACAGACAGAATATATGCAATCGAACCACCAATTAACTCGGTGGGCGTATAAGCAAGCCCTTGCAGTCACCCTTAAAACGAATTTAAATAACAAAAAAACGATATTTCGTAAAAAAAAAAAAAATTGGAATCCTGGGCCCTCAAAACGTGTAATTCCACTGAAATCCCGAAATCGAACATTTCGACCATCACAAAGCTTTCCTTATACTACGCATAAACAGGAAAGCTAAAATTAATACATCAATAATTTTTTCATTATTACATTTTACTATTTTACTTTATACTTTCTTGTCAATTACCTGTGGATTACTTGTATTGTATAATTTAACAGAAATATATATATATATATATTTATTTATTTATTTACATAATACTTCTATTAGACCCATCGGCAGACCGAGAACAAACCCTCGAGGAAGGGATTGAACAACTCGCCGGAGCAAGAGCAAGGGTGGATCAAAAATTTAGGGGAGGGGGGTCAAAAGTTGTATGTAAGTTTAAAAGGTAATTTGTTTGTTGAAAAGTTGAGTTTTATTCAATTTCAATTATCATACAAATTTACTTATTTAGGGGGGGGAGGGGAAGGTGATGACCACAACCATTGAGCAAGAGGGAAAACAATGGTCGAGCTCAAGACGTTAGCGTCCGACAGGGGCGAGTTCAGGAAATGGGTACGGGGTACCCCCCCCCCCCTCCCCCACGCTGCGCACGTGGCACTAAAGGGGTAGAGGAAGAAGAACACTTCTATAAAGAATGCGCGAAAGTTTCCCTTAATGAAGCTGCCTAGCGCAGTCTAGACGCCACTGTTTCTGTGAGCCTAGGGGCTTATTATTCACACAAAAGCAAGGATTAAGGGCTCACAACGCTCCCGCTTAGACCAGTTACCATACTAGGTTTTATATGTCAGCCTCATTCCCCACACCAATCAACCAATTATGTCTTCCGTGGTTAAAAATGTAGGGATAGCTCATGCAAGCCTAGTTACGCACCTCTGAAACTTTTCTATTACATTTTTTTTGCCTCTCGTCTAGACCGTTAGCAAGGCCAATTATTTGGATTCCCCCATAGACATTTACATGATTATTTGCTTCTTTTAACACTCGCCTTTTCTTTTTCCCCCTCACACTACACTCTGTGGCGGCACTAGACATTTTAAGGTGGGGGGGGGGGGCATGACTTCTAACTGTGGGGCCAGTGAAAATACAAAACATTTTTTATTGGGGGTAGGTGTAATGAAAGTAAGTAACTTGTTACCAGTTTTAATTCTGACGTTTTTGAATTACAAAAATTCTGTAATAAAAGAACATGTGCAATATCTCAAAATTTGGGGGGTGGGCGGGGGGCCGGAGAAACGTTCAGGGGGGCGAGACCCCCTGGGCAATCCCGTAGCGCCGCCATTGCTGTCACATTGCTTCTAGGTTTTGGGCTTTGATTATAACCGAAAATTTGAAATAAAATAACTGGACAGACTGGATCTATGCCTGTCTGGGGCACCGTGTTGACATCTAGCATTGTTTATTTATTTTTTTAATTTACGATCGGGGGTGGCATTGGCGTTGCTATGATTGGATCCAGAGGGGGGGACAGGTGCAAAAGTTCTCTTTAATCGATTGGATTTCGCGGGTTTGTTTGAAATTTTTGTAAAATGTAAACATTAGAACATTCCATGTTTAAATTCCCCGCATTTTTTTGTATTGTGTAAATTCAATAAAGAAACCCCAATTATATCTACTGTTAACGCGTCTAATCTTTATGGGGGGGGGAGGGTTATGTCTCCCCTACTCCTCTCTGGCCGCGTTCACGGGGAGAGGGGCCGGGGGGGGGGGGGCGGTACAATTGTTTGTCATATTTACAATTCAAGGTACTTCTTCTTTTCAGCTAATTACTATAGAAAGTCACAACTCTTATTTTTTATAACTCTGTTATGCTCACATACAGTATGTAGCCTACGCTTATGCACCCTCGGAATATTTTTGAATTTTTCAAAAGCATGTCTAATATTAATAGGATTTTTTGTAGCTGGTTATTCTTTATCTTTATTTTCTTACAGACAACATGGAAAAATTTCTTTTAGAATTTATAGTTTTTACGGAAACAATGCACCTAATAATAATAATAATAATGACTGTTTGTTCTATTATTAAGCCAACCTAGCGGAGCTAGGGCTATAAAGCCCTCTCTTACACCCATCAGGAAGGCCCAGGACCACCGAAGCATGGCCACAAAATGTAGGAAGTGTAGAACTCGAACCAACAACCTTTCGGGAGAAAGCCAGAGTCCGTACAACTACTCTACATGTCCCGACTGAAAGACAAAGTCCGTACCACTACTCTACACTCTACATGTCCCTAATCCTCTAACGACTACCAAGGACTATACATTCCCCCCCCCCCTCCCCCAGCCACTAATACTAGAACCTAGAACAAAAATACGATTAGTGATGAGGAAAAACTGTTTAGCCCTATTAAATATGTATGCCATATACTGAAACTACTCAAGTCTATTGTTCAACACTTTTACAGTTAGAAAATCTGTCTAATTAAATTGAACTAGTTGGCATTAAATTATAGGGATTATAGAAATAATAACTTAATACTCTTTAGAAACTCATCTGTAAAAAAAAAATAACTGGCACGCACAGACGTTATTATTGACGTCCACCCAATATTTTTCATTTATATTAAAAGAATGGCGGTTTTTTCAACTGAACAAAGACAAATTGAACAAAAGCCTGCGGTATAACATGCAGGTTAAGGCATATCATATGTCGAGCGGGAATTCTAATTATTGGTAATTGAGACTGGCGTACTTTAAGAACCTACCCTCGTATGGCAGCGTTTTAAACACCGCCCCCGTAACCCATTTAAAAATTCAAAATTCAATACCACAAGACCCCATGCTAATTATTAAAGAAATTTAATAACTGGTAATATACGTAAAGTGTAACCAAGATACTTGATATATCCTAGCCCATTATGTCACTATCAGACACACCACGAAATATTATTTGAGGAGGCTGTTTACAAACATGGCCAACTCCAAGTTATAGAATTTTTCAGGAGAGCGGATTTTCTGTTGAAAATTGCATTAAGTCTGTAGCTAACAGTAGACTTCTCAGCGCTTTTGTGCGCAATCTGGCTGCTTTTGTCACTTTATTTTGCAAGGTGCAGGTGGACATTAAAATTTTCTGCAAAGTCGGATCAAAACCCCATTTTGTGAAAAAAATGGGGTTGGCCACGTTTGTAACCAAGCTAAGCATTTGTACAAAAACGAATTTTTCATGAAATAATAATAATTTTTTATAAAAATCTATTATAGAGCTATAAAGGAGATGTCATAAAGTAGAAGAAATGCTCCAAGACATTTTGATAAACATTAAACCCATTTGACCCCAGTTGTTGATGACCCCATCAATTTTTGGATATTATCGGTATTACATCCGAATTAATTTATAAATCTGTTTTTATTTATATACTGGTAATTTTTTAAAGGACTTTTTATGGAACCAGGCCTACTTACAGGTGCCCATTGGTCCCCTGTCCAATGCCAACAACTCCATGGATTTTGGACATGATTTGTATTGTTTCTGCTTGCAATTTTGGCCATTGGCAAACTGGTTGGTATACGTTCTGGATGTCAACCTACACCGGCTACAAGCGATAATGGACAAGCTGAGAGAAGCTGACCATTGACGCAGGCGAAAGCATGACTTAACCTTGTGCAGATACTAGTTATTATTTACACATAATATATTAATATAATATAGAAACTGTTTAACTCCTTAAACGAGTCTGTACTATCTCGTACATCATCATATATTATAAGGTGTTTTGGTTGTTTTGTTAATTTCTATTCAAGATCAGTTGATTCAGTTCAACGGAAAAATCACTGCCTCAAAGCTAAAGAAAATCGTTATGGTACAATGTATGTTCTCTGCGACTAAATCATTAATAACTTACGCAGCTACTTACATACAAGAATGCCGGCCGCCATACCAAGTTGAATCCAGCGGACCAGAGCAGGTTCAAAGCTGCAGATAAATTGGTCGTGTGCACAGTGCCGGTAGGGAAACATGGTAGGACTTGTCCTGGTCACCTCCGAACTAATCGTGTGACTTCACTGTGTTTCCCAAGTGGTTCGGAATCCACTATAATCAGGAGGTCCACTGGAGTCCTATGGGCCCACACCGTGGCCTGGGACTGTATCAAACCATACTACTACTACTACATACAAGAATAAAAACTGCCGGATTGTCCTTATAAATTCCCTCCAAAATATAAATATTCTGGGAACGGGCCTGCTGAAGAAAAATGCGATGTAGTGGCAGCTGACTCGAAGCCAGACTGTTCTGTCGCGAATATAAACAATAAAAACAATAATTTATTGATGGGATGTACCTATAAGTATAAGACAATGACGGCGTATGGCTAAGCCTTTGACATAAAATAGTAGATGGTGGAACAGCAAGAGCATCTTCGTGAGGCGCCATAGGTTAGTTTAGAAGACAACGCTGCCTCTTCAGTACCACTACCGAAGCCTACCGCTCATGCTGAACAAATGGCCCTATTTCCATTACACAAGGTCTTATCTTCCATCTCGTTCTGGAGTGGTCTCCATTCGTCTTCGGACTACTGGAATTACTTTGCCTGGACAACGCTCTCAGCTTTACTCGCCTTAGGCCCTGTCCCACCGTTGCTTGAAAAGTATCGGTAAGGAATACCATCTATTAATGCATCACCGTACCCGGGGGGCAAGGTGGCCATGGCCCCCCTTAAATTTGATAAAAAATAATAAATAATGTAAGAGTTTTAGCTAAAACTAATAAAATCACTACGGATGTACCTATTATTTATAAAAAAAATTGTTCTTGCCCCCCCCCCCCCAAATTAAATCCTGATGACGGTGCCGTGCAGTATTACATTGTAGTATTATATGGTATATATAACACTGTCATTCAATTAACTTTGGTTGAAGAGGTAACTCCTCGTTATAACCGAAATTAGAGGAAGTAGAAAAAGCTGGACTGGACCGGTCCAGCGGTTAAGACGACGCCCCGGTTTGGCGTAAATCGTGGGTTCGAATCCCGCCAAGCCCTGTACTTCTAATTTCCGTGCTGTATTCCTTTTTAAGTGATGATGGTCAGGGAACCCCCTGTCATTGAGTGGACGTATATTTTTTAGGCATCTCAGGTCACCTGCAATTCTGATAATATTAGGCTGGTTGGTCTGCACAATGGCCGTGCCCAGGGGGGGGGGGGTGGTGGGGTCCAGACCCACCCCTCCCCCGAAATAATTTTTTATGTAATCCTGTATTGTTTGAAGAACTCATCCATTAATTCATTAATAAATTACGTTTAAAAAAACAATTGCCCCCCCGGAAATTAAAAATTAAAAATTAAAAATTAAAAATTAAAAATTAAAAATTAAAACATAAATCATGAATGAATAATAATAAACAAAAGATAAATAAATAAATCACCGTGATTGGTCCAGTAACTAGGGTTCATGCCTGAGGACTATTAGAGGATCTATGTGGGATGTTTTTGTCAGCAACCTGTCCGGCTCTCTGGCAGCCTAGACTAAGTACAACTTTTTTTTTAGTCTCAAACATTATTCCCTTGTTTCATAGTTTAGTTCTCTGCTAATGTTTTGGTTGATTCCAGGTCATTTATTTACCTGTTGTACAATATATGGCTCCTGATGACTATTTTAAGGAATTTAAAGAATTTTTTCAGAGCCTAACGTGTCGAAATTGTAATGTTTATCGTGTATGTTTTCTTCAACGACAAATATATTTTGATGTAATTTGATTTGAAGCACCAACTGTATTTGCATTTTATTCTAATTTTAGATATGCAAATAAATTATTTTTATTTATTAATTTATTTATTTATTCCAGACTTAAATAAAACAAGGTTCCATTAAGGGATTTGTTTCAATTTTTTAAAATACACTGGATGTCCCACGAACGCCTAATCATTCCTCAAAGGGTAGAGACATCATAATTATTTGTCTCAAGGCAACAACTTGCCTGCAGGGTGTGGTTGAAGTGTGGAATTTTGTGAAAATTCTTTTATTAATATTTTAATGTTTCTTTAGCCAAACTTTGAATAGTAGGTGAAAACTAAAATCACGTTTACTGCCTATACGTATATATTTATTTTTCAATATTCTTTGCAGCGACTTCGGTGGCCAGGTGCGAGTCTGTACACACCTTGCGATTTGAGACGTGTCGTAACTCGAAACAAGTACCTATTAGGTCCTATTAGGTTACTTAGTGTGGCGATTGAGGACTTTAATAAGATAAATTCATTAAATTGTTTGTACGCGAATAACTTATTTAAAAAATAAAATAAATATATTATATATATATCTATATATATATCAGGGGTGGCGAATGGAGTGGTATTTTCAGATTTTCAAAATTTGAGATGTACTTATAGAATTGAATGTGGTGGATGCTACGAGCTATGGAGACAAACTAAACAAGGCTTTTCATGATCTGTACTCAGGCCATGATAACAAAGTAAGAACGCAAAGTTTTTCGCCCTAACACCCCCCCCCCCCCCCAATATTATAAAAAATGTATCTTGAAAAATTATAAGGGAGTCAAAGAAATTGGAAAAGTTGGAAAAACGGACAAGGCTGCGAGCGTATTTTATACGTAGTGATTGACAACTTTCGGCGCTTGACTGGCACACCAACCTAAACCAGTTTTGTCTTCTGATTGGGAGACGCGCCGTTCATACTACTGAATATTGTAACAAAGAAAAATCCCAGCTTAGGAAAGCTAACCAGCTAGGTGGGCTTACATTTCAAGCCTCCCATAAGAGATCTGACAGTGTCGGCGCCAACTCAGTTCTAAACAAAAGAATAAATAAATAAAAAACAGAATCCAAAAAAAGAAGTCTTTGAAACAATGGACCGATGTTTTTGTTTATGGAGATACAAGAAAAACATTCTGAATGAGGGTCTGAAATGAGTCTACATTGTCAACCTTTATGTCTTCTTAGAACTAACACGTTTGTTTAACATTAGACAGTTTAAGAAAATGGTCCTTTATCTGCTCAAGTACCATGGAATCGCAACTTTTTAAAATTTTATCATAATTTTCTGCAGATTTATTAGAATTATATTAAAAAATATCTAAAGTCACTTTTTTGGGGGTAACATTTATTGACTATTAATTATGGGATACAGCATTGTTCCGGGAATTATGAAATTAATTCGGTTCCCGAATTTAGACTCCTAAAGTCTTTGAAACTTGTCAATTACTTTCCAAATTAATGTTCCTCATTGGAATTAATTTCTTTCTATTGCTAATTTGACGACGCAGTGGTTTAATGGATACTGGAAACGCATGAACCCCGTAAAGGAATAAAAGGTTTACAGTTCGGAGTCTCATTAACTCTCATTCGCTGAAACTGTTCAAACTCAAAATTATTTCCTAGAATTAATAACAAAAAATTTGAAAACCCAACGCCATGGCAAGACAAACCTTCTTACCCGCTCTATTTGCCATGTTGAGGTTAGCCCATGACAATGAAATTTGAAGTTCCCATTACAAGGTTAACAGACATAAATCGACACAAACGAACCCCCTACCCTCCATACCCCCTGTCATAGGTAATATTGATATCTGAGCCTAAATTAGGTGTCACAAACTATTAAAAACAAATTCTCTGCACTGAGAAGCATACTCTCAAAAACAATCTGCCCATGTTGAAAAAAAAGTACTTTAATCCACTTTCTATGGATATAAAAAACTCACCAAACTATAATTTATTAAGAAAAAGAATCAACAACTGGCTTATAGAATCCCAAGTGTCGTAAAAAAATGTGAAATAACAAAAAACATACCATCACGCACATACATCATATCTACTCCATACAATACATTACCATACAATACGTACATTCATACTTACTTACTTTAGTTCGTCTAGTCTAAATAAAAATTTTCCCGCTATAAAACTGTCCTAGCCCATATGGCAAAACAGTTCTTTTTTATATTGTATATTTATTGTTTTGTAGAGATGGAAAAATAATCGATTCATTCATATTAAAAGGTAGCCACTAATACAGTTTGGCTAAAAAAAAATCTTGGAAGGTGTAAAAAAATGGTACCTTTGGTTAGCTCCGGTGTTAGTGATGACAACCAAATAATAGAACCGGTATGAGTGGACTCGTACATGCTTCCCCTATTCATCAATTAGTATAGATACCAATGGTAAATAATTTTTCGATAGAACATGATCGATAGAACAATTCCATAGTAAACGATGGACAGACCAATAAGATACACATTACCATTATTAGACATAAATTGAATCTACCAAAGCAGTGCCTGTTCCAAACTACAGCAAACCCGGTAGTATGCCCAGCTTAGGCAGAGGAACATGGTGGTTCGGTGGGACATGATTACGCGCTGAGTCTAAGTCAGTCTAAGTGCTTGTCGAGTTCTGGTCACCCCCTAATTAATCGTGGGGCATAACTATGTTCCCCAAGTGGTTCGCATTCCATTATAATCAGGAAGTCCTCCCTGTCTGTCAACTCCTCTTCGCCCTGAAGAGAAGGAGTCAAGTTAATAAACAGACGCACCCCCCCCCCCCCCCCGCCAGGCTGATAGGGACAAGCAGAAATGCTATAAACAGGCGTTTGAAAACCAATAAAATAATAATAATGATATGGTATGCAATGAATGGAGGCGGATTATCTGTTATATCTTCAACAACAAATTCTTTTTACTTCGAAACCAAAAGCTTCCTTTGGAAATTAACCTATATTCCGTTTGGTTACTCCATTTTGCATCTAATACATGCCTGAAGTTGGAAAGCTTCGATAGAAAGGTTCCCTAAAACATTATTCCTGCAGCCATTTTTTTACGTACTACTGAACAATGGCAGATCCACAGGGGGTGTCAGGGGGGTCATGACCATGAGTAAATTCATATGATAATATATATATATATTTTTAATTGAATAAAACTCAACTTTTCAACAAACAAATTACCTTTAAAACATACAACTTGTGAGCCCCCCCCCTAAATTTTCCGCTGGATCCGCCCTTGGTCCTGAACCGAACTATAAAGTGGAATGCGACCTGTAGGGGTTTTTTGTACATTAACTATTACTACAATGCATGTGGATTTAAAAGAATTACTAATTATTGAGAAAACATTTTTTTTTTTAATAAACCCCCCAAAGTTAAGTTAAGTTATCCATAAAATGAAAAAGGTACCCCTCAACAATATTTCTGTGAACCTATATGCCAAATTCCATTGAGTAGTTTGGCCCAAAATCGAATTACAGACAGACCGACGGACATTCGGTGGAGACCCCTTTTTTGGGTTTTCTCAAAACTTTAAAATCCGTTTAAATCTTCCCTCGTGTTTAGAGTAATGACATTATATGTTTGTCTATAAAATCTAAACTTTTTATACAGTCTGAAGGGGACCAGCGAGTAGCCTACGGCCGGGCAATATGCATCCCAGGTAATATAATATAAACATAGAGACATAGTAATTTACTAAAATAACACCTATTAGTTGTGTATATTGTCATTGCTACGGACGTATAGAGGGGGGCACTAAATGTGAAATTGAGTTTCTGGACTCTGGAAACCTAGGACTTTCAATTATGTAAAATGTAAACATTTTCCCTGCAATTAGGATAGTATCAACATTTCGCAGCAGGCCTCCGAATCCCACTAATGAATAATAGTGGTGTCATTTCAACTTTAGCTTGGGGGGAGGGGGGGGGGGGCAAAATTGTTTTACGATTACAAGAAATGAAGAAACTAATATCCAACGCCCCTCTACCTACATGGCTATATGAAAGGTAAATTCCTAACATCTATTTACACAAATGTCAATATTATCGGCCATTATATAAAAACATCAGCCATTCTGATATGCGAAGTTTGTTTCCTATTTTTTTTTTTTTTTTTTTTTGTAAACTAATTTTTGTACGATCAGGTTAGGTTAATCTATATCTATATTTATATCTTGTCTTGGTGTATTTTCCTTAAGAACTTGAGTTTCTTGGGGAGGGAGAATTTTCCCCAGGGAGGGGGGGGGCAATTGCCTCTTATCCCCCCAAATGACTAAATGACACCCCCGATGGACAGCGTTCCCAACGGAAACAGTTCTTGAAATTGACAGATAGGAATGAACCCCATTACAATGTGCTCATATTTAATTATTGCCATTTGGTTTGGCCTAGGAAATTAGAACCCAACAAACTTCTTTCTACTAATTTCTCAATACTGGCTCTACGATCGAAATTTCCTGGGAATTCCGCCTTTGTACAAAGAACTAGTAAGTGTGGGAGCTCTTATTAAGAATAAATTGGAATATTCCACGACGCGTTTGTTTATAAAAAGTCCAATTTCTGTGAAATATCGTTCAGAGAGCCAAAATTAAATAAGCGTAGAAGAATGCTTGTTTTTGCATATTATAGACTCGTATCTGTACTTGGTTAAGGCATGATTTCGCCTGTTACATTGCGTCAATAGTAAACTTATCTCAACTTGTCCATTATCGCTAGTTGCCGGTGTAGGTTGACATCGAGGACGTATACCAGTTTGCCAATGGCCAAAAATTCATATGGAAACAACATATAATAATTTCAGAAATACGTGAGGTCCAATGCCAGGATTTTTTTCGGGGGGGGGGGTCTAGAAATTTCATTGGATATTACATAATGCTTTTTATTTTTCCTCCCAAAATCCGATTCTATCTAGTATGAAGCCATTTCATTTCGGGGGGGGGGGGGGGAGAGGGATTGAACCCCATGAACCCCCCCTTGGCTACGGCCTTGGTGGGGTCGTTAGTATTATTATTATTATTATTATTACACAGTATGCAACCGGCGCTAAAACAATTTATTAATGCAAGTCCTATCCAGTTCCATCCAATGTTCAAACTCAAATAAATTTATTCCAATTCTTCAAACAACACAGGTTAACTTAACAAACAAAATATTTTGGAGGGGGGGGTCCGGACCCCTTGGGCAACCCCCCTGGGCACGGCCATGGGCCAGTATTATACGGTGTATAACACTGATATTAAAGTAACTTAGGTTGAAGAAGTAACCTCCACTTAATAATTGAAATTAGAGGATTCGGCTTAGTACAAAAAAACGCATAGGTAGGGGTGTCCAAATTGTTCAGATTAATAGTGAAAATGAGAAAAAGATGGACATCCCTGGTTTATGGGTAAAAATAAGAGTTTGAGAGAGCAGCGCCGCGCGCGGTGGCGGCAGCCGAACGGCGCCTGGTTTCACGCCGCTAGCGTCTTCTGCTTGGACGGACAAAAGCTCCCCTCCTGCCCCCTTCCCTTCCGGACAACCCCCTCTCCCTCCCACTCCCTAACTGCTAACCGCTCTACAGGGTGTCCAATCCGCCAAATTTGTATAAATAATCCTATACGGTACCCAATCACTTAGACTCGTTGGTTAAGTCATACTTTCGCCTGTTTCATTGTGTCAATGGTAAGGTTATCGCATGTAGCCGGTGTAGGTTGACATTGAGAACGTATACCAGTTTGCCAATGGTCAAAAATTCATATGGAAACAATACAAATAATGTCCGAAATCTAAGCATTGAACAAGGGACCTATGGGCCACTATAAGTAGGGGGGGGGGGGGGGTTCTAAAAAAGTCCTTCAAAACAAAAATACTCAAATAACACAATTACTCATAGGATGGAAAACAAATTACATAATTTACTTAACCAACCTTATGCTTTAACAATGACTTTTGGTCTGCTTAACTATATATATATATATGTATATATTTTTATTTTTAATTTTTACGACAAAACAAACTTGTAAACTGTTCCTGACCATACTTACTTAATTAGGCGCGATCAGCCCAGGGAGACTTTTGGCCGCTCAGACGATTTCTCTCCATCAGATCTTTGTCGATCCTCAGCAGCCGCTGTCCTGACCTGACCATATAGTTCTGTATGTTTACATTTTTTCATTGTTAATATTTATATGATGTGCGACCCCCCCCCCCCCCCTCACGCTTCGGCTGGGGGGGGGGGCACAGCTTTGTAATTATATGTTCATCTATGTTTTTGATAAATACACGGACTTTCTATTTATCTATCTATCTATTTATCTAATAGGGCTATTTGTCACTCGGAATTTATTAAAAAATGTCCCATTAATGGGAAAAGTTTTTTCTTAAGAGGACATTGCCATGGTAGACTGGTCACCCTTGGTTCAACCCCAAATCATTAAGTATGACACTTCTATTTTTAAATTCACGTTTCTATTTACTATGAAATTTATTTCAAACATCTGTTCATAACTAATAGATTTATTATATACTTAACATTATAAAGAAAATTATATGTTTCGAGCTCGGAAACCACAAGCTGATACCATATTATATAATATTTTCTTAATAAAAATAGCTTCAACTATTATCCAAGAGCATACAAATCAGCGTGGTGGCATAAATAAAAGAGTCTTGTAGCTCACAGTCTCAAAATATCGCTGATGTTGTAGTTAAAGAAGGTCTATTTTTTTTTTTGCAATTTATCAAAATCATAACAAAATAAATAATTGAGAAGGCAATGGACGCTTTGGGAAGGAAGCCTTTTGCCATTCCTTAGGTAAGCAAGGGGTCCTTGGGGGTCAGTTTTGGTTATTGGTAATAGAGAAAGCGTACAGAATTGTGACAGAATTAGAGTAAGCATAACTTTGTTAAATATTATCTGAAAGGTACCTATATATGACTCTCTCCAGTGACTTCGTTGGAGGGATACATTAGAAATGAAATTAAAAATAATAAAAAAAACCATGCACTAATTCCCCTAACTCCCTGTGTACCATAGAAACTAGTCTGATGATTGTGTTCACCACCGAAACAACTAAAAAAAATAATTAGTGGAACTAGTACAAAGTTGTTTTATAATTTTTATGTTTAATTGATAGGTACCTTAAAATTGCAAACAAGTCAAGTTTACCGCTCCTATTGACTCCCCTCCAATGACAAATTATAAATACGCCACTGCTTGGGGGATGGGGCAACTGCCTATAAATATTTATACAAATAAATACTGTGCGTATCAAATTAAGTCAAAGCAAATATATTTGGTAAAGAAAACATGGACACATTAAAATTTTCAAAATGGACCCGTTAGGCCACAGCCCGTGATGGGCCCTGAAAAAAATAAAAATAAGAAGAGATTTGCTGATTGTGAGTTTCCTTAAATTAAAATACATTGTAGTAAGGTTAGAGTAAAAATAAAGTAACAATAAATTTTACAATAAACAAAGAAAAAAATGAATAATAATAATAATAATAATGCGTGTATTTATCAAACAACATAACAAATTATACTGAACCGGTGCCACAAAGCCAAAAAGGCGCGTTGGGATCACCACACAATTTTTTACTGTAGTAGGTTATTTACCAGTTCATCACACTAACAATATATTTTTTCAAACTGTATCTGTGAGTAGACTTACAATATAGTTCTTAATGATAGACAAGGTAATATTTTCATTGTATCCGGCCCTAATCATTTCATTATAGTTACTCAAACCTCTATAGTTGACGGAATTTCTGCTGTGTGTTAATTTGTAATTAGGAACCGTGAGGAATCCACGTCCTGTTCGCCTAGTACTTATGTTATTAGCTGAAATTCTGTCAACTTGGAAGTTAATCAAGTTACTTGCAACCTTTGTCAGTAAAAATTTTTTGTATAATAGCTCAAATGGCAAAATTCCTAACTCCTTAAATATTACCCTCGTACTAACATTGTAACCAGTTTTATTGAGCATCCTCATGGCAAATAAATAAATAAATAAATAAATAAATAAATAAATGACCCGGAATCAGTGCAAACAGTAACGAGCACAGAGAGGAATGGCTTCAATTAATTCATGTAAGATTAGAAATAATTTGTAAATTGTAAAAGGGGGGCCAAGCACGGGACTTGTCCTTTGGGCTCCCCAAATGTATTTAAATTGTAATTGTATTGTACTTGAAGAAAAATTCAAATTATTATTATAATAATTGTAATTAGATATTCGGGATTGTCATTGAAAAATATTAACAATAATAGTAATATAAATATATTTCGCACAATGCAATTGATAACATAAATACATACAATAGTATCGGCAGAAAACGTCTCATAATACTTAATGCAATACAACAACAAAAACTCACAACTTCAAATACCCTCCAAAACAATCAAAATCTTAGACTTAGACACAATGCTGATTAGGACACTAATGGATCAGATTTTAGACCTCCCTTAACTTCTTCTATCGTGTAATAACTGTGGTTCAGTAAGTGTTTTCTGGTACATTTAGTGAACCTAGGCTAATTCAAGTGTCTTACGGCTTCCGGTAGCAAGTTAAATATAGGGTTACTGACGTTAGACGCTATTCCATATATATTATATGATAGCTTATATTAAGTAATAATAATAATAACACTGTATAGAACACTCTATAAGTCAGCACTTTGCGTCCTTCCAAGTGCAAGCGTCATCTAACTTGTTTGACTTTCCTTGCAAAATACTATCTTCCACCAAACTTCCCAAATTGTCCTCCCCTCCCCCAACCCCCCGACACACAGCTATCCCCTTGCTCGTCCCAACTTCGTTCTCCCCCGACGGGTCGTCTATACGTACATCACGAACTAGGGGTTCCCAACTTTTCTATATATTAGCTTAATGCAACTTGGCTTTAAGAATACGGATGTTTCAATGCGGAAATTGTGGTTTCCTCTGTCAAAGGTGCATAACTTTTTTGCTCCCATTTTTTTTAAATTCTAATTTATTTAGGTAGGCGTCGTTGTAGTTTCATATATATATTCTCAACTTAAAACCTTGAAGCACTAGCTCCGATGGCTTTCATAAGGTGCCCATTCCATTGACCGGCTAGGGCTATTTCCAAAACGGTGACGTGGTAGCAGACACTCAAGACTTAGGTGGCGTTTCCACCGACCTCGCATTGCAGAATTGACGGAAATGTTTATTTTCCTCTATGCCATAGTTGAAATTGATCAATGATCATACAATAAAATCACAAACAAACAAACTAAAATTAAAAAATGGCTTCATGGGATATGTTAATTACAAACATTTTAATAGATTTCTATTAAAAAAAAAAAAAAAAACATTTCCGTCAATGTCACTTGCAATCTGCAATGCGAGGTCGGTGGAGACGCTACCTAAGTCTTATGTGTCTGCTACCACGTCACCGTTTTGGAAATAGCCCTAGCCGGTCAATGGAATGGGCGCCTAACCCATGTAACCTATTAAAAAGTTGCTCAATTTTGGAAAACCCATTAATGCGTGTTTCCCCTTACGTAAGAACATGTTCAAAAATTAGCATTTCATTATTGCGAATGCTCAATGCATATAGTATTTCCGAAATAGCAATGGAGTATTTTTAACATATAAGCTGCGATTTTATACATTTCGGTAATTAAGTATTTTCAAAATGATTATTTATTATATGGCACATTTTTTCAGTGGGTGATGCTCCCCACCTATTCTTTTTACAGTTATAATTGAAAACTCTGAGCTAACGCAAGTGCAAGTGTAATCTAATACATGTAATATATAATATATATCATGTATGATACATAATATATATCTTGTATAATATGCCATATATCAATAAGTCGCTTACGTTCAAAAGTAAAAAAAAAAATACTAAAATTCATTAAATATTAAACTATAAAGACGCTGAAATAAATAACCCAAAAGTCGCATATAACGACAATAAAAACCTAATAAAAGTAGGCCTACGTATCTTATCTGTATTGAATCATATTCTTTAAATGTTACATTTTTCATTTTTTCAAAACATAACTAAAATAAAGCAAATTCACCTTAAAATTACAGCGACATGTATACGTTATAGGTTCGGTACTACTTGCCACAACTCAGTTAAAAATATTTAATCAGTTGTTTATAAAAAAAATGAAATTTGTAGATGAGTGGAATGGTTTTAAACTTTTTTTCTTTGCATAAGGAGATGCAAGCGTTAATTATTGAAAATAATTTGTCACTTACAACCATAAATATGCAATTTATTATTTACCGTTTTCCTTATTTATATAATTTACAAGAATAAATTTAATCATAAACTATTTCGTCCCATTACACCCTTCTCAACAGAAATTTCCCCCAAAAAGAAGACAAATACAACCTCATAAATTATGGGGCCAAGTCACCTTATAATCCAAATGTTTCACTTAATATTAGCACTATGAGCATTGTAAAAAGAAGGTACACTGATTTCAGCAGTAAACGCTGAAATAGTTTTCTAAAAAATATTGTTGTTCAACAAAAGCTCACATTGAAGGAGTGAAAGTATAGAAATGGCTAACCTTGCTTCTTTAGTGTCACATGACATGCAATGAAAAATTGCCTAGAGGAGGGAGTGAAAGTTCAGAAGATTACAAGCTGCAAGCGACTATTTCTCAAATTTTTTTATTTTTATATTAAATGCTACCAATTTTGTAAGGCAATTTATTTTATTTCAGCCACCTCCTACTATTGGATTTCTTTTTTTATTATATTTTGTCAAGTTTTGGTACATTTTTTTGTAGTTCTATTCTTCTATTAGCACTATGAATAAAGGATAGTATATTGTGTAAGATTTTAACTGTCGAGATGCGAAGAGTTGTCTGGAAAGTATTAAGTATTAAAGGGATAAGCGTTATGGGAGAGGGGGGGTCAGGGGGGTCATGACCCCCCCCCCCCCCCCGTAAATGAGTAAATTCATAAGATACCTAGTAAAAAAAAATTGAATAAAACTCAAATTTAAAATTACCTTTTAAACTTACAAGCAACTTGTGACCCCCCCCCCCCTAAATTTTCCGCTGGATCTGCTCTTGTATGAACTATGCGTTGTTTACTATTGAAATTTATTTCCTTGAAATAACAGCCAAGAGTCAGCGACTGGATTCAACACTACATGTTGCTGAATGAAATGAGAGTGGCGAGATATGTTGATACTTTCCCAGAGAGCGAGACTAACCGGAAACTGACTAATTGACTATCTTACATCATACTCTCTTAGGCGGCTATTCCATCTGTCAATAATCCGTCATTTGTGCGTCAATAATTGATGAGATTTTTTTACTCTATGACATTGCAAACAATAACAAACTAAAATTAAACAATGGCGTCATCTGGAGATAATAAATAATTTAAATAAATTTCTTGAGAGCGAACTAATTATTTCCAAATTTAAATCATAAAATTTCTCGAAGATTTTAAAATTATAAGAAAGACGGTGGGCAAGCGTACAAAATTGAAAACAAAAATGGTCAATTATTAAAAACAAGTGGAATGGGGTGTAAAAATAAATAATGGAACATTGATGATTTTCCATCAATGACAAAATCAAAATTGAAGAAAAATTGACAGACGGAATAGCCGCCTTGGCCTTATATGTGATTCCAAGAAATTAATATACAGATATATATGCATATATTTTATTTTTAATTATTTATTTAATTATTTATTTAATTATTTATATTATTTTTTATATTTCTATGGCATCTCTGCTTAAGATACATAGGTAAGTATTAGCGGTCGTGGCAAATATCCCAGAATGAAACGAAAACATTAAAAGCTATTCGATCGCATAGAGCTATCCATGAGAAGTCACAAATTGGAAGAAATGGTTCTCTACATATGGATGGATATCCTGCTTTCGTCGCTGGCACTGTTTCCGAAGGCGTGGACTTAATCTTAATTAGCCTGTTTTCACGCCTTCCAAGATTATAACTGAACTGGGCCAGTGGCGGCCATATTATACGCATCAAAATGTAGAGGATTATTTCTTCTTTATTTTGGCATCTCATTGATGACCTGCCAACGGCCTTACCAAGTTGAAACCATGAGAGCAGAGCATGTTTCAAACTGCAACAAACTTGGTAGTGCCCAAAGCGTTGACAGGGGAACATGGTGGGACATGATAACGCGCTGAGAGTATACCAGTCAGTCAACGTGCGTTAGTGTCGAGTCCTGGTCACCTCCAATTTAATCGTGTGAATTTACTATGGTTCCCAAGTGGTTCGGAATCCACTACCCTGTAATCAGGAGGTCCACCCTGTCAGTCAACTCCCCTTTCCCCCGAGGTGAAGGAGTCTGCCCTTAGGGAAATTTGGATTCTTGCAAAAAACGATTCATTGCTTGGGGCTTAGTATCAATTACCATGGCCCATAGGCACGGATCTCTTTTCTATAATTCGATTTTTAAACTCAAAATTTATCAACCATATTATGTCCTAGCAGATATTTAAAAATGTTTAAATGGTGGATTGGTGGGTGGGGGAAATCTGGTTTTAGAAGAACCCAAAGACCGGGCTAGACCTACTTTGTAGCATTTTATACGAACTAGGTTAGAGTAGAGATTGTTTGTTTGTAAATGAACCCTGGAATCCCATTGCGAACCCCATTCAAAGAAACTTTGGTTTACTGCTCGATTGAGAAAGAAGACTTGAACCTGAAATTTTTAAAGGAGCCTCCCTTCATGCCTGGGCCGTTTTCAATGGAAAATCCAATAACTTAATTCGGAACGACACACAGCCTCCTGAGGCGAAACTCTTAGAACCTCTGAGCTCTACATGAGCGCTCTTCAAAACAACAATTGCTACCTTCTTAATTTTATCACAATAATGCCGTCCCGAAACCTGATATATGCCGATTACCAAACGTATTGTATTGCGCCCGAGCTGGCCTCAATCAGTAGGTTTGCTGGTTTATATCCGGTATGAAATACCATTTTATTATTTTTATTTCTTTAAAACACTAAACTGCGATTAAAAAACATTAAAAGTTTTATAGTTTGGTTTATTATTTGTTCTACGTTTTAATTCAGTTAAATTAAAATTTTTTATATGGTAGAACATTGTGTAATTAATTATGGGTTAGTTGTAAGAGTGGGCAAAGACAATTATTTCTTTCTTTCTTTACGCTAAACTTTACTTTTTAGTTTTTATTATTCATTTAGGAGGGTGCGAAACGTAATAAATGTGCACCACAAATTCTGTTGTTTTTATTAACATTAATTTTTAATTTAATTCAATAATCAACTTAATAAAAAAAATTTAGTCCACTCAATTTTGGCGACTATTTCGTTCATATTTTACGGTAATGTTAATTTTTGATACAGCAATTCCTCCATAAGAATTTGAATCCGGTGGGACTCGAACCCACGATCCACGTGTTAACCACTGCACTACGGATAAACGCGGATTCCATTTGAGTCCCACCGGTTTCCGATTTTTCTTGATAGCATTGACTACATTGTACACGATTGATTACATCAATTTAATTACATTGACATTAAATACTATAATGGATAATTGTTGATTTTAGGAAAAATAATTTCTAGGCAGTCATTAAGAATATCGTCGCTTATACTGCAAAATGTCGCATGTGACAAAGCTTAGTCTTCAGGAGCAAAAACATTGTGCAACTTTTGTCCTATTTAATTATTATTTTTATTTATTTATTTATTGTTTCCTTCATTCATTAGCTGTTGACAAGCGACCGTTTGCTAGAAGGTGTATTCATTTATTTTGGTCGCCATGGAGTGTATACCCGCATGGCTGATTCGCTGTAAATCGAATTTTTGGAAATACGACATTTTGCAGTAACAGCGACGATATGGAGAAATATGGGGAAGCGCGGCTGATGCCTTGAGACTTATGACAGTTTGCTGAAATAAGACAAATTTGAATTGGAAAAAAATTATTTTCTGTTTGTCACGCATTGAAAATGTAAATTTAAGAGACAATTGTACCCCCACCCCCCCCCCCCCACTCAGTCATTTTTTTCAATCAAATCCAATTGATAAATTTGATGTTTATAAAGTAGAAGAACTATTCCTCTACATTTAGATATATATAGTATTTGGCCAACACTAACACTAATTAGCCACCATTTTTTAACTCCTTCAACTTGACATACTCCGTGTCTGTGGAACATTTAAAGGGGGGGGGGGTACAATGTTTGAAAGTTAAAAAGGTAATTTTTTTTGTTGAAAAGTTGAGTTTTTGTCATTTTCTTTTTATACTAGATGTCTTATGAATTGACTCATTTAGTGGGGTCAAGACCCCCCCCCCCCCGACCCCCCCCCCTTCATCCGCCATTGTGTGTGAGCCCTATATTGCATATAATATATTGCAGAAAGAACTATAGAATCTGCTCAGAGAGCTAATAAATCTATTCAGTAAAAGCACTGAATTAAAATTTTGTTCTTAAATCGCAGTTCACGGAGTTGTCAGTTTTCGGTTCGCTGCCTCATTAAAATGTATTTGAATAGAAGTAAGCCCAAAAAGGAGCAGAGGATGAAAGAAATTTGGAAGATAATAGAAGGTTAGCTGCAAAGTTTGAGTATGTTTTGCTTATAGAAGGAGGCGTTTTTTGGGAGAGTTTAAAGGGGGGTGTTGTCAATAGACAGACGTGAAGACGCTGGTGCCATTGTTTGCACCTCCCTCGACAATGTGGAGGAAACTGTAAACAAAGTTTAAGAATATGCTACTACCAACCTTTTTACCGCCTGATGCCGACCTTTGCAGCACCGCATCTGGGATATACAGCAATTGTCATCTGGATTTTTGTAATGGCGTCTTTTTTCCTCCAAAGATATAGATTACCTAGAAGGCCAAAAACTATTTATTCTATTTTTTTTTTTTTTTTTTTTTTAATAAACCTCCATCGAAGACCCCCGGTTCCCCCTTTCCGCAGTTGCATGATTAAGTTATCGTCTGAACTATCTAAAGTCTTTTTGCTGTCAAAACACCTAAGACCCTACATTATTTCGCACATATATAAAAAAAAATAATAATGTCTCCACTCCCCATGATCCCTGAAAATCTAAATTGCATTATAATTTTTATTGCCGAGACCCTATAGAAGGACAATAGTGCCGTTGCCGTTGTACAGTGTGGCAATTGCCGTGGTACTCAATTTATGCTCTAAGATTTAGGCTTCTACCTTCTGGCGCCCCTGACCAACGTAATACTACGAGGTTTCGCCTACCTTAGAATACTCCCAATTAAACTGAGAGCGGCGAGAAATGCTTCTAACTTCCCTAAATTGCTTAGAAACCATCTCTTAGAGAAAGCTTTCTACACTGTCACTGAGGCACAATGACAATGACAGGACAGAACTACCAGATTTTGACCATACTCTGACGATTTTATCTTATACTTTACATGTAATATATAATATAGAGGAAAGATATATTGTGTATTGTATACACTGTATATTGTAATGGAATTTATTATAAAGCCTAAAGAAGCAAACGAGCACCCAATGTATACATTAAATTATATATTTATAATTATTAATGTTAAAATAAAGCCGCAAAAGGGAAAATTATCCAGGCTTGAACTGGCAGCAGTAACAGTTTTTAAACTCCATGTAAGAAATTTTTATGATTTTAAAAATAAGCTGATCGTTCATATTCCTGGCTACCCCACCCCCATATCTGTTTGATTAAATTGTTTATCAAATTGGATGCGTGGAACGTAAATGGTTGAAGATGCTTTAATTTTTTTCATGAATTTGACTATTCTGAAAATTTGTTTGGCCGTCATCTCAACGGAAAAATCACTGTACAAAAACAAAACTATTCCTTATAGGACTCTGTATGAAATAGTCCCCGACTATTTGGGCAGACCAAATATTTATTACTCAAGTATTAAATGAATGAATGATATCTATCTATGGCCTATGCACTATGTGTTTACACCATGTCCGGAGTTTTGCTTAGATAGGCGATAATCTTGCTTATCTTCTATATATTCCATGCCTTGTCTTTGGTATTTTTGTGTGTGTGGGCGGTTATGAGGACATGAATACCATTTAGGCAGCCATGAGCTAGCATAACATTGTCAGTGCAGACGCTATATATAGTATATATATATATATATAGTATATATACTATATGTATACTATATATATATATATATATAGTATATATATATATATAGTATAGGTAGTTGATTATGCGAAATATGAAGACTGCATTCTGTAAATAGTTTTCAACTCAGAAAAGCTTGCAGATTATGATTCACGATGTTGCCAGGGGTTTGGTTGGTCCAATTTTTGCTTTGGGAAAGCTTTGTGACGGTCGAAATTTTCGATTCCGAGATTTCAACGGATTTACATGTTTTAAGGTCCCAGGAACCCAAAAAAGTGGTTTTTACGAAATTTCGGCTCCAACGATTTCTTTTAAATTTACATATATTGTAGTTGTTGTTAATGTTGATAAAATGCGGGGGGTCGCTTGCCCCTTGATAGTTTGCTTCTGGGGGTAAAAAAAATAAAAATGACTAAAAAATAATTTTTCTGCGACACCTTTCTATCGATGATTTCTACCTTCAGGTATGTTTTAGGTGTTAAATTGAGTAACGAAACCGGACAGGTTGCTTTCCCAAAAAAGTATTTGGTTTTGTACAAAAAAATGTTTTTGAAAAAATGATAAAAAATTCACGCTCAAATGCATTGCGTGCCCTGCCAGTATTGCTGTGTGGTAATGTGTTGGTCTGACCTATCTAGAATTCACCTCACTACCAGTGACGAGTGACGTCAGGTGGACACTCCCCCCCCCCCCGAGATATCGGAAATTTAACCATAGGAAAATTATTTACCATGAAATTACTCATTTTCTCTATCTACTAATTTTGATAAATTGGAAAGCATGTTCGAGTAAACTCGGACCGGTTCTAAGCCCTCGGATTCGGATGTAGACCCTCAGCGGGTTCTTCTGCCACGGCGTTTTGCACTTTAACTAAATTATATTTTTTTACTTCCAATATAATACATAATTATATAATCAATTATTTAACTATACGATATATACCAATTACCAGTGCCGGACTAACCCCTATGGGGGCCGTGGGCACAAGATATGTGGGAGCCGTAGGTGCAAACGTTAAATTTCCCGCCAATTTCTAAACTATGTCTTCAACTTGTAATGTATTTTTATTTTTATTTTAAAAACCACCCAAGAAGATGACCTTAGAAGAATTGGTTCGCGTAAGAATGAATATACATGGTGCCAGAATTAATTTTGAGAGTAAAAAGGAATGGCATGCAAATAAATATAAAAATATGACACGGTTTGACAAGGAAGTTACTTTAAAAAAATATATATGCATTTGGGGGGGGGGGCTTGTGCCCCAAGTGCCCATGGGTTAATCCGGCACTGCCAATTACATTCGGCACTCAATCTGAAGTGAAATTTCTTTCTTTGCATTTTTTGGCAGCTTTGAGTGGCGCATTATCTAACTTCCACCTAAACAATCACAAACAAGGAAGCGACAGGCTTTTGGTCGGGCTATGCAAAGGAGAGCGGGCTCTTTGATGTACCTTAATGTACCTTAGGCCAACCGACTGCCTTTCTTCGCTGATTCTTTTCATTAAGTTTAGACAACTCGTTTTTCAAATGGATCCGGCTTTTTGAGAGATCACAAAAGGTTATTGTTGATGAAGAATTACAAAGAACCTCTATAATGCCATGTCTAAATCTGTTTATTTCGGTACCATCACTATAAAGTGCTATATGAGCTCAGGAGATAATTTTTTATTACTATTTTGTAAACTAGCAATGTGTTCCTTTTAACTAAGGCCTATTCAAAATACGAAGAACATCGTGCTTTTGATGGTATTTTTAATTTGAAAAATATTGAATTGCCTAATGTTATAATGTCATGTACGTATATTCACATTAAAAGCAGCCCACTTTCACTTCTATAGCTAATTGCTACAAGCTACAACGACGAGAGTTTTCTTTTCTTTTTAAATTATGAAATACTTGAACGTATAACATTTTGCACTTGATGCACACGATGCACATCTATTAACTTGAAACCTAATTTTTTTTAAATTAAAAACTGCAGTCCAAAAAGTTTTGAGATGACTATATTTTATATATGGAATTTGTAAGCTCATGCCTATCCATTAAAAATGATTGGGGATTGGAAGATAAAAATTCTTATTTATTTTGGCACTCGTAATTAAATTAATCGGAAAATGTTGCATGTAGTGTTAAACTACAAGGAATATTTATATAATGGATAATTATATATTTTTATTACTTGCGTACATATTAAAAATAGAAAATGTCAGCTATTTTGTAGGGGTGACAGTAAGGCTCTTTAAAAGTATCTTGGCGTCCACAGTGACAGTGACATGAAACGGAGCACCTGAATAAAATTGATAAACGGAAAATGTCAAAATTTCTTAAGACAACTTTTTACCTCCGCCCAATCTGCCCAGAAAAAAATCTTAACCCCGCTATACCACTCACTTTTCGAATCTCGGTTAGCCTTAGGCATCCTAGTGTGGGGTGGGTCTTCCATTACAAATCTAAAATTTACTTGTAGTTACCTAAAAATGAATCATTAGAACAATAGTCAGAAAACATAGGACTAGGCCATCTTTCCCAGTCTTCCAAACTTTTTTGACTATTTTCTAATTACCATTAATTTTTTGCTTTAATTTCATGGTTTATTACGGCTGCGGCACCTGTTCTTATACAAGTTTTTGCGAATTTTTCACTCCATCGGTGGCGACATTGTACAGAGCCCCACACCAGCAAACAATGGAAGAATCGGGTATTTTGTCGAATCAAAAGCATTGATAACAACTTTTACAAAATCTTACCAATGCATAGTACCAAAATTATTTAACTTACTAGATGTTTAACCTTTGTCAATAAATAAATTATCAAAATTCATTCGGGAATAGCTGATGAGAATGGGAGAGGTGGCGGCACTTTGTCGAATCTAAAGCATAGATAAAAACTTTTACAAAGTCTTACCAATGCATAGTACCAAAATTATGTAACTTACTAAATATTTACCCTGGGTCTTTGTCAATAAATAAATTATCAAAATTCAATCGGGAATGGCTGATGAGACGGGAAGAGGTGGGAGCCTTTTTGAAATTGAGGATTTAATTGTACGTTATGTGGGATCTGTTAGTATGTATAGTAAGCCTATAATACTCGTGGGGACAACCTCCTTCTAACCCATCTCTCTCATTCCCGAATTTTCCACTCTTCATTTCTCATCTCTTCCTCTATACACTATGGAACTCGATACCCATAGAAATTCGTGCCTCTCCTTCTCTCAACGTATTCAAAAATAAATATTGCAAGTTTTTCCTTAGTCAGCAAACCACTGTCACCGGTTGATCAAGGCAAGGTTGCGTGTGAATGTGTGAGAAAATGTGAGTGTAAACGTAGATGCTAGCGAATGTGAATTAGTGTGACTGTTATTTTGAATGGAAGGTATGACTGATATTCGGTATGAATGTAGTTTATAATTATATTTAAATTAAACTATCGTTGATATATACAGTTAGGTGTAAGAGAGGGTCATAGGCCTTAATCTTAATTATCCTTAATTGTTTTAGATCTAACGACCATAAAATTATTGTGCTTTTTTCGTTTCAATATTATGTACGTTTACTACTACCACTACAACTACAAATAGATTAAAAAAAAAAAAAAAAAAACCTTGGCCAGTTAACACACCAAATTAATAATAATTACCAATCAAGAGAAATATTGAAATTACCAAGTGCTTGACCAAGTTGTTACCAAAGTATCCTCCCCCCATTAGTTTCAATATTTTGATGTAACGAATTTTCCCACCAGATAAGTTTGAATTGTCCCACGAACCTTCATAAATTTGTCCTTGAAGGAAGCGTTCCAGAACGTTAGTTGCATGGAAAATGCCAGCAGACGAAAAACACTGCAATTATTTGCGTCACAGAGCACAAATCTGTAATACGCAGACACAGTGAGGCTACAAAATGTCGTGCAGTGGCATTCGAACACATGTTATTAGCACAACAGTAGAAATATAGCACATCCACTTAACATTCTTAAAGGAATTTGTAGAATAACTATAATGTATGAGAAAAATGGACAACAGCGGGATTCGAACCCGCTTAAAGAAGCTCATCGACATGCAAGACTAGTCAAGACATGTAGAGTAGTGGTACGGAACTGACTTTCACCCGAAAGGTTGTTGGTTCGAGTCCTACACTTTACACATTTTCTGTTAGGACAATTTTTCCTCCAGAATTGGACACGTTAATATACAACGAAAGTAATCACAAATTTCACTATTACAGTAGTTGCAGACTTGCAGATAAGTATCTTTACATTGAATTTTTCGCATGACTGATCCGACGAAAAATCCCTTCCAATTTTTTATATTTTTATTTTTATATAATCTATATCTTACATAGCTACACCAAAAGATAGGCTAGGGCAGTAGCTTAAGTCAGTACAAAGCCTACAACGTGATGACCTATTATATTGTGCATGAGATTAACGAAAATTTTAGTTCGGAAAATATTTAAAAAAAAAATATTTATAATTTATAAGGCAGTTATAATATAGTTATTGTTTCTATCTACAACTGCTATTAATTTAATTTTTATCATTCGAGTTGAAAAAAAGATAAATAAATTGTAAAATTTTGCAGTGAACATTTTCTATGGTCCACATCTTCTTAAAAGATGTTGTCCGGTAATAGGGGTGACCTAAATTGATAGGGATTGGGGTTTCTATTAAGAGTTTTCTTTATTTTCCTGACCATTTCTCTTAAAGCTATATGATTTAACTCCGCTCGGCCGAGTTTCCCTTTTCTGCACGATTCTCTCAGTTAAATTCGATGCTTTTCTGCAGTAGCAAATGCAATTTGAAACATTTTCTTTTCAAATGAGAACTTACTTCAAAATGTACTTTTTGAAAACCAGTCTGAATTATATGGCGTTAGTCCGTGAAAATTACTTTGCTCCATTATAAGCTGTGCTATGAAATAAACCGAATTTTGATAATACATTGTAGTATTATATGGTTTATATAACACTGACATCAAATTAACGTTGGTTGAAGAGGTAACCTACCCGTCATAACCGTTAAAAAGGGAGGCTATGGAAAAAACTAGGCTTGGCGGGATTAGAACCCACGATCTACGCCTTACCTGTCTAGCAACACGAATCATGTCAATTAGAGCATAAGTAGAGGATTTGGAGATTACTTGTGGCCTTGTGGTCCAGCGGTTATCTTTCCGGGACTTTCTGTGACAGTCCCGGAAAAGCATAGGTTGTGGGTCCGACTAGCAAGGCTTGACATTTGTTAGTATAGATTTCTTTCGAGACCTCCATCAGCATTCATCTAGGAACGGAAAGATGTGGAGACTTGAGTGGTGGAGGATTTGGTGTAGTGGTTCCCATTCAACCCCGGCAAGGTTGAGACCAAGGGCGGATGCAGCCAAAAATTTAGGGGGGGGGGGAGGTTTGTAAGATAGTTTTTTTTTTTTTTGAAAAGTTGAGTTTTATTCAATTTTTTTTACTAGATATCTTATGAATTTACTATAAATTTACTCATTTAGGAGGGGGAGGGGGGTCATGATCCCCCCGACCCCCCCCCCCCTCGTGGATCCGCTATTGGTTGAGACCCGGGTTTGAATGCCGTTTCCGTCAATTGTTCAATATTTCCCTTCCTCTAATTCCCTTGCCTATTATAGGTAGGCCATTTCGAAAAAGTTGAATAGGTACCGTTTGGGTTTATTATTATTATTTTTAACTAAATTATAACGTTGTCAATATTACATATTTATCGACTTCGATAGCCAGGTGGTAACGTGCTTGCACTTGTGCGAGTCTTTACACGCCATACCATCGGAGACGTGTCGTAACTCAATACGGGTACTAACCTACAGAGGCGGCTGAAGAGGGTAATCGGATACATTCATTAAATTGTTTGTATGCGGTTAATCTTTTATAAAAATAAAAATAAAAAAATAAAAGTAACATTAAAAAATGTATTCTAAATATTACAACGTTAAAAAAGAGACAATTTTATTTACCGTTAATTCTAAGAGTAGGCCCAAAATTCACGCTAATGGAAAATAAGGACAATTTTTATTCGTTCTTGCTTTCTATCTTTTTTTACTCTATACGTATAATTATTTTTCTATGACAACATACGATATTGTGCTGTCATCACCAAAAAAATACAGTAGGACGTGCTTCAAAAGGAACGTACCTAAAAATCTAAACGAAGAAATCAATCATGTCAATCAATATCGAAATAAAAGCTTCTGTGACGGATAAAAACCAAAACACGAAGGATGGTTACACCCTATTTTGTGAAGAACAATAGTTGTCTGTAAAATTTGGGACCATTACGCCGTTAGGGGGGTTGAAAAAAAGGACCGCGAAATTCGACTCCAAAATTTTGACATCTGCAAAGGTGTAGGTCTATCGTACTTCCTCTTCAGCTGCGGTTTGTGGGTTTTCAGAAGAAATTAAGTGGTTGGTGGGTGGGACTGTTGTACCCCCAACAGGGCCCTGTATAAAGCAGCGGCCATTAAATTATTCAGTACATTTGTATGCTTCACAGGATATTGGTACAAGATATAAATCTATCACTTACCATTTGAACAGGAATACAGTATAATTATATTTTATGTGCAAATGTGTATTGGAGCTAGAGTCAGGGACGGTTTCAGAAAAAAATTTCGGGGGGGGGGGCGGTGACCTGAAAAATATCGCGTTTCCCTTACTTGAGTAACAATTTCTCTTCATTTCCTTCAAAAGTCCATTCTATCTAGTATAAAGCTATTTTTCTCGGGGGGGGGGGGGCGACTGCCCCCCAAGGATCCGTCCCTGGCTAGAGTTGCCAACTTTTTTTCCACCAAATAAAGTATTTTTTATGCCAATGTGTCTAAAAAAATATAGTACAATAATTTAACATATTTTTTTTAAATATTGGCTTATCCTTATTACTTATTGTACCAACTAACTACTGTTTTCTTAATTTTAATTTTAAAAAGAATATTTTATTGCTGCACGTAACAGCTTTTTATTTTTTGTGAAAAATTGAAAGCTCCACTGGCATGTTTCGTCGACATTGCAATTAATCAATAACTGCAATAACTATAACAATTCGCTTTTATTAGCTCAATGCTGGCCCAAAGGTTGAAAAATGTAGTAGTTTCGCCTACTATACATATTTTTTTTAATTTAGTTGTTCAACATGAAATAAGTCATAGTTGCATACTATATTACATAAATAGAGTTGGCAACCCTAATTGGAGCATAATTGAGGAGGCTGTTTACAAACACGGACAATTCCAAGTTGTAGAATTTTTCAGGAGAGCGGATTTTCTGTTGAAAATTGCATTAAGTTTATAGCTAACCCTAGACTTCTCAGCGCTTCTGTGCGCAATCTGGCTGCATTTGTCACTTTATTTTACATCGTACAGGTGGACATTAAAAGTTTCTGCAAGGTCGGATCAAAACCCCATTTTTTTGAATAAATGGAGATGTCCGCGTTTGTAACCAAGCTCCTGATATACATAATTTTGCGGTTTGTTCAGAAGATATTGCGAGTAGAAATTAGTAACCCCTGCATTATGCAAAAATCAGTAAGTTAATCATGGATGTTTCTATTTTTAATTGAATTTACTGTGTAATCTATATGTAGATTTTGTCTATGGAAGTTGTAGAGGACTATATCATACATAATATCATAGCCCGTAGGTGATTTTAAGTTTTTGGAGCTGCCATTTCTTCATTGAATTTACAATGATTGAAATATTAATCCTCCATTAAGATCATTAAATAATTACTACACCCAAAATTAAAAAAAATTACTCAATGATATTATGCATAGAGTAGTCCTCAGCATCTTTCATAGACCAAATCTTTATATCTTATGTTAATTAAATAAAGAACCGGTCCGAGTTCACTCGAACATGCTTTCCAATTTATCAAAATTATTAGATAGAGAAAATTAGTAATTTTATGGCAAATATTTTTCCTATGGTTAAATTTCCGATATCTCGGGCTCGGGGGGGGGGGGGGGGGCGGTTGTCCACCTGACGTCACTGGAAGTGAGGTAAATTCTCGATAGGTCAAACAAACACATTAATTACCACACAGCAATAATGGCAGGGCATGCAATGCATTTGAGCGCGAATTTTCTATCATTTTTTTCAAAAAATAATTTTTTGGGCAAAGCCAAATATTTTTTTGGGAAAGCAACCTATCCGGTTTCGTTACTCAATTTAACACCTAAAACATGCTTGAAGGTAGAAATCATCGATAGAAAGGTTTCGCATTTTTTAGTCATTTTTTCATTAAAATTTAGTTATTTTTATTTTTTTACCCCCAGAAGCAAACTATCAAGGGGCAAGCGACCCCCGCATTTTGTCAACATTAATAACTGCTACAATCTACGAGAATTTAAAAGAAATCATTGGAGCCGTTTTTGAGAAATAATTTTTTTAGACGTTTTTTTGGAGTTTTTTGAAAACAAAACCCCCCAAATTGAGTTAGCCCAAAAAAAAAAAAAAAATGGTCCCGAGGTATGATTTTTGTGAACCTACATGCCAAATTTCACTCAAGTCCACCGAGTAGTTTGCCCGGAAATCGACGAACAGACAGACCGACAGACCGACCGACAGACAGACATTTTGTAAAAACCACTTTTTTGGGTTCCTGGGACCTCAAAACGTGTAAATCCGTTGAAATCTCGGAATCGAAAATTTCGACCATCACAAAGCTTTCCTTATACTACGTATAAATTGGAAAGCAAAAATTACAACCGATTAATCCAGGGGTGGCCAATATCTACGTTCCGTATCCTCTATGTGGGAAGCTGGCCATACATAGTGTCCCCCCTCCCCCTGGGTAGTCCCAATATATATCAATTTTTATTATTATTAATGAGTTAGTAATCCTACACAAATTATCCGAAAATTCACAATCCAGACTCGAACCCCTGAAGCTTGCCTTTTCGGGGCAATAACTCTAATTTACTGATTTATTAATTATTAAGTTATTTAATGGGTTCCAATCTGTGTCTAGATTTTTCTTGATTTGTTGTTTTCGGGTAACGTTCTGAAGTGGCTGCCTCTTCACCGTAAGTCAATATTACAATGGTGTGAATGTTTAAAATCTACTGAAGTTGCAGATCTAATTCACACACGATGTGATAAGATATTTTTAATTGTAGGTGGTGTACGATTGCCTTGAATTTGAAAAATAAATGTACCGGAAAAACTACTGCTCCTGAACTGAAAAAAAATCCTTATTCGTCCCATGGAAACAATTCAATAAATGCGTCCGAATAAGGAATAACCTCTTTATTCGCCTCTGTAGGTAAAACCTGTGTTAGTTGAGTTGACGAGTTTAATTTTTTTTTCTATTTTACTGTAACTTACACCTAGCTATTATGTCTTAATGACTTCATACAAATATTCCCTATCTTATCTTGTCACTTAGCTCCAATTGAATAGTCTGATTATCGTTAAGTGCCTTATTGTTATTTGGAAACCCTATATATATTAGAAACGAATTCTGTGAATAAATCATAGTCGAAACATTGAGTGTTATTAATTAATTAATTATTTGCAATTGTGACACGGCTCTGGCTGATCAGGGACTCTAATATTTGTATTGTATTGTAAATAGTAGGGGTGTGCATTATTCTGTCAAAACTTTAATTGGTTTCAGTCATTCATCTTCCATAGGTAAACGTAACAGAAAAATGATCAATTTATTTAATTGACAGCCTACGCCGGCTACAAATGATAATGGACAAGCCGAAGCAGGCTTAATAACCCAAAAGTGTAAAACCCCGAAAAAAAATCTGAACAAATTTTGAGCTTTCCTTCTTGACTCGTATCTGTACTTGGTACATTCTAAATAATAAATATATTAATAAGTCCTCTCTTCCACTCAACCAGGAAGGCGCGGGACCACTTGCTTTACATGCCCACTGAATCTGAATCATGGTCAGAAAATGTAACAAGTGTCAGATTAAAACAATCAACCTTTCGGGTGAAATTCGGGATCCGCACCACTACTCTATATGCCCTTACATGAAGATGAAATTCAAGAGCGGATCCAGAGGAAAATTTAGGGAGGTGGGGTTGTCACAAGTCGTGTGTAAGTTTAAAAGGTAATTTTTTTAATTTTTTTTTACTATCATATGAATTTACTCATTGTCATGACCCCCCTGACTCCCCTCCCCCTGTGAGATTAAGATCGAGATGAATTGCGATTACGGAAAAAATAGACGCTTCGTACAGATTTAGACTTTGTATATGAATCAACTTGTCTGTAAATTGTTACATTTAATTACCTTGAAAGTTCTTGAGACACAAGTCGGTAGCCCTGCTGGCATCCTTCGGCCCTGGCAGTCTGGCTACGAATTCAGACAGGAATTCGAAAACCGAACTAGCTTTGTCTAGAAGTCTCCACTACCCATAAATCGAAGCCTGCTTATGGGAAACTGTTGATTGTCTATGTGAATGCTGCGGCTACAGCAGCAAAAGGCTACGAAATGGGGCAGAACCAAAATATAGTTTGGCGCCAGCGGTGCGCGGGCTCAAAGAGGCTGCTGGGACTTCACCCGGAACGCGATTCATGCTTCTCGGAGAGAGAACAACGGGACCCCTATGCAGAGGACTTAGTGGGGCCAGAAAGATTTCGGAGGCCCAGGAGATGGTGGCTTTTAAGCTACTGCTTTTGAACTCTCCCTTACCACACCTGTTTACACGGGCGACAGCTCGGCGCCTGCTAAGAAGGATCTACCTTTCATTAGGGAAGACATTAGTGTTAATCCGCGAACCATCAGATCAAATAAAATATTGTATATTTAAACTATATCATTTAGTTTTGCGCTTCGTAACCGGCAGCGTTTCGATAGCCTAGGCAGACTCCCTCCCAGGATTAGAGTTAGACGGCCCAACGCTTCCCATTCATCCGGACTTGTGACCTGCATGACATCTCCAGCCAAGAAGGGCTGATCAGGAAACATCTGCAGAAGGTAGACTTGTCCAACTTGCGATGGAGGCAAGTGGCAGAAAAGCGAGAGGGGCGAGGATTTTTGAGAACGAAAAGAAGGTTATTAGTTTTGAAGGGGTATTTACGGAAGCATGCCAACTTGTTGCCCGTTGAACCATTACCCTGCCAACGACCCTTTCTGTGTCTCGGCCGTTTTTGTTACTTTTCCTGCATGATTATGATTGGTGGTTGGCAGTCTAGTGCACGTCCTTGGTGTCAAATCAAACCTTCTTCCAGGAGAGATTTCAATAATTTTGGAACATGTATTTTTGACGAAATTAATTAATTGTTGTGAAAGCTATGAATGTGGCCAGGTAAAAAATTCATAAACAAATTCAAACTTTCTCCAAAAGCCGCCTTTACAATAATTTTATAAAATCGGGGTAATGCACTTGAATCGGGTTTTCAGAAGTAAAAATATTTTAGGTGAGATTCTGTAAATTTTTTATGAAATGTTCATCTGGCCACTTTCATAACTTTGCGGCTGTACAACGAGTTATTAATTAATCCCGTCATGTTTTCTTGTTTACAAAATATTTTAAATTACGCGTCGACAATGGCACCGATGTTATCTTAAGGCGGGACTTAAATTGTACAAAAACGTTGGAGCCACAACATAGGACAGGCCTCTTCGGTGAAAGCAGCCATACTCGAGCGTACCTACACAATTGTCCCGCACCATATCATTATCTGTTGCCGACACAACTGGCCTTAATGTACAGTATAATGACAGGAAAAGGCCTAGTACCAAAAGGTAGGCTATTATGGGAGTCGCTCAGCCATGTATACACCGATTGTCACATAATTAATAATAATTTACAAGCCCCTTATTATTTGTAAATCAAATTGACAGACATGCGTTTTGTACTGTGGTAAATGCGTGCGAGATTACATGTCGCCAGCCAGGGAATGCTTGTTGCGTTTTCAACCTACTTCTTTTGTCGCTAGGGCTCCAGCATACACTTTGAAGCGACAATTCATTCACTGAGGCCTTGCATCAGTGCGTGTATAGCAAGGTGACTATTTGAAAATGTGTAAAAACCAAGGCGTTTATGGAACGCAATTTCGCAGTGCCCCCGACATTGAGGCGTGTTTTTTTTTAGAGGGGAGGGCACCAACTAGAATTTATCTTACATAAATTATTAAGCTCCAATTAGGTTTGGGCAACCTTTTTTTTTATCAAAGTTTTCTGTTCTTTTCAATGTACGGTACTTGAGCCCAATCCGATATTTAGTAAACTGTTCATTACAATTTACTAATTTACAATGTTTAGCTGAACTATGCTTAAATTATTAAAAGCTTGCTGTTAACTACATGTATACAGGTCACGGTCGCCTCTTGCCCATGGGCCCCAATACAAAAATGTTTTTGAAAATGTTAATCACAGACCACATTGGCGGGCAAACGGATATTTTTAATTTGTTATGTTTAGGAACTCGCAATGAATACGGAAATGCAATATATAAACAAAAACTTCTTTTATCGACTTCGATGGCCAGGTGGTAAAGTGCTTGCACGTCTTGTACGAGTCTTTACACGCCATGCGATCGGAGACGTGTCGTAACTCAACACGGGTAATAACCTAGCGAGGCGACTGAAGAGGTCAATCGGATACATTAATTAAATTGTTTGTATGCGATTAACCTTTTTTTAAAAAGGAAGAAAAAAAAATATACATACATATTGTCAGTGAAACATTTAAATCGTAATATTCAATCAAACCTACCCTAGACTGGCCTACAACTCAGATAGGCACAATACTTTGGTCCATGGGCCCCAACAATATTCTGGCCAATGCGCCCCCCCCCCCCCCCCCGCCCGCATGTTCCATTCCTGCACTGGTTGTATTCGCCAGCTTGTTTTGTTCTATTTTTCTGGTTTTCTGTCTAGAAATTTTTTTCGATAAATAAAACGGTCCACAAACCAAACAAAAAAATAGTTGAGTTATCGTATGTGAGCAAATGAAGCCAAATAAGGGACGAAATTGGATTTAGTTAAGAAATTTCACTAAGATTTTCAAAAAATTTGCTAATGCAGATACAAATGCAGATGCTAATGCCAGATTTTATCAAAAAATTATAAATAATGGATAATGGCTTTTGTTTTGTTTTTATTCAATAAAGTCTTTTTCAATTCAATTCAATTCAATGGCTATTTTTCAGATTGTTGCTGGAATATATCGTGCCAATACTTATACGGAAGTGACGGAACACAAGCGAACTGGTAATAGTTGGACCTACAAAGCACGTGGTAAGTTTACTTATGCGAAAATTAACTTATTAGGTAGGCCTATAAAATTAATCAATTAAGTGAAATAATAGCAAATATAATTTTTCTTCCCTTTTTGTGCATGAAGTTTTAAGGGTTTATACCAGAAAGGATAACATGCTTCAGTAGGGTAAACGATGGTCGTTTTGAGATCATAGGAACCAAAAACGGGGTTTTTCTGAAATGTCTGTCTGCCTGTCGGTTCGTCGATTAAGATGAAATTTGGCATGTAGATTCTCAAACCTTATGCCTTGGATTTTTTTGGCTAATTCAATTTTGGGAGGGTTAACCCTCCAATGACTCAATAAAACCGGCTAAACAGTTGTTGTTTTTTTCTGAAAAACGGCTCCAATCACTTTCTTTAAGCTCACATATATTGCAGTCGTTAATAAAGTACACGAAACCTAATAAGTGCTTGCCCCTTGATAGTTTGGTTCAAGGGCAAAACAATAAAAAAAATTTCATGACAAATTACTACTGAAGTGCTTTGGGATAGGGAAAGCTGAGTCTTTATTTGGTGCCAAATAAATACCAATACAAATTTCAATTTTAGTTTATGGACAAGTGTTTTGGCTGAGCATATTTTTATTTGTAAACTGGGTAATTTTTCACCAACTGGTTATATCTTGTAATGCCGAGAGAAAATGTTTTAGGTTCCGTTTCTGTTTACCAGTACTTTTAAGCTTTTACGTGCCCCCCCCCCCCCACCTGACAAAATGCTGGAATGCCATGGAGTTCCTGCTCAGGGCCGGATCTACCGACCCGCCAGACCCCGCATTGCGGGGGGCCCGGGCCTAAAAGTGATGGGAAGGGGCCCAGCGGGCCCTGGGCCAAATTCTCTGGGGTTTTGGGCCCCGGTAATTTTGATCCAGGGCCCCTAGTTGAAATACAAGTACAATTTATAAAATCTGAAAATGGTACGATTCGGTACGAAATCAGGACTATCAGTTACCGGTAACTGTTCTATGTGATGACATTAAGTTGCGTTGCGTGTCGCGGCGAAGAGCGAAGAAAGATGGGAAGATAAAAGAAGAAGCCGTTACTCTCGCTACAAAATGGAAAGTGGACCCGATCTTCTTGCAAAAGACGCAAAAATTGGTCAAAAGTCATTGTGACGAGCTTGCAAAGGACCACAGGTTCTCTGATGCAGAAGAGATGTTTCGAATCAATGTGTTCAATCAAATTTTTGATATTATTGACGGGCAAATATCTAGACGATTTGAATCTCAAAAGAGCGTGGTTGAGCTGTTTTCAGTTTTGTTCCCTCACTTGTTACTGACTCTGCCGGAAAGTGAGCTTGTGGCACGAGCAGAGAAGCTACAAAACAAATACAGGAGAGACATTAGCCCTTCTTTGCCAAGGGAAATCCTATCGATGCGAGACAGCCTTCCAGAAGAACTAAGCAAAACAAAGACAGTCTTTGAACTAATTAAACTTCTGGTCATTGACTATGAGTTCATTTCGTCAAGTTTTCCTGAAGTTTTACATGCCTTAATACTATTTGTTACGCTACCGGTTACAGTTGCGTCAGCTGAGAGATCCTTTTCCACCCTGAAAAGGACAAAAAGCTATTTAAGGAGCACGATGGGCCAGGAAAGACTAAGTGATCTTGGCATCATCGCCATCAACGAACGTGAGGCATCACAAATAGATATGCAAGGTCTGGTGAAGAGATTCGCCTCAATGAAAAAGAGAAGAGAGCAATTTTAATATCCAACTTGTTGTACAGTGTACATTTTTAATTTTTCTATTTTGTACAATTTCAAATAAAAACATGTTTTTTTGACTACTATAGCTTTCATTTCATTGGCATAATATGTATACCTAAATTCAGCAATAGCAGCCTGCTGCACAGAAATTGTGTACGTATAAATATACCCAAAGTCCCTTGAAAATCTAAAGCGTTCTTGAAAGTCTTTCAACAATTTCTCTTTTCGCAATTTCTTATATGAATACTACAGACTACTGTAAGTTCTCAAATGATAATTATATTTATTTCCAAGTTCTTGATTGCGAGTTGAATTTTTTGGTTGAGATGCTCCCCCGAAACGCTTAAAATGGCGATTATGGCGACTAAACTCCCAAAAAGTAATCTCAAGCCAAATGTAGGGGGGCCTTTGTCAACTCTTTGCAGGGGGGCCCAAGCACAAGTAGATCCGGCCCTGTTCCTGCTGGAGTGTCTCACCCCCTTTTGTGGTGTAATTGTCACCCAGTTAAAATTCCTTAAAAATATAAGCTGCTATATGGTAGGGGCAGCACAGCTACAAGGCAATTCTGTGACTTTATTGAAATTTTTAGGTAGGCATCGTTCAGTGTGAGGGTCGTAGCCAGAGGGGGAGGAGTGGGGGTGTAGTAACCCCTCCCCCTCCAACAATATCACAAATACAACAGTGGTCTGATCAAAACTCAGGTCTGATCCCTCAAAGGGTTGTCATGACACTTTTTTATGTACTAGCTATGCTATTTTGGAGAAGAAGCTGTGTCTCAGAGAGGTGCCAATGACAAGACCATCCAGGCCGCAATGTTCTGAATGAGCGTGTCCTAGACTCGGACACCTTAAGTTAAAGGGAATGCATACTTAGTTAATTCAAAATCCCATAATTAATATTATAATTATTAAAATTATAATTATAATTTTTTCTTTCTGTTTGCCAGGTGTAACAATCAGCCCTACAACTATACTCTTCTCTGCTGCCATACAATTAACATCGACGTCTTTGAAGACAGCCTACGATCCAAATGTTACGGATCTGATTTGCACCCCATATTTTACAAATTCATTGTGAAAGCAATAAACATTCGATTCAGCACTTCTACTGATGGCTTTATAGGAGAAGGTTAAAATCATATGAAATTGCGCCGCTTCACATCAAGATATCAAGATCAATAAGACCAAAAATTGTTATTAAAATGTCTACGTGTACAATCTTAATTTTAAGTGCCGTAGCATTTGTGTATGCAGCAACAATTTTATTCGCATCATTCTACTATTATGATGAGTTTAACAGCGTGGTTGACGGGTCAGAAAAGACTAAAGTAAACGACTACATATTGGTTATTGTAATTTACGTGAATTATGGTGTAACTCTGCTCGCTTGCGCTTACTTTCTTACCAAATGGATAAAGTTGGCATTCTGCAAGTCTGAGCCTGAAGATCTGGTTCTTAATAATGCCGTGTCCAACAATGCAACCAATGCCGCGACAAATATAGCGACGAATACCTCCACCAACATCGCGACAAATACCGCAGCCAACGTCGCGACAAATACCGCGACAAATACAGCAATAAATACCGCGATCAATACCGCAGTAAACACCTCGAACAATTACTCGACCAACACGGCGACCAATTCAGCGGTCAATAATGCGACCGACACAATGATTAATTACTTCAAATCTACTGAAGCTTAGACTTTCGCGACGGGAAATAGTGACATCCCTGTAATAGAACAAAAAAAGTCGATATTTATTTATTTATTTATTTATTTTCCTGCTTGGCAAAACGTGGAAAGTAAAGTTATTAAGTGTTTAATTGAGAAACGGATTTTCATTGTTGCGTGAAACACAGTGAATGTAGAGAAATCTTCCGCAATGGAGATTGAGGATTAATGAATTGATTGATTAATCGTTATTGTTGTTTTATGTTTATTGCTACGTCAATTTACCAAAACAGTAAGACCACCTGGAAAAGATGACTCAAAAGATATTGAGAGACACCGTGGTTTGTGGTATGCTATTGCTGTTTCTCACTGTTTCTGAAATATTCTAGTCTTAATCAATTAATTTCCTGTAATGGATAAATATGGATGATAATGGATAAATAGTACATAGGAATGGAGATTGAGGATTAATGAATTGATTGATTAATCGTTATTGTTGTTTTATGTTTATTGCTACGTCAATTTACCAAAACAGTAAGACCACCTGGAAAAGATGACTCAAAAGATATTGAGAGACACCGTGGTTTGTGGTATGCTATTGCTGTTTCTCACTGTTTCTGAAATATTCTAGTCTTAATCAATTAATTTCCTGTAATGGATAAATATGGATGATAATGGATAAATAGTACATAGGAATGGAGATTGAGGATTAATGAATTGATTGACTAATCGTTATTGTTGTTTTATGTTTATTGCTGCGTCAATTTACCAAAACAGTAAGACCACCTGGAAAAGATGACTCAAAAGATATTGTGAGACACCGTGGTTTGTGGTATGCTATTGCTGTTTCTCACTGTTTCTGAAATATTCTGGCCTTAATCAATTAATTTCCTGTAATGGATAAATATGGATGATAATGGATAAATAGTACATAGGAATGGAGATTGGCAGATTAGTAGATTGACTAATGGATGATGTTGCTGGTTTGATGGGAATTGGCACGAGTGTTTGGGGCATTAAACCATTAAATAGCATTAAATAGCTCTATGTGGGGGCAGAAACCCGAACTGCTGCATATAGGCACAGAAGCCTTTACCCAGGGTGTATATTCTCTCTATTTTATTTTAGCTTTTAAATGAAATGTATACTCTGTTTCCTATGGAAATGTACAGTTTTAAATTTTTATTTTACTCTTACATTTATAATACAATATATATTTCCGTCAAATTATACGATACAGGTAAAGTATAAAATAAAATCGTATTTTATATCTATATTTGTAAATTTGAGCACATTATTTAAAAAAATACTAATAAATTAAAGAATTTTCTATTGTATTCCACACGAGAGTCATGTTTTTGATCATGAGAGTTGACCCAACATTCAATCAATCAATCAATCAATGTAATATAATCATACTATATGTATAATCCTTTACTTCTAATATTTCATTCAACGCGTTGTGGATAACAGTTTATCATTCCTCACTGAAATTAGAGGATAAATTAAAACTGGACTTGGCGGGATTCGAACCTACGATCTACGCCTAAGTTATAACGTGAAGGTTGCCTCTTCAACCATAAGTTAATTTAAAAAGTTAGTGGTATATACTCCATATAATACTGCAGTAATGTGTTATCATTCCTCCTCCCACCTAGTACCCTATGGACATGAACGCTTTTTCTCACCCAGACATCTGGCGACACTAACTATTCGGTGTTAACAGCAATAAAACGTAAGGAATAATAATAATAATAATATGCCCATGCTGATCTTTTGAATTCTTATATTATAACGCAGTAAACACCAAATTGCCTGTCTGCCCGAAAATACCCCTCCCCCCCCCCCCCCAAATGCTATAGGGTCACTTGCTCTTCCATGCTAATTTATTTAAACTGCCTCTTTGAAGTATATTAACAGCTCATGCCATAAAAGTTGTTTCGATACTTGTAGCATGTAAAGGAATACGAAACGAGGTACGTCTAAGTGAAAAGTTGCCACGGTAGAAGTCACTACACAAACAGTATGGTTTCAGCAACAGTCAACATCGTCAGTTCGTGAATAAATAAAGAGCGCTTGACCCTTTCTGAAAGAAATCTACCTCACGAATAGGAATGAAGTAGGCAAAATAAATCATAGATTAAAAATAACAGAAAAAGTCACCGTCTATGTTATGAATAAAGGAGAGTGAGCTATAAAAAGTGCTTGCGTGAGGTTCCACCACTACACAAACTAGTTACCTTAAGTGGTTTATTTTTCTATTTTAATAATTTTTTTTGCTTTATTTCGCTGTGTCACTGGCACAGGATTTGCATATCAGCAGGTGTGCCACCAACTGAAATAATTCAATTGACCCGGGCACTATTTAAATAATTTAAATACGGCAGTAAAACTAACTGGCTCCAAAGCAGATGATGTTCAAATTTGTCATATTGGGCCCAATAGGTAATGAAAAATGTCCGTCTACTTCTAGCATAATATATGCAACAGTACTAGCAAAGGGTGCCGTACTAGATCTAGCTCTTTTAACTAGGAAAATTTAAAAAAACGACAATTTCAAAAAAGTAATAGTACCGGTACCGTCAATGCGACTTCGATGGCAAGGCGTGCTTGTGCTTGTGCGAGTCTCTACACACCTTACGACTCGACACAAGTGCCTATTAGGATACTTAGTGAGGCAATTGAATAGGTTAATAGGATACATCCATTAAATTGTTTGTACGCGATTAATCTTTTTTAAATAAAATAAAAAATAAAATAGGGGCGTCCAAAAAAATTTGGGAACCACTGTTCAATAATAAACTATTTTTTTTAGAATATTGAGTAATTGCGATGTGTTTCTTCCAGAAACAGCGGCTTGACCCTTAGCATTGTTCATTTCAGTTCATCACAGAGTCAATTTTTTTTTTTGGGGGGGGGGGGGGGGGTTACCGGACAATTAAATAATACCTCACTATTAATTAATATTATTGTTATTATTATTATTATTAATAGTATTCCGGTAAAAACTATTATTGTTATACTATTGTATTGTATTCTTTCAATTAAATGTTCCCAGTGCTGGGGAAAAAAATTATTATAGTAATTATTATTGCCTATAAATACAAAGAAGGACTAGTGCCACCAAGTTTTATTTTATTGATGGTACCAATTATATTATCTGGGCTCCGAAGAATAACACCTGCTATACTCGTGACGTGGCCAATTCTCACCGCAAAACTAGTACCAGATGACTGATATGGCTAGCAACTGTTCTTTTGAAAAATAATAATACTTGTTATAGGTCAAGTTTTCCTTTTCAGACAAAATTTAATCATTTTTTGTAGTGGCAGCTGATTTGAAAAATTTCTTACTTAAGAGTAAAGTGCTCTTCCATAGTTTTCCATCAATTGACAGGATTGAAAAAATACAGTGTCGCGAGTAGATTTGTAGTTTTAGACGAACATGGTCATTGCTGCATGCATTTCTGGCTAGCACTCGCTTGGAAAACAATACTTTAATAGCGTGAGATTACAACTTCATGAAACAACCGGTCCGAGTTTACTCGAATATGCTTTCCAATTTATCAAGTAGTAGCTAGAGAAAATGAGTAATTTCATGGTAAATAATTTTCCTATAGTTAAATTTCGGGCATTCTGGGGGGGGGGGCCGGTTTGTCCACCTGACGTCACTGGAGGTGAGGTAAATTCTAGATAGGTCAGAATAACAAATTACCACACAGCAATAATGGCAGGGCACGTAATGCATTTGACCGTGAATTTTCTATCATTTTTTCAAAAACATTTTTTTTTTTTAAACCAAATAGTTTTTTGGGAAAGCAACCTGTCTGGTTTCGTTACTCAACTTAACACCTAAAACATGCCTGAAGGTAGAAATCATCGACAGAAAAGTTTCGTAGAAATATTATTTTTTAGTCATTTTTCATTAAAATTAAGTTATTTTTATTTTTTTACCCCCAGAAGCAAACTATCAAGGGGTAAGCGACCCTCCGCATTTTATCAACATTAAGAACGACTAGAATATATGTGAATTTAAAAGAAATCGTTGGAGCCGTTTTTGAGAAATAATTTTTTTAGACGTTTTTTTTTGGAGTTTTTTGAGAATAAACCCCCCCCCCCCCCAAATTGAGTTAGCCCAAAATAAAAAAATGGTCCCGAGGTATGATTTTTGTGAACCTACATGCCAAATTTCACTCAAATCCACCGAGTAGTTTGCCCGGAAATCGACGAACAGACAGACCGACAGACCGACAGACAGACATTTCGTAAAAAACACTTTTTTGGGTTCCTGGGACCCCAAAACGTGGAAATCCGTTGAAATCTCGGAATCGAAAATTTCGACCGTCACAAAGCTTTCCTTATAGTACGTATAAATTGGAAAGCAATAAATACATTTTGAGTCAGTGGTATCACTGGAATCGTCGCATGGACGGCTACAAAAAATTCAATAAAAAGTCTAAAGCGATTCCTATATAATCATAGAATATTAATTAAAATATTACATCCCGCAATGTAGAAGGAAATAGATATTAAGAGTGTACAGCCCGTAAGAAATTGGCGGCCCGAAATTTAATACTTTTTATTTTTTATTTAATTAACTAAGCATTTTATTAATGATTTGGCTCATCAAAGTTGTAGAAGACTACTCCATGCATCATAAATTATAAGATATTTTTAATGTTAGAAATTGTAGTTTTTTCAGAAACAAGCAAATATTTTATAAACAACAACTTTTCACGTATTATCGATTTTATTAAAAAACTACAATTGTGAAAACAAGAAATACCTTATTGCATGATGCATGATGTAGTCTTTTACAACTTTGATGAGCCAAATCTTTAATAACATGCTTAGTTAATTAAATAAAAAATAAACTGCCACTTACCTACGGCTTGTACACTCTTAAAAGTTTTTCACAGTTTCAAGTGACAAATCGCCTTTTGCATACATTCTCCTCATATAGGAGTTGTGTAAGCATCAAAACTACAACTAATAATAATAGTGTAATTCCCAAAATAAATTCAGTTACATAAGTTTATACAAGTTTTTGCTTTCCAATTTATACGTAGTATAAGGAAAGCTTTGTGATGGTCGAAATTTTCGATTCCGAGATTTCAACGGATTTACACGTTTTGAGGTCCCAGGAACCCAAAAAAGTGGTTTTTACGAAATGTCTGTCTGTCTGTCGCTCTGTCTGTTCATCGATTTCCGGGCAAACTGCTCCGGTGGGATGGTGGTATTGCTGAGAGGCTGCTGGCTTGAATTCAAGCCGGGATATTTTCTGACCATGCTACCGAGGACATGAAAAACCGGTGGTTTCGTTACCTCGTGCCCCTCAGAAGGTTTTGTGGCGATGCTGCTGCTTAGAATTGCCGAGTCGAAGGGACGGAAAGTCATTATTTATTTGTATATGCATCACTAGTTAGATATTTAGAATTTTACGACTGTATAAAGACCCAAATTACACAGTCAGATATTCACATTGAAATTCAGTCAAATATCTGGTGCAGCGTATAAATCAGTGACATCTACAAAATATAATTAAAGCTCTATATGAAAATCCATTTGGAAAGTTAAAAAATCCTAGCATTTTGAAAGTTTGATAGACTTTGTTCGAGGTGTCATTCGTTTAATACTTAATACCAAACAATTTGGGTCACTAATTTAATCATCATTTACGATATATAAGATATTTAATATCTTTTTCTGATGTGTTTTGAGCCTGTCACTGAAATTTTAACGTGTTTTATGGAAGTCAGCAGAGTTATTGGGGAAAAAAAATTATAAAAAATATAAAAAAATTACTATAATTTAGGATATGATGAGCCGGGTGTCTTTGAATGTAGATGATTTCATAAACGCCTTTTTAGTCAAATTGATTTACATTTAAGTAACGCATATTACAGTGAGTCTCTGGTCTCTCAAAATTGCCCTAGACACAAAATTAATCCAAATTATTGTCCATAAAACATGTAACAAAAAAAACATGTTAGTCAATGTGTTGGGTTTGGAAAAAAATTTAGACATATTTAACTAAAGATTTATATTCATAAATACAGAAAATGGGCCCATATTATTATGTTTAAAATGTGCCAATTTCATTACTATGTCTGTATGTACTGTTGATGTCATTGGTGTGCTTGAAAGTTAAAGCTTAATTTTTTAATTTTATTGATTTTTTATCCCAAAAGGATAATGTAACTTTGAAAATGTATACTGAAACTGATTATTTTTAATTTACCATGCAGTTATAAATTATTTCGCCTGGTTAAATTGTAGAAGACTATTTTGTGTATTATAGGTTTTTTTTTTCATTTGCGGGGTTATAGGTACATTTGTTTTTCCATTGGGGAAAATTTTAAGTCATCTGTAATTTAATAAAGAACCAGTAGAATCCGGGCTGATGGGCCGTGGTCGAAATAACTCGCTACGGAGCCACCGAGGTGCAACCTTTGAAGTCTGCGCAGATGTAATTTTCCAAATATGGTGCAATTATAGAAGATTAATTTGAAGATGCGTTTAAACGACATATACGGCTCACTTTCATAATATATATATATATATATTTATGCACCCCATATTCATATAAAGGAAAGTAGGTTCATACCTGAGGCGGTGCTACTGCCTGTTAAGAGCATAAAGAGCCTTCATTTAATTAAGTTTATATAATCGATGTTTAACATAGCTTTCTTATGACTTCGCTAACAGTTATTAATTATTAATTAAATTTTAAGTACATAAGTTTATTGTGCTCAGGAAAGATTAATGACCCGCCCCTGAGCATTGAGGACATTCTAGTGACTTATTTGTAGCGGAGAAGTCCAAAGTAGTGATAAGATTTAAGGCTTAATACACTACACATAACCGCATTATTCGTTGGTTAGTTTTTCTTAGCCTGTCACTTATAATGCGGTATTTTCAAGCTCGTTGACAGACCATGCAATTCTAGGTAGACAAAATCGTTGGTGACTCGTCACACGGAGCGCCTCGTAAGCATCGGGTCCGATTGGGAAAACACTGAACTATTTTAACCAGTGGCGGCTCGTGGGGATAAAATTTGGTGGGGCACAATGGCGGTGGAAGGTGGAGGCAGGGGGGGGAGGCAGCCTGCCCCTAGTCAAAATCACTTGGGGCAAATGCCCTCGCCCCCCCGCCAACGATCCTAAAGGCAAATATAAAAGCCTATTGTATTGAAAATTGACTACATTTTTCAAAATTTTCTTTGAAATGGTTATTGTTTTTATAACCTGAAAAAACTAGAATTTTTGCAAACAAAATGTTTTTCCACCAAAAGGTGTGGTTGGTTGGCTCAGATCAACTCTTATTACTGTACTACGTCCCGATAGGCCCCTCCCCCCCCCCCCCCCCCCCCCCCCAGCCAAATAATACGAGCTATATGACAGCATACAAAAATACAATTTGTTTGCTGGCTGAATTGGGGGATTGGCTGTGTGTGCTATAACAGCTAACCTATATGAATTACGGCTAAAAGGCTGCCTCATCGGGCTAACTGAGTGGAGTGATGTAACGAAGGCATTGAAAAATTGTATTCACGTTGTTCAAACACAAAACTTTGTACCTGTCTTTAAGCAATAGATAGTCGCCAGAGGTTTTGTTCCTCAACAACTTCATTGTACCATGTTGTGAATTTTTGGAGCTAGTTCTGTTCATCGCTCTTTAACGCGGTGTTTTAAAATTTTTTCTTCGGGAATGTTTCTACTTACCTATTTTTTAATTCAAAACAAACTTCTTTAATCTACGGTAATTAATTTTAAAATGAGGTAGCTAACTCATTTGCATCCAATAGCGAGCCACCACTGATTTAACTTGGGAGCCTGCTAACTTAAAATAGTATTTTGTGGAGTCTTATATGGTGGTTAGAGAAGCATACCATTTTCCATGCCATAGCTAGTTGAAACCAGTGTCTGTACAATGGAATTTACGTACGAATTTTAAATGAAGCCTAGATTCAGTACATCAGCACTAAAATGTTTGTTTGGTTATTATTTTTCTAGTAGACTACTGTGGGAAACAACCGGTACTTTCAGTATTAGACTATAGGTGGTATGAATTGGATTGAATTTAGCAAGGAATTTTAGGGATTTAGGGGACCCCTCTGTTGAAAATTTAAAAAATACAAGTCACCATCGCCACTGCTCTTAAGTGGCCAGGAATTAAGGATTTATTAACAGAGTAAAAAAGGTTGAAGGAAAAACAATAGCCGAGCTCAAGACGTTAGCGTCCAACCTGGTCGAAAAATGGGTCCAGAGTGACCCCCTCACACTGTTGACACGGAAGAAGAAGTAGAAGAAGGAATAGATTAAGTTAGTGTAGAGGCTAAACACGTTACTCAGGCCAAGCGAAGACGTGGGTTCTATTCGCGTTCTCAACTATTTCGCCTGTTTCCTTGTCATAATAATAATATAACTGCAATGTGTAACATAGAATACACAAGGCAAAACTGTCAGCCTTTATACCTTTAATAAATATCGAAGTTTACAGCTTCCAAGCAGTTCCAACATGCAAAGAGGATTACATACCTGCTGGTTTTGCGAGCTATGGGCAGGAAGGCAGATATTACCTATCCTCCAAGAAGTAAGTTCAATTTATTAATATTTTTAGTTTTCTCTTTTAACGAGTGTTCCGTCATTTTTTAGTACAAATAACTACAATACCAGGACATGTAGAGTAGTGGTACAGACTCCAACTTTCACCAGAAAGGTTGTTGGTTCCAGTCCCACACTTACTACATTTTCTGGCTATGATTCGGAGGACATGTAAAGCAGGAGGCCTTCCTAGTTGCGTGTGAGAGAGAGCTTTATAGCCCTAACTCCGCTAGGTTGGCTTAGTAATAGAACAAAAAGTAAAAAAAAAAAGTACCTATTTTGGTACCCATGCCGAAGATCATATTAGAAATACGGTAATATGATTATGATTTATAGATCTGAACTCCTGAGTCCTCAAGTCCGGAATGACCAAGTTAGCCAGTTCTAGAACTGGATTAGGAATTAAACTGAATGTTGAGGATTGCAATCAAACGTCTAAGGCAGCGGTTCCCAAATTTTTTGAGCCGCGCCCCACCAACGGTTTGAAAATATTTTTCACGCCCCACCTTAATATAAAATGACAAATAACACCAGTACTTTTTTTATAATTTATGTACTACTTACTTACTGCTAATACTGCAATAATAACACACAGGATCATTAAAAGCAAATACTCGAAAGAGCCCCGCGCCTTAAAAAAAAAAAAAAAAAAAAAAAAAAAAAAAATTAAAAGAGAATTTTTGAATTCAGTTAATTAGTGAGCTTTTTGACACTGCTTGGATGAAACAAGAGAGTCAATGTCAGGATTTTTTTTTTTTTTAATTTTTTTGAAATGAAATGAAATGTTTTGTTAATTTTTCAAATATTTTTATTTATATAGTTTATAGAGGCTATTGTATCTAGAACAAATTTATAAATAATTATACAATTGTCATCTCTCCGCGCCCCCCCCCCCCCCCCCCTGGTGATCTCTCGCGTGCCACTAGTGGGGCGCGCCCCACCGGTTGGGAACCGCTGCGCTGGTCTAAGGAATCTTTTTCCGGACCTGAGTCCACACACAATTAATTAAAGGACGCCTTACCTCCTTTGGTAAGGGAAACACGTGGCTGGCAGGCATTCAATTGAATGGAGCAGTGGGCAAAATGGAGGATTCTCTACCACTCCATAGGCTAGACCCTAACTAGGATAAGGTGCCAAGGAGTTTTTTCCTATTATCCTGCTCCTTCCCTCCATCAGCCCCTGAGCTGACGGCGGCCTTCAAGGCATGTAAGAATTACTTTAAAATGTACAATTCGGCTGAGGTGTGAAGTTCATTTTTTTTTTTATTGTGAATTATTTATGGACGTAAACCTGATGTAGTTGTACATTGAACCATGCTCTGCCAATGGCCTCATTGATATTATTATTTTTAGTTTGAATTTTGCCGCTGACAAATTTGTGCACGTCCTCACTGTCAAATCAAACTGGCTACAGCAGGTACAAGCGACAGTGAACAGGCTGGGACATGCTCACCATTGACCTAATGTAACAGGCGTCAGTGAGACATAGCCGAGTCCAGGTATGGGTCCACGTAACGATTTTATTCATGAGAAAGAATCAAAGTTTTGCTATAAAGACTTGCGGGACCCCTGGTGTTGCGTAGTAGGAAGCAATTTTGTGGAAAGTTGAAACTTGGTAAAAAGCCACCATTAGCTTTGAAATCATAAACTCTGGAAAACAAATGAGTGGGAGTACTTTGTTGGGCATTCATCAATATGTAGCCTACCGTGACTTGGTCTGCAATAAATTTTTTAACAGATAGTCGCCGTTTCAAGCCAGAATTGAGCCTTGCGTGTGTGGGCTATAGACGCTATACTGTTATGCTATTAGGCTCCCTGGAAGGACAGAGGTGTCTCACTTCGCCTCGGCTCCTTTTTTGTTTGCATGCAATCGGGGCATTACTAAGGCTACAGCGCAATATGGGGAGGCCCAAACCCCTTTCTGAAGGTAGAAAAAAGGGAAATGGTCGTTACCACGTGAGAGGGAGCTATTTCCTGTGCTTTTCTTATTGGAATTACTGTTTGTTTCTTTATCGTTAGGCGTTGACATGAGGGCGTTTGTTGTCCAGTAGGGAAATATGAGCATCAACTGTGTTACCTGAAATTCTTAGAATAGGGAATGATGTTTACTTTTAGTTGTACTTTCAAATTGTATGTTAAGAAGGTTTTGTGAGCATTAAGTATAGCCCGTATGGAAGGTAAATAATGCTTAAGCATGACTAAGCTTCAATGTTTCATTATTCATAGCTTAAGGAAAAAGTTGGTAGAGAACAAGACTATGAAACAAAAGGCCGAGGTTCGAGACGCGATATAAAAGGGACAAATTCTGCGACGCTGACGGATTAGGCTACCGAAATTAGAAGATATAGAAAAAACTGGACTTCGAACGGGATTCGAGCCCGCGATCTATGCCTAACCATCGTCTTAACCGCTGAACCACAAGCCCTGAGACGATGGGTTTGAATCCCGCCAAGTCCAGTTTTTTTATATCCTCTAATTTCGGTTATAACCTCTTCAACCAAAATTAATTTAATGTTGTGTATACCATATAATAGTGTAATATAAAGGTTTACAGTACCTTCACACCAGGATGGAAAAAACACGGCTTCGGGGCAAGTTGCTTACCACATGATTGTAACCCAGATTTTATTTTGTGAAGGGCTGTGATTCTATAGTGAAATGTTGCACATCTAGAAAGTTCAATTCCATCAGGTGTAAAGTAAAAAACATCGGGGGGGGGGGGGGGGGGGATATGTACTGTAAATATTATATTGTATAAGATTTTGAAATAAATCATGCATTCATTCAAAAAATCATTCATTCATTTGAGACCGCCCAGAGAGATATTCCTCTGCCCGTCATGTGATTTTTATTATTTTTTTATATTTTGGAGAACGTTTTTTTTCGACTTTGATTGCGACCGGCCATGACATGTAGAGTAGTGGTACTCTGACTTTCACCCGGAAGGTTGTAGGTTCGAGTCCCACGTTCGCTGCATTTTCCGGCCATGCTTCGGAGTTGTACCGGCCTTTTCAACAATTGTTTTAATAAATTGTTTGTTTTTGTTTTTTTGTTTTTATTAAAGGTTAATCGCGTACAAACAATTAAATTAATGCATCCGATTAACCTCTTCAATCGCCTCACAAACTGACCTATTGGTACTTTTGTCCAGTAACGACAGGTCTCTGATCGCAAGGTGTGTAGTGACTCGCTCAAGTACAAGCACGCTACCACCTTGCCACAGAAGTGGAAGTCTTCTAAATTTCTCACATTTTCAATAGCTGTTACATCATTAGTAAGTTATTCTATTAAACACCTACCGCCCTCCCCAACTCTTTCCCCATAGACTCCTACATTTTTTTCAAACGCCTGGGGGGTCAACTGCCCCTCCCAAGACGCCCCTGCACGATTCCCTCCATCACCATTTCCGCTAAATGGCGCCCCCGAAGTCAATAAGCTAGTTAGTTGTCTAGTTAATCCAATAAGATGGGCGGTGAACAAGCGCTTTACCCGCCTGGGAGGTCTGAACCAGCCCGTTGTTCTGATCGGGCAGACCCACCGCGATACAGAGTCCCTAATTTGAAAGTTGCTCATGACTAGCCTATAGTTAATATACAACTCAACAATCAGAAATTATCCTGGTTATTGGTATTTTTCATAATACGGTACGCTGCTTTTCTTCTATCTTTAATGCATATAGGCCAGGTCCAGGCTCTGTCCTATAAACTGGGCATTTGCCCGCTTTGGGGGGCGCCAGTCGAAATGAAAAAAATACCTCATACGAAATTCATGATAGGTTGTCAAAAATTTTGCCGAGCGAAAGGCAAGGAAAATACATTTTTGTGTCAATCTAGATCTACGAGTAGTCTTGAGGTGTATTTTTTAACATTTGTGTTCACTCAAATTACCGTAATTAATGTTTACATTGAGGGTTTACATCTTATAATTTGGTCGTATTTCTTACAATTTCCTTTCGCAACATATTGCTTTAATGTGGTAGGAAGAATTGTTGCCCAGGGCAGCGAAATCCCCTGGTCAGGGCCAGTGGCGTAGCCAGGGGGGGGGACCCCCCCAATATTTAGCAAAATAACAAATTTTTAGCTTTATAAAAACGCCGGGGAGACCCCGGTCCCCCTTTTTCCAGTTTTGTTAATAAAGTTATTGTCTGCAAAATCAAACTTTTTTCCCGACAAACTATTTCAGGGCTATCTTTTAAAAAACAAAGCCCGGGGGGGGGGGGAGCGCCAAATGAAACACCACTCCATTCGAAATCCTATCGTGAGCGGGCCAACTTTATGAAAACTCGACCCCCTCCCAAAAAAAAAAATTCTGGCTACGCCAGTGGTCGGGGCCTAGATGGATGCTGATTTACTTCAGAATGAGCCTATGTTAGAACTAAAGACTATACATGTAAAATTTTATCCCCCTCGGAATCTCCCTTTCTTTGCTCTTCAGTTAAACGTTTAAAAACTACTTATTGTGGAAGATGCTCACCCTGGAAGTAAACAAGAAACGGAATCTAAATTTAATTTTTTAATTTTAAATTTAAAAAGCCTGCAAACAGGTCTCTCACAGAGGAAAAAATATAGAAATAGCTATAGAAGGACTCTTACTTTAGTTTTCTAATTTTAAAGGACCGGAGTAAAAAAATATTTAGGCTATAAATAAAATTGGTCTCAATTAAATGATTAAGCCGATTTTCGTAAAGTTACGTCTTGTGATTAAAAGTAACCCACCGACATTTCAAGTGGATATTTGAAAATATTTAGTAGGCACTTTGACTCTTTTTTGGCGAAATTGTAATTAATTCCTCGTTAAGCAGCCGCAAAGACACATGATAAAGAAATTTATAAAAAAACACAAGCAATAAATTTACATTTTCTCACCTGAAATATTGTTACCCAAAAAAGAAATTCTTGTATAGTAATAGATGATTTTTTTTTTTTTAAGGTTTATGCTGATTAAGCACAATAGCCTGTCATCATCCGGAAATCAGGTTGAGGTAGTAGGCAGCCTATCAGATGAGAGGAAGACTCTGCTTCCACCCCCACCACCCCGCAGTATAAATATCAGAGCACGTCCCCCTGCCCACACAGTTGCTCCTTAGTCTCCGAGATACAATATGAGAAGTCTACACAGTTCCACTGAAGATGTGGGCTGCAGATGCTGACGAAACGTTTGGAAGTACACTTTCAAAACGACCATGGCCTATCATCCCGGATTCTACTGATCCATCATGAAACTCCGGGCGTAAAAGCCTTTTGTAATTATATTGAATAGCCTGTGTTTGTGAAAGCTTGTATTTTATAAGAATTTTCCATCTGGCCGCTGCCGAACGAAGAATTAATTAATTTAGCCAAAAAGAGTCGGTTGTCATAATTGTGAACAAAATGTTTTGAAACATGCATGAAAATATAAAATTTTACTTGAAAATTACGTAAGTAGCAGATGGTAAAGGTAAAGGTAAAGGTAAAGAAGCTTGAAGATGCCCAGTGAGACATAGATCGTTGGTTTGAATCTCACCGGATTCATTTTTTTCTTGATACTCTTTTTCGGATTAAATAATATGGTACAGCTGTAAATACTAGTCACAGGTCCCGTGCATACACGGATACAGGTAGATGCCCCCCCCCCCCAAATTTGGTAAATCTAATGTAAGCTAATTTATTACGCTATTATTTAATCGATACTGCATTTGTTTCTTGTTTCTTCTATTTTGGCTCACAACTATCCCCCCCCAAAAAAAAATGGGCTGGATCTATCCTTGGTCCCGAGCACGACACTATTACACTATTCTAATTACAAAATAAGTACTATAAGGTGTTTAACATTTTCAACAGTTGCTGCTGGACCTCCGAGATACAATCTTAGAAGTCTACGCAGTTCCACTGAAGATATCGACCGCAGATGTTGACGAAACGTGTGGAAGCACGCTTTAAGATCGACCTCGGCCCAACATCCCGGATTCTACTGCTTCATCAAATAACTCCGGCCGTTTGTAATAATAAGTTCCTATTGTAGTAATTCCATCTCAGGCAGTATAGTGATCTTCCCATTTGCGTTACCTAGAACTAAAAGAACCGGTCCGAGTTTACTCGAACTTGTTTTCCAATCAATCAGTTAGTAGGTTGATAATATGAGTAATTCCTTAGTTAATAATTAAATTTTAATAGTTAAATTTCGGATCCCTCTACACCCCCAAAAACAATGAATCGATCGATGGAATTGGAGATTCTATATATGGAACACAGTAATAATGGCAGGGTACGCTATGTATTGGAGCGAAATTGGGTTAGCCCGAAATAAGAAAAAAATTCCGAGGTATGATTTTTGTGAACCTACATGCCAAATTTCATCAAAATCCACCAAGTAGTTTGCCAGCAAATCGACGAACAGACAGACAGACCGATAGACTGACATTTCGCAAACGTGTAAATTCTATGAAATCTCAGAATCGAAAATTTTGACCATCACAACTACGTAGGTCTATAAATAGGAATGCAAAAAGGGGAAAATAGTGAATGCATACTTAGTTAATTCCAAATCCCATAATATGACTTTGAATGACTTTTTTCATTCTGTTTACCAGGTGCAACAATCAGCCCGGCAACTGTTCGTCTAGACTTTCCGAATAATGTATCAGATGATACCTTGTACTATGCAACGTTAATGGATAGAATCAGGAGAATCAGGAGAATCAGAATCAGAATCAGAATCAGAATCAGTATCAGTATCTCCTTACCATACCATATCTCCTTACCATACCCGGTACTGCCCATCTGTACGTAAGGGTCTGCGGGTAAAAGGAGGGATAAACCTCTCTGAATGAGACATTAAAAAAACCAAGTTAAAAGTTACCGAAATAATAAAAATATTTTCATAAGTGGAGTTTTGCCCTCTTCAGGGGAGGTCAATTCTCAAAGCTATTAAAATTTCAATAACAAAGGACAGAAGCCGCTGACCCTCGCTTAAAAATATTTATCTTTTTACGAGATATGTAAATCAGAAAGGGACATCTCAGAAAGGAAGGTCACAAAGAATGTATGCCTAAATTTTCTTTCTGAGTCGCTTTATGAGCGTTCTCCAAATTATATATGAGTTATAAATGGGACCCGTGACTGCGAAAGTCCAGATCGTTATCCACTACACTACGGCTTTCACCAGCAACTCAATAACCGCCTCACACAATTACCAATTCCCATTAGAGCAGTGGGTCGAGTCTGATAGATCTATCATGTATACGGCCATTGAGGCCATCGGGCAGAGCAGTAAATTGGGTGTGCATTGTTTTAAGGTTGGTTTGACTTCATCCTGCAGGTTTAAAACTGGGCTTGGTGCCTTGGTGGGATTCAAACCCATGATCTACGGCTAACCGGGGCGTCGTCTTAACTGCTGGACCACAAACTCATTGGTTTCGAATCCTGCCAAGCCCAGTTTTTCTATATCCTCTAATTTCGGTTAATTTATTACGCTCCAATTCAATCTATACTACATAAGTTTGTTCCATTTTTACCCACAACAGCCCCCCCCCCTCCCCCACTAAAATGGGCTGGATCCGTCTCTGATAAGGAACACTGTGTTCCCACCAGCTGTAGCCACTTTCATTTCCAATTCTAGATGCCATAATTGCTATGTTAAACTGTTTGAGACGGTCCCTGGGCAACCTCGTTGTCTGGTTAATAGTAGCTTGCCGAACCACACCAACGCCGCTCAGCACCACACTACCGTATTAACATGCAAACAGACAACTCGTAAGCCTTAAAGAGCGTTGCGTTTTGATAAAAATAATCTTTTCTTTCTTTCTTTCTTTCTTTCTTTCTTTCTTTCTTTCTTTTCCTTGCCCAGTATCCCCTGGACAAGGAGCATATATTTACAAAATACAATAGACATAATGATACCATACCTCATCCCCAAGCTAAAGTTTGATTGGGACAAAGGCCTATACAGTGCTGCTAAAACAAGATATTATCATATTATTTTTTCTTATTTTAAAATAATAATTTTTATTATTTTTTATTTATACTGTTTTTTTTTATTTTCTTATTTTTTTTACTTTTATTTTATTTTAATAATAATAATAATAATAATAATAACAAATTTAATATGAAACAGATGTAGTTAAACTCTCTGGGTAGTAAAAGACATTGAATATATACAAAATATATTGATTACTTACACGTACGAAGAATACCCGCAATCGTGTTAGATGACTGCCACCTCCAAATGAACCTTGCGGCGCCCAGACAGGTTATAAATATATAATAACAAAACCTTAATAGACAAAACCGCAGATTAATAATGGTTTTAGTTTCAGTTAAATGTTAAAAATTTATGGATTTAAGTCAGTATTCCGGACTTCAAATACTTGTCACCAAAAAAATTAATTCGCTCTAACACTCCTTTATAAAGGAAGGTAGTCGTGAAATTTTTTTTTATATTTTAACACCACATATTACATCACCTTTCAATTACCAACAGATTTTAAGCAATTATATACCATTTACTCCACAATTTCACTCAAACACACTCCTAATCCATCTAGTATCAATTAAATTCGAAGAAGTAATAGAAATAAATTAACACCATAGACTAACTTACAGTAGATTTACTAAATTTTGGCGGGGGGGGGGGGGGGGGGTTACCTCCCTGTATCCGTCCACGCTTACAGCAAATAGCCTAAAGGTATACAAATAATATAAAGCGTAACAATTCAAAGCTGACACATAAACCCGTTTAAATGTAATTTACATTTCTTGCTAATATGGCCTAATGAAGGTTTATTAAATAGAGGCATTACAGAGAGGATTTGTTTTTTTAATATTTTCAAACAAATTTTTGTAGGGTTTCTCTTTGTGAGTGCCCTACATATTCAGTTCAGACGATTAACACTTCATTTGACTCACAGTTTTGAGTATATCCTCTTCACTTACTCCATTTAGCTTAATATTCATTATTTCCCTTTCCCTATACATACCGGCGCCAGCTTTGTGAACACATTCCATTCAAAGGTCTACGTACGATATATACATTATACACTAGTAATTCAAACTCAAAAGCTCCATCAAAGCACCCCGACGCTGTACGTCAAGTAACTGGCTTTATACTACGATACAAGCTAATAAATGTCATTGTAGTTTCATGTATTAAATATATATTAATATATATGAAGGTTTTGGTTTTGAAGGAAAGTTATTTTTTTAAAATAAATTATGCCTATTGCATTGCAGTGTATATTAAATCTGTAATGTATGTTTGCCTATGGGGTTCATTTGTGACGTCATTTTGTAGATGGCAGCACCAGTTGCAATGATATCAAAGCGTTGATTTTTCCATAAGCCTCAATACTATTTTAAAATGATTTTTAATTACGTATTATTTTAAAGTGATATTTTTCTATAAATCATGGAGAATATATATATTAAATTATATGCAGCGAAATAAGGTCCAGGCATAGTAAAAATATTAAAAGAATTAATTAGATGCTAAGAGCTTAGTTTTCGCATGCGAACGGCGGCCATTTTGAATAATATGGATATCGGTTTGTCATCAGCGAACCTAGTGACCAAAACTGTCCCTATGGAACCTCATTCTTGAATTTACTATTGGTTTATTGTTCATTACAGTGCCTTATGATGGGGAAAAGCGAAGCGTACGAAATCAAAACCCAGGTCAATTATATTCTGTAGGTACCATGGACCTATTCTATCTATAACGGCACCTATACTGATTGATAAAATAATAGGAATGCAGGGGTGCACTGTAGTACCCGTTCTTCAAATTTGGCACGCTCGACGCTTCAACTCATGTTGGTCTGAAAGATGTTACGTATATGTCTTTACACATCATGCGATCGGTGACCTGTCGTAACTCATCACAGGCATTACCTACAGAGGCGACTGAAGAGATTATTCGGATACATTCATTGAATTGTTTGCAATCTTTATTGTTTAATTAATAAATAATAATAATAATAATAATAAACACTTAAAACACTCGATATTAGGACAGACCCCTTAATTAAAATTGTTAAATATATCTGAGCACACCCAAAAAATATTTCCCAAGTCGACGCCAAGAGTTAAATTAGGGTGGAATTTCAATACACATTCTTTTAAAGTTTTAGGTATACACACATACCAGCACGTTTAGTCTCTAGTTCCTGTTTAATGTGATTTTTATTTTGAAAAGCATCGGCTTCGATTGGGAAAACACTGAACTATTTTAACCAGTGGCGGCTCGTGGGGATAAAATTTGGTGGGGCACAATGGCGGTGGAAGGTGGAGGCAGGGGGGGGGGGCAGCCTGCCATTAGTATATAGTTAACGTGCCATGCATTATATATTTAGTTCCAAAATACCACTAGTTATCAACCAAATAGAGGACAAAGTCTTTCTGTTATTTACTTCTGCTATTTATGTACAATAGATTTTTTTCTGGCCATGTCACGTATCTTACCAAAGAAATAACACATACCCAGAATTTTATGCCAGGCAGGCGCCACTGCACTGCTGTACTTGCAGTCTTGTTTAAAAGATTTTCACGTACGAAGAACCAAAAAAGAGGGGGTGGGGAGCTACCCTTGCAGGGGAGGGAATAAGGGATACTCCCCTAACAAATGATTTATTGTATTAAATCCGTACAACCCGACGCAGCATCCAAAGTTTCTCTACTATCACATTTCCTCCCCAGCCACCGTATTACTGAAATTTAATTATATTCATATTGTAAGTATTTGAGACATTTGTACTCATCTTTTAATTTTTCGTTTTTTGTGTGTGTTATTTCTTTCCATGTTATTAGTTTTCAATTTCAAATTACTAAATTTTAGAGCTCTAGACTTTTAGAAAAATTGACCTACTTTATTACTTTTACCGGCGCAAATACTCCCGCGCCTAAAAATTAAAAAAAAAAAAAAGCTTACTATTCCTAATAATAATAAGTGTATTTTCTATTTTTTTTTACGTCATTAGTCATAGCTGAAGTGCCCCCTCATGCCAGTGATCAATTAATTTATTAATTATTTATAAAACTGGTTCAAAAATCCTACATTTGGGCGGTTAGCTTAGTGTAACTTGCAATATTCTAAATACAAATTTTCAAACGTCAGCACAAATTCCTAAATAAATATTACTCATGTTATTAAATTGTTAGAGTAAAGTAATATATTAATTAAACAAATTCTAAATTGAAAATTGTTAAGTTATACTTACTAAGACATAAAAAATGGAAATTTATGGAACTACAATACAATACAATATATATTTCCGTTAAATTATAGAATACAAGTAAAGTGTAAAATAAAATCGCCAGAATATCGTCAAAATCAGTTAGTTCTGTCATTTATTTACTTATAATAACCTAAGGAATGAAGAGAAATAAAAATTTTCATTATTCAAAATTAGGCTGAAATGTATCGAAATTCACTGCCGTAAAAATTCGGTGCCATCTGCGGTATAAGTTATATTTATTTTTTATATACTATTGATAATTTTAATATTTTACGAAAGTTAATACTTTAAATTTCAATCTGCTATGCCTATCATTGTTATTTATTATTATTATTATTTCATGAATATTAACACTAGTGCCAGTTGTAACATTACATTGTGATGAATAAACAACTTTATATTTCAATATTAACAGCACATATTATGTAATATAATAGAATTTTTAGAACACAAAACTACACTATTATTATTTTTTTATGTATGTGTGGATGCATCCGACAGTCTAGAACAATAATATTTAATTATAATCGTAACAATTATTTACCGTAAGTTACTTATTGTATCATGTAGTTTTTTGGTCGGTACAGTTCAGTATATTAGTAAAAATTTAACACGGCACACATTATAAAAAAATTGGATTATTAAAAATAATATAAATATAATATAGAAAATAGAATAATCATAATAATTATATTAAACGGATAGGCATATACTGTATGTAATAATTAATTGTTAATTTACAAATGCTGTAACTATGTACTGTACATTAGAACTCCAACTATATGAATATTGTGACCGGACCACGCTCGGATAATCCAAAATTCAGAATTTTGAAAATTCGGTATACAAAATTAATCCTAATCTGATGAGTTCATTTTGGGAATTTGGATTTGGAAAAGGGATGTTGGGAATCATTTTAAAATCCAAGAAAACACTTTTAATACTCTACGTGCGCATGCGTTTACACTGGCTCGGCAGAACGAAGGACATTACTTCGTGTAGACAAAATCGTACAATTATGCCGGTTGCAGTAGAAGTTTTATTTTTTTGACAATTCGGATAATCGGCAATTCAAATAGTTCGGATAATTGGAGTTCAACTAAACATAAACTAGCTATTGTAAACTTCTATTTATTCGTCATAAGCTATCAGTGAGCATACAGTAGATAAAATAGTTCGCCCTCACATTGCCTCTTGCTATATCTACTTCTTGCCGCGGGCAGACTCCCGAGATGTCGATTTCTACCGCTTACTTTTGTCTTACATTTTGCTTTTTTGGGGGGGGGGGGCTGGTCACCGCCAATTGCCACTACAATTTTTAATTCAATTGTGAATGTGAAGGATGAATTATTAAATCTCCTGGCTATTGGGAAACCATTTATTTCTAATCACACAGGAAATATGAGTTTTTTTAATTTTCTGATTTAATTGGGCGTGAAAAAACTATTAATTCTATCATCCAGTGGTACTATAACCGGATCCGCAAATGCTTAATTTTAGCTAACTGTTATATGCCTAGAAAAGTACTAAAAAGTGAAATAAACATGAACTTAGCTGTTCCCCATATAAAGTGATTCAGTACCAGGAGACCAAGTATTAGGTTAACAGGTAGTATAAGGGTTGTGAAAATAAGTTATTTAGGGTGTAAATGAAATTAATATTTTCTCAATTAATCTGCAGTTGACTTTAGTAACGTAATATAATATGAATTCTGTATATTTTTCTGTTAAACATGTTTAAAATGGACCAAATCGTTAGGGGTAGTGAAATGTAGGTCCTAATTAAATCTGCGGCATTTTAAAGAATAGGACATATATATATCCAAAAGCAGAAATATATTGAGAAAGAAAAAAGGTGTAATCTGCATTGTTCGGAGACTGGCGTAAAACTAACATAGACACCAGTTGTTTAGAGCATTAAAAACCTCACTCGACTCGAATTATTATTAAAGGCGAAAAATTGGAGTTTTCATAGAAAAACAGTAGTGCCACTGTCTCACTCGCATGTCCCTACCATGTAACCTACGTGAGCTTAAAACTACCTCCCTCCTCTGGTAACACCATTGGACTTTTAGGCTAAAATCAAATAGGGCAACTAAACCAGGCAATTGCTCACGGGCCCAAAGCCCGTTTTCCACTGAGCTCCTCAAGTTACATGACACCATTGGTTTTAAAGGGGCACTTCTTTAACGGCACAAGGGTTGGAATGTTGCCGCTTAGTTGTGCCCTCCTTGCAGGAGTGGAAGCAAGTGTGGTTTCGCGGACACTAGAAACTCGCCTCGTGATTGGTTGGTCGCTGGCCAATCCGGGCGTTTATTGGTGTGACTCGAGCGGCGTCGTTCGCGTCAAAGTTCGCAGCCCTCAGTCTTTTTCAACGCGCGGTATGGACGGTTGCTAGAGTATCCACACTTATTCCGTACTTTTCAACCCCCTTATTTTTATACATATTATATTACAGTGGTTCCATAGTTACAGTTTTTAGGCGTTACTTAAGGAATTTATTTGGTGCTTCTTTTGTATGTAGTGAGTGTTTGTTGAATTATAATAACCAGTGAATTTATAATTTAGTTTACATGCTGTAAGTACTGTTTATCTTTTTCTTTAAAAAATTTCCCGTCGGTACCTTAAAACAAGACAGACAACTGTTATTATTTATGATAAAAATTTGAACTCTTTCCCCAACGTTCCTGACGTTCCCCTTTACTTATTGTACCAACGTACACCGTGTTTTTCGAATTATTAAAAATTATTTACTCCTTTCATAATTATGCAGAAGCCACAATGTGCTGGCACCGGCTCCAGCCGTCAAGCGTATTTTAAAATCTCCTGTTTTTTTTACCTACTTTTTAGTTTGATTATTTATTTATAAAAATCTACTTTTACTTCTCCTTTAGCGAAAATTCAATCAACGGTCAATTTGTTTATTTATAACCATATTAGGTTGATTGACATTGTAGTGGTTCTAACGCTACTTTATGTGTAGTATGCAATAATAAGCGCTGTAGTTGTTCCAAATTTTCGTTGGGCTTATTATATTTAACATTTTGAAATTTTATCTTCTAAGCTGTTGGCCACATTAGACGGTAATTGATAAATTATTTATTTGTTTACATACAACTGGCTCCTACTATATTGTACTTACAATGTATTTATGCTTCTCATAAATATTTTTATTATTTTTCTTCAGAGTTAGGGTGATCATTTTAGTTGGAAAAGCCTGCATTTTTTAGTCATCAGAACAATGCACTTTTTTGTTGTATGCCAACAAAAAATTTCGAACTTATTGACAACCTTAAAATTTTCTCGCCCGGTGGGTACTATAGAATTAGAACTTGGTTCAACTGCCGAAGATACCGGTAGATTCAGCCAGTACTAATAGCCTTCAAGTACCTATAAATTTTTGAATCATTTTAATCAGCTCATCCGGCTTAATTTAAGCATGCAGCCAACTCAAAGCATTTTTCTACATTTTGGAAAACAACTTCAAGCCTGTATATAGACAATGTGGGCTAAAACCCAATGTGTATACATAATCCTAGCCTACTGTTTTAAGTAGTGAAGTAGAAGAGTACTATGGTAATATGGTGCTGTTAAGTTCCATAGACTCTATTGTCTGCAGCCACCTACTTGCCGAAATAAAATTAATAAGATGTGAAACACTCAAGAAAATTGGGCACAAATTTATTGTAAGAAACCCTATTTAATACAACGACAATAATAACAAATTACAGTATTAATTACATAATTACATATTTCTATTTCCATACAGCGGATTTCATTTTATCCAACACCATAGGCCTGCAGTAGGCCGTTTAAAAAAAAATGTCAAAAAGGTCGTTCAAATTACCCTTTTATCGTCAGATTCTCAAGAGGCAGAAAGATCCGAAAGCTGAGAGTTCTTAGGCTTAAATCGTCAACGAGTTCCATAATTCCACGAACAATAAACTGTATTTATGGAACATAAATAACTTCCAAATTTTCAAAATTTTCCTTATGCGGAAATTGGCCAACCCATTTAGTTTGCTTTTTTTTTTATTTCAGTCATTACTTAAGTTATAATAATTTGTTATAAACAAAATTATTTTGAAGTTTGAATTTGATAGTAAATTTCTGTTGCCTATATCAGTTTCACAAAAAAACCTCTGCACCAAACCAAAAAAATACCCCTCAGTACTGGGCAAGAAATAGTCCAAAAAAAGGCCAAAACGCTATGACATCAATATTAAATCAAATAAAATAATAAACCAACCTGTTTAGAGGTGATCTGGGGGTAGATAATGACAACGGCCAGCTTCTCTTGTTTAAATAAATAAAAAAGGACTTTTTATTGTTTCTATTACTAAGCCAACCTAGAGGAGTTAGGGCTATAAAGCCCTCTCTTACACTCTACTAGGAAGGCCCAAGACCGCCTGCTTTACATGCCCTCCGAAGCATGGCCAGAAAATGTAGCCAGTGTGGGACTCGAACCTTTCGGGTGAAAGTCGGAGTCTGTACCACTACGCTACATGTCCTGACTTGTTGTTTAGAAGGTTATGTTAATAAAATTTTCTTACTCTTATTTTATTATTCATGATTCATGACATAAATGCTTAGGCGCCCATTCCACATACGTCAATCGTCAATGAAAAATTGAAAAATGACGTTTTAGCAGACATTAAAGACATACTAAAAATTCTGCTACCACGTCAATTTACGTCATTTTGACGTCATTTTTCAATTTTTTATTGACGATTGACGTATGTGGAATGGGCGCCTTAATATTATTGTTTTATCCTCAAGACGTGTCAAATACAAAACATGGAGCATATTATTATTATTATTATTATTGGAATCGGCTGACGTAGGCGAAAGCCCTTTAAACAGTCATAAGCTCACTTCACAAGTGTATAGAGCATGATTAAATTAGCAGATAGCAATGATTATGCATACTACAATTCTAATATTTTGGGAATGAAAACATAGGAAAAATAGAAGAATGCAAGTACAGGCATTAGAATCAATTTCTACCGCTGCCGGCCTGCAATGTCGAATATTTTTAATCCTAACCTGCGGTTAAAAATGTAAAAATGATTAATTAATTTGTAATGAAAAGTGCTATTCCAAATTGTTTTCTTTACATTGTCAACCCCCAAGAATTAGTTAATACCAATCGCCACAGTAGGCCCGCGCAGTAGGTCTATAGCCTCTTCTCCCAAGGGTGGATCCAGGGGAAAATTTAGGGGGGGGGGGGTGGTCACAAGTTGTATGTAAGTTTAAAAGGTTATTTGTTTGTTGAAAAGTAAAGTTGAGTTTTATTCCATTTAAATTTTTTTTTTAATCATATGAATTTACTCATTTAGGGGTGGGGCTGACCCCCTCCCCCCCCGTGGATCCGCCATTGTCTCCTCCAATAATTTACGATGCGTTCAAATATATCATTTGTCTGAATGCTGTATTACAAAACCAATAAAGTAACTAACAGTTATTATTGTAATATAGTTACAATAGCGGTAGGTAGATTGAAAAAATTCCTGCTTCTAAGACCCAAGTTCTTAAATACGGTTAAAATTTAAATAATAATATTAATATCCAGTAAGCTGATTTAATTTAAGTCGAAATTTCATTGTATAATATCTGAAGAAACTAAAAACAAAATTTTTATTCATGTGTCATTTTTTACCATCTCAATTATTGATTTTTTTGTAAGATCATCTAATTCAAAATGTGTGAAATCAGGTTATTTATTAATGAATTAAGTAAGTATATAATTGAACAATCAATGGGCACACTAGCATAAATCTCCAGCACTAAGTACAAAAATGACTTGTCACGCTGGGTTCAAAAGTTAAATACATTAATTTTTTATAAAAATAACTTACAGTCCATTTGGTGGAAATTTATAAATATCCAATGCTAGTTATTTTCTATTGAATTTTATTTTCTAGGACCAGCTCTCGTAATACCTCATAGCTTAGACCTATTTTTCATTCTCTATAGACTTAGCAATATCAGTGACGCTGAGCCCTGCAGTATAATTTTAAATGTAAAGAATTTTAATGGAAATAATAAAGTTAATGTATTGCATATCCTTTACGGTATTATTGGGTTATAAAAAAATAAAAACTGTGGACAAAATCGTTAAATCCAACTATACAACAGTATGCAATTATAAATTATATCTTATTGTTCTCATAATTAAGTTATCTGCATAAAATAATTAAAGAGAGAACTTTAAATTTTGAAAAAGTCAAATATGTCAAATACCAGCACATTTTCTCTCCTCTCTCCGTCAACCACGGCTCCAGTTGCGTCAAGCTGAAAATATTAAAATGTTCTCATTTTCTAAAATATATAAATCTCAAACTACAAAAGGCGAAGAAAATTGAACCTGTAATGTTTTGATGGTATAAATAAACTTGGTGGCTGTGAATATAATAGTCTAATTAAATCAACAATAACCTAATCATCGAACCCTTTTTTGAAAAAAGGTTTCCTTCCTAGGAGTTTACAACGAAAGTAAAAGTTATATCGGTGAAATTGCTTCAGAAAATTCTCAAGAATATTGCAGTATCTTTATAAATTTTTAAGGCCTTCGCGCTTTGTTCTTTTCTTACTTTAATAACTTTTATTATATACATAGTTGACTTAAGCAATTTTCCTCTTGCTTGAGTGTTTGTATAGAATCTTTGTAATTCTTAAGAGGACATGCTACGTAGAAAATGAGCACCCCAAAATTTGTTGTGTTTATTGACTTTTTATTTTTTATTTAGTTAACAAAGCAAGTCATTAAAGATTTGGCTCATGAAAGTTGCAGAAGACTGCTTCATGCATCATGTAATAGGAAATAATACATTTTTGGTACCTTAGTTCTTTCATAAATACTCGAACGGTCTAAAATTACGCGTATTCTGGGATTTTTGGAAGAACTACAAAACCGAAAAGTAAAATACCCGATTATATGATGCACGAAATAGAAATTTAATTGGAAATTACATAGTGGTTTTTATTTTTCCTCTCAAAATCCGATTCTATCTACAAACAAGCCATTTCATTTCGGGGGGGGAGGGGGGGTGGTTGAACCCCCCATGAACCCCCCTTGGCTACGGCCTTGACTGTAATAATGAAAGGGTATGCAAGGCAAGAATTCATTGGGGCACGGATTATTCATAAATACCCTTTTTTTAAAAATTGTCTCCAGAAACTGAACATTGCATGGAAAAGCAAAGTAATTTTTTGTTACTCAATAAAATTTATAATACCTAAAATACACTTGAAGGTTCTTAGAAAAATTATTTTTTAGTAATTTTTCATGAAAATAGAACTTTATTTATTTTTTTGCACCATGAACCATGAACTGTCAAGGGGAAAGTGACCATGCGCGCCGACTTGTGCAAAATAGTGGTAAGGCACCGTGGCACGGTAAAACCTTTATATTATATAGTATAACTTAAATATAGCCGGGAATTATTAAGAAAAACACAGTCAACGTACAATGGCTTAATTACTGTGCATTACAGTACTGTATATTGTCCAAAGTATAAGTAGTTAAGTACATGTCATTTTTCAATTTCTTTAATGACTATGAAATATGAATACGGTAACATTTTGTAACTGTAGTTGAAAGGCAATGCGATTACATTTTTTAAATGAATACATAAATACATTAAGAGGATATAGTACGTAGACACGTGGTCACCACAAATTCCAACACATTTTATTTTTTTATTCCTTTTATATGAAAGATATCAAAACCCTGTTGCTACCGTGTATGTATTATTCCTCAAGGCATCGTAGTGTTATGAAATTTTTAATTTTAGATCTATAGTTTTTTATATAAAGTGAGACTCGTCAGAAATTCGCTGAAGTTCTGACGAGTCTCTCTTTATATAAAAAACTATTGTATTGATCGAAAATTAAAAATTTCATTACACTACTATGCCTTGAGCAATAATACATACACGGTAGCAACAGGGTTTTGATATCTTTCATATAAAAGGAATCAAAAAGTAAAATGTGTTGGAATTTGTGGTGACGACGTGTCTACGTGCTATATCCTCTTAACACATTATTTGCAAATTGTGCTGCATTGCAAATACAGTAGGCCTATATGTAAATAGACTATAAACGAATTTAAAATAAAGCGAACGTTGCTTTCCTCACTTGATTTTTTTTTATAAAGTCATTTACAATGGGTCTTAAGTCTAATGCATCTAGTTCCAATTGGTGCGCATTTAAGACAGCTAGATGATTCAGCCTAGCCTGCCCCATAGTGGACCGAAGATACGTTTTCAGACGTCGAAGTGAGCTGAACGACCGTTCAGCGGTTGCTGTCGTCACTGGAATGGTCCGGAGGATTTTAATGCTCTTTGTCACTTCCTCAACTAGATCTTTTATACTTCCTTCTTCTACGAGAAATTTTCTTACGTCACGCATCGTGGTGAGTGAGATCTTCCGTTGCTTAGAAATATCATGTAGCATTGACAGATGTAGGGAGAGTCTTCCAATGTCTATGTCATTACAAAAAAACTTTTGTGCATTTTCCAACGAGGAAATGCCTTGGGCCACAAAAGATGCAAGCTCTTCTTCCACAGCAACAACAGTATTAAGGGAGGATGTCTCAAAGCGCCTCCTTAAGCACATCAAAACTGTGTCGCATACCTCTATGTACATCTGCTTGAAGTAATTCTCTGCTCCTGTAAATTCGTGTCCTTGTCCTGCACCACCACAACTTTCCAATTTTTTTGGAATACGCCGTTGCCTAGGGAGTTCGGGATTGCCGACGAACTTCATCCTTTCTGTCTCCTCCAGGCACTGATCCCAGAATTTCTTATACTCCTCACGCCTTGCCGTCATAATGGCTATGAGAAAATCAATCTTCGCCTTAATTTCTGCCGCGCCGATATGGGGCGATTGTATTTGTGCGTTAACTTCTTCAAGTGGAGTCATTATTTTGCTGTACAACAAAAGATGAAAAAATGTTTTAAATGACTCCATTTGGTGGAGATATCCCGAGCACTTCGCAGCTGCGTCTGACGTATCATTTTCGGAAAACTCTTCGAAAAAAATTGCGATTTTTTCATAATGCTTTAAAATTTTGTTGATACTTGAAGCTCTCATCGTCCATCTTGTAGGACATAGGGGACGTAGAGTTTTGATAGGTTTGGCATTACCTGGATCTGGGATATTTTTAAACATTTCCATACGCTTTGGTGATTCTCTGATAGTATTGATTAGGTCTTTGGCTAAATTCATAATGTCTCTCATACAAGGGAGGTGCTTTAAGCTATCTTCTACAGCTAAATTAAGATTATGAGCGGCACAATGTACATACATCGCTTGTGGTTGTAAATCAGCAACAAGTTTTTGCAATCCATTGAATTCCCCTCGCATTTGAGAAGCCCCATCATAGCACTGACCCCTAAGCTTGGAAAATGGCAACCCTAATCGAAGAAAAATGTCTTTGACTATCTCAAAAAGAGTTTGTGCCGTGGTATTCGGAGCCGCATACAAGCCTACGAAGTCCTCAAAAATATCCATATTGTCATCCACTGTTCGCAAACAAAACGTTACTTGCTCATGAACTGATATGTCTGTAGTCTCGTCCACCATAATAGCCTCTATTCATTGCCCCTTGTACAACATTCTCCAAAACAGAGCGGCTCAACATTTCCACTATCTCGTTTTGAATATCGTGAGACATCCAGGTGTATTTTTTAGCTTTATGGCCTAACCACTTTTGCATTTCCGGGCAATCATCTTTTCTCAAATTGACCAGTTGCCAGAAATTTGAAGAAACGTCTTCATGGCCGCGGATGGCCAACCCTTGCCGACAAAGAAATCTCAAAGAAGAGAAGAGGCATAATAACGCTGAACGGGCACTCCTCATCTCGTTGTTCAAATTCTCATTTAGAAGTGTGGATACATTTACGTTTTTCCCCGTTTTAAGAACGCTTTCTCTATGCGAACCACTATTTTCGTGCTTTCGAAAAGTTGCTGTAGCATTTTTCCAGTAGCTGAATCCTTTTTTTGTGAAAGTCTCCTCCTTCAGTTTACATAAAATTAACAGCCCATTACTTTCAGCTTCCTTACATATTTTGCAAAACACTAGTCCTCGGGAATACTCCATCCAAGGGTACGTTTGAAGCCATGATTTATTGAATCCCCTTCGCTTAACAGCATTCTTATTTCCCGAAGAAGAATTTGGAATCGTAGCTTGCGTTAAGGCAGTTCCTGGGCCTGTTGAATAAAAAAAAATATATATTGCAGATATATTATGTTCTTTTAACACATATCTCATCGAGGCTTCTTGACCAAAAAGTGCTTAAAATTGTAACTGGAGAAATAACTGTGCAATAGGGTTAACTGCTACGATTGGCCGTAGTCATGACTATATTTCGGAGGAGGTTCAGATTTCAGAGGTATGGGTCCACCCAGCCCCAAACAATTTTAAACTGTATGTAACGTGTCATTACGAGGTCCTGGCTAAAGCTATCTGCTATCCTGCTATATCACGACCAGCTTTTTAGACTACACTATTGATTCTTCCCTATAAATCTCCCATTTAATTAATGGCAAGCATATTATTTCCATGTATACCTTAAACTGGACGTTAAAAAATAGTTCATATATGTAGTAATTTCCCCTTTTTTTAACAGTCAATAAATGTTGACACATTTCCATTAATTGATTACCTACCTGACCCCGCAGATTCCGCCCTTCCGAGAATTGTAGTTGCTGCTGATGTAGAAGGTTCCGTCACCATGGGTGTAGACTTTTCTTTGAAAAATTTTCTGATATCCATGCTTACAGACCCACTAGAACAAAAAACAAGCAAACTTGTGAATTTAAAATGTAAGTTTAAAAGGGGAAAAATAAAATATATTAACCATATAGGTATATTATTTTGGCATTTTGCCCAGTTTTCACTTCCAAATTTTAATTTCATTAATTTTTAAACCTACTTTTACGATCACGTGTCGGCCTTACTACATAAATTCGAAAGTACCATGTACGTGACAGTCATGTAAAAATATCACGAAGTACATTTATTGCAGTTCTACAATATTTTCTAATCATGATAATTCTCTATATATATTTTTTTGCCGTGACCGACCGTAACTGCAAGGTAGGTAAGTAGGCCTACACGTCTAAAATCTATACATAAGTCGGAACCTGTTTAGTTCTAGGCCAACCAAAGAAAATTCAGCTACTTACTACTAACTTAAATTCCGAAATTCACTTTGTCAATGTAGTTTATTAGGGATTAAGTAACATACGGCATTAGTAGGTACAGTACAATAGGCTAATGTATGAGTAATAAAATTAAAACAAGAAGTTAATGTAAATTGGTGCTTACCTGTTCTTGTGTGAACTAGATTTGAGAACTTTCTATCAGTTTGTGAACGTTGAAAAGTGAACACAACAATGGAAGAACATAGGGAAGAGAAGTCTTAATATCAATTAAACCAAAAGATTCAGTTTGGAGAGGAAAATAAAATAAAATATTGAACTTAACAATCATAAGCTACACTTACTGTATGTATAAGCGTAAACACATTACAATTTACAAATTTACAAACATGGCCGCGACCGCCAATTTAAAATTTCGTGCCCTGATTGGTTGTTACAGCCACTCTCTCGTCGGGGCCGCAAATTTGCGCCAATTTTGAATTTTCATTAACTTTATTCTATTTCTTGTTTTAATATTAAATTTTATTTTTATCTGAACTTAATGCTACTTTAAAAAATAAGAAAAAATTGCAACAAAAATTCCTAATATTACTTTGAAAAGTGGTAAGGCACTGCCTTACCACTTTCCAAAGTGGTAAGGCACGTGCCTTACCATTCTATATGAAGTCGGCGCGCATGAAAGTGACCCAATGTTCTTTAGTAAATACCGGTACTGCAATATATGTGAATTAAAAAAATAAATCGCTGGAGCCGTTTTTGGAGTTTTTTTTTAAGATGGAGGGTGGGGGAGGGTAAGCGCCCAAAAATTAAGTTAGCCCAAAATTGAAAAAAAAAAAAATCCCGAGATTGGATTTTTGTGAGCCTATATGCCGAATCTCATCGAAATCCATAGAGTAGTTTGCCCACAAACAGAAAAACCGACTGACAAAACCCATTTTTTTTTTTTTTTGTTAAAACCTGTAAATCCACTGAAATCTCTAAATTGAAAATTTAAAAAATCACAAAGCTTTTCTTATTATACGTATAAATAGGAAAGCTGCTATGGATTATTGAGTAAGTAGTTTAAGTTGAATGGAAGGGGAAATTCTCTGAGGGTCCTTACACAATTTACATGCAAAAATTGAATAAGGACGTAAGTTCTCAGAACATTCTTTATGTCACAAACAATTTACTATCAATACTTTTGTAAGTTGTACCATTTCGTATACACGCACCGATCTAGTGGGGTGGGGGGGGGTCACAAGTTTTTTGTAAGTTTAAAAGGTAATTTGTTTGTTAAAAAGTTGAGTTTTATTAAATTAATTTTTTTTTACTATCTTATGAATTTACTTATTGGGGGGGGGGGGGGGTTCATGACCCCCTAACCACCTCCGTGGTCATTGATACGTACCTGTATATCTATAAGACATTATCGAAAAAGCACCCTTTCGTTGCACTGCACTATGGTGTTTTTGCGGAGTCATGTTTTATTTATAAATATACAAGCGTAAGCCCTCTCAAATGTGGAATAGCAAGAGAAAGATAGGAATAAGCACATTTACAAATTGCAATTTGGCAGATATCCTGGTTAAGCATTGAGGGCAGAAATCGAAGCTCTCCAGTAATTCCAGGAAGACCGCGATCTGATACTAATATACATGGAACAGTTCATTTGTTTACATCACGTGTGTTTATTGTTTAGGCCTCACATACACAAATCACCTGCTTATGTGCTTCAATATGCGTTTATGCATTTACATCATTTTTATCTTGCAACAGTCTTGGTTAAAATTGTCCAGTGCCCACTCTTCATGTAATTTGTTTCTAAGCTTTCATATATTGCATAATTTATAAGTTTTCGTATTTTTCTCCTGTATTTCAGGTATGTGTTTTCTTTAGTGATGCATATCCTGCGTCTACTTGCATGACAAGACACTCTTGTGATTTGTGCTAGATGTTACGTAATAAATGAATAAATAGAAATGACCATTCGTTCCCTTTCATACATTAAACCATTCCTGGCGGAATTTGTGTCAGATTCGTACTTATAACAATGTTCACGGCGATCATTTTTTAGAAAAGAAATTTCCATCTATGTAAATGTATGTAATTTAATTAACTATAATTAAACTCTCCAATTTCTGTAAATAGGAAATCATGTTTGCATATTTCTAATGTCAATATAGGTTATCATACTTATAGAAGAACCGCAGCCATAACACTATGGCGATTATTATTAACCCTAACCCGGGATTAAAAATGTAAACAAGATAATTTTACAATGGAAAGTGCTATCAAAATTGTTTTGTTTACACTTTTAACCCCAAGAATAAGCTAATACCAAACCAAACAGCTGGACTAACATAATGAAATGAATTATATTTATCCACAATTACAATAACTTATTCTTCTTCTCTTTTTCTGGCTCTACAGCCCTTTGAGTGGCCTTGGCCTACTCAAAAACACTCCTCCAATCATCTCGATTTTGCACGACGCTTCGCCATCTACGGACTCCAACTCGCGGAGGTCGGTTTCTAATTAGTCCTTCCAGTGGTTACAATAACTTATTACAATATCAAAATAATAGGAAATACGTACCCTCACCAATAGAGTGCATAAATCATTTGATTATGTTTTTTCATTTCATTTCAAAATTTTGAATAATTTCAAATGTTTATTTTATTTTATTATGTTTTTTGTTAATGTAGTCATTAAACAATAAATGTTTAAATATTGAAGATTTGTAGAATTTCTTGAATGTTAACTTTCACCTTTATCAAATTTATACCCTTACCAAATTCATGAGCGCTCAGCCCTTTGACGGCCCTAGTTAGTGTGGGGGTGGGGGGGGGGGGGGGGTTTCCTTTCGCGTCAATCATTTCATGGCGTGAGTTCCTCCTAGACCTGGTTGGAAGACGGGTTTTGCATTCCCGTCCTTAACACATTTTCTTCGAAATTTCAGGGTGGCAAACACCAGAGGCGGAAAACGTTGGGGTAGGGTGACAAGGAGCCTCGGTGATCAAATTCCAGTTAGTGCTTGGTTCGGTCTGGAGTTTTGGTCGGAGCGAGCGATAGATGGAGGACTGGACTGAAAACTGAAAATTATAAAACTCTGCAGGGACCCGTCCCCGACCTAAGGATTTCTAAAAAATAGACCTCGAATATAGATCAGGATTAGCGCAAAAGTATTTTCTTTCGTACGACAGGATTTTTCACAACCTTAGAAAAGTCAGTCCTTTCTTCATCACCATTACAGCTTCTGCTCCAGCCGAACATCTGGTTTCTGGCAGGGATTTCACAACATGGGCTTTAATTTTTAATGTATTTGGTATTTTTTTTTTCATTTGACCGGCGCCCCCTAAAGCTTGGTGCCCTGTGCAAAAACATCCAGTCTGACCCTACCGAACCGAGAAATCGGTGGATCGGACTCGGCACTAATTCCAATTCTTGATAATTATTAAGCCGAACCCCTAATGTTACTCAAAATCAAAATCACTTGAGCATATTACACAAATCTAGTGCATGTTGAGCGTCGGTTAGAAAGTTTCAAACTATCAGAATAGCTATACAACAGTTAAGGCGGCATATAACAAAACTACACGTACAGCATTCATGTTGGCACGCGAGCTGCATATAGTTGGGACTCAAGTTTTATATCCAGCCATAATTCACAAGAACTTTGTGCCGGTCACACATATGGTCACCATTGCCTAACCTCCATGGATTGGGAATACAAATAAGGCATAAACCTTTTTAGCAATAACACCTGGCGTAGAAACCTTGCGCACAGCACATCCCCTGAAATCAAATCGAAATTATAAAGTAACCGATGATCAACAGACGGACATTTCGTTAAAACCACTTTTTTGGGTTCTTGGTACCTCATAACATGTAAATCTTGAAATCTGGGTACCGACAGGTTTGAGCATCACAATGCCGTCCTTATGAAAACGTATAAATAGAAAAGCATTTAAATTGACAGTAATAAAAAAGTGCAGAATTAGCAGAAAAACAGGAAAGCGGACACCACCATTACACTTTTTTTTGCAAAGTTGAATTACTCCTAAAATATGGATCATACATAGAACCATAAATGAGATGCCATAAATTAGAAGTCATGCTGCTGCAATTTTATTCATAATATATATATGTTTATGTATCGGACAAGAGCGGATTTTAGGAGGGGGGGGGGGTCAGAGGGTCCGGACTCCCCCCCCCCCCAAATAAATTAAATTACACTAGATAACAATGGGTTTACAGTGGGGATTAAAAGTAATTATGTTTTTTAATGTAATAGTCCACTGAACCTGACCGCTGACCCCCTCCTAAATTAGAGGCAAAATCCGTTTGATTGATTTTTAGAAGGCGCCAAAAATGCAAGGTTAGGTTAGGTCCACGCCCTCAAAAACACTGTTGATGAAAGCGACTAGTTAAGGCCGAGGTAAGATTTTGTGAGCCTACTTGCCGAATTTCATAAAAATCTATTTAATTGACCAGAAATCGTAAATTTCGACCATCAGAAAAATTTCGTTATTCTAACTTATAGGTACCGGTAGGCTACATATAAATTGGAAAGCAATAACATTAAGTTACTCATGACTTCACGGGATTTCATTTTAAGAAGAAGCTGGCTGATGAAATTGCCCCCGGATCAACAAAAAAATAAATTGGCTTATATTTTTATTTCAAATGGTCCATGCAGTAGGCTAAGAGACATTTGTAAGAACTATTTTAGCTTTTCGCTAACTTCAGTGGGCTTCTTCGAATATGTTAATTTTGTAAAGTTTATTTGGGTTTTACTCGCATCACTATTTGCTATAACAAGTTTCAATAAAATACTGATTTAGTAAGTAATAAATCTCCTTCTCTTTCTTCTTCTTCTGGCTTTACAGCCCTTGATGAATAGAATAGAATCGAATAGAATTTATTGATCCATTAAGACACAAGAACAGTCCTTTCGGCAATCGTCAATAATAAACACACAAAAATAAAACATACAAAAACCATTTATAAATTTTGTCATCAATGGGCTCCTCTCCAGTCGTTTCGGTTTTGTACAACGCTCCCCATCTACCGACTCCCATCTAACTCATCCTTCCAGCCTTTTCGAGGGCGTCCCGCCAATCGTCTTCCTGTCCCAGTAATAAATAATCAAAGCTTTCCTAGTTGAAATTAACTAATGTAAGTTGTTGAAATTTGCCCGACCTAATAAATGCTCGTGCCAACTGCGTGAGTGGCAAGCGGTAATTCAGCGTCGTCTTTGGCCTCCACCCGCGACAAAAAGTTCTGGGGGCGATCTGGTCTTGCGACCCCCCCCCCTCCCCGAAAATATTTTATAATGAGATTGGTTGGACGAATCAGTGGTGGATTCAGTGGGGGTAGAGGCCCATTGGTACCATTTTAAGGCAAGAAATTGGTAATCTGAAGGCCAAAAAGAAAATATACACTTTGACTGTAGGACTCGAATATGGAGTGCCCGTCCATACTACACAGGTTATTCATGGCTGGACGGCTGCTTATATTAATTGTCTATGTAATAATAAGACGTTTGTAAAGACTTCATTTGAGTTTGTAGACGAACCGGTACGAGTGAGGTAGCTACAATGCTATTGCTAGAGCGACCGTGCAGAGGTGGTACATAGAACCCAATGTTCACCCGGCGATAACCTTGCTTCACGCTTATTTCCATTAAAAATTAATTATAAGAAAACCACGCTGGGGGGGGGGGGATATGTAGCAGTGACCATAATAAGTAATTTGAATTAGAAACACCGTGTTTCCACTAGCGATTCCCACTGGCTACATAGGTCTAATAGGGTTATTTTTTAATTTTTTGCAAATTTGAATTAGAAACACCGTGTTTCCACTAGCGATTCCCACTGGCTACATAGGTCCAATAGGGTTATTTTTTAATTTGTTGTAAAGTAATTTGAATTGGAAACACCGTGTTTCCACTAGCGATTCCCACTGACTACATAGGTCCAATAGGGTTATTTTTTAATTTGTTGTAAAGTAATTTGAATTAGAAACACCGTGTTTCCACTAGCGATTCCCACTGACTACATAGGTCCAATAGGGTTATTTTTTAAATTGTTGTAAAGTAATTTGAATTAGAAACATCGCGTTTCCACTAGCGATTCCCACTGGCTACATAGGTCTAATAGGGTTATTTTTTAATTTTTTGCAAAGTAATTTGAATTAGAAACACCGTGTTTCCACTAGCGATTCCCACTGCCTACATAGGTCCAATAGGGTTATTTTTTAATTTGTTGTAAAGTAATTTGAATTGGAAACACCGTGTTTCCACTAGCCATTCCCACTGGCAACATAGGTCCATTAGGGTTATTTTTTAATTTGTTGTAAAGTAATTTGAATTAGAAACACTGTGTTTCCACTAGCCATTCCCACTGGCTACATAGACCCCATACCCCAACTCCCAAATGTTTTTTTCTCTCTAACAATTTCTAATTCTACTACAGCCTTCCTATAAACGGAGGCATTGCCCGAAACCCTATAGCCTGATTCACAGTGGCCTATTTAGTATTCTCCGACGGATCTCTCCCTGCAATAATCACCCATTTAGGTAGGTTACCCTAATGAAGGTCCGCCGAGCAAATACAACATAGCCAAAGCAAATAGGAGGGGACCGTAACATCGGACGGAAAGGGGATTGTTCCCGGGCAGGGGCTTGCACCTTGCGGGCAATCGCTTGTCCTTGCTGCCGCATATTCCGTTTTTCCGTTAAATTCAATTAACGGAAATAGAGTGCAATAGACGTATTTTTTTATTTTATTGGTATCAATTATGGGGAAAGTGTATAGGGAAAACTCTTTAATTTGCCCCAAGTGCTTTCGTATATTTAATTTTTTTTTCGAGTCCGAGGTGGAGACTCCTAATTTCTGGGTCCAGTATTCTGCCAACCTGACGCCATGGTCAGTGCACATCCAAAGGTCGTAGAACTCATTGGTCTCTTCTCGGTGGTGAAATGATTAGCCGCTAGATGTTTCCACTGAGCGTTGCCCGGGGTACGCCCGATCGGTTTTTTGTGGACCCACGCGTACATAAAAAAAAACTATCTTCGGGGAAGCACCTTTCCTGTACCCCGTACGTTAAAAAAAAAATAATATGTTTTATTTATTGTACATATGAATTTTAATTTTTTTTAGGTATTAAAAGATTTAGTCTATCCAAGTTTAATAGGATTTTATTTATTTATTTAAAAAATATATTTGAAAGATTAAAGATTTTTTTTTGTTCTTCAGCCGAAATGTATTTAAGCGTTTTATGGTCACCCCGGGATCACGCTAAAATCAGTCAGTATCTATTTGCTATATATTTTACTATGTAAGCTATGAAGATATTGTCTATGGAAGTTGTAGAGAACTATTTCATGCACAATGTCATAGGGTATTTTTACTTTTTTGCAAGGAGCGAAATGCCGTTCTTTAAAATTTAATGAAAACAAAACCGAAATAAAAATACCTTATGCTCTAGTCCATAGACCAAAACTTTACTAACTTTAACAAATTAAAATGAAAAATAACAACCGATCATCCAGGGGTGGCCAATACCTAAGTTCCACATCTTCTTGTTACGGATGCCAAAATTGCCCTCCATTTTTTTTTTTGTCATGTTGGTACCACTGAGCGCAGAAAAAATAGTTTATACATAAGGTGACAAAATCGTCCCGTTTTGACCGGGACAGTTCCGTTTTCAACCCGTTAGTCCCGGTGTCCCCAAAGAGGGACTCGGTACATTAAAATGTGTACCGGTTTGCCGAAAATGTCTCGGTTAATTCCAAAAATAGTTCACACCCAAAAGAACTGCAATGAGTTCCACGCAGACTAATAGCAGGCTATAAAGCCCTCTCTTACACTCAACTAGGAAGACCCGGGACCACCTGCTTTACATGCCCTCCGAAGCATGACCAGAAAATGTAGTAGGCCTATGTGTGGGACTCGAACCAACAACCTGTAAATTAAATAGTTTTCTACAACTTGGATATACTAAATTATATAATCAATAGAATGACTGGTTAAATCAGACAAATTTAGGTTATGTTCCCGGGGTAAACTTTTACTAGGAGCTTCTTATTAGGTCCGATCCCATCATCGATTGAGAAGTCTCGTAGAAAATACAGCACGGCACCACCATGCAATGGTATATGACCGTGCCGTCTAGGATTCCTTACCGAAACTTTGCAAGCGGTGGTAAGACCAGAGCTGAATGGCGGCAAATCTTTACGAAGGGCCCAAAGGGAAGATGATCAGCCAAAAAAAATCTGAAACCGTGAGCATTACCCCGGCAATACAAAGCGTTTATTCATTCGAACGGGCGATCAGGAGCCATTAGGCCTCAGCTCGTTCCATCCTCGGACAATTTCCGAGCCATCGCCTTCATGAATACGCGTAGTGAAATTACGGAGATGGCGCCACAAGGAACAAGAAATATGAGACTGTTTTTGAAATTCAAAACCGAAAAATTATAATTGGCCAGCGATTTCGGGCGCCATACCTGAGAACTCAGACGTGATGAATACATATAAATTTTGTGTAAGCGATAAAAACACGATGGTTATACCCTTTACCTTCCAGTAGGGAAAACAGCATCCCAAAAAAGGAATTCATGGCTAAAACTTGAACAAAGTCGGTTTTCAATAAGAAATAGAGTGCATCCGGGTTTGTGCTATCAAATCAAATCAAATAATCAAATATATTTATTTACCGTTTTTTGTACAATTACTTAGTAATTTGGTTCAGAGGGGCACCTTTGGGCATTCCCGTGATGGACCCCTCAATCTAATCCTAAAATTAAATCTATAATCCTAAAATTACCGTATTAAAATTAAATTATATAATATAATATAATAATATCCTATTTTTAAGTGTTGAATGGATGAATTTGGCAGGTTTAACTAAACCTCAAAGGTAGCCCTTTAAAACAAATCTGATAGACCAAAAATTAGGAATGTATCCAGACTTCAAGAATAACTGCCGAATTCGCCGTCACCCGTTAAAATGTGTACATACAGAATTTATATATGCTTGGTAGACAATGCATACTTTAAAACGTATCTTTAGAATATGCTAGGTGTATCATGTTATGAGTGTTGAAATTGAAAGTGTTGTGACCTAATAAGTACATTCTATTTTGATAATATTATGATTTCTCTTGTGGCGCCGGCGCCGATTTAGTAAGTGTTACTTACAACGTTTACATCGAACATCAAACAATAATTGTTAAGTGAAGTAAACCAATCTTCAAAGGCGTTATTTCTGTCAACTGTAAATCTATAGAGACAACGTCGAAAAGCCATTGGAGTGGGAAGTTGAGTTCGGAATTGACTAGGTATCGTACAGTACCCCAAATACGAAGTCACTGGGATTTTTAGCAGTAAAAAATGAACACATTTTTATGTATTTTTTTGTTCTGTTTACTTTAAAAACAGATTTTTTTTATAACTTCCTATCTTTATTTATTGTTTAAATAAATAATAAACCATTAATATAAAGCAATAATTAATTAGATGTTGTCCTTAATTTTCCGTAAATAAATGAATAATTTAGGAGTAATTAAATTACAATACAAACTTTGTGGTAGGTAGTCAAAAATGTGTAAAAATAAAGTATATTACTCAGTTACTCAAGTGCATGTCACACACTGAGACACGTGGTGTAGTATTCAGGGTTTCCAAAATTCGATTTTGACTTGATTGTGGAAGGTTGCGGCCGATAGGTTTTAGAGTCCCACTTGGCACGTGGCACGTGAAGCAGTCCTCCAAGTTAATGCCTGCATCAGCCTGAGTCTTCGACCTTCTTCCTTCATAGAATTATGTATTTGAAGGGTTTTTTATATAAATAAATAAATAAGGACTTTTTATTGTTTCCATTACTAAGCCAACATAGCGGAGTTAGGGCTATACACTCTCTTACACTCAACTAGGAAGGCCCGGGACCACATGCTTTACATGCCCTCCAAAGCATGGCCAGAAAATGTAGACAGTGTGGGTCTCGAACCAACAACCTTTCGGGTGAAAGTCAGAGTCCGTACCACTACGCTACATGCCCTGTTTTTTATAGATCTCATTGATATTTTGGAAATTATTGATGTAGTTTCTGTATGAATTTTGGCGTCGATGTCAACCGACACCTATACTACAATCGACAGTGGACAAAATGGCGATAATTGAGCGAAGCCCTTCCACTTACGATCTTCCGGTTCTTAGGGCAAAATTGTTTTGTTTTTTTTTACCGTGGGAATAATAAATAGGTAACAACCTAATCATGGGATATGGCTCAGCGGCGGTAAAATTCTAACCCTACATAAAATCTATACAATTTTCAATATTTTGTTTCAGATAAGGAGAGGTTGACTGAAATCCAATCACGAAAGCCAAAACCCGGTCAGCAGAATTTAAGTCATGAAGAAACGGTCGGTGAAGACAGTCAGGTCCAAGGACACGATGGTCGCACGGTAGTGACACGCCAAGTCGTTGATGGTAACGCATCCGGCAACGAACTTCCAATGAGATTCGAGCACTCTCGCGAGGCGAATATCTCTCCCTCGCCGAATGGAATGGCCTACCACCCCTTCCTCCTCACGCAAAGGCCTACCGACTTCAGCGTCAGCAGTCTCCTAACCGGCTCCAACAGAGATGGCGTCAATGGACCGGGCCCTGCGTACCCGTTCCAAGCCGCAGCCCTCGCCGCTGCCCTCAACCCTCAGCCGTGTTTCATGCCCAAACTTCACGGGCCTCCACATGGGCATCCTTACACCACCGCTGAGGACGTGGTTCTTGCGGCCATGCACCACCACCCTGCCATGGTGCGGCCTCTCCGGGCCATGCAGACGGAAGACGACGGGGTGGTTGACGACCCCAAAGTCACTCTGGAGGGCAAGGACCTCTGGGAGAAGTTCCATAAGCTTGGCACAGAGATGGTCATCACCAAGTCCGGCCGGTAAGTTCTTCCAGCTGTTTTTGGTCCACCAAAATTCACCTGGGGTTAATACTTTGGACCATGTCCCCATCATGTCCATAGTAGAGTCTTAAATATGGCGCCTCCTTATTTACCCTCTAGAAGCACGGAAAATGCTTCAAACCGGTATTTATAATCCATTTGGAGTCGTTATGTTTGTAAAGCGTGCTTACGCCACTTTGAATAGCTTCTTAATAGAGTCTTTACACTGTACTTTCTGACCCTAATGGTGCACATACAAGGACGGATATAGAGGGGTTACTTGCCCCCCCCCCCCTCCAAAAAAATAGTTAATTTGCCGTAAATCAGTAGTAGTAATGCTCCTAGAAATTTTGATTCGTGAACCTAAACTTATACCTTTCATTTTTTTCACGCCTTCAATAACTGCGACCAAACAGGATTAGCACCGGCTAGCCTATATACTACGTATCACAATGTAGACGAGCATTTCTTCTACTTTTCTACTCTTACTTATGGCCCTGTAATCGATATTTTATTTCATCCTAGGTTATGTTAGATTAGGTATTTGTAAAAAAAAACTAATAGTGGAGATGTCCGGTTCGCTCTTAACACATGGCGAAATTGTATTGGCATGTTCCGCAGGAATGGCCAGTCCGTGAATGGGGTCCTGTAAGGGTTAGGTATATAGGCAATCAACGCTGAAGGCGACGTCTATCTCAAAGTCAGGTCCAGAAATCTAACCTTTCTTTAATGGTTAAACATAAATTTCAATGTGTAAATCGAAAAGGTGCATAAGCTAATAATGGGCGGGCAGAGTTGGCGCCGGCGCAGCCAGCGCCGTAGCGCGCTATGATTTATTGCGGGGCTCGTCTTTCTGATTATATGGCTTATTAGGTATAAATACGTTTAACGAAAGTCCCGGGCACCTGTGTCTTTATGGGGGTGTTCAATTGACTACCTTAGTCACTCATATAATTGACTATTTTTAAATAAGTTCCTAATTTTTAACCTCCAGTCCATCAGGGTTATTTGTTACATTCTAATGTCTAGTTTAGTTTTAACTTGAGTTTGTTTCTCACTCAGTACAGAGTTTTCTGTTTTCTAATGGCATAAGGATTTTGTTTCAAATTTCAAAATTTTGGTTTCATTGCTACGCAAGTCCACCAACTCACTTCAATAAAATCCTACTTAGATCTGTGGTGGCATGCATAAAGGTGGTGATATTTCAGGTTAAAAAAATTTATTGCACGACGTGTGTGGTGCTCAGGTGTTTAACCACCCCCAAATTGTCAAGAGAAGGAGGCTGAACCCTAATGCCTAACACAGTGGCTGCTCCAATTTTTTCCCAAAATCGCAAATAGCAACTTTTCGTTGAAAATGGTATGTTTATCAAACCAACACAGACTCTTCAAAATATGACAGTAGCATACGCCCCTAAAATAATTATTGTAGTTGCACTCGAATGAAAAGCATCCAAAATAGCGAGAAAAAAAAATACATTTTGATTCCTAAAGAACCCTCGCGTACTTGTGTTCTAAGCCTACCAATTCCTAACAATTCCTAAAGGGCAATTTTAATTGAAATATCAGCGTATTTTCAGCCGATACACATCTAGGCCTCAACTGAGGCGTGTATTCCACTGGTCAATATTCCGTCATTTGTGATTAAAAAAAAGTTGAGATTTTTATTTTAAGTAGATACTTAACTTATCTACATAATAGTCTCCTTAAAACAAAAATCTCAATTTTTTTTTGACCACAAATGACGGAATATTGACCAGTGGAATACAAGCCTTATTTAGTTGAGGCCAAGATGTGTATCGGCCGAAAATACGTTGATATTTCATTCATTCAGTGCAATGCGATTATAATGAAAATTAATAGTTTTATGAAATTATCCAGAGCAGAATTGTAAATTAAAGGCCCATAACTGCTGAAAAAACAACCATAATAAGTGCGTACTAACAATCTTGGTTAAGCCTGGTATACAGGTACCTGCCAAACTGGCTCCAGCTATGAATTTAATCAATGAATGTGAAAATTGCTATTTGTTTAGTCCGTATTTTAGGACCCTAAGTTGGAGAAGCGACTTTTATATTCTGGCCGACCAGTGGGTCTTCTTTATATCTCCTCTGTACCTTCAGATTCATTATTCAGCGCAGAGGTTGGGCAATAAGCAAATTAATAAAAAGATATTTAAATGTCATCCTGGCGCCATAGCCCCTGTTCAAATCTGTTGCCTTCATTTTTTCTTATAGAAATCTAATATGGCTGCTATATGTGGCACGGGGATGCCAACTGAACCAATTTTGAGACTCAACATAAAGTTGAAATTTTATACCCGACCTGGGTTCACCCAACCCGTTAGGGTCTATAAATCGGTACTACTGAGCTCTAAAGTCCGGAATGACCAAGTTAGTAAGTTACTGCAGAATTATTATGAATTAAACTGAATGCTGAGGTTCGGAACTCAACGTACAATGCATGGGTAAAATTGGGAAGAGCAGTAAGTTAGGACAATAATCTATTTTCTAAATGCCTTGGCCACTCTTTATTGCCCGCAAACCGGTCATTTTTCTTTTTAATTTAATTTGCCATGCAAGTTTTTATAAATTTAGCATACGAAATGTAGATGACCACTTCATTTTCCTACATAGCATTATGAAGTATATTTATTAAGTCTTTATACAATGCAGGCATTATTCTTCCATCAAACTAATAAATTAATAATGACGATACCCTAATTAGCAAACCGCTTAACTCAAAATGGTGAATTTTCAGTAGAGAAAAAACATACAAACTCAAAGGAAGAAAATAATCTCAGAGATGTTTCATTCACTCTAATGTTTATAACCAAGTGAATGTATAAATATTATGTCAATGTGCCACAAACACTGTGATAACATTTTCTTTGTTTACTGCTGGAGTTAATTAAATTTCCGCACCAAATTAAACACCTTGGAGTTCGGTTCTTTTCTATTTCAACGATAGAGGCTTTCATAAATTTTTTTGTCAGGATTTAAGAGTTTTGACAGTCGGTAGAGGACTTTTTCCCAAACACGAGGATACCAACAACTCATTTTCGATTTAAACGGTTTGCTAATTAGGGTATTAATGCATAAAATTCATGAAAAAGTTAAAAATTTCTTATAATATGATGCATAAACATATAATCTTCTACAACTTTAAAATATGTAATAACTTGTGTAGTAAAATAATTAAAAAACAATAAGTGTCAGTATTTGGAGTGTTCCACTAAGTATAACAATTCTCTTAAGGTTATTTTTAACATGTCTCAGTGAGAAATCTAGTTTCATAGAGTTAGGCAGAAAATATCACTTAAATTAAACTGACGTATCTCTTCCACGAGGGTCTCTAACACAGACTTGGTTAGAGGCGTAATTTCATAGATGGCTCCCGATAGCTCCAGCTCCATGAATGGGGGGGCCTAACCCGAGAGTGACCTGACGCTAACCTACAATTACCAATCACATCCATTCTAATATATTTTAAAATATTGCCATATCTCATGTTCAGGAGTAACTAAATGCTTCATGCCTGTCTGCAGACCTAAGTTTCCCTGTATAGATTAAGGCCCGGCACCGGCAGGGGCGTATGTAGGGGGGGGGGGAGAAATGGGGAAAATGGAAGACGAAATAATATAAGTTATTCCTTTGTTGTAATGCATAATTTATCAGATCAGATGTTCGGGTCAACAGTGAGCGGCAAGGCCGTAGCCAAGGGGGGGGGGGGCTTATGGGGCTGTGGAAATTGCATAAACTCCCCCCCCCCCATTTCGGGCCTATATCTTCAAAAAGTTTCCTCCCAGACGGCCGGACCCCCCTTTGTGGGATACTATGACTACATCTGTACGATCTAAACTGTCGCTATTGTAACACTGCATGTTCAAATGATCGCGAAATGTTCCCTGCCTATGTTCGCACTAAAACTAAGTCCCAGACCACTGCATGCATACGTTAGCTATAATTTCCTTTTGATGTGAATATGCTGCCATACACGAGTAAAATCATAATTTCTAAAGAATAGGTACACCAGTTACATTAAGAACAAAATGTACACTAGATGGGATTGCAGTCACCACAGCCCCCTGAAAAGAATCTAGGCTACCGTTTTGGTGAGCGGTATTACGTTTGGATGTTACAATTCGGAAGAAATTGATAGCTGAAGGCGATGTCCTTCGCCAAAAACATTTCATATATACACCACTGAGGCCCGGTACCACCACGCGTAGAAATGGTTTCGCAATGAATACTGGCACACGCCCAGGGACGGATCCAGCCCATTTTTGCGCGGGGGGGGGGGTAGTTGTGGGTCAAAATAGAAAAAACATATGCAGGATCGATTAAATCAGAGCTTAATAAATTAATTAACAATAGATTTACCAAATTTTGGGGGGGGGGGGGGTCAGCAAATCCTCTGCCTCCCCCCCCCCCTGTATCCATCCTTGCACACGCCATGCATTGTATAGCATGAGGGAGCCACCGTACCGCATATTGCAGACAGGCGTTTCGCAAAAACTATTTTTTTTGATTCCTCCTCAAAACGGATAAATCTGAAATCGAACGTTTCGAACATCACAAAGCTTTCCTTGTTCATGTGATAAAGCACTTGAATCAGGGATAATGGGGCGTGGCCGATCTGAAAGCGTAATTGTTCAGTGTTGGCGAAACGTTTAGAGAAACGCTTACAAAAGGCTATTTATACATTGCCCATGAGCCCGCGTACCACTGCTTCATTATCTGACTTTGTAATTATATTAAACTCAATCTAAATTGTAGATAACTATTAAAAAAGTAAGGATTTTTCAATTCGTAATGTTCCTTATAGCTTTTAAATAGTGATCATTTTTCAGTATTTCATCAAACTAGGAAGAATGAGGGACTGAAATTTCTCTGTGACTTGATACATTTAAACTAGCAATATAGCATAAAACGAATTGAGTACATTTTTAATAACTTTCATGGAAAAAGCTTCGGAAATTGGATTTGAGGTTAATCCAGGGGTGACTCAAGCTTTACTTATTATGTCCTCCTAAAAACTCAAACTTAAAAAACAGTCATGAATTAATAATTAATTAATAAATAAACAATAATTGTTGAAACAGTTCAATTTTTGAATCGGTCGTGTTTAAAGAGGTGGAGTGCGTTCGTGTAAAGAACGAACTTCGAACGGTATACCAACCAGGCTAACTTTATCAATCAATCAATCAATCAAAAAACGTGTATTGTAACAGAAATACACAATACCTGTAGGGCCAGGTGACCGATAACAGACTGAAAAATAAATAAATAAATAATTTAAATACAAAATATTTAACCCTTGAAAAAATAAAACTAACATTAACTTACGTGCTAATAATAGGTCCACAGAAACAATGAAAAAAATTCTTTAAGTCTAATCCACAATTTTAAACAATGATTCCACCTCTTTTCCCTCAGTTTTTTATGAAACTAAGTAAACTAACTATGTCCAGTAGAATCCGGGCTCATGGGCCGTGGTCAAAATGAAAGAAAACCCATCAGCCCGGATTCTACTGGTTCTTCAATCGACTCAGGCCGTGAAAGCCTTTGCTGTTGCAGTATGTCCACATTTATATATTGTTGAGGAACAACCAAAAACATCCAGGATTTTAGTTATTTCTTAAATAAAGGAAAGTATCAATGCCCTACTCAGGGACGGATCCAGCCCATTTACACAAATTTACTAAATTTTTGGGGGGGGGGGCTACCCTATGTATCCGTCAATGGCTCTACTGCGTCAAAGCAAATTACCTTATTTATATAGTTCAAAATCAAACGATGCGCTTTTATCAAAAGGCATAAACACTTCGAAAACTTGAAAATCGATAAAAAAAAATTATTTGGCTGGTTTCCAAAGTAACTGATTCAGTTATAAATTTGAGATTCCAATAATGACACAATTAGATACAAGTAACTTAGAAAATAAATATAAATATATAAGACTATCCATTTCCAAGTTTTGCGTGCAATCATATAGAATCGCGCAATGGGTAACGTGTTATGGATCTATATTCGAAATAGGATCTTATTAATCTTGTGTAACCATTGGCCACATTTCTCAAGTCCAAATGAAAAAGTTTTAAAAAAAATATCAAAATAGGTGCAGTATAATTAATATTTCACAATTCCTGAAGACAAACATTTTGTGCGCAAAACCAGAAATCCAACCCAATCATTTTAAAACAAACAACCCTGCCTCTGACACCTCATGAAATACAATTAATCCCATACCTGGCAGGTATCTGCCTCAATCATCCCATGAAATTTAAAAATCATAGGGGCTTCTATATAATTAATTATTGTTTGTTTTACTAATTTTTAAAAAAAAAAAAAACAACATTCTGGTAGCTTGCCTCTCGCTGTATTTTTTAATTTTTTATTTCCGTTTCTTAATATGCATTTTGTAGAGTGGAGTCCTGTTATCAGGGGAGTATAATAGAATTTATACGTATGTATTTCCTCCAAACTGAGTTAGGTATGAGTATGAGAACTGTGCCTGATTGATTATATTTTCTGACCAACATTAGTTAACTTTTCTTATTAAAATCTTTATTAAATAATTAATTAATTAATTAATTTAACGGTTAGCCTGAAGAATATCGCTTAAAGAACCAACAGTACAACCCAGATCTAATGCATTAGGATATTATTATATTATATTAATTAAAAAAAGAAAATCTCCAAAATGCCACAAGTGTGTTGCGAATATAGGTAGTATGTGAAGAGTATAATTTTGTATTTTGTATATTGTATTGTATGATATCATTAATAACCGCAAGAATCCCGCGCCTTAAAAAGAAAAAAATTTATATTTCAAGATTGGAATTTGTGCTTCTCATATTTGCAATATAGTGTGTAAAGCCGAAATTAGAGGATATGGAAAAAACTGGGCTTGGCGGGATTCGAACCCACGATCTACGCCTAACCGGGGCGTCGTCTTAACCGCTGGACCACAAGCCCCGACAAGTCCAGTAAATGCCAAATCCTCTAATTGACCAAAGTTAATTTAATGTCAGTGTTATATACCATATAATACTACAATGTAGTGTGTAAAGTATTGAAATACGTGAGTTTTATATTTGTTAGCACAATTTAGTGGCTGTATTCCTATGAGACTGAAGATAAACGCCGCGGAATCGCCCGTCAACACACTGAGAGTGTAATATTCTTGGCCGTTGATCTGTTTAAGATTTAAATAAATAGGTAAGTAACATCCCTGAGAGCCGCGTTTTTCCCACTCCGGAGCCATTTTTTAAAGCTACAGCTTTCTCACTAATTACTTTTATTAAATTTACATTAAGAGGCAACATTTGGGTGGGTTGCTAGGCGACATGACTCCATGTAAGGTATAGAGAGGCGTACACTGTCAAAATCAAACCAAGATAAATGAGCAACTATTGCGCTTTGTCAATAAATGTTATAAATAAATGCAAGATGGCCGAGAGTTGACAGCGGCTAGTTTATTGGTAGCCCCTAGCAGTGCAAAGCTTGGCGGTAGCTAAACCATGTCCTTAGGTGGTCTTACCTACCAAAGGTTAGTCAGAAAGTTCCTATACTTTTCCCGCTAGAAATCAATGGGGTATAGGGCATTCGTAAGGGAGCCTAGGGCTGGAAAGGGCAGCTTACACCCCCCCAATTAGAAGTCAAAGAATTTTCGGAAACTAAGCAGCTGGTCGGTTTTGAAGTTTGATGGACCCCCCGCCCCCATGTTTATCAACCATTAGAAATTGGTGAGAACATTGATGTACATAACTTTCCAAAGAGACCAGGGGTCAAGAGATAGGATATTTTTACAGTCCTCAGGCCTCAATGAATTTTCTTGCAAATTTGCTTTTATTCCAGAGTTGTGAAATGTGAATCATAAAAAACAGTGTTTGTACGGTGTTTAGGGGCTCAAGCACCCTCGACGTTCAAGAAAATGGGGCTTAGCCCCCATTAAATATTTTGCAGGCTATATCAGCTTAATCAAATTCACGCCACAATTATTTTTCTGCCCAATACTGTAAGCACTTCAATTTTTGTTTGTACAATAGCATGTAAGGAAAACAAACATTAATGTACATAGTATTTTTGGCACTATCAAGCAGATAGAAACTAGCCTAAAATACGACGTGAAGAAATACTAACTTAAAATAGTTCAAAATAACCGAGCCCCTCCAAAATGGTTGCCAAGTCGGGGACAGTGACGCCAGAACTAGGTGTCCCGATATAATTATGTATATAAGTGAATATATATGGTATATATTGTCATACTAAACTGGATCAATTGTGAGTGCGAGCTTGAAACTTTAACTACTGCTTAGTTATAGTACTTTACCTCACTGCGAAATCCATATTTTGATTTCGTGTTCCAAAGCGGAAAAAATAGCAGCACGCATAGTAACATATAATAACATTCAGTCAAGACATGTAGCGTAGTGGTACGGACTCTGACTTTCACCCGAAAGGTTGTTGGTTCGAGTCCCACACTGGCTACATTTACTGGCCATGCTTCGGAGGGCATGTAAAGCAGGCGGTCCCGGGCCTTCGTAGTTGAGTGTAGGAGAGGGCTTTATAGCCCTAACTCCGCTAGGTTGGCTTAGTAATAGAAACAATAAAAAGTCCTTATTTATTTATATATTCAGTTCTTCTTATTCGTATCACTGCCCTTTAGTGGAAATTGGGGGGGGGGGACCACATAGATGTGCAAAATAAAAAAATCTCAATTTAAAAAATGAAATTATTTTAAAGGCAACTGCACTCGTATCTGTCCTAGGTTAAGTCATGCTTTCGACTGCTACATTTCATCAATGGTAAGCTTGTCTCAGCTTGTTAAATTTACTTTTTGCGACATGAAGCGCAATTTCAAATATTATCAAATATTTAATATTATATTATATAACTTATATAATTTGAAACAATGCCTCCTAATTTTTAAAATGTTGCATAGAAATTGTTAATATCTATATTAGGTTGATGTGCCACCCTCCCACGGATCGGCTTGAGGCTTGTTATTTTACATACACCCATTTTTTTTTTTATAAATACACGGATATGTCGATGTCGATTTATAAAAATAAAATAAATAACTATTGACTTTTTTTGTTCTATTGTTTACTAAGCCAACCTAGAGGAGTTAGGGCTGTAAAGCCCTCTCTTACACTCAACTAGGAAAGCCCGGGACCGCCTGGTTTACATACCCTCCGAAGCATGGCCAGAAAATGTAGCAAGTGTGGGACTCGAACCAACAACCTTTCGGGTGAAAGTTGGAGTCTGTACCATAGGTCCTTTATCTATCTATGTAAATGGGAAATTCTTGAAATCTGGCTTGTTATAGTCCACGCAAATTGAGAAAAGTATGGACATGGAATGTTTTGATCCTGTACAACACTGTAAAAATATTCTTTGCACAATTTTTGTTAAGCCTTGCATCCAATGCAACAAGGTACCGGTAACACAAAATGGTGCAAAGAATATTTTTACAGTGTTGCACAGGATCAAAACATTCAATGTCCATACTTTTCTCATTTTGTGTGGACTATACCCGTTTTGCCAGACGCACATTTGAGGCAAGCTACTCAATGAAATTCGGCTAGTAAGCTAACTCAATTTGGTGGCTAACTCTCCAAAAATTAAAAAAAAACAGATATGAAAATAATTTCGCAAAAAAATTTTTTTTTCTTTGTAAATTCACAATTATTGATGTCGTAACTAGTGTGATGAAAACCCACTAGATCGCTAAATAGTTTGGTTTTGGGCAACAATAAAAAAAGGACTAAACTGAAATTGGCAGTGTAATACTTAACGGCCACAGACAGAGGATATTATGTCGAACTAGTTCCAAAACTGTGGCAAACTGTGTTAATGACTGCCACAAACTGACTTATGTATCAAAATGTAGAGGGAATTTGTTTCTACACTATTACTTCTCAGTTATGACTAATGGCTCTATGTTCGATATTTCACGAGAAATTCGACACGGTGCAAAAAAATGTATGCCTCCATTCGAATATGCCATGATATTATTGCTAAATAGCTTCAAGTAGTATACTTAAGTGTTCGAATAATGTATGTTCATACAAAGCAATTCAACAACCTGGAATACTACTTGGGGCCATTTGCTGGACTTGGCCTGGCCGGCGCCCATCAGACATTCAGACTGTCTGCATGCATTGTTCTTTGGCATCGCGCGGGTACCTACCTGGGTTGGTACCTGATACACAAACTCCCTTGTCAATCAGTCTAATTGGCTAATTTTAAATTTACCTGACGCCAGATACTTGTAAATGCAACTTGTATTGATGCGTTTTAAATTATATTAAGGAATTTGGCATAGCTAGTCTGCAATGTGTTCATAGATGAAATGCCACGCTATTCAGACCGGAATTACATAATTTATGTATGTTTCATTGCAATAACTAAATTAATAATTAATTTTTCCCACTTAGTGGAGTTAGGGTTATAAAACCCTCTCTTACGAATAACGAAAGCCCGGGACAACCTACATGAAGGGGGGGGGGGAGCTATATTTCACTTAACTGTTCAATTGCAATTTTTTGTACAATATAATTGGTGTAAAACTGTATTGTTCAAATAAAATAAAAAAATACATAAAAATATAAATGCAAAATGTTCCTTTTTAAACTTTGCCCCCCCCCCCCCAAGTATTCACTGCATGCCCACCGAAGCATAGACAGAAAATGTGGCTAGCGTGGGACTCGAACCAAAAACAACTTTTCGGATGAATGTCTAAGACCGTACCTCTAGACCACATGTCCTGACTTAGGGCGGATTCTAAAATGCTCCATGTAACGTTATTGTTCACTTTATAAATAAATAAATATTGACGTTTTGTTCTTTTACTAAACCAACATAGCGGCGCTAGGGCTATAAAGTCCTTTTACACTCAGCTATAGGAAGGCCCTGGACCACCTGCCTTACATGCCCTCCGAAGCAGGAAGTGTTATAGGGAAATTGATTCAGGTCGATTTGACGAATTATAGTGAACTTTATTGGGAAATGACGCCTCCCTGTGGTTAACTTTATCTGTTTGCAAATAATTTATTTATTTATTTATTTATTTAACTGTATGCAGCACTTTATAGGCGATATGTATAGGGTGAGTTCAATGGCGGATCTAAGGGAGAGGCCACGGGGGTCTTGACCCCCCCCCCTAAATGAGTAAATTCATAAGATACTAAAAATATTTCTTACAAAATCGCTTTCTCCGGAGAGTGGCTTTACACCTATTCATACAAATTGTGACCCCACCCCCCTAAAATTTCCACCGGATCCGCTGACAGATTGATAGAAAGAGATTATTCAACTGTCCCTTATTAGCTCCCGATTGAGGAAATGACAAACATTCTCCTCTATTCAGTGAGAGACAATTGGCGATTTGGGATTAATAAGAACGAACTTTATTAATTTAGTCGAGAATGCGGTTACTCATATATTTGGCGAAAGCTAGAGATTATTGAAATGTCCCTAATTTCCTCATGACTGAGGGTCAATAAATTCTCCCCTGTTCGGTGGGACACAAAGAGCAAGTTCGTAATAATAAGAACAAAATTTGTAATCTCAAGATATGGCCCGAGATACACGGTCGGCTAGATATACTTGTTAATATGAGATTTCTTGGGGAAGTATCCGCCCTCAAAAACAAAAGTCATATGACCGAATGCACATTGCAAGGACAGGGCTCGACCGTATTGATCAAAAGAGCCGGCATGTAGTTCTCCCAGATTTGAGCACCCTTTTCGTTCGGACCGCCTTCAACCTTTCAGGTAGGGAATGGGGACAAAGGGCTCTTTTTCTAAAACAACAGCGTGACATAATCATTTCAACTAATCTTAAAAGGAAGTAATGCTTTGACAAACAAATTTTGCCGAATTTTTGATGGACGGTCCCTTCGTTCATGTTTCATCAGCCGCTTACGGGCACGGCAATATAGCAAATTTCTTGTTGAGGCTTCCTGTATAAATTCCTATGCTTAGTTTAGGGATAACCGGATAACCCTTTTAGTCCTTTCGGCCATTATGGAACACATGTGTCCCATGGACAGTTTAAACAAATCCGGTGGATCACAGTAGTCCTAAACATCATGAAACTCGGTGGAAAATGGTATTCACGAGTACATATGCCATGGGATCATAGTGTCCCACTACGCAATTTTATTAAGAGTGGAATCGGTTTTTCCATATTCATATTTACCCTATTCTGGACCCTAATGGGTCCCCGGAGTCCCATCCACATGGACGGTTAAATGCCCCCTCCTCCCAAAATTTAGTAAGTTAATTTATTACGTTATAATTTAATTGATACTAATTGGTTTATACTAATTCGAACCACAACTACCCCCCCCCCCCCAAAGGACTGGATCTGTCCCTGTCCATGCATAAGGGTTTAAAAACTAAAATTAGGCGATATTGTTCCTACAAAGACCTAGTGGTAGTAGTAGTATTAACCATTATCAATAATTGGCCACATCTGGGATCTTGATTTGTATATATAAAAATAATATGGTTAGCTGTATATCAGTATTCTGTGGATGGAATTCATAACTGTGGCCAATGGGTGGTTGTAACTCCACATACTTTGTATCAAAAAGTAGAGGAACACTTGTTCTTTCCATATTTCTTTGGATATTTGAGTTTCCACAAGAATATAGTGCATATACATTCTAGCTAACTTATATATATATATTCGAAACCTACCATATTCTGTAAATTTTTTTTTCTGTTGAATGAACATGTCTGGATGCATGTAGTTGATTCTTAAGTATTTGTGTTCGTCCTCAGGCAATGCATAATACGCGTATAAGCTTAGGTAGCAAAAAAAAACATATTAATTAGCATGATTAAAATCAGTATTTAAATTTTATAATGAAGTACGTGATTTCTTCCTACTAGCGTATATTATGGACCTTTTATTTTATTCAGTAGGTATTATATCGCATTTTATTGAGTAACTTGTGTTAGGTATAAAAATATGAAATTGATTTTAAATTATATATAAATTTAATGCATGATTTTATCAGTATATCGTTTTAGAACCGGAGGGCTCCATCTCATATGCTACCCACTACAAATGATAATTTTTATGTTGATGATAAAATTACACGGTTAAGGTTATAGTTTATGGAAATGCTTCTTTCAAAAAATTTACTCAGTATTATAAATGGGTCGTAAATTATATAATTAATAGATATCACGACTCTCAATAATCAAAAAAGTTTTTTTTTAAAGTTAATTGCATGCAAACAATTTAATGAATGTATCTATCCGATCAGGCCCGGATTAAAGAATAGACAGAGTAGACAGCTTATTAAAAGCAATTAAAAAAAACACGGATTTAAAAGTAAAAAAATAAGTAAATTTCTTATGACAAAAATAATTTTAATTTTTTATTATGGCGGGGATATAAGTGCATTAATTGCACCTGACGGTGACACGTTACCGTTACAAAAATGAAATGTAAGTGCAGGTATTATGCTGTTATTTTTATTGTTCCTTCTTTTATTAATATCCTAATATACTCTACATCTCCAATGCAACAGTGAGAGAAAGCCAATGGAGCTAAACAAAAAATAACAAAAACTTAGAGTTTTAGAAAAACTTGTTATAACAACCCGAATTAGTAAAACCCAAATAATCGTTAAGAAATTAACTTTGTCTAAGAAACCCACTTGTGTTAGTATATAACCCTGAGCGCTTTCGGCAAGAACTGCCATCTACAGAGGGAAACCCACTAGCACAGTTACACCTTATCTGCGATTTGAGACTTGCTCAACTCGAGGAGAAGATGCAAATGTTCTAAGTTTTTGTTATTTTTTGTTTATTAATATGAAATACCACGAAGTCACGAGTAATCTAATTATTTATGCCAATGGAGCTGCTTCTTCTGGGAGGGCCCCCACAGAGAACTGAGAACGGTGCCTAGGGGCCTCCGAAGCCTAAATCCAGCCCTGTATCCGATTGACCTCTTCATCAGTTGTTACGTTACGAAACGTCTTCGAGCGCAGGGTGTGTAGAGAATCGCATCAGGACGGTTTCTTATGTATATCATCCATCATCTCTACCACGTCGTTTTTTATAAACTTTATCCTTCCTACTTCGAATAATGCGCTAAATATCAGGGTTAGCTTCATTTTGTCTTCGAATTTAATTTTCTGCAAAACCTGCAGAAGCTTAATGATATTAATCGGATTTGAGACACAATCTTAGAAGTCTATGTAGTGCCACTGAAGATGTTGATCACAGATGTTGACGAAACGTTTGGAAGTACTCAGTTTCAGATAGATCAAATCAGCATGGATTCTAATGTATATCATCCATCATCATCTCTACCACGTCGTTTTTTACATACTTTATCCTTCCCACTTCGAATAATGCGCTAAATATCAGGGTTAGCTTCATCTTGTCTTCGACTTTAATTTTCTGCGAAACCTGCAGATGCTTAATGATATTAATCGGATTGAGGCACAATCTTAGAAGTCTATGTAGTGCCACTGAAGATGTTGATCACAGATGTTGACGAAACGTTTGGAAGTCCTCAGTTTCAGATAGATCAAATCAGCACGGATTCTGATTCATATTATCATCATCTCTACCACGTCATTTTTTATACACTTTATCCTTCCTACTTCGAATAATGCGCTAAATATCAGGGTTAGCTTCATCTTCGTCTTCGACTATAATTTTTTGCAAAACCTGCAAATGCTTAATGATATATATTTTAATCGGATTTGAGGCACAATCTTAGAAGTCTATGTAGTGCCATTGAAGATGTTGATCACAGATGTTGACGAAACGTTTGGAAGTACTCAGTTTCAGATAGATCAAATCAGCACGGATTCTAATTTATATTATCATCATCTCTACCACGTCGTTTTTTATACACTTTATCCTTCCTACTTCGAATAATGCGCTAAATAGCAGGGTTAGCTTCATCTTCGTCTTCGACTATAATTTTCTGCAAAACCTGCAGATGCTTAATGATATTAATCGGATTTGAGATTGCTGTTTACTTGTTTGAATGAAGGTGTGAAATCCCGAGGCGATGACATTCTAGTCCTACTAACTATCCACTTCCCACTTAATTATTATCATTCAAAGCCCCCCATAAATCTCACAGCGTAATTTTTAAATATCATAGTCAGTTATTAAGGCTTTGGTTTCAGGTATGAGATAGATCAAACCTAGATTTTGATTTTTTTGCCCTAAGGGCTTTAAATAGCAGGTGTTAGCAGGTAACTGAGTTAAGATTGGGCATAAAAAGTGTGTGGTAATTATATACGGTTAAGTAAATAGCTCGGAGCTGAGTTTTCTTTACTGGTATAATTATGGACGTCGAGTTGGCCACGGAAATTAATCTGCTATGTAATAGTTTCTTAGCTAACACTTTATTGAATTAATTTTACATCGTCAGCTTTTCAAAATAAACAGAAGGGGGTTATTATTTTCTTGAAACATTTTTCATGGAAATGACTGTACCAACTGGCATGCAGGGTGCAGGGGGGTGCTATTGCACCCCCCCCCCTAAGATTATACAAACTTATACATTTAGTGAAGACATGTTGCCGCTTCACAATGTCCGGAAATCGCCTAAATGGCCTGCGTATGTTCAATCAGCACAAGCAACTAATTAAAATTGATATTTGATACCAAAAATTGAAATAGAATCTACTTAAAGTATTTTCTGAAACGAAGAGGCTAGTCGAATAGTGTATGTATTGCAGTTGCACTTGGTGAGCAGTTAAATTAATACCTAATTATTAAAATTAGTTAAATATATAAATAAAAGAGGCGCCATTCGCTTGAATCTACAACTAATAGAATCTAAACAATAAAGGTATTATTTTGAATTTTTGATTCGTTTGATTGTACCCAGTATGTACTTGTGCAGTTACAAAATTTGCACCCCCCCCCCCCTTAATCCCATTTTGGGTGCGTGCTAGTAATGTATTTATTTTTATGAATTATTTATTATTTTCGATGTCTCGATGATTTACTAGTAAGAATATTAGGTTGAATAAGGCAATACAGAAGGGGTCAAAGAACCCACCTCGCAAAAAAATTAACATTGAATTTTATAAATTTGAACAAAAATACAAAATATGGGTATATAGACAGAAGGCACAGGCAAAAAAGAATTACGTTGAGAATTTTCCATTTTACTTAGGAAAGGTCTGGGTAAAATGTTCATCTTGTTCCCGCTCCTAAAAAAAATTCCTGGGTATGGAAAAAGGCGATCAAATTTGAGCTGAAGGTGATGACTATGAATTTCGATTTTGACCGTATATCTAGTATCAACCAGCGGCTAATAACCTATCCCCTGTATGGAGGGGGGGGGGGAGGGAGAATCATAGCCCAGTGCAGAATGCATAGAAAACAGGAAAAATATCTACTTTATTTTCAATAATCATATTCCCTATGAGACATAATGGTGACAAATTGTGATTTTTTTTTCTTAATATATTTCCAAAACAATTTAATACTTGTGTAATGTTTGAGTCTCTATTATCCTTCGTATCCCATCATTTCTGACCATTCAACCCTTCTTGTTTCTGAACCCTCCTGACTTCTTGAGATCGCACCTCTTTCGTGCACCCTCCATCACCCCTTCTAGGCACTTCTTCACGCACCAGCTCTTATCCATTCTCTTTATGTGTCTGAACCATTGCAGTCACTTTCTCGTTACATATAGTCACCCCAGATTCTTTGCTAGTCAATACATTCCTTAACTTATTCCTTCCTCTTCTTCTGTCGGAATCCATCGATTGCTTTGTAGCAAACATGGTTTTCAATCTTAGCTTTCGATTCTAACGCGTTTTGGGCAGTTCTTTTCCGCTTTCGGTAGGTTCCTCGTCTCATATCTTGCTTGAGATCTTCAGCGTACGTCTCGATGGTGCCTTCAATATTGATATTAAGATGGCCATAGTGCCCACTTTGCATTTATGAAATGAAATGAAAAACGTCTTTATATCAGAGCTAGTCTACCAACTTACCTGTTTTGGTTTAGAAATTATTTTAAAAATTATTATATATTATATGTAACATTTTTTCCAGCAACAAAAAAAACAACAAAAGAAAAAGAGAGAAAATAATAATGTAACAAATCAGGCATTCATTCATTCTCTCTCACACTTCACTCCCCAGAAACTGATGGCAGGCTGCCCCAAATCTCCCCAAATTATTCCATGTGGCTGTCCTCGTTTCTTCTGGCAAGGATATCCCAAAGCCTAGAAGTGTTTAGGCTATAGTCACGGATGTATAGTGGTAGTTAGAGACTTATTTTCGTTGATTAACTTTTGGTATTTGGAGCCCTTCGCATTTCCCCCCAAGTGGCGAGTGGGTTTGAAATCCTTGCTTGATTTTCCAATTTTATTGCTTATTGAAACACGTGGTGCCAAGACTGCTTGGCCATAATGGCTGACAGCTTAGTCTGTCATCGAGGAGTCACTATTACCGGTGACTTTTGGCCTGGTGACTAATAAGAAGGGTGATATGTGATAAAACAAAAATAGGTCAGTAAACCCCGTAAATATGTTAGCAGCTAATTTTTGCATGTAAAATAGTCACAATATCATGGTAATGTGTTCTCAAAAATTATGCACTAAGTATCGAGAAGGCTGACTATGTTTCTGAGTTACAGGATAATTGGAGAGGCAAAAACCTGGTAGACTAAATCAAATTTCACTTTGAACAGTAACATGAAGTGCCATAGTTCACGAATTATTAGATAAAGCAAAGTCAAGTAAATGTATCTCAAAATTGTCCTTCATCATACATTAATGAACATATGGGGCCCGTTAAAAGGCAACGCCCGTAATGGGCCCTTAAACAGTTTCTAATACAAACAATATAAATACACTAATTTCATATATAAATCACTGTGTATATATACACAGAAAAATATTAATAAATAAGCAAGAGTGAAAAAAAATAATAATAATGGATAGTGAGTATAGTATATAAGTTGAAAGATTAAATCACGATAGAAGATGTGTTCCCCTACACTTTGATGTATAGTAGTTGGACGTCAGCACTAACACTGGAACTTGACTTGCAAAAAAATGTCAGTTGCAAGTAGTTCCATAACTCCTACCATTTGGTGTTAGTGTGAGCCACATACTATATAATATCAATATCAAGGGCGGATTTTGCCTCCAATTTAGGGGGGGGGGGGGGTCAGTGGTCAGGTTCAGTGGATTATAACATTAAAAAAAACATGATTATTTTTAATTGCCACTGTAAACCCATTGTTATCTAGTATAAGTTAATTTATTTTGGGGGAGGTCCGGACCCTCTGACCCCCCTAAAATCCGCTCTTGATCAATATGTAGAGGAAGATTGTTTCTACTTCATCCTCGAGGATAGCTCTGCAATGGAGGTTTTTCTGAGAAATTTTAGGTTTTAGAAAAAGCAGACAGTGTAAGTCAAGGTCGCATCCAGCGGAAAATTTAGGGGGGGGGGGGTCACAAGTTTTTTGTAATTTTAAAAGGCAATTTATATAAGTTATATATAACTATATAATATAAGTATAAGTTAATTTATTTTGGGGGAGGTCCGGACCCTCTGACCCCCCTAAAATCCGCTCTTGATCAATATGTAGAGGAAGATTGTTTCTACTTCATCCTCGAGGATAGCTCTGCAATGGAGGTTTTTCTGAGAAATTTTAGGTTTTAGAAAAAGCAGACAGTGTAAGTCAAGGTCGCATCCAGCGGAAAATTTAGGGGGGGGGGGGTCACAAGTTTTTTGTAATTTTAAAAGGCAATTTTTGTTTTGTTTTGAAAAGTTGAGTTTTACATAAAAATAAAAAAATACTATGTATCTTATATGAATTTACTATGAATTTTCTCATATAGGGGGGGGCATGACCCCCTGACCCCCCCTGGGGATCAGCCACTGGTGGGGTATCCTAGGAATGTTTTTAGGGGGAGAAGGAGATTTCTCCTAAATGTTTTTAACCTTTCCTGCTTACTTTTGCGACGCAGCCGCGCACAGGAAAAATTTCAACAGCAATAATGATTACTTGCCTGTGCCAAGTGCCTACAGCATTTTATATTTGTCTAAATTTTTTTAACATTTCGTTGTTAAATCATGTTTTATATTTTATTATTATTTATTATTTCTTCAAAATTTTGGAGTACATGTACTTACTTTAAAAGTGCTGTACAGTCCTCACTAAACAGTCAATTATTTTCTTCTCCATTGTCTTATATCATGGCTTCCACATGGAGTAAATGTTTTAATTTAAATTTAATTGCAGGGAAAATGGAGTCATCCCCTTTTCATTTTTGGCACGAAGAAACATTTCTAATAAAATATCACTTGCATATCCATAAATGAGGTGTCATAAACAAGAAAAAATATTCCTCTACGCTTTGATGTACATTATGTTGCCGTTATCTGCCACAGTTATATAGAACTTGCTTTGAAGAAAAAAAAACTGTCACGGAGGATATCAGATCGAAGGAGTTCCAAAACTGTGGCCACATACATCTAAATGAAGAGGAACATTTCTTCTAAATTATGGCATCTTATTTCTGCGATTGAAATATAATCAGAATGAGATAAAACGGAAAATGTTCCCTGAACCATCCATCAATCTTTTCCTACATGCCTTGTTTTACTGACGAAAAAAAAAACGTTTAACAATATATAATCGATTTTAAAATTGAAGGGAAAGCTTATGCTGGCTGGTGCTATTGTTTTAATTAGTCGTTATTGACAATCACCGGGAGGAGGGAGTAAAAGACAAAGTGAGAGAAATATCTAACAAAAGTCAATGCGGCGACCAAAGTGGCGGCCAAAGCTATCAAAGCGGTTTTGATAATATTTTAGGACTAAACTTTTGTTAAATTGACGATTTATTTAAAAATCATTTATTGTTTTCAAAACAATATTGAAGGGAAAGCTTATGCTGGCGGCTGGAGCTATTGTTTTAATTAGTCGTTATTGACAATCACCGGGAGGAGGGAGTAAAAGACAAAGTGAGAGAAATATCTAACAAAAGTCAATGCGGCGACCAAAGTGGCGGCCAAAGCTATCAAAGCGGTTTTGATAATATTTTAGGACTAAACTTTTGTTAAATTGACGATTTATTTAAAAATCATTTATTGTTTTCAAAACAATATTGAAGGGAAAGCTTATGCTGGCGGCTGGAGCTATTGTTTTAATTAGTCGTTATTGACAACCACCGGGAGGCGCGAGTAAAAGACAAAGTGAGAGAAATATCTAACAAAAGTCAATGCGGCGACCAAAGTGGCGGCCAAAGCTATCAAAGCGGTTTTGATAATATTTTAGGACTAAACTTTTGTTAAATTGACGATTTATTTAAAAATCATTTATTGTTTTCAAAACAATATTGAAGGGAAAGCTTATGCTGGCGGCTGGAGCTATTGTTTTAATTAGTCGTTATTGACAACCACCGGGAGGCGCGAGTAAAAGACAAAGTGAGAGAAATATCTAACAAAAGTCAAAGCGACGACCAAAACGGCGACCGAAGCGGCGGCCAAAGCGGCAGCCAAAGCTATCAAAGCGGTTTGTGGGTATAATTGGAAGAAGATTCTACCACGTACAATAACAGTGAAAAATTGCTTTTTAAAAACTTTTTCCATAAGGATTCCAACATTATTTGCTTTCGGCGTACTAACGACAGTTTTAACTTGGAAACTTATTCTTTGCTTACCCTTGTACGCTTACAAAGGTCTTTTTAAATAATGTCCTCACGAACATCGCAAAATAAGAAGACTGTATGGGGCTTTATAAAATTGGTGTAGTTCTCGTTCTTCGTTCAGCTCATTTCATGTTGCGAGTTTCATTTTCTTAGAGATCAAGATAGCAACTATTTACATTTACTGAAGTTTTCTTTCTAGTTCGCGTCTTGGAAATTTTTTATGTTGCACGGATGTACCCTGTGGAAGTTAGGTATCCCCCATTTGAACATGCATGGCAAACACTTAACTGCGCAGGTACCGTCGCGTCGTCCCACGTCAAATAGCTTTAAAAAATGACTCATACCTTTGTTTATCAATGGAAAATGACAAGATTGTAAATTAATAAAATCTTACTTGTGTGGCTAAAGTTGCCGCCAAAACTAGCGTTTAAAATTGAAAAAAAAAAAAACAGAGTAGAACTCCAATTACCCCAATCAACTGGTGCCGGAACCCATTCTATATTCAATAGAGTTTTTCCAAATAGGGCACAGTTATAAACAATATAGAGCTTATTTTCGGTACTGTGAATTTTTTTATAAAGAGAAAGCTAATCATATATCCGTTATTATATATTTTATATTAATGTATAATATAAATAATTTTAATTATAATTAATACGTACGATTTAAATACTTGGTCAATAAAAGTAGTAGAGCCTAGAGAGCTATTTCATGCACCATATAGATGGTATTTTTAATTTATAATTTTGATAAAAATAAAAATAAAAATAAAATTGATAATTTGTTAAAATTCTATCCTCTACCAATTTTATTAAACTTGAAAATCACTGCTCGGAAACTAAAATTCCTTGTAGTACTAGCCTATGTATCGTATGAATAGCCTTATACTACTTGGATGGGCCAAATGTTTTTAACTAAATAAATAACGTAATATATTGAAATTATAAACAAACTTATTATGGGGTAGTCTTGGGGTGGCCAGTACCTACGGTCAGCCTGACTTGATTCCATACATGGTTAAGTCGAGCTAACACCTTAGACAATGTCAATGGTTTGTTCCATTTTGGCCCACAACTACCCCCCCCCCCCCTTGTACTGCATTCGTCCCTGCCGTTAGCTACAATAAACTACGTAAAACTATTTCCATAGCAGTTTTCAATTACAACAACAAAAAGTCGGCCGCAGAGCAGCTATATATAACTTAAAATTGATTAAGAAATTTAATTTAGCAGCACACAGTTTTGAAATTTCATTAAAGAGCACCCTTAAAATGAAGATCCTTCAGAAAATTTTCTTACATAAATCTGAGTAGAAATAGTTGGAAATTTTCCAAGCTCAACTTGGCTGGTTTACCAACCATGCACAAAGAAAAACAACCTTAGCAGCAGCTAAATTTCTTATCGTGGAAATTTTTGAAGGCTTGCCAGAAATATATGTATATGTGGGGATGAGAAAAACACCTAGTGTCAGAAAAACATAAACTTTAGCTGGGGTAATATTGTAAGAATGTTGGGGTGAAGAGTAATGCAACTTATTTTGATATTCAAGACTATGTTCCTTCATATTTCGTTATTCCTTCTTGAAATTCTTTGTTTATTTTGCATTTCCCGTATTTTTTTTTTTTTTGGTCCCTTGCTGCAAGAGGGCCTTTGAGTTTTTATATGCTGTATCTTCGGATTGTAGATTCAGACATTTTTTGTGTGTTACTTTCTCATTTACAAAGGAAAAGGTTAGAAATTCTCTTGAGAATGTTTCTTAGCGTAGCCTAGTTTCTCAATTACCATGTCTATAACTTTTGTTGCCTTTTATCAGACATGAAATTTCTTTGCCGGTTCTGATAGTCGTTTTGCAATCTCTGTCTGGATGCATGCATATATTGAAGTCACTGATCGGATTCTGTTTTTAATTTCGGGGGGGGGGGGGGCGGATATTCATTATATATTACATAGTAGTTTTTTTTCCTCCCAAAATCCGATTCTATTTAGTGTCAAGCCATTTCATTTGTCGGGGGGGGGGGGGGGGAGGATTGAACCCCCATGAACCCCCCCCCCCCTCCGGCTACGGCCTTGGTTGCTGCAAATTATGATTTTCAGCACTGTGTTCCCATGGCACGAGTCATAGCCAACAACGGTGTCGAGCTAAGAGCAACTGCCCCTACATCTAGGTGCCAGACTCATTTAGAAAAGTAGATTCAATTTCATAATTTCATTGGGATTCACATTTTTCAACGAGAGTTATCTCAATTTTTCATGCAAATTATCTACAGTACATACCTATTACCCTGCCCGTATTTATAGGTGCCCTTATCTAAAACCAGTCAGTTTTTTTATGGCGAAAACTGTTACGGGCTATTATGGGCTGTGCCCCCCCCCCCTTCGGCCCTCTCCTCCTCTGCTTTTATTTAGAAATGGATATTGGATTGAGAAAATTCTTGAATGAGCCCCAAAATGGCCCGAGCTCCAGTAGGTTCAAAACTGTAGGCCAAGGTGCGAAAAGTGAAGGAGGGCCGATGGGCGGGGTTTAGTACCTGGAGAGGGGACTTGTTCCAGCTCAGCTTCCAGGGCTGCCATCCTCTTCACTGGATCAACCATAACTGCAGGGCTCTCTCATTTTCCTATGTTATTTTTTAAGACTTTTATTCTATAGTTTTAACTTATTTACACACATTTTGTATTCAGAATGAATTAATAGAGACATTTTCTATTCTATTTAACTACAAGGGGGCCGTCCATTAATCACGTGATGTTGTTTTTAAACATTTTTTAACCCCTGTTTCCCCCTTGGTGATACGTGGTGAGGTTTAAGACTACCCTCACCCAAAATCACATGTATTTTTTAGTACCTACAAAGAATCTTAAAATTTTTATAATATTATATTTAAAAACAGGCATAAAATATTATCTAATTTTATTCTATTGAAGAAAGGTGTAATCATGCGCGTAATCATGCGATCATGCATTTGACGAAAAAATAAATACACGTGATATCTTACTATACCCCCCTGATATTTTGTGATTTTTGCCGAACCCCCCCCCCCCTTTTCGAACCTCACGTGCTTAATGGTCGGCCCTAAGGATTCGAGTTCGAACCACGTTCCCATCCAATTTATTGTGTGTTATTAGGTACTCCGACTATTTTTTCTCGATGATATCTAGTAAATTGTCCACATGAAAGTACATGAATAAAACATTGGAACATAAGGCACCCCTATAGAGTAAGCACGTTCCTCCTTCTTTATATACCACCCCTCTTCTTCTTTGTTAAATTTATACAGGGTGTCCAGGCCTCCAACTGAAAAAATAAGAGGCCCACAAATTCTACAAAAACTACAGTTCTAACACTCTAACAGGGCATCTGAGTTTGCCAATGAAAGTTGAATATTTATATAGAATTATAGACCGCCTAGAAAATATATTGCTTTTTATATGCAACAATAAATCCATTAAACTATAATTGAATACAAAATATTGAAGAGAAATGACTAATTAGCAATTCTTCTAGTCCGGCTACTTTGAATGATTCATAGTTGAAAAAAATGTATGACATTTATAAAATTGTATTATTGTATTACTGCACTGTAAATTGTGTTAATACTTTCCTATTTATATAAATGGGAAGCTTTGTGATGGTAAAAATAAAAATAATTTCGAGATTCCAATGGATTTACACGTTTTGAAGTCCAAATTCCTCAAAAAGTGGTTTTACGAAATAGTTTTGTAGTTGTGCTCAGGGCATTAATACTGGAAAAGGCTAAATTGTCAATAAAAATTTAAAAATAAATCCTGATGAACCATTCCATCTAACTTCAAGCATGATTCAGGGGTAACAAAACCGAATAGGTTGCTTTCCCTTGCAAGGTTCAGGTTATGAAGGAAAAAAAAATTTTTTGGGAAAATCTATAGGCAACCGATATTTAACCATGGCAAAATTGCAGTACCTGTCCTAATTGATAAATATGAGAGCTTGTGCGCGGGTTGAATCGTACCAGTTATTGTTAAAAACATTAATTAACTTTAATGTACTTTAATTTACTCTACTATTTTAAATAATGTAATGATAAAAAATCACCACTATACCATAAAACACATTAACAATTAAATAAATCATGTAACGTCGTACACGATGGGAAGATCACAACCCAAGAATGTTCGTATATTCTCATTTTATGGCGAAATTGGAAAAGCCATTGCCAGGCGCAAAACACAACTTTGAAATTATTTAAAAAAAAACTGGTACCAACTTTATGTGAGCTCATCGTGTGCGGCGGACCCCCCCAAACTACATTATTTTGAAATAATAATGGCCTGAGTGTTGAGACTCACGGCGACTTCGAGCTGTTAGTATTACGATACACCCAGTTAATCTACCTACCTATCATCAACACGAAGTGATGGCCAAAGTACTTTTCACGATTTTTATGGCCTGTAATTTCTTGTGCACTTTGCATAAAAGTATGTTACATCCAATGTAAAAAGTTTATACCTTGTTACACAGTCATCTTTAACCTTAGTTATTGGCTATAGCGTGTGGATACACAGTAACACGCATTGCTTTTATTATTATAATTTTTTCGAAGGGCTCAGTTACAGGCCTGGGGACTTACCAAATTTTCCCCTTTGCAACCAACAAACCCAATTGATTTATCGGCACATTTGGTATTGATATATTTATTTTTTATACGTTCCGGATAGTCTAGTCTGGGTAACTATGGAACGGAAGGCCGAGGTTCGAAACTTAACAAAAAAGAAAAACATTTCCCGTATCTGAGTTCCCCTGACCCTAATTGGTACCTTATATCTTCATTGGTAGGAAAAAAAGGATACTGGGCATGTTACTGACCACAATAGAACATTCGTCAAGATAGAGGATCCTCCAGTGGCGGATATAGAGGGGCAGTCGCCCCCCCTCCCTCCTTGGGGTGCGGGGGTGGTCACATTATGGTAGATTTTTGGTAGATTCTCATTTATTATGTTCTAAAAAAAGAATCATTTAAATATATTACATAAGTAAATTTTATAAAAAAATTGGTTTTTAATTAAAATGCACAAACAATTGCGTTAATACCTATTTGCAAGCCAAACAGCAAAGTTTGTCCCCCCCCCCCTTGAAAAATCTGAAAAAATCTGAAGCCGCCACTGGGATCCTCTACCTTTTCTCAAGACCCTAATTGGACCCGGTTATTTATTCAACTTTTCTCTGTGCAACCGACTGCCAATCCAATTGATTTTTTGGCAGTATTAGTATTTTTTATTTTTTATTTATTTTTTTATGAAGTGCGAAGGTGGCATGCTTGCCTTATTTTCATTATTGTAACGGGCCCACACACCACTAATCTCATCCACCAATCCGGTCCAAAATGGCCTGCGCGGAATGGCCACATGGTGTGATTAGGTGTGCCAGCCCGAAGGAAATTTGCCAATGGCAAATTGGCAATTACAAACATACTAAGAACAAAAATAAATTAATTAAAATTAGTAACAAAGATTGTGATTCGAACACTCGTTCTCCAGTCGCCAGCTAGCTATCCCATCCTAGAAAACCTAACTACGTCTAACAGATATCTTGTTTACTGGGAGATAATATAAATTACAAGATCGTATACCATGGCAGTGAGGTCTTAAAGATCCTGGGAGGTCGAGCAACGTTTTTCTTGAACGAAGCCCTAATCAGGCCCCTAGGTACTTGCCCAAGCCTATAATTTTCATGCAGTTAGAATGTCAACACCTTTACTATATCAATAGAACCATGGAGGTAAATTTTCATTATTTTCTCTGGACTTGGACCAGTTTTTATTACCATTAACCTAGCATTACCTCTAGAAGAATGTCTTAGTTTAGCTGCACATGGCATCTCAATCTTTCTTTTAAGTTCTCTTCATTCATTTCTTTTGGTATTGCATTATTAATATTTTTAAATGCTTAAATGTTTAAATGTATGATTAGTATGCCATGCGCCATTTCTTCGAAACAATGCAAAGAGAAGTTTAATTGTTTTATAAAAACAGAAAACAACTTTACAGGTTTTTAATAATTTGAAGGCTTGTGAAGGTAATCCCACCTGTGATTAATTCGGAAATTGATTTTTTTTTTCAATTAATTCGGAAATAAACTGGATTCGACGCCTTTTTCTAAACTATATAAACTTTCAGCAACTGCCGACATGAGAATTCATTTTTGGCAATATATTTTACCCTTTTACTGCCAACTCATTCTTTCACCTTTATTTGAGAATTCGAAAAATGTTCTTTAAACCTTTCTTTCCTTTGCCAATTAGGCAACTTATAGATCACTCAAGCCACCAAAGTATTTATTTAAATAAATAAATATTGACTTTTTTGTTCTATTACTAAGCCAACCTAGCGGAGTTAGGGCTATAAGCCCTCTCACACACTCAAATAAGAAAGCCCGGGACTGCCTGCATTACATGCCCTCCGAAGAATGGCCAGAAAATGTAGCAAGTGTGGGACTCGAACCAACAACCATTCGGGTGAAAGGCGGAGTCTGTACCACTACTCTACATGTCCTGTTTTTAATTACCAATAAAAAATAAAATGAGCGTATGCCACGCATACACATGTGTATCGTTAAAAAATAATCATAATAACCATTTTTATTTAGAGTTTACGAATTATAAGCGAAAGTGAAAATTTTAAAATAATTACCGTTATTCCGCACTGTGAAACATGGAAATGCCTCCCGACAAGTTATAGACCACGCTAAGAGTAAGTTGAACAGTTTATCGATAGTCTAGTTGGTAGAGAACTAGAGTTACTAGACTGTGAAACGGAAGGTTGAGGCTGGAGTCATAAAAGAAACATTTTCTGTCTGGTTTGGCTCCAACCACCCAAATGAGTACCTTACCTCTATCAATAGGGGAAAACACCGCTGACGGGTATGTCACTGACAACAGCAAACACCCAAGACCAAAACCGAGACGAGACTAGTAGTTATTCGAGACTGATGACTGAGACTAGACAGACACAATCAATGGACCCCTGGCTAAAAGCAGAGATGAAAAAAATGCAGTCCCCCTGGAGAAAATACAGAATATCTGTACCATTTTTCTTTGAATTGGGGGCAAAGATGCCCTGGTCTAAAGAGCCCCTTATTGGGTAAATTAGATCCTGCCTACGTTCACGTTGAGATTACCATTATGGAAAATAATCTCTCCGAACAAACTCGTTCACAGCTTTGGTATAAATTGCTAATGGCGTAATTAACACAACACTGCCTACTTGTCTATGGTATATACTGTAATAATAGTCATTGAGTAAACAAGTCTACTTAAGATATTACCTTGAATAATGAATGACACTTAAGCCATTTTGGTATAAAATTGTACGTCTCCCAGTGTTGGCGAATAAACATGCAAAGTCTCTATAAAAAAATGCGTTTTTCCACTGGATGCAAGTTAACATTTGCGGTGAGATACTTTTTTATAACAGAAAAATTCCGCACATTTAGTTATTTATGTTCGGCATACGCATGTAACCGTTTCAATTAACTATATCCGTCATAACATAAAGTCTATTCGATCTATATAGATCTAGAATCGTGAATGAAAGATAGAAAGAAAGAAACGTTGTCTTTATTTTCCACGTGGGCGAATTTTAGGCCATTCGGTTGACTCTTTAAAATTCCCCATCAAAAAAGTGTATGAGTGACTTCGTAATATTTTCTTTAAAAATAGAAAATTGCAAATGTAAGGAAACATATACGGTAGTTCTGGGTGTGCTTTGAAGGGTTCATGTGAAAAAACATAACCTGTGAAGTACTAATTAATCAATCAAGTTATTTTTGTTATTTTCAGGTAAGTCTATCAAGTATCTTTGCTGACTGATGTGAAAAAACAAAACAGTTGGTTTGGTAAGCTAAGCATTACATTGCTGAAGGTTAAAAACTATGTCACGACACATTCTCGAACTCATTGAAATACTGATTGTACAAGGCCGTAGGCAGAATTTTATATTTTATTTTAATTAGGGGTTCAGACCGCCTGGATCCCCCCCCCCCCCTCTAGCTACGACCTTGTGATTGTAGTGTAGTGATAAAGACTCTGATGGATGACTATCATCCGAAGTGCTGTTAGTTCGACTCCGACTCAATACTGCATTTTTCTTACAAAACGCAAAACTATCCTTGCTGAGTGTAAGAGAGGGTTGTGCCACAACCCCGCTATGCTTAGTAAGAGCAAAAAGGTCCATTATTTAAAATGTTACATTCCTATTATTATTCCATTTTAAAGTAAGTTACGGTTGAAGAAATGTTTGTAAAAAAAAAAAATTGTCGCAAGACGCTAGTTAGCAGAACAGGTCGTTCCTCGTTGGATGGTTTCTTTGTATAGAGGCACGTCTAAGACATACTAAATTGCTTCTCAACGATCTTCTGCGAAATCTGAACACAATAAAACATGAAAAATGTTCTCGTATTTCAGAGTATGAGGTTTTTGTTGATTCACGTATAGCTGAGTGGCAGTCTGTGACAGATTTATAACCCCCTGATTCGCATTAGATAACTTAGTTAAGAGGACATGCCTACGTAGAAAATTAGCCCTCCAAAATTAGTTGTTTTTATTGACTTTTTATTTTCTATATTCATAAAGCAAGTTAATAAAGATTTGGCTCATGTAAGTTGTAGAAAACTACTTCAAGCATCATATACGGAAATACTGTTTTTTTGTACATTTCTAAACCATTGGGGACTAAAATACAATTTTTGGAAAAACTACAAAACCGAAAAGTAAATATACATGAAGTAGTCTTCAACAACTTAACTACTCTCGCATATTACTTCATAACTTGAAATTTAATTTAATGAACAAAATGTACAGGTAATTTGAAGTAGAAATTTCAATTAGCTTAGTAATAATAGAAAGCGACAGTTCCTGACAGAGGTGTAAAGTTTTAGAATGATGGCGGGAGCAAAACTAAGTAGACCTTATGACGTCATCAGGCAGGACAAGGAAAAATTGAAGATATAAGAGCAAAATAGTGGGGTTTTACGAATTTAATATAGTTGTAAAGTATAGCTGTAGATTTTACAAAGCTAAAAAAGGAATGCTTACATTCATATTGCTGCAAAGGGGACCATGAAGTATGAACCACGTCTTACATTCCTCGGGGGCAAGTTGGACCATGCCCCCCCCCCGAACTTAACGCCCCTGGTTCCTGATACGATTCCATTAGATTGGTTAAGTTTCCGACAGATTACCCCTGAATGGCCATTGGAAAATGTATCCATCGGAATATTTTGGGTATGTTCTCCACCATTGTGGTGTGGCCTTTACTCAACTGAAGTTAGGAGCTTGAAATTATTTCTAGCCCAATTATTTTTCACTTTTGTTCCGGAAGTTTACCCATCCCAAAACTACATTTCTTTAAGATAGTTTTAGCAGAGGAACAAATTATGTCCTCAGCATTGGCAGAGATACGGACCAGGTAAGGCGTAAACAATACATCTAAATTATAAAAGGAAAAGCAGGTCTAATGCAAACCATATATTATGGCCTTGTTAAGGCCATAATAGAGTGAACAGGTATGGCCTACCTGTATAATAGTCTTTTTACCAATACCTTATGTGTAACATACTCATAAGAACCTATTTGTTTCCCTGCCACACGCTGACATTTTATATGTTACTTGAAATCGAAGTATATAACGGGGCAATCTCGTTGTGGAGGCACGGGAACAGTCCTGTTTCCAGTCCTGTCTCCAGACTGGACTTTGAGACGGAGGGTCGAGGTTCGAGACATAGAAGGAAAACAATTCCGGAGCTCTAATGATTACCTTACCTTCACCGATAAGGAAAACGCGGCTGTCGGGCATGCAACTGACCACTACACCCCAATTAAAGCATAGGTGGATCTTATATGACTCCACAACACCTCAGGCCATAACCCTCAATGGGATGTCGTGCCATGTTTTTTATTTATTGGTAAGTTAGTGGCAACGTGTAATATTATTTAACTGCTGTGATAATCTGATGATGGCAGTAGCACCTCATCCCGAAAAGTCACTCTCCTTCCCCTGACAATATAGCATCCGCCTTCGTTGTTGTTCGATGACTGTCGGCAGGCCGCTGTCGCATTTTAGGCAATTTAAGTTTAAATAACCCTTCGTTAAATAATGTTTATGTTTTCCTCTTTATACAATAGTAAAAGAGTAGCTTTGTGATGGTCAAAATTTTCGATTTCGACATTTCAGTGGATTCACTCGTTTTTAGACTCCAAGAACCCCCAAAAAATGGATATTACTAAATGTATGTCAGTCTTTCTGTCTGATCATCGATTTGTGGGCAAACTACCAGGTGGATTTTGACGAAATTGGGCATGCGTTCACAAAATTCATGCCTCAGATTTTTTTTTAATTTCGCTAACTCAATTTTAGTGGTTTTCATTCTCAAAAACTAAAAACAAAAAGGCTAGAAAACTTTTTCCTCAAAAACGTCACCAACGATTTTTAAATTCACATAATTATATTGTAGTCATTTTTAATTTTAAAAAAAAAAACACCAATAGGTCGCTTGCCCCTTGATAGTATAGTTCTGGGGGAAAGAGAGAGATTTCCTAGTCGGATGAAAGCTGGTAATTGTGTGAAACGGTTGTTGTGCGGCTTAGGGTATAAACCCCAATGGGAAAATATATATTTATTTATAGCGACTTCGGTGGCAAGGTGGTAGCGTGCTTGTATACTTGTGCGATTCTCTACACATAGGTTACTTACTAGGCGATTGAAGAGGTTAAGCGGATACATTAACTAAATTGTTTGTATGCAATTATCCTTTTATATATAAATAAATAAATAATAATAATTTCAATTGCTTTTCTATAAAAGCTTCAAAACTGTAAAAATAAACAAACCTCACCTACCGCATTGTAAGTATCCAATAACCCGAGTATAGTTTACTACTGTAAATGTCTATCAATCATGTTTTAATGCAGAAATTAAAAATAAGTTAGGAAAACAACGAAAAACGAGGAATTATCCCAATTTAAATTCCATCGAAACAAAGGTCAGTTTCGAAATTGAGGTTAGACAAATAAAAAACGAGGGTGGTAACCAGCTCGATTCCCCGGGGCAATGCAATACAGTGTTGGCGCCTGGTCGGATCATGAATGAACGTTCCAGCAAGATAGGAGGTATATAAAATATGTTAAGTAAATAGGGAACACCCAGAGTATGTGTGAAAATGCCTTAGGCGCACCATGCTATCGAGCACACATCTATCAAGTTTAAATTATAGGTTATGAGCCTAAAAATGCTAGTTTCATCGAGTTCAAATTCACTTACAAACTGCCTAAGCCTATGGCCTATGGAGCACGGCCCATAAATGGCCCGCGGGCCGTGGCCACTTCAGCACATTATTCCCGTTTTTTATCGCGTTGTTTGATTGAATCATTTTCTGGTTTTATGTTGACGAGAGCGCCTGCGGTGTGGTTTATACCTATCTACTTAATAAAGACTTGGTCACGTGACTCAGGTAGCCTAGCCCCCACATCATTCACCAATTTCTATTTGGCCCTGACTGTTGTTTGAAATCCTTAAACTTCATAGAGACTTCAAAATATTTTGTAAGCAAATGATGGCCGCGTCATCTTCTGGAAATTAATTAATTCCCGTTCCTATGATAATATATCATTAAAAATGGGTTCACAATAAATTTACATTTTCTCCCTATCAGTGAAGTTACATTGTAGAAAATAATGAAATAATGTGTGTATTTATCAAAAAACATTGCAAATTAAACATTACATTATGATTGCCTACCACCCGGCAGTGGCGGATCCAGAAATTTCTCAAGGGGGCAAACCAGTTTTGCTTGCAGTAAAGCCCTAAAGTCTAAAGACTAAAGTCTTGCAAATCGGTATGAACGCCTACCACTCGGCGGTGGCGGATTCAGAAATTTCTCAAGGGGGCAATCCAGTTTTGCTTGCAGTAAAGCCCTAAAGTCTAAAGACTAAAGTCTTGGAAATAGGTATGAACGCCTACCACTCGGCGGTGGCGGATCCAGAAATTTCTCAAGGGGGCAAACCAGTTTTGCTTGCAGTAAAGCCCTAAAGTCTAAAGACTAAAGTCTTGGAAATAGGTATGAACGCCTACCACTCGGCGGGGGCGGATTCAGAAATTTCTCAAGGTGGGTGAACCTTTTTTTTGCTCGCACTACTGCCCGTAATAGAAATGACGGCCACTATTCCCCCTTTCGCATTTTAATTTAAAAACACGTTTTTTCTAAAATGTATTATTCGCTTGTGTAATTAAGTTTAAATTATTATTATTTCATCAGATAATAGATGTGAATCTACCTATAAATCTACCAAAACGTGGTCACTCTCCAGATCCGCCACTGCCCCCCGGGCTGACAGGGTTAGAGCCCCGGTTCTGTAAAAATTTGTTTTTGTTTTTTCAAAGTGGCGAGCATCCAGAGGGAAACACAAGACATCCCCCCCCCCCCCAAATACTTCTAATAATGGCGAAAGTACTGGAATTTTCAGCTCTAAACTAATTAACGCTCATCTCTAGGTTGGCTAATAGAACAAAAAGTCAATATTTACTTATTTATTTTATCTTTTGCCCCTTTCTTCCCCGATGTAAAATCTTACATACTTCAGCTGACTTGTAACCGAACTTGGTTAATCATCGCCGACGTCTGCAACCTGTTACATTGTGTTAATGGCAAGCATAGCTTGTCCACTGTCGCTTGTAACCATAGTAGGCTGACACCGAGGATATGTACCAGTCTGCCAACGGCCATTACTCATGCGAAAACAATACCAACAGTGCTTAAAAAATCATCAGTCAGCGTAATGGCCAGGGTCAATGGACCACTACTACGTCAAAAAGATCATAAAAATGTATCATTAACAATAATGTTAAGTAAATAGGACAAAAAGACATTTTTATTTATCCGAATACGAGTTTTAAAATGGAATAGTGTGAAGTCATTTGGGGTCTGGGATATAAAATATAAAGATCCAAGCCTGGTGGCGACACCAACCAATCTTCTAGACACGGGGGACTATGATGAAATGGAGTTTAGTTTCCAATTTAAAGTAAAAACCCTTAAAACGAGATGGGTACAGATAGACACCACAAAATTATACGAAGGTGCGAGGGCCAACTGTTGACTTACGGCCGATAACTATCTCAAATGTCTTCCTGCACGTATATAAATCTTCGGGGCTGCCTATGAACTTTCATCAAATACCGGTTAGTTGAAGTTTTCGGTATAAAATATTTGTCTATAAGTTAACTGGACGTCTAACACGTTAGCTGTTTATTTGTATCCTTCCGTATTGTCATTTAGGCTACTTTTAAACCGTCATTTGGGGTGTTAGTCCGCCTTATCGTTTTTTTTAGGGTTAGAGGTGACATGGTCGGGAGCCTAACCCACCCCTATATTGGTGGCTTACCTAAATAGATTTTTTTTCTGTCTTGGGTCTTTTTTTTCTCTTCTACCATGTTATATGTACAGTATGTATGGCATGCAGTGATGGATTTGGACATGTGGGGGTCTATGGGAATATTGTGGGGGACTATCGAAGTTGTAGGTCAGTCTAGGGTCATAAAACCGTCATTTCCTTTCATAAAATAAAATAAAATAAAATAGTTGCGATTGAAGTTTTTTTTAAATAGTTTTCAGAAAAATTTATTACAATTATTATAAAAAATTTAAATTTGTGCTTGTGGGTGGCCCTTTTTGTGTGGGGCCCATGGGCCCCAGCTCGAGTGGCGCCGTTCCTCAATTTTTATCAGGGAGGTTTAGGCTCTAATATTTGCTTTTATATAGCCACACCCTCACTACACCAAAAAAAGGCCAATTGTGGGTAATAATGAAAAAACTGAGGTTATTTGAAATGAAATTAATATACAACTTAGTATTATATAAATAAGGAATAAATAGCGTTTTTGTCAACAACAGATTATTCAGATCTACAGCGAAAGCATTGTGTTTCATTTTTTCCCTTACTAAATTAAGTTTTTAGGAAAAAATAATAATTTTAAGGGGCATAAAATAAATCTACTATTAAAATAGCTTTTCAAAAATGGTGTAGTAGCCTAATAAAAAGGTTTTCACAGCTGGAGGTACATGAGGACGCAATAAAATCCGGGCTTATCGTCAATCTGAAAGCTTACTTACAAACGTTTCGTCAACATCTGCGGTAGACATGGTCAGTGGCACTGCGTAGACTTCTAATATTGTATCTCGTAGGCATAGTGGGATCTGTCAGGTTGACCACGGCCTTGGGCCTATCAACCCGGATTCTATTCTACCCATGGACAGATCCAGCCCATTTTGGGGAGAGGGGGGTAGTTGTTTGTCAAAATAGGAAAAACATATGTAGGATCGATTAAATCAGTAAATCAATGAGTAATAAATTAACTTACAATAGATTTACTAAATTTTGGGGGAAGTTACCCCCCTCCCCCGCCCCCCTGTATCCGTCCTTGATTCTACCCCATCATGCGGGTTCGAATCTGGTTTCTGTCAATTTGACCCATAAGTTATCCCCATATCTCCCACTGGCTACTTGCTCGTTTGGAGCAAAGAATGTTCTGTGAAAGAGAGGTGATCCAATGACATGCCCCCGAACAAGCAACCTACACTAATCTCATGCTAATCAGTCTAATTGGCCTCTAAACGCTGAGGTGTCGCTCGAAAAAAAAATGAGGCGCCACTGAAGGTACGTACCTAACCAGGCCTTCAAACCTACAATTACCCAAGAATCTCGTTGATTCAGTTACTGAGCCTGGGTGGTCAATTCAACCTATATCCTCAATTTTCACTTTGAGTTAATGGTTTTCAAAGGGGTGTCGATTCAGGCTCTGTTTTTTTTCTACGCTCCTCCTTCGTACCTAATTACAAATAACCAACAACCAAATATTTGTTGAAAATATTATTATCTTTTCTAATGGTACAACCAGCTGCCATTTTTTGTGGTTGTTCATGAAATAATTTATGCTAAACTGGGCGGTTTTTGGGGCTCTCTTAAGGCAGTTCATCATTCTTTAAGACAGGTGTTCTCATCGTTGCTTATGCTATGAATTATTGCAATTAGCTAGTGCCTCTTTTTGGTAAAGTAAATACAGTAGTTAAATTTTTATTTAAATTAATCATTTGATAAATTGACTCACGAGTTGATAAAAGACAAGCAACCAAGCTTCTATTCGCTATTTATACTTGCGAGTTGTCAAGAAAATCGTATGAAACGGACGAATAGTTCAGGGAGTTAAAAGTTTATTTTTATTTGTTTGAAAATTTTGTGTCACATTTATTTGAAGTAACTTATAATAAATAAATAAGGACTTTTTTTGTTCTATTACTAAGCCAACCTAGCGGAGTTAGGGCTATAAAGCCCTCTCTTACACTCAACTAAGAAAGCCCGGGACCGCCTGCTTTACATGCCCTCCGAAGTATGGCCAGAAAATACTTATAAGACTTATAAGAGTCCAGGTCGGAGGGCAGTGGTCAGTGGCGAGTGCCAAATGGCCCATTTAGAAAAAATCTGCCTATGGAAAGCGTCGGAACGAAAAAAAGTTGGAATATTGAAATATAAAAGGAATTCATAAAAAATTTCCACCTTTTACCTCAGCAAAATTACTTTCCCATCTTGTTCATCTTTTGTTAGCATTTTTGCCTTTCATTGATCTCAGGAAGTTTTTATTTTCAAACTGCTATTGATAATTGAGGTATTTTTTTAAAACATTTATTCATATTGTATGTATTATATTGATTGATATAAAGAAGAGAGAAGGTGCTGCTGGGAAAGATTCATTTTCTTATTTGAAAATGTAATTCTTAGTTACAACACAATAGCGAAGTTTAGGCAATAAAAATAACATTGATTTGCCGTTTAATACGTAACATTCTAAAAGGCACAAAATTTCTAGCTATAGTTTTTTTTTTCAGAAAAAGGTTGATCGTATGCAAACAATTTAATGAAGGTATCCCATTGACCTTTTCTGTTGTCTCACTAAGTAACCTAAAAGGTAATAATGAAGAAACGAAAAAAACATGAGAATTTATGTCAAATTGGTACCTATTATCACTTTTGATAAATATTTGACCGCACATGGGTGGGGAGGGGCAGCTGATCTCCCCTTCCTAGAGGTGCAAAAATAATTCAGGTAAGTAAGTAAGTTCAATTTTTATATTTTTTTCATGATTGGTTTTCATTTTTTAGCGGGTTTTTAAGTACAAATAACGGTTAGTACATAGGCTATTTAGGGTATAATGTGCCAAAAATAAACCAGTATAATATAAATCATCACAACCCTTGCCCCCCCCCCAGCCCGAGCGAAAGTTGTTCCTTGCCGAAGAATCAGAATCAGAATCAGAATCAGAATCAGTATAATCCGTTTAAGTGCCAGGACATAGCTGGATTCACATCGTCAAAAATTGAAGTACAAAAAAAAAATGACTATCACAATAATATTAGCCTACATTACTATCACAATAATATTAGCCTACACTACTATCACAATAATATTACATTAATAATAAATATTACATTAATATTACATTAATAATAAATATTACATTAATAATTTACCACGAGGGTTTCGTTATCAGTGCATAGGCCTATACCTAACTCCAAACTAGTTCATAAAATTCATTTATGGAATATATGGGATGTGTTTTTAATATGTACTCAACAGTTTTTCCAAATTGGGGCAGATTTTCTGTCTGGATTGACCTCGGTAGGGAGTTGTATAACTTAATGGCCAAATTTGGGAAACTACTCTTTGTTTTTGTTAATCTGCACTTAGGGATTTGTAGGTGATGAGCTGTTCTAGTGGGGTAATTGTGAACATCACATCTGTTGCTGAAGTTAACTAGATTTTCCTTTATATATATAAGGCTATTGAGTACATATTGTGCATATATTGTAAGAATACCCAGGGTGGAAAAAATAGGCCTACAAGGCTCTCTAGATCTGCTGTTAGTTATTATTCGCAACACACGCTTCTGTAGTAGGAGTATATCCTTTGCAGCAGGAGCGTGCCCCCAGAGTAAAATACCATAATTTATATGGGAGTGGAATAATCCATAATATGTATTCAGAAGATGAGTTGAAGTAACTTGATTCCTCAACTTTCTGAAGAGGTATGTAATACGACATAACTTTTTACATATTTGATCAATATGGATATTCCAACTTAAAGTTGGATCTAAATGAAAGCCCAGGAACTTAACCGCTCTGTTGTTGTCTGGATATGCCTTTAGTGTCAAAACAAGATGAAGTAGGCGATGATCACCGCCACTTTAAACCCGTAACAAAACTACCAAAATTGTGACCAGCCGTAGAAAAACCAGACGCCACTGCCAGGTACCTTGTTTGTTTTTCACCAATAGATAATGACCACTTTGAGTTAATCACCACACGTTGCGAGCCAACCCTATTATGCCTTACAGCACCTACTTATAACATTTCTGAAACATGATACCACCTATTCTACGATCGAGCGCCAAGCGCGAACCATAGTCCGTCTGCTCACCAGCCATTGTTCGTTGTGCCTGATGGCAATTTCTTTTTTTTTACGAAAAAGGAGTTTGTTTTTGTGATGTCTTTGTTCCTATAGTCCAGACGATTGAGGATTCCAACGAGGACCGAGTTCATTAACGATTTAAGAAACCATTTGTTTTCTGTCTTGTCGATTCTTTATTCAATTAACTTGAGTTGGTTGTGTTTAAATCAATCCTGGTTTTTGCACAATAGGATTCTTTTATAAATTCTTCTGCTGTGTACAATGCTAAATGACTGTCCAATGTTGAGTTTAATGTCATTTTTTTATTGCTTAAGACTTATGGAGCTAACGAATAGGGGCTAATGACCCGTGCTTGATCAGAAAGTGAACTTGTTAACGTTTCGTCAACGGCTCCGGTCGATAACTTCTGTGACGATAACAACTGGATCCAGGAGCCAGAGAGAAAATGGCTCAGTTCCCCAAAAACTGTGGTAGTTGTGTAGGGGGTAAAATGAAAACCATCCTAAGGGGCGGACTCCGGGTGTCACATCGGTCGACAAATTTTGAAAATTCATCGTAGGTTATAATTTTTTTTTTTTAAACGCCACTATTATGCGTCTCGAAAGCATTTGCAATTATATTGTTTGCCTTTAGGCGCCCATTCCACATACTTCAATCGTCAATGAAAAATTGAAAAATGACGTCAAAATGACGTAAATTGACGTGGTAGCAGAATTTTTAGTATGTCTTTAATGTCTGCTAAAACGTCATTTTTCAATTTTTCATTGACGATTGTCGTATGTGGAATGGGCGCCTTAAGGACAATTCCCGTCATGTCTTCGTAAACGTTTTATGGTGCAATATTTTCCAAGGTAAACTTATCAACTGCTAACCGAAATTAGGAGGTTACCTCTTCAACTAAAGTTAATTTAATGTCAGTGTTATATATACCATATAATACTACAATATATTATCAACTGCTTTTAAAAGTCATAAATCATTTTCAAGCTCTATTCCGATTGAAAAATTTGCTTTTGATCCGTGGGGAAACAAAACACTATAAATCGTTTTGATTCGTCTGCTACACAGCTATTGTGAGACTTGCCGTTTTATGTATAAAACAACACATTTTAAATTAAATTTAGTTCATAATTGTAATTTATTGTGAAAATAAAAAGTATTTCTGTTATTAATATGTATTTATTTAAATATCGCGTATGGCGTATGACTGTCGGTAGGTAGCTTACTTTTAGAGTAACATTTACTTGCAGCAGCGTTTACTATAGGAAAAGAAGAGAACAGCTTGAAACACATTCTTTGAAGTCTACTGAAGATGTTGACCGGAGCTGTTGGCGAAACGTTGGAAAGCTCGCCTTCAGTCGGACCAACTCACTAACTTTTATTTGTAAGTTCCAGGCTCTGGCTGAACGCATTTGTAGTTGAATGAATGAATGAATGAATAGTTTATCTTTTTTAAAAACCAATATACAATATAAAAAATCAGTTTTGCCCTATATATTTAGGGGGAACATTATTAATTAAGACTAGTTGATGTAATTGATTTTTTTTTGCTTTGTTAGTTATGCGTAGTATTTTCGATGTCGGGACTTCAGTAGATTTACACGTTTCGAGGTCCCAGGAACAAAAAAAATTGTTTTTTAAGAAATGTCTGTCTGTCTGTATGTATTTATAGCTCTATGATTTATGTTTAATGAGAAATTTGAGACGTGGAGGGGGGGGGGGTGTTTTCCGATTAGATCTTAATAATAAAATGCAGTGGTTTGGGACTCGTGTGAAACAGCCCTAATTCAGATGAGTGTTACGATGGAAACCAAGCCTAATTAGTGATTTCAGCTCAGTTTCGAAGAATATCATGGCGCGCATCTATTTTTCCCGAGAAAAACTCCTGGTGTGGTCTATTCCTCACAGGTTTTTTTATCGGAGCAGGTAGTCGTCGTAAGAGAAAAGGTGTGAGTGACCGAGTAACAGGGAGCCATCTCGTCAACTAAACAAAATAAAACAGACTTTTAAACAAACTGGAGAACATAAAATTATCATGAAAATGCTTCTGGAAGTAGTCTTGAGATCGCCTCTGTTGAAGTCGGTCAGTTGTATAGGGCAAGTATGCAAGGTGCGCATGACTTTTGTGGACAGCGGCGCTTCAAAATGTTTCCATTTGATCATGGCCGTGCCCAGGGGGGTGGTTCAAGGAGTCCGGACCCACCCGAAATAATTTTTTTTATGTAAACCTGTATTGTTTGAAGAATTCATCCATTTATTCATTAATACATTACGTAAAAAAAAAATGGACCCCCCCCCCCCGAAATCACAACCTGGGTACGGCCTTGGATTTGATGACATTCTTCCTATAACTAACTCGTGCCTGAACTTGGTTAAGTCACGCATATGCATTTTTAGCAGCTGAGCCAAACTTCGAAATAACTAAATATAGATCCATTAGACCACCCAAATCAATAAATAAAACAACTTAATTGATTGCAATCAACTTTGTAAGAAACACCAGGTTATTAGGTATATTTAAAATACGAATGCGCTTTAAAAAGTAGGTAGCCAACTGGATATTCTTTGTTCATTAACTATTTAATTTTTGTGTAAAGAATCGGTCATATTATAGGGAAGAGCCGCATCCAAATGTGCCCCATGCGGCTCGCGAGTCTCGCGGTGCCAACCCCTCACCTGGTGCGATGTATAAGTTTTAAGAGTCGCGTAGGAAAGCCCAAAATGGAATACTTCTTGTTTTTTATTTAATTAACTAATTAAATAAAAATTAACTAATTTAATTAACTAATTTGTTAAAATGTTGGTTCATTTAAGTTTTAGGATAGTACTTTATGCATCATATAATCGGGTATTATTAATTTTTGTTTTTTTAGTTTTTTCATTATATTTATAAGAAAGAGCTACGGTACCAAAAATTAAAAATACCCTAATATATGATGCATGATATAGTCTTCTACAACTTAAATGAGTCAAATCTTTAATATTTTGCTTTGTTAGTTAGATAAAAAAAATTAGAAGTCTGTAAAAACAACGGATATGTATTGTAGGCCTACACTCTGAAAGAACTCTCCACTGATACACTCGTTACTTTTTGACTATACCTGTAAAAAACATAATGTTTTATTGTCTTCGAAACTCCAAACTAGATGGAGACCTGATAAAACCATTCGGACTCCACTCATCCACTGAGAGTCACACATAAAACTAAAATACCCGTTCGGCTGTTCATATGCCACTTCTTCAACATTCGGAGATGAATCTTCCACATAAGCTTTCAATGACTTGCTACTATACAGGAGTGTATAAATTTTAAGTCAATAACATAAGTACAATATAAAGTAAAGTAAAGTAAAAATAAAGTTATTTCCTTCAAATTTTAGTTTTACAATGATTTTTGAAGTACAAAATCAGTAGGAAGGGACCCTTTCGGACGAGCCTGTGCTGGGCCTCCTTTTACTATAGCTAACAGCTAATACTAAAAACTAAAACTAAAAACTAAAATATAGCGTTAGGAAAACAAATAAGCGAATAATACAAGTTACCATAACTTGCGATAAGAAACATGCTGATATACTGGGTGGCTGTTACTATAAAAGACTGTTTTGGGATATTTCAGGGTATTGGCTCAGTTGTTTTTTAACTTTAGTTTTGTAACTAGTTAAATTTAATGCCGTTTTAACTGATAGAAGGAGCAAATTGTAAGCTTTTACCGATAGAAAAGAGTGTGAATGCTGAAACAAGGTAGTTCTGAAAGCTGGGGTTTTGAGGCAGCTCTCTTCAGACAATCTGGTTTCTTGTGAGTGTTGTATGAAGTCTACAGTAACGTAAATCTTTATTACCTGAGAAAGTATACAATATTTTAGTATTAAGCGTTAGGATTTTCCCGTGGCGGGCCCCTCAAACTAAGAAAAATTACTAATATATAAACTAACTTAGAAACTAATATAAAAATACTAACTTATTATAAATACGGTAAAAAATAATAATCGTTGTATATAAAATTTGTTTTTTTAGAAATGATCAATGAAATATATAGAATAATCAATGAAGACGATATGTAGTAAAATAGTAAAATATGTACTGTTTGTACAAGACTATATACATATATATGTATATGTAAAATATAACTGTCTAGTCCCAGTCTATGCCAACTGGTGTATTTGGGCCCAAATCTGAAATTAAAAGTGGAAAAATAGAATTTTCAACTTGTAACTTAAGTTAGGAGGACATGCTACGTAGAAAATGAGCACCCCAAAATTTGTTGTTTTTATTGACTTTTTATTTAATTAACAAAGCAAGTCATTAAAGATTTGGCTCATGGAAATTGTAGAAAGCTGCTTCATGCATCATGTAATAGGAAATATTAAATTTTTTGTACCTTAGTTCTTTCATAAATACCAGAACGGCCTAAAATTACGCGTATTCTGGGATTTTTGAAGAACTACAAAACCGAAAAGTAAAAATTCCCGATTATATGATGCACGAAATATTCTTCTACAATTTAGATGAGCCAAATAATAACTTGCTGAGTTAATTAAATAAAAAATGAGAAGTACTTAATTTTGGGGTGCCAATTTTCTACGGGACATTTAGCACTTCAAAGGCGTACTTATGGGGGGTCTGGGGGGGGGGGGGTACCTGTTCCGGTCTTCTCGCATTCTCATGACGTGTCTCAGCCATCTTAGACGCTGTGATTTTGTAAAACGTACTATGTCCTCTGCATTGTGTATTTCTGCAATTGACGACCAAATAATCAGTTGCGGGAATAGAACTTCGAGGGTAATTTAACCATCCTATTATTTCCGTCCGATTTTAGGTACGACCTTGTATACGTACCCAAGGGGGGGCAAGGGGGCCATGCCCCCCCTAAGTTTGATAAAAAATAATAAATAATGTAAGAGTTTTAGATAAAACTACTAAAATCACTACGGATGTACTATTTGGATGTATCATTTATAAAAATTTTGTTCTTGCCCCCCCCCCAAAAAAAAAATTAAATCCTGGGTATGGACCTGACCTTGTGCCCTTCTCCCCCCCCCCTGATCGCCAATGGCTACGCCACAGCACAGTGGTCAAATTCATAACTATTTGGAGACTCGTGTAAAATGGTCCTTACGCATGCCTAGCACCCACTTATGTCTTCGTGCGGTATGGGCAATTCGATCCCGGTTGGAGATGGGCAAGTGAGTTCAATAATTGGGCTTCAAAGTTAAGAGCGATGGGAGCGAGTGGTCAGCGGGGCCACGGCGGCAATCAGGTGGCGCCCGCCGCGCCGCCCGCCGGTCCACTAGGTCGGCGACCAGCGCCTAAACCGACATTCCAACTTGGGATATCCGTCCCTCTGCTTTTCGAGGGACGGAACCATGTTTTTGACGTAGAATGGGACGAGATGGGACTGGTGCGTGCCTATTGTCTTGTAAGAACGTACTCGAATGATGCAATATGAATTAAATCGGACTCTGAATGGGGAAGAACATATAAAAATACAGCCCTAGGTCCATTGGGGCGCATCAAGCCTTTTCGTCAGCGGCGACCACACATTAAATGTCACTCCCCTCTCTGAAGCTCCTGATATAGTTCGCTATAAATGACAAAGAACGGCCGAAGGGGGGGGGGGGAGGGGGGTCTGCGGGTTTCCCCCGCGTTAAAATTTTTAAATTATAAGCGTGAACTAGTAGGTTTTTAGGCATATTACATGTAGATTTCCCACAGGGAAGGGGCTCCTCCTGATTTGTCCCTGTGGGTCGCAAATATTTGTTTTTCTCTCATAAATGCGGTGTCTCTATGGTAGGCAGCACCTACATTTTTTATCACATTTTCTCAAACTGTATATGTCCTAGTATCTGGATTGTGGTGAAGATTTTTTTTTTTTGGGGGGGGGGAGGGGGATCCGGATTTCATGCATCGTCAATATAAAACATTTTGCCCGCTTACTAGTACCCCATATGCCCTTATAAATCTATAATGAGCTGACGTTTCAGCAATACCAATCAGTCGCTAATCTTCCAGCAAGTTGCTTTATGCTTAAATATGACTTAATCCGTTTCAAGAGTTAAAAATCAGAAAAATTGGATATTTCACAAAACTTGCGGGGGGTCCAGACCCAGCGGAACCCCCCTCCAACCCCTCCTAGCTACGCCACTGTGTCTGGAATAGTTAATTTGTGTCTTTGGACTTGGTGGTATGAGGTTTTTCCCGCATGGTACAGCATTTATAGCAGCAACCCCATGTATTTATAATACTTATAGTTACATACTCGTATATAAGATATATGCATGTCTTTTCCAATTAATAATGATGGATCTAGTTGAGGGAGCTTAACTAGATTTTCTCCCCCTCCCCCCCCCCCTGACGTCTTAAAGACCTTTGGCCTAATGTGAACCCAGTAATTCGTACATCAAACTACCAATTAGAGATATCCATAAACCGCAGACCCGGATCCCCTTATTACAACTGACAAAATCTCATCTCAAAATGATGCTCATTTACAGGCAAATTAGAAACAAACAAGAGCCATTACTGACTTTAATCATAGAAATACATAATTGGCTACCTCTGATATTTTGAATAGGCATGGGGGAGTGCTTTTGTGGTTGTATTAGGTCATTAGGTGACTGAGACCTTAGCTTGCTACAAACCAGTAACATTTTCCGAAATGCTATAAAAAGGAGTAGTTACTTCTGAAGGTTAGAAGTCAGTTTTTATGGGATTTGCGGAACGATTTAGATGAGGGTCTTGGATTAATTGGGACAAGTAAGCGAGACTCGGCCTAATACCGTATGGAGTACATGTAGTAAAGAAGTATGCCCCCTTATGCCCCCTCCTAAAGCGCATTGTAGTAATAAATAATTTTCCAGATCTAATAGATGTTAGGGTCAACAGTGTAAGTGGCTTGGTTGGTAGAATTCATCGTCGTCCCATGCCCCTGTCCTCTCTATGGTCTTCAGAGTTCATTCTCTATACAATATGAAATGAAATGAAATTATATTAAGCGAGCTTTAGCCCCGAAGGTCTACTCTACCACCCCCGGCAGCCGCTGTAGTACATTAGACGAGTGCCTAAGTATCTAGACTTGGTCCGTTCACGGATCATAAGTAACCCGGTTCCACAACCGCTGCATGGCTTCCAGAGTTTCTCCTTTAAAGACTCCAATCCGGCTGCTGGAGTAGTACACTAGAAGAGCGCCTTAGTGTCCAGACTTGGTCGGATCACGCGCGGATCATAAGTAACCCGGTTCCACAATATCTGCATGGTCTTCAGAGGTTGTCCTCTAATGGCTCGGTTCCGGCATGGTCTCCAGAGTTTGTTCTCTATACAATAGGCTCCGTTGAGGCAGCCGGAGTAGTACATTAGACGAGCACCAAAGTATCTAGACTTCGCCGGATCACAGATCATAAGTAACCAGGTTCCACAATATCTTCATGGTGACATGGTCTTCAGAGTTTGTTCTCGAATGGCTCCGTTCCGGCAGTGGGCGTAGTACATTAGATCTTGACTTGGTCGGATCACGGATCATAAGTAACCCGGTTCCACAACAGCGCATGGTCTTGAATGTCTGCTACCACGTCACCGTATTTGTATTTTGCCCTAGCCGGTCGGTGGAATATGCGCCGAAGTATCTAGACTTGGTCGGATCACGGATCATAAGTAACCCGTTTTCACAGTAGCTCCATGGTCTCCAGAGTTTGTTCTCTATAAACTCCGATACGGCAGCTGGAGTAGTACTTTAGACGAGCGCCTCAAGCAATGCCTCTTTTGAGGAAATAAAACTGTATTGTATATTGTATTTTTTCGGTTGTTTACAAACGTTTGAACGCAGGAACCACCTTAATAAACAAGCTGGAAGTTTTGCTAAACCCACTGCAAAGGTATTGAGGTTCATTTGTGACGTCATTTTGTAGATGGCAGCACCAGTTGCAATGATATCAAAGCGTTGATTTTTCCATAAGCCTCAATACTATTTTAAAATTATTTTTAATTACGTATTATTTTAAAGTGATATTTTTCTATAAATCATGGAGAATATATATATTAAATTATAAGCAGCGAAATAAGGTACAGGCATAGTAAAAATAATATAAAAAATATTAAAAGAATTAATTAGATGCTAAGAGGCTTTCACATGCAAACGGCGGCCATTTTGAATAATATGGATATCGGTTTGTCGTCAGCGAACCTAGTGACCAAAACTGTCCCTACAGAACCTCATTGAGCTCGTGGATCTTTTCCGAAAACCCAAACGCATGGTGTTGTATGGACTTTCGAGCACCTGTATTCGCCTATAGACCAAAAGAACACAAATACAGTGGCCCTAGGAAACAAATACGCATAAAAAATACCACTTAAAGCCTTAAATCTATGCGATATTTGCACCAGAGACTATTACAGAAATTGACCAGTATTCTCACCGCTGAACCAGACATACAACTACAATAGGTTTATGGCGTATAGGGGCAGAGGTCTCAATATGGGGCTCCAGGTCTGAAGATATTTGTAGAGTTGCTACCTGTTATGGTGGGTGACAAGTATCTTTCTCAGGCCCGAATCGTAAATTTCGGGACCTCTTCCTCATTTCACGGTCATGTCTTACGCAATTTGGACAATATCCCGACATTTTTTTTTCTCAGCCGCTTTTGTAGTTTATATCTTTGGCGCTAATGAATTCCGCTGGCTCCTACTCGTTTTTAAAACCGTCCTCTGTCATCCTTTTTGTTTCTAGTCAAATTTCAGAAGTAATTTATTTTCATGGAAAAAAAATGTCAGATGATAATCTATACGAATTCCACTTTTTCTGTTTCTTTTGCGCTTTCATTAGGCTATCTTTCACATTTTAGTAAGTTAGACCTCTCCTAAGGTCTAACACTAGAGAGTATCACCTGGGACGGATCCAGTCCGTTGGGGGGGGGGGGGGGGTAGTTGTGAGTCAAAATGGAATGCATAAACTATAACGTAATTAATTTAATTTCTTACTCAATTTGGGGGGGGGGCACCTACCCCCTTGCCTCCCTTCTTTATCCGTATTTGGGTATCACTTACTGATCGACTGATTCTTGCTTTGAAATGCAATGCCAAAAATTTACAATGGATCAATAGGCACATGAAAATCAACTTTTTATGTAAACAATTTTGTAGTTTAAAAAGGCTTTCACGGCCGGAGTTATGTGACGTAGTAAAAGAATCCGGGATGATAGACCGTGGTCGTTCAGAAAGCGTACTTCCAGTTGAGTTGCTGCTGAGCCTCCAAGACACGATCTTAGCAGTCTACGCAGTTCCACTGAAGATGTAGACCGCAAATAATGACGAAACTTGTGGGAACTACGCCTCCAAAACAACCACGTCTTATCATCCCGGATTCTACTTCGGCTTCTATAGCCATGTGGTAGCGGGCTTGTGGTTGTGCCAGTCTCTACGCGCCATGCAATCGGAGACGTGTCGTAACTCAGCACGGGTACTAACCTACAGAGGCGACTGAAGAGGTCAATTGGATACATTCATTAATTTTTTTGTATGTCATTAACCTTTTTCTAAAAAAAAAAAAAAAAAAAAAACTCCTTCGGCACAATTTTATAGTTGATTATTGAAAATTTTCATTAGCCTAATCAAATGCTTGGTGAGACGGTGACAAGTTTGCTGTGCACTGGAGTTGAATTTTAAGAAGACCACTTCACTGATTACCATTAAGAACAACAGTAACCGCTTCTTCTGGCACCATAATCTCTCGCATTTGGTCCATAAATTGAACTTGTGCCAGTCCTGACAAGTTGCCCATGACAAGGTCTTCATATAATTCTAGGTGTGCTTCCCACCTAGGATAACTATGGTGACACTGTCACCCTGTCATCGCCGCGGCATCTGTCACCGTGACAAATGTCACGATGATGAGAAAATGAGTTAGGTAATGAGTGTTGGAATTGAAGCCTATATGCGCTACATTTTTTTGAGGTTCCATTCGTAATTTTTGTGAAAATCATTATTACGAAAAATATAAAACATTTTCAATTGCGAAGCAATAACTCCATTTCAGAAGTGCAATTTATTGGGAACAAAAAAATGAATCCGGCTCACGAATGTGCTATAGAAATATCATCTAGGTTCTACGAAAACAATGGTAACGTGTCTAAATTGGTCATAGCAATTCATGGGCATGCCCATTAGGTGTGATAGGTACATCCAATAGTGATGGAAAAGAATTCGAGGAATTTGTTGCAGAAAGTATCGGTAGGTATACCTACATATATGCATCACATGTGGTGACTCCGTCCAACTGAGGACGGGCAGGGTAAATTGGCTAGCTCTGCTATCAAGTTTTACCTTATCCCAAAGTATTCCAGTAATAATATAGCTGGAAACATATGGTAGGAATCTCCTCCGGACAACGTAAAGGTACAGTGCCGGATTAACCTATGGGCGCTTGGGCACAACCCCCCCCCCCCCCCCCCCGAATGAGATATTTTTAGATTAAAATATAAAAAAAATAGAAATTAAAAGTTTTGAAATTGGCGGGAAATAGTGTTATTTTGTTGTTATTATTATTATTTTTTTTTTGCTGCAATGCTGGTAGGTAAATTTATGAATTTTAAAGGAGGTTGCAACTTGTACCAGAGGCTGACAAAGCGACCTGCTATCGCCCCCCTCCGCCCTTTGGAAGGCAGATTCTTTGCCTCTAAAATCTAAGTGTTACTGCACTCAAAATACGTAAAACCCCACTATTTCAGCCCTATTTTTCAAAAAAATTCTCCAGGGGGAGACCCGAGGCCCCCGGGCCCCCCTTGTTAGCAATTATTTCAGGTCTGTTTTCGCTAAATTTCTCCCGCGTGGGTTACCCTCGGGTCCCCCTTCATATCCTCCGAACCGAACTAAGGTTAATTTAAAAGCTGCATACGCCCATGAGAACGGCTTTCCCCATTTTATACACTTTTATCGAAATGGGTGGAGGGGCGCCAAATTATGCACCACCCTCTTCGAAAACCTATCGTTACGCCACTGACAAGTGCCTCCCCCTTTTATGAGGTCTGGGACCAGAGGCGGATGCAGCGACCGGCACTGCGGGCAATTGCACCCCCCCCCCCCTTTGGACAGCAGTTATATTCTTTGCCTCTAAAATCTAAGTGTTACAGCACTCAAAATGCGCAAAACCTCACTATTTCAGCCTTATTTAAAAAAAAAAAAGACCCCCGGAACCCCCTTGTCCATAATTATATTGATTCTTCGTAATATGTAAGCCTTCTTGCCCTCAAAATACGTAAAACCCCAATATTTCAGCCCTCTTTCTCCTGAGCAACTTTTATGAAAATGGGTGGAGAGGCGCCAAATTATACCACACCTTCGAAAACCTATCGTTACGCCACTGACAAGTGCCTCCCCCTTTTATGAGGTCTGGGACCGCCTCTGTGTTGGACCGCCTCGTTCGCCTCTGGTTTGCACCCACGCCCCCCCTCCCATATCTAGTGCCCCCCCCAGGGGTTAATCCGGCAATGTAAAGGTAATAGGTAAGGCTATATGGTAGAGGAAACACGTCCTGAAACTAATTTCAAATATCAGCACTAATTTGTGCTGTAGAACCGGAAGAAGGAGAAGAAGAAGAAAGAAGAGGAAGAAGAAAGAAGAGGAAGAAGAAGAATGCAATAGACAGGGAACTTATGATGTAAGAAAAAAAACTGGCAATTACCATGACAACGCACGCTGGGGTCAAGTGTTTCGAAGAGATATATGTCCCCCTAAAAATCCCAGTCATAAAACTGCATGGGGGTTGTTGACACAGTGTCCAATCGTGTTAAAAGCCTTGCAAAAAGAAAAACAACCTTTCGGCACCTCTGTTCTATTTGGCACGATATTTACACCAAAACGCGGCGCCACCCAGTCAACAAGGGCCGGTATTGGTGTCTGAAAAGGTTGCTGCATGAAAGGAGTAAGGCGTGAGAATATTTTGATCATTATTGTTCAACTTGAAAGGGTTAATCCACAAATATTCGCCACACACACCGACGAGTATCGAAAAGTAAAGGCTAAACCGATCGTCGGCGCCCTTTGATGGCGACCTATGTCGTATGTCGAGTACATAGGACATTAGTTCTGTCCAGGCATGATTAGTACGCTAAGCGCCCCGTACCTGCTCTCTAAGAAGACGGGTTCTGTAATGTTCCAGCCTGGTTATGATTTTGATTTTAAGGCTGGGATTGGGTATAGCTCGTTTGTTGAGTGTCGGGGGATCTGTTGGCGCCACCTTAGCCCTATGGGGGGTGGTCTCATTGTGCTTTAGCCGCCTGTTATAGAGGCTGTGTTAGACCTAGACAAGATATACAGTCCTGATCTAAATTCCGATCGGTTTCTGACATTACAAGATAACCTGGTCTAATCTATTAGACAGACGTTTAAGACATGGTAGGATGTGTTGTCTTAAAGTCTCATACTGTAGTACAAGGGTAACCCTGAGTTAACCACCACATTGTTAATGAAAATACATCTGATAACAATAAATTATAGATCGCAGAGCATCTACCAACTTCGTCGTCGTGCTCAGGCATTGAAGGTAATGGTAAAGGCCCCCGCTATTGAAAAACAATCAAATTAACAAGATATATCCATTGAAAGAAATGTTCCTCTACATTTTTTATGTTGTAGGTGAGGCGTGACTCGTACCCAAACTTGGTGAAGTCATGTGACATTCGACATTGTATCAATGGTGAGCTGGTCTCAGCTTGTCCATTATCGCTAGCAGTTCATGTAGGCTGATATCGAGGTTGTGTAACAGTTTGTCAGTGGCCAAAAAAGCATACAAAAAATATATATATAAATAATTTCTAAAAAAACATGGGGTCGTTGGCATTGGGCAAGGACCAAGGACGGATACAGGGGGGAGGGGGGTCCCCAAAGTTTAGTAAATCTATTGTTAGTTAATTTGTTAATTTGTTACGCTCGAATTTAATCGATACTACACATGTTTCTTCCATTTTGTTTTTGGGGGGCCCCCCAAATATGGGCTGGATCCGTCCCTGGCAAGGACCAATGGATATGTAGACCTAGGTCCATAAAAAGCTATTAAGGGACCTATTATTATTATTATTGTTTCCTATTTATAAGTAGTATAAGTAAAGCTTTTTGATGGCTGAAATTTTTGATTTCGAGATTTCAGTTAATTTACACCTTCTGAAATTTAATTAAATTAAATTAAATGAAAAACGTCTTTATATTAGGCGGGTTTTAGCCCCGAAGGGCTACTCTACCTATTTTGGTTTACAAATTACTACTCAAATAATTAATATACAACACATTTTTTCCATTAAACAAAAACAAAATCAAATCAAATGTATTTATAACTCTATCAAAGTACAGGCCCCAGTGCCCCAAAAAGTGGTTTTTACGCAATTTTATTTTGATTTTGATGAAAATCGGCGAGGAATTACTATATTATTAATTTATTATTATGAGGCAATTGGATCAAAAACCAAAGAAGCAGAGGTACAGCCTCAGCGGGGGCTCTTAGAACAGGTTTGGGGAAGGTTTAGTGTCACCACCCTTATCAGGTTTTTTGTCTTATTATAGAATACGGGCGACTTCTTATAACCTGCTAGCTACCAGGCCTCAGTTAGTCAGTTACCATATGCGGGTCTATTCGTTTGGGATAGTCGGCGTTTTGAAGCAAAACAATTAGAATCGGTTCTTCGAAACTATGTTTTTATTTGCTTTTGCCGCCCCAGGTGGGGAGGGTTATGTGGCATTTGACTTTTTTGGATTTTTTCGCTCTAGAGGAATGGGAAGAAAGCAAAAAAAAAAGTTTTTTATTCCTCTCTGGGCATCGTGATGTTACCATCTACACAATCTAGCAGACATTTATAGTCATTCGGTGTTCGGAAGAATTTCTAAGCCAAACTCATGAAAAAAAAACGCACATTACTAAGAATTATTTTCGTTAAGTTCCATATTAAATCAAAAATATCAATGAAATTACAAAAAATATAAAAATAATAATAATAAAAATAAGGCAGTAATTCGACGTTCGTTTGCATAGTAAACTACTGCGCTTTTCTTCATATATAATGCGCAAAATTCACAAAATAAGCACCTAATATTCAGTTATTCAGCTGAGACCCTAACCAAATATTCCGTATTCGGTCAGATCACTATTGGTGCTGACATCTCTACTATCCAGGTCTTGGATTTGAGTCCCACTTTGTCCAGATTTTACTCCTTTCCTTTCTTCGGATACAATGTTCAGAAGAGGCCTTCTCAACCTAACTTAGATGAGTTAAGGTTTCCCCGGAACTAGCAGAAGCTATGTCCCAGCTGTGGCCGCAGTGTTTTGTCCTAGCCCCGGATACGTTAAGTGAGTAAGTAACCTAAGTCTATTAAATGACTGCATTATGCAAAATAAATAAATAAATAAGGACTTTTTGTTGTTCTATTACTAAGCCAACCTAGCGGAGTTAGGGTTATACAGCCCTCGCTTACACTCAACTAGGAAGGCCCGGGGCCGCCTGCTTTACATGTCCTCCGAAGCATGGCCAGAAAATGTAGGAAGTGTAGGACTCGAACCAACAACCTTTCGGGTGAAAGTCAGAGTCCGTACCACTACTCTACATGTCTTGACCATGCACCATTACTGTAATAATAAAAAAATATAGTTCACAATTAATTATCAATTTTTTTATAGGGTATGTCCGTGATATATGTGTCATTGCGGATTGTGCTGACATGGTTGGGCAAACACTTGACCGATTTTTGCTAAGCAATGCGTTTTAGACAAAAGTGCTAATTCAACGGCTTCGTTTTCTTCATCCCTCATCCCCTGCAACGTCCTGTATGTACAAGTGAAGCCCCCTATCAGTCCAACTTAAGCGCACCCCTTTTTATTGGGTGTGGACTTGCTAGATAGGGCATCGATCGGCTCGTTTTAGTTCTCGTAAATTTCCATAATTAATTCTATATTTATAATTTTATAATTATTTTCTTAGTGACATGTACTAGGGTAGTGTTGCATATATTTTCATCTGTTAGAAATACACTTATGAATATTGAATAATATTGTGTTCTGCTTAATAGTGACCTATGTGTTATTGCGGACTTATGTGATGAATCAGTAGAATCCGGGATGATAGGCCGTGGTCATTCTGAAAGTATACTTCCAAACGTTTCGTCAACAGCTGGGGTCGACATCTTCAGTGGAACTGCGTAGATTGTATTTCGGAGGCTCAGCAGCAACTGAGCTGGAAGTACGCTTTCTGAATAACCACGGCCTATCATCCCGGATTCTACTGATTCATCATGTAACTCCGGCCGGGAAAGATTATAGAGGGCTTACAACTTCACTATGGGCTTCCGCATTAATAAAATCATTTTTATTTTTTATTTTTTAGAACACGCGCATGCCTCCCTATAATGTGGGTCCAAATTAATATTATGTTCAGGTATCAGTTGAAATTCAATGCATCGCTTATGGCTAAAAGTTTATGATTAACAGCGCCCCTGGCGGACAAATATGAGAAAAATCCACCCCATTCTATAACCCTGATTAGCAAAGCAAATAAAATATACTCACGGGATGACTGCGATTTCTTTAAACACATGGGTTAAAATGCCATCTCGAAAACTGGACGGTACTGCCATATAATGCAAGACTGCAGTGCAGTAATTTTTACCGTCTTGCCGAGACTTTTCAAAAGCAATGCGATGTCGGGAACCACCCTTATAATGTATGTAGTTTATTCTCTCCATTCTAGGTTCCAGAATCTGAATGCCGCGGCAGTTTTAGACTCACGTTTAGATTCTAGAATGAAGGTTTCCCTGTCGAGAGTGGGAAGTTCAATGTCAAATATTTGTATTAGGAAATAGTTACCAGATAAAGTAGATAGAACTGGATTTTTCCTTCAGGGACTCTTGGCAACTCAAATAAAAACGGGGACTGCTGACCAAAGTAAATAAAGAAAAATGAGGGCTAAAGACAAAGAAAAGAAAGAGAATTCTTAATAATTTTAAGAAGGAAAAAATTCCGCCGTGTATATTCCTCAAAGGCTCACCTTCTATGGGCTGGAGAAAGGAAATGGGAGTAGAATAGGGTAAAAATTTTCAGAAGTCACAGTGACCTCTTGAAAACTTTTATTGGCATGCGACATTCAAAGACTTCACAATATTACATTTTTCCTTGAATTTATTTTATTGTGTGTTTGGCGCTTTTTACGTAATTAACGAGTTGTTCAGCATTTGATATATGAGGCCTAAATTTATCAGTGGGGTTTTCGTCCCCCATCGTTGCTACTCAATAACTGCCCCTCACGTCACCATTTAGCACCTAAAACATATCTGAAGCTTCAAAGTATCGACAGATAGGTTTCTCAGGAAAATAATTGTTCATGACAATTAAATTTTTTTGCACCCAAAACCAAACTACAAAGGGGCAAGCGAACTAGTGAGTATTTTTTCCACACTGCTAGCAACTGAGGTGATGTGATTTAAAAAAAAAAAAACTATTTGGAGCTTTTTTTTAGCTGTTTTTTTTTAGTTCTTGGTGGGTAAAATCTTCCAAAATTGAGTTAACCCAACATAGTTCGGAAATATGACTTCTGTAAACCTACATGCCCAATTCCATCAAAGTCTATAGAGGTGTTTGCCCAAAAATCGACGACCAGATAGACATTTCGTAAAAACCACCCTTTTGGGTTCCTGGGACCTCAAAACCTACAAATCCACTGAAATTTCAATATCCGATCGTCACAAAGTTTTCCTTATGCCTTAATAAATAGAAAAGCAAAAATTTCGATGTTCCCCTTAAAAGTATGAGTTATGGATTTCCGCGACGCATTTTCTTCAAAGACATACATATGGGACGCGGTTTTTATCTTTCGGAATATTTAATGAACCATTTGAAAAGAATGTTTTGAGTAAGTGTGAACGGCAGAACATTATCAGCCCTTCCTAAGTCGGCCCATTCAAAACCTTGCCTGTGTTCATGGAAGAAACATTTCGAGTTAAATTTTACGAGGGATACTTTTTACTTGGAAGACTTCTATATTACGACCAAATATTTAGCAAATTATAAGCTTAATATAAGTGAGGACAGTCTCTTTACCCTGCCATCGTAGATTAGTACTTACGTAGAGGACTCTTGAGCTCGCCCTTCCCTGGGGCGAAACGCCCCAAGTTGGGACGACGGGTTATTTACTTTTTTGGTTGCCAGGTCTCACCTCACAGTGATAGGGTTCTTATCTGTGAAAATCGATTTTCTCTGCATAGAAACGGCACATCTGCGAAAATTTAAATTTTTATGAATTTATTTTTGTTTTTCAGCTAAGACCTTTTAGCTTTTACAACCTAGTATTGAGGTGGATGTCTTTCAGCATTCATTACAATGCCAATGGGGTCTTCACAGCTCGTAGGATTTTAATTGTTTCAAATTATATTTACAATTAGGTTTCTTTATATCGTCATATTGGGGAATTAGAAGCAACTTTTATAAACAGGAAATTTACAAAAAAAAAAAAATTCCTAACAATTTTTTGGCGGTTTATCAGCCTTTGCTTGAGCAAGTACGAAGCACTATTTTATACAGTGCCGGATTACCCAGTGGGTTGCAAAGCCTTCAATGGCTTCAAGGGCCAAAAATAAAAATAACCTACAAAAATAATTCATAAGAAGCTTTTTTGAAACGCTATGTAACTTTTAAAATTTGGCACCATAAATCGACATTACGTGGCAGCAGACAATTTAATTTGTATTACTAGCCTCCAAGTCCAATATATAGCCCAGTGCTCGGTTCTTAGTTAATTCAGCACTGATTTTATTCCTATTTTTAACCATTGCTATCTTTTTTCAATTCATTTTAAGGCAAGCAACATGCTAAGAAAATAACTTTAACAGAATTTGAACTCGAGTCTCCACCATAGCAAGCTAGTTGCCCTCAGCACAGAGCAAAAAGATATCAGTGCAAAAATGCAACATATACAAACAAACTTTAAGGCTGCGAGTGGAAGTGCAAGTAGACAATCTGTGCCGATATTGTGTGATGAAGGTCGTAAGTGGATGTCACATTCTCGCTGAGTGCCATGTGATCTGGCGCCCCAGACTTGAACATCTGGGGGCGCTGTTTGCTATTGACGGTTTGGCTCCAGTGGTCCAACCTGCTGCCATAGCGAGATTCGCAGAAGCAGTAGAACTCGACTAGTACGACTGGGGGACCTGGGTCCCGACTCTAGATCATACTTACATGCTCTCAGAGCAAAACGATGTCAGTGCAAAAATTGCAACATGTATAAACAAACTTTAAGACTGCAAGTGGAAGTGCAAGCGGACAATCTGTGTTGATATTGTTTGATGGAGGCCGTTAGTGGATGGCACATTCTCGCAAAAAGATATCAGTGCAAAAATTGCAGCATGTATAAACAAACTTTAAGACTGCAAGTGGAAGTGCAAGCGGACAATCCGTGTCGATAATGTTTGATAGAGGCCGTAAGTGGATGGCACATTCTCGCAAGAAGATATCAGTGCAAAAATTGCAACGTGTATAAACAAACTATAAAAGGCTTCGGTGCGTGCATGATCCTTGCAGCAATATAAGGTGCGATTGGGCTAACGCTATCACAATAACCTACAATCCAAACTTAAATATAAGTTAGGTTGTTTATTGCTATACAGCTTTATGAATCAGCCTGACGCTATTTCCCCGTCCGCCATTCGTGTTTCATGACAGCCTTTTTCGTGTCTAGCGGGCGTTGAAGTTCCCATAAGAAATTTCTTTCTTTCACCATTTCGTGTTTTTTATGCACCTTCTAGAATTTTATACCACAATTTTCACAGTTCGCTCATATTTTTTTATTATATTTTTATCTAGTTTTCATTTTCCTACCGCGGCATTAAAACTATCAAAAAAAAGGTTGACATACTCGTACCGACGTCGACAGTAGCTGTAGCGACGCTTTCAATTCAGCCGCGGCCTATTAGCCCAGATTGTCGCGTTCATCACAAAAATATTGATGCGGTTTCAACTGCGCTTTGGGGTAACTTATGGTTTTTTCTCTTTGTTTCAGGCAAATGTTCCCGCAGATGAAATTTCGAGTCTCAGGCCTAGACGCTAAAGCGAAATACATCCTCCTCCTAGATATTGTAGCTGCCGATGATTATAGATATAAGTTCCACAATAGGTAAGTGATTACTTTTCTTTACTTTAGCTGGCTCTACAGGCCATTAAGAACCTTCACCACTGCAACCACGTTTTCCGCTACTCGTCTCTTTTTACTTAAAATCATGCATGACTATCAAGATCGATTTACCCTCCTGACGTCAATTTTAAAATAATTTATCAAGCATCTGTTTTATGTTTTGGCCTCTTTTGGCATCTTCGATTTTAGTTGTTCTCGCAGATGTATGAATTTGTTGAAATTGATTCATTACTGCCTCATATTCTTCTTCTCCCTCCTCTTTTCTATTCTTCTATATCTTCCAACTTCTCAACTTTAACGACCTCACTCGTGAATTCTTGTGAATGACTTGCTGTGCTCGAAGTCTCCCATGAATCTTCCTTTTTATACTTTATTCGGGCTCCAACTACTAACCAAGGATACTGCATAAACTTAGGTCAACTAAACCGCTTCTTCGTTGTCAGCGTTTGCATCAACTACCCCTACCTTTACGACTTTTACTTCTTCATTTATTCTTCCAACCATTTCATGACTTGCCTTGCTCAACCTCAACCATGGTTCTTCCTTTGGTGTCCGAATTGCAACGAAAGTTGCTACACCATCCCAAGCCAACGAAACCGTTTCTTCGCTGTCAACGCTTGCATCTACGGGTCCATGACTCACCACCACGACTACGTCTTTTAATTCTTCTTTATCTCCATTTTATTCAGTTTTTCCAGTTGGCGGAGGTGGCTAATAATGGGCAGAGCAGATCCTGATTCGGTAATACCCAACCGAATATATCGTCCAAGCCTCCAGCCAGGTCCGGAGAATTGCTAATCGAATTTTCTTTTTTCCAGCCGGTGGATGGTCGCGGGAAAGGCGGATCCAGAAATGCCCAAGCGAATGTACATCCACCCAGACTCACCTAGCACAGGAGAGCAATGGATGCAGAAAGTCGTGTCCTTCCATAAGCTCAAACTGACCAATAATATCTCAGACAAGCACGGCTTTGTAAGTACTGTACGTTCAAATTATCAATTTTTTATTCTTTTTACTTTTAGTTAATTTTAAGTTACAGTTTAGAGTTCACAATCAGCTCCTCTTGGAAAATGCTCCTTAAGCTCAGTAATGTCAATCTCACTGTGACAATCAACAGGACCTGGTTTTAGATAGTTACACTTAACGTGCTGTACAGTAGTTAGCGGGATACTGGCCATTTTTCTTACCTAGCTGTCGTCACCAAAGCGGGACAATCTCTCACCCGCAGATACCTTTTTGAAAAAAGGCATTGTCTATAATATATTCTCACCAGTTTTCCTCAATTTATTATGTCGTAAAGTCGTCATCCAGTATATTTCGTTTGTTATAATTTTTATATGATACACGTACAAAAACAAATATGAAAACACCTAGAGACTGCAGCTAAAACCCCAAATATTTCTCGATAATATCTCTACATCATCTGTAAATTTCCTGTTTTAAATCAGGTTCTATACCTTTTTGATTCATTAAACTGTAAAGATACAGTAAGAAAAGTTGACAAGGTACAGACTTACTGTGATAGGTTATAAAATCAAAAGCTGGTGAGAACTGTGTTGCTCGACGGGTTGTCCCGATTCTTTAATTTAAAAAAAATGTATTTCATCTCTATACGAACACAAGTTTTTCCTGTTAACTGCTGCCGAGTTTAAAATCAGTAAGAAAAAGCTTCATTTTTTTCCTTTGATGAATTGCTGTTTTGTTAAATGGCAATAAGTAGCCTATTTCTGTACCTACATTATTGACGACAGCCCATGTTATATAATATAATATGTGGGGCCCACCGACAGTCGCCCCTCCCTCAAAACTAAAAAAAGAGTGCATTATAACTAAACCTAAATAGACGAAGCCGGTTTTATTTTGAAAGAAAATTAATTAATGACGTAATTAGAGCAGTGTTCTACAACAGAAATATCCATAATAGTATTAATGTTCCGGTGGATCGCAATAGTCCTGTAGTTATAGAACCGAATTAAGTAACTGACATTATAGAACAAATGTCCGCCGACCCTGGGTTCACCCAACCTTCAACTGTAGGAGAAAAACGCAGCTTAAGAAACTGACCGCAACCAAGGGCGGAGCCTGCAGAATTTTTTTTTTTGGGTGGGGGTCACTAGTTGTATGTAAGTTCAAAGGGTAATTTGCTCAGTGAAAAGTTGACTTTTATTAAATTAATTTTTTTTACTATCTTAAGAATTTACTTATTAGGGGGTCATGACCCCGTGACCCCCCCCCCCCCTAGATCCACCATTGACCACAAACCTCCATTGGGTTGCTGTGCCTTGGCGTTTTTCTTCCTACGTGCCTCAACTGGATTTATTTAATTCTGAATTTTTAATTGGGGGGGGGCGCTGTAGCCCAGTAAGCCCCCCTATTTGGCTATGGCCTTGCTATACTGTCCTTGCTGTGGAATTCCAGATAGATCATCATTAATATTTCCGCTAATAACTTATTATGCCTTGAGGTACCATAACTCGGCGCCAGGCTATTTTCGTGGCCTATGCTAGACCATCAAGAAATGCACTTTCATGTACCTGAAAATGTATATACGTATTTAAATATCCAATCATTTGTTTTACATTCACATATTACATTGTCGTCGTTGTTAATTTATATAAACCCCAATAAGCAACTTGTTAGTTTGCATCTGGGGGCATAAAAATAAAGAAAAAAATTAGTCAATTTTAATGGAAAATGACTGAAAAATAATTTTTCTGTGGTACCTTTCCATCGATGCTTTCTAACTTCAGGATTGTTGTAGGTGTAAAATAGAGTAACAAATAAATAAATAAATAAGGACCTTTTATTGTTTCTATTATTAAGCCAACCTAGCGGAGGGCTATAAAGCCCTCTCTTACACTCAACTAGGAAGGCCCGGGACCGCCTGCTTTACATGCCCTCCGAAGCATGGCCAGAAAATGTAGCCAATGTGGGAATCGAACAAAGCCGAACTGGATGCTATACCAAATAATTTTTTTTAATTTAAGCCCCAATACACTGCCAATGCCCAATATTACTGGGTGGTAAATGGTAATAATATATATTGGTCTGCCCGTCCTAGACCATGTAATTGCCCCATCGATCAATTCAGTGCTTTGGGATAGGGGAAAGAGAGAAAGAAAGAAAATTGCCTTTATTTTCCATATGGGCGAATTTTGGGCCTTTCGGCCCAGCACTCTTACAATTAAAAGGGGAAGTCGCGGCAATCGTAATTTAATCATTGGACATTTATTTATCATGGAAGGACTCATATACCTACTATTTGACGAATACAAAAGCATCTACGGGGTGCCCCTGTGATACAAGTCTCTTTGAGTACTTAGTACTGGGGTAGATACTGAAAACGGTTCATAAAAAAACTGTAATATATTATTTACGTACTTAATTTTTAAGGTATTTAAGGTATTTTTAGGTATTTTATTAATAAAAAAATATTATAACTATTAAAAAACAAAAACATTACAAAACAATAATTATAAATAATGATCTAAAACACTTACAAATCTTAGAATAATTTATCTATTTATTTATATTTATGATATATTTTATTTTGACATTGTCGCTTCAAAATATCTTTAAGTTCAGTAAAAGGCATATTTAATTTTTTTTTTGTGATTGTTCTAAATTAAAAAAAAAACTGTCAATATAATACCGTACTTTAATTTCCTTAGGCAAAGAACAAAAAACTCGTACCGGTTCTTTCTATTATTCAGGACATAGTTAAATCCAAGAAATTTAGCTAATATTCTCGAATTATAACTGTTGTAACATAACAAGTAAATCAATCTTTCCCTTAACCGAAATTAGAGGATTTAAAAAAACTGGACTTGGCGGGATTCGAACTCATGACCCACGCCTAACTGGGGAGTCGTCTTTCCCTTGGCTCTAAAGCTCCCATTACTCGTATTTCATCTTAAGGGCGCCAACCAATTGGGTAACAAATGCAGGCGCTTGGCTTTAATAGATTAGTTAAGCTAGGGAGCACCAAATCAGAGAGGCGACAGCTGATTTATGTTATGGGAACTCGTGGTTGTCCTTCACTGTTCATTGCAGCGCAGGAGCGTAGCCAGGCAGGCTAATTATGATAATAATAAAAACAATCGCTCGGCCATTGCAATAGACGGCGATTCGTCTGCTCTTTCTGAGCATTAATTACAGTTAGGCGCTTATTCCACTGACGTTAATAGTTCACTATTGACGAGTTTGACGTGGTAGCAGACAATTTTTACACTCTCTTTAATGTCTGCTACCACAATAGTGAACTATTGAGTATTGACGTCGGTGGAATACGCGCCTTAGTGAGTATTGCGGTACATTTAAGAAGACAGGTAGCAATGCAGTAAATGTTAGATAGCAGCAATGGTTAATAGGAACTGTAGTTTTACGATCTAGTCATAAGTCATATGTATTGGCCATTTTTAAAATACAGTGGTATTCTCGGAGTCGTTATAGATAAAGTAACTCTATTCTCAAAAACACATCAGAAACATATAATACATGAATGAATGAATGCTTATTTATTTGACGAAAACTACAATTAAGAAACACCATTAGTTATCCCGGCCCTAAGTTCCTCAAGAGGAATTGTGTTGCCGGGATACAATTAAAATATACAATTACAAACTTAAATTATTCAGTCGTGCCTAATGTGTACTTAAAATGTGGAAAGTTTCACTTATAAAACAAAAAAAAACATAGAATATAAACTCAACTGTTATAGTTGTGGTCAAAAATTTCAGGCTAGATTGATTATTGGAGTGAGAAAACAATTATTTGAGCTTTTGTTACACTTATTTAATAACACCTTCTTTCTCTCTGAATCAAAACTAATACATATTTAAAACATTGAATTAGAATCTTGAACGACCCGTCTGGAAGTAAGTATTTCTAGTAAATAATCGTTGTCACGACAACCATAGTTGTAACCGTTGTCCGTACCCAAGGGGTGGGCCAAAGGGGCCATGCCCATGACAAAAAATAATAAATAATGTTACAGTTTTAGCTAAAACTACTAAAATCACTACGGATGTGCCTATCATTTATAAAAAAAAATTGGTTCTTGCCCCCCCCCAAATTGAATCCTGGGTACGGGCCTGCGTGGTTATCGTCTTTTCGAGAGGATCGTCAATGAAGTGAATTCTTGGGGTAGAGGGCAGCAACAGTCAATGGGAGATGTACCAGACTTGTTTGAATCAGCTTAAAGAACACTTGCAGCTTCTTTAATTTTTTAATATTATTTAGGTAACTCAGCTGTGGTGGTGTGTTACCTACCCAAACTACCTGAGAATATATTTACGATTACTCCTTCTCCAAAACTTGGAAGAGGGGAGGAGATGCCAAATAAAAAAAAATAACTGCTATGGTTCAGAGTCACCGTGGTTTACAGTTGTGAAAAAGTTTCTCTTCTTGGCGTCAGTTCAGTTTCAAAAACCACTGATTTATGTTTAAAATAAAGCCCACCGGCCCCTAGATTAGTGTAACCCTAGCGTGGCGGCAGAACTGAAGCCTGTGACACTAGGAGCCATGTTTACCCTGCGTCGAGAACCATTTGAGGCGGTCTCTTTACAAATCACCCATCCATGAGCACTGTATCCAACCTAATCTGTTCCCATGGACCTGATGGTTTTCAGACCTTTCCTTTTGAGTCAAACTAACCAGCGCATAATGAGGCTCCTATAACTTTGCCTCAATGGTTTTGATAAGGGATACCTCTTTTCTGTAGTCTACCGCAACCGAACCTTTCAAGGCGGTTTCCTTTCCACCTTGCCTATTGTTTGCAGATTGCCTTGTTTTCAGTCCGTCTACTTCCGTTTTGATCTCTACCCACTTTTTGGTTATTATTATTTGCTTTCTTCCGACTACACTATTCGCTGCAAATTGACCTTTTGGCGTCAAACGAATAGCTGTCCGCCCGAGCCCTGGTAAATATCGGAACCAATTGGTCTCAGACTAGGAGCCGGTACTAATGTCTCGACAACTTAATGAGTCCTGAGGACTGGTAGAGGACCCTCTCTCTTGGCCACTGCTCCACTAGGTATTTTGTGGTCAGCAACAAGTCCGGCAGACGCGTTTTTCTCCTACCGGTGAGGGAAAGGTACCTATTATGGAAAGTGTGGGGATTTTTTTTTTTTTTTTTTAACGTCAAGTCTCCCTAGGGCCTAGATAATGATAACAGATCGCAGCCAAAGATTCGTGGGTTTATGAGCCAGTTACTAAAAATGAACAGTAGTTTTAGAATACTATTTATGTCTACACGTCTACAATTCTTTTATAAACTCGTTTGGAATAAATAAATAAATAAATATATGATTACATCAGTTTTTTTTGTTTTGTTGATCATGTATTTTGGAAATTGTTTTCTGGACGTGGGTTAGACAGGAAATGAAATTCTAGTCTTACGTCTCTCTCCGTAAATAAAATACGTTTATTATTATTATTAAGTTTCAAACCTCGAATTACTGTTTCATAGTCCAATTCTCTACTGACTAGATTGTGCAATTTCATTTATTTGTAAAATATTACTACAGTTAATACAGGACGTTGCACGTTAGATGTATTACATATAGCATGTCTAAGTTAATGTTAATAAAAACTACTTAAAACTAAGCACTTGAAAATTACATAAAATATAAAATTGCAAAACAAATAAGTGATATAGAGTCGTAGGGCAGTGCCCTGTAAGAGCTATAGGCGTCAGGACTAATTATGCAGGGACTTAGGGCGGTTAAAGGTAAGAATGGCTGGAAAATTCAGACTCCCCTGTTCGTGATAGTGTAGCGTGTAGATACAGTGTACTATGTAGGAGGGACGTCGGGTAGGGGGGGGGGGGGGAGGGTGTGAAATGACATGGGACCTGATATTACCGCTCCTTGCGGCAGCTCCCCCAGTTCTCGATCGCCTTTCTGCCCCTAAAAGGGAAGTAAAAACGCCCTTCTTAGCTGCAGGGAAAGGGGGGGGGGGGTGAGAGAGAGGGAGGGTTCAAAACCTTCTCAATTCAACTTCGTTGGAGAAAATTTAGTAGCAAACTATGATAGAGTCTTGCTTAGTGCATCGTCAAGAACCAACGGAATTAAAGCTGGGAATAAGGAAAAAGTACGTACATAAATTAACGAACTATGAATGTATTATGAAAATTAATATGAACACACAAATGTAATGACCAACTATGTTACTATACTATGATGGAGGCTTTCCCTAGAAAGAATCGCACGTGTTTTTATTGCAGGGACGGTTCCTTGGGGGGCGGTCGCCCCCCCCCCCCCCCCCCGAGAGAAATAGCTTTATACTAGATAGAATGGACTTTTGAAGGAAATTAGGAAAAACTATTACTCAATACTCAATTAAGGGGAACGCGATATTTTTCAGGCCACCGCCCCCCCCCCCCCCCGAAAACATTTTCTGAAACCGTCCCTGTTTTATTGTATTATTCAGGAAACACACAATAAAACTTAGAAGCTTCCATGGAGGCAACGTGGCAAGGTAGCGTGCGTGTACTTGTGCGAGGCTCTATGCGTCGTGCATAAGTTTTAAATTACTCAATAAGGCGATTAATTAATTGTAGGAGAGTGGGCCGAAAGGCTCAAAATTTGGCCAAATGGAAAATAAAGAAAATGTTTTTCTTTTTTTTTTCTTGTCATGAGATCAATTGGATGCATTCCTTAAATTACCCAAAATTTAAAAAATATATAGATTGTCTTAACTGTAGATGTGTCTCTGGAAGACCAAGTAAAAATTACAATCTACATTGCCGTTCCTCGTGCTATAAATGCGATTTGAAAGAAAAAAAAGTTTTTGCCTACAATAAATAATAATAATGTATTACAAAGTATTTATCTAAAAAACATTACAGTTTTTACTGAAACCGGTGTCACAAAGCCAAAAAGGCGCGTTTGGATTGGAGGTTATAGTCGCAATATAAAAATGGATATCGCTACTTATTTATAATTATTTATAGGTAGATACAGATATTATCATACCTAGGTTAATGGTCCCATGCTATCTACCTGTACATATTAATGTGCAATTCATTATACCCATTAGCAAATTAAATATTTAAAAATGGTTGTAAATGGGTTTGAATAGAATCTTCGTATTTTTTATTAATTTAATTCGTAACTGATCTTTTTTTATAAATTGGCTTCTTGCCCTTCTGGGTATGTTGCTGTCAACATAAGAGTCTCCGAGCGTTCCTAAGAAGCTCGTTGACTTCAGATACACAATCACAGCATCAATACAATATACTACATTACCCCAGATCCCAAAATAACCGCGCTAGTCCTGTACCTAACATTGAGTAAGTACAATGCTAATAAATCTAAAAAGGGCGAAAAGGTGCTCATATACCAAATGGGCTAGCTTAACTAATACTCTATGGAAGACATAACTTAAAAACAATTCAATTATGATAATTGATAGAATGCACCGGGCCGTATGTCATATTTAAATTATATTCAGGGTTGGAATGGGCGAATGGCGTCAGACGGGGGCAATTAGAGTGGTCACCCAGCCCCTTAGGTGGAAAGATCGCTGTATGGTTCGCTGCTCCTGCCGACGCCTTAAGTGCCCCTTTAAATTGGGAGAGGCCCATATCTGCCTTAAATGAATGGCTGTCGATTTGTTTACCTACATATGAATGAATGAATACATTATTATAATATTTGAAACACTTTTATGGGTTTTTTGGGCATGTTGCTGACAACATTATCCTAAATAGAGAGTATCATCTACCAGTGCTCAGGCTTAGACCCTTATTTGGCTGTTGTGTCACGGCAATTTATTTTTATGAACGTAGGCTTACTAATGTAAACAACTCCCTGTCAACGACCCTATGGATTTTGAGAAAGAAAGAAAGAAAATTGTCTTCATTCTCCTTATGGGCGAATTTTTTTTCGGTCACTCTTACAATTAACCCGATGAGGCAACCCAATCGAGACAATATTTGTATTATTTCCGTAAAAATCTACTGGTACTAACTGGTATGTACATCCTCGATGCCAACTTACTACTCCACCACGTTATGAAGGCATTACGTATGTCTAATTTTTTTTTAAATTTCTCTCACTTTAAAAAGAATGATTACATATTACACAAGTCATTGTCATTAATTGTGCACTTATACTACGGAGTAATACACCTATACGGGCGGGCCATAACGCTAGGCGGACACGCGTAGCACCAGCCTGCCATAACGTTATCCGGTAATTTTTAAATTCCAGTTTTCTTCAATATTAATCGCTATTATTGCTTTGTTTTGGGTTCAAGGTGGAAGTATGCGACATACGAAGCCTCCTAGTTAAGTAAAAAGTTTGCAAACCGACTTAATTAATTGATAATTAATATATTAGGTTTACTATAATGGCGTGTTTTCGTCGGTTCAATGCAATAGAATTGGCGCGAAATCACGGCCATCTGATTGGCTTGAAACCGCAGTGAACCGTCGGTTGGACTGTATGGACGGGCTCAGCCGAATTTTTATTTGGGGCAGGGTGGGGTGGGGGGGGGGGGGGTCGCCGCAATTTAATATGATGACTTTATTGATTTTTTGCGCTACAATTTAAAATAATAATAATAAATATTAAATTAATGTAAAAAATTCTATATATTTAATTTAAAAGTAGGTAGGCTACAAATGTCACTAAAAAGTAAAATAAAGTATATGATGCTTTTGGAAAATGAATTATATTGTTAATAATTATATTATATCGTAGACTATATACGCGGCATTAACGGGGTATCTATTAGCGGCTTACGATATTCAAACCACATTTCTGAAATTTATTTTGTGAAAAGTGTCATGAAATTGTTTTCAAGGGTCAACGAAATACCCAAAGCGGTTTTCTTTTTTGAGTTATAGGCTGCTCCAAATTTGCTGGATTTCTTTGAGTTTATTGGTTACCCTTGTCAAGTTGCATAACAATTAAATTGACTTGAATATTTTCAATTAGAACTCGTTCTCCCTGATAAAGTGACCTGTCGATGATCTCATGCAGTTGTGCATGATGGAGGATATAATTATTTAATTTATGATAATGATATAACATGAATCTTCACATCTGGACTGTATACAACACGATTGCATAACTAAACACTTGCAGTTTTTATAATTTTAGCCAATTAATTTCATCCACCAGCAAATAACAATGTTAAAAAAATATTAAATAATAAAATAGGGCATCCATGCGTTGTTTATCAAATTCATTTTGAAAGCCTCTTGCGTGAACATAATCATTGTTATCAATTTTTGACACCGAAAAAAAACTTTAGATTATAGAAGAAAGTTATTAATATAATTATTATGTAAGTATATGTAACTGCAAGCAGGGGAGCCAGAGGATATCCCCCAGGGAGGGAGAATTTGAATAAATAGGCGAAAAATAATAGGTACCGTAAATCTTGATATTTAAAAGATAACTTCGCCTTTATGTAGGTACATTGGGACTAGGTATCTAGGGTCAAGGGTGAATTATCAAGTCAAATCCATTGGGAAAGGCACGAATTTCCGGATCTGGACTATATACAACACAGTTGCATAACTTAGCATTTGCAGATTTTGTACTTTAGCCTATTTATCCACCAGCACTGTAAAGAAATATTAAATATTAAAATAGGGCATTCATGCGTGATTTATCCTGTTAAATTCGAAAGTCTGATGCGTGAACAGAAAAATATTCGTTGTTGATAGGATATGCTCCGTAAAGATGGGAGATACCTACAATTGCAGCTACAAGTAAACATTTAAAATACTGGTAGGAAAAACTTTTTTTTCCGCACCTGCCTCATTAAATATTTCCTCAGGGGGGACTCCAGCTAGTGGCGTAGCCAAGGGGGGAGGGTCAGCTGGGTCTGGACCCCCCCCCCCCAAATGGACACCTGTTTCCATGTTAATAAAGTTATCGTCTCCAAAATCATTTTTTTGCCGGCAAACCATTTCAGGCCTATATTTTAAGAAACTTTCCCCGGGGGAAACCGCCGGGCCCCCCTTCGGCCTGGGCAAGGGAAATTAAAATCATGCCCCTAATTAGTCCATAAGAACGGCTTTTCTATATTTTTGTAATATTTTAAAAAATCGCGGGTGGGGAAGTGCCAAATGAAACACTGCCCCCTTCGAAAGCCCATCGTAATTGGGCAAAATTTATGTATTGATGTTGCATGAAAACCAGACCCCCCAAAAAAAAATTCCGGCTACGCCATGGACTCTAGCCCCCCCCCCCCCTGCCAGTAGTGCTGCCCCAATTCTTTACCACTACTTGACAGAGAAAGGCCATTTCATTTATGCACCTTATTGGCGCCCCAGTAATAAAAATCCAAGATCCTGAACTGATCCGGGCCCATCCCCCCCCCCCCCCCCAATGTTTGCAGCGTACACTATATACAATGGAGCGAGTTTTAAGGATTTTAAAATATTATGAAGTTACCTCACATTCAGGGATGTCAGATGAACCCCCCCCCCCCCCCCCCCAATCTGGCTACGGTCATGGGGACATCGAGGGATCCAAAATTTAACTATAGGAAAATTATTTAGCATGAAATTACTCATATTATCTATCTACTAATTGATCAAATAGAAAAGCATGTTCGAGTAAACTCGGACCGGCTCTTTTAGTTTTCCCAAACACCAGTCTAAAACTCAATGTCCATTCATCGAACGAAGTCGCAGCTGCATATGGCTATGAACTGTCCAATATGGGATCCCTATAGCGACGTTGTACGGTCACGGAATTACCGCCTAACGTTATGCAAATCAGAGTGATGGTTCATCGCCCATAAGAAAATACACACCGCTACCGGATAACGTTATGGCTCGCTCGTACACCTTATCCTGAATATGCCTATTCTGCACTACAAGAAATAAGGCAAACGAATGTATTCGTATCATGATCGGGATGCATATCGGTACAATAGACAAGCTGAGGCAAGCTAACTATGGATATAATGTAACAGGCGTAAGTGTGACATAGCCACGAACGGATGCAAGCCAATATTTTTTTTTTATATATCGGCTGCAGTCATTTATTTCTCCAATATTTTGAATGTCTTTGCTGGTCCTAGGCCTTCGTTAGTAGTCCATTGAACCTTCCTCTGCCCTTGACTTTTACAGACATTATTATTTATTATTTCCATGTTAATTTTGGTACAATGGCGGATCCACGGGGGGTCAGAGGGTCATAACCCCCCCCCCCCTAAATGAGTAAATTCATAAGATACCTAGTAAATTTTTTTTGAATAAAACTCAACTTTTTAACAACAAAAAAATACTTTTTAAACTTACAAAAAACTTGTGACCCCGCCCCTAAATTTTCGGCTGGATCCGCCCTTGTTTTGGTATTGACTAACTGGTACACGTTCTCGGTATCAACCCACAGCGGCTACAGACAGCAGTGGACAGCGAAGACCTGCTTACTATATTATTAACGCAATGTAACAGGCTACAGGCGCGAGCGAGAATTAACCGTAACGAGTCAATCACGACTATGCTTGGAGGGCATGTAAAGCAGGCGTCCCCTGCCCTTCCTAGTTGAGTGAAAGACAGGGCTTTATAGCTACGCTACGTTGGCTAAGTAATAGAACAAAAGTCAATATATTGTCTTGGAGGCACTAAAATTGTTTTAGAGATGAAGTATTCCGTTATAATCAAGGATAAGGGTCAAATCATAGCAGTAAATGTTTTATCAGACACATAAAAGATTAAAAAATCAGCACTGAAATGATAACTGATAACTTGCTGTCAACAATGTAATAGTTTTGACGAACTTTGCCGCTTACCGTCATCACTGAAAATAACTTATCTTATTGCTTACTAATTAAATTTTAGAACTATGCTCGTTGACCTATAAGCAGTGTTGGCCTGTGGCTTAGACGCCGTAGGTGCTTGGGCGACATTTATGTCGCTACCAGCGAATACCCTAGTTATCGTCAGGACCCTCCACCAGTATCTACCTAAATCCTCAATAATATTTCAATGATTTATTTGTAAAAAACATAAGTTGTTTGCGTCAGTATATTAAATATGGGGCAACATAGTGGTCACCAAGATTCAAGAAACCGCGAATAAAAATCATTTTTAATTATTACAATGCAGCGAACAAACACATATGAAGCGTCTTGAAGCCAATGGGTGCAACGGACATTTTTTACGTTTTGGAGTAAAGTGCACCATCTAGCTGCCCCACAAACTTCGGGAACATCGGGATCTGTCATTTTGACAATGCTAGCTATAATACATGAAAAATGGGTACACCTATACATTTTCAATTGGGTTACAAGCTTTAGCCTCAATCATCTCGAATATTTATTTTTGCTTTCCAATTTATACGTAGTATAAGGAAAGCTTTGTGATGGTCGAAATTTTCGATTCCGAGATTTCAACGGATTTACATGTTTTCAGGTCCCAGGAACCCAAAAAAGTGGTTTTTACGAAATTTCTGTCTGTCTGTCTGTCTGTCTGTGCATCGATTTCCGGGCAAACTTCTCGGTCCATTTTGATGAAATTCGGCATGATGGTTCACAAAAATCATACCTCGGGACCATTTTTATTTATTTGGGGCTAACTCAATTTGGGGCGGTCTTATTCTCAAAAAACCCCAAAAAACGTCTAAAAAATTTATTTCTCAAAAACGGCTGCAACGATTTCTTTTAAATTCTCATATATTGCAGTCGTTATTAATATTGACAAAATGCGGGGCGTCGCTTGCCCCTTGATAGTTTGCTTCTGGGGGTAAAAAAATAAAAATAACTAAATTTTAATGAAAAATGACTAAAAAATAATTTTTCTGCGAAACCTTTCTATGGCTGATTTCTACCTTCAGGCATGTTTTAGGTGTTAAATTGAGTAACGAAACCGGATATGTTGCTTTCCCAAAAAATATTTGGTTTTGCGCAAAAAATTATTTTTTGAAAAAATGATAGAAAATTCGCGCTCAAATGCATTGCGTGCCCTGCCATTATTGCTGTGTTGTAATTAATGTGTTGGTCTGACCTATATAGAATTTACCTCACTTCCAGTGACGACAGGTGGACAACCCCCCCCCCCCCCCCCCCCCATATATCGGAAATTTAACCACTGGAAAATTATTTACCATGAAATTACTCAAATTCCCTATCTACTAATGTTGATAAATTGGAAAGCATGTTCGAGTAAACTCGGACCGGTTCTTGTCACTTGCGCCCCTTGGCCTCTAGGCGCTTCATATAACCTGGAACAGCTACAAAATGAATAAAAGTTCACTTTTGCTATGCATTAAAAAGGTGTGCAGAGTCTTTTGCGGTCCAGTCTTTCGTAAGGGAATACATGAATAACTAAGCATAGCACTCCAAAAGTGAAGCAAAAAACTCCCGCTTGAAAGTGTTAGATATTTAGGTGACTCGTTTTTTTAGAGAGTTCAAACTCATCCCTACGATTTGTACCCATCCAGTTTGTTTTGTTTTACATGGGCCGTCATAATTCTTCTCGGTTCCTGCCGTTTGACTTGGTATCGATCTTTCATCTAGATAAACTTTATACCCTTATCCTTTCAAATTTTTGACTCCGGACACTTTTTTAATTAAATTATACCTGTCTAGTTTTTAGGAATTCGAGCATTATTTTGGCGCCAGTGTTAGAGAGATAGGCCTTTGTCTCTATGCAGTCATTTGGAGTCCTTATGGGTTGGCAAATGGACCCAATGTTTTTTTAAAGAATCTTTAATTTGTTCTGACGAATTTGGGGTCGGCTATAGGCAGTACACCAGCATAATAAATGTAGGTATCTTGTTTTGATATTGGATCCCAGTTTATGGCCATTACTGTTCCAGGATAATTTAGTTTGAAATCATTATTTATATATTTGTTGACGACAACCTATGGAATGCGTCCTGAAGCCGAGCAATGCAGAGTGTGCCATGCCAAATTTACATAATTAAAATGAATAAAAAGCTTATTTTTTATATTATTATTATTTTTTTATTAATTGGGGTATTGGTATTACCTAGGTGCACTTATGCCTATTGGGCCTATTGTGCCCCCTACAACAAAGTATCTACATATCTTCCTCGAGGCCTATCTCCCTCAGGAGAGCCAGGATCTTGAGGAGGTTTAGAAGCGGTAGGTCTTTTATGCATGTAACTGCAAGCTTCCCAAGCATGCTGCTCTTCTGAAAAGCTCATGTAAGCTCAAGGTATCGAGAAACCCGTTTCTGAGCTTGGTTCAGTCGTGCTTACACCTGTTACGATGTGTCAATGGTAAGAAAGTCTCAGCTAGTCCATTGTCACTTCTAGTCGGTGTGGTTTGCCACGTAGCAGTTTGCCAAAGGCCAAAATTCATGTAGGAACGGTAACAAAATTTACCAAAAATCAATGGCGTTATTTGCAGGGCGAAGTTCAATGGGCCACCATAAGTAAGCCTACATCCAGAGAAAGCCCTCCAAAATAATACTTATACCAAGATAACGGGAAGCGTACGCCACGCCTGTTACTATGACAATGGTACAAGCACGTTCCAGCTTGGTCGCTTGTAGTCGGTGTGGGTTAACATTGATAACAGAACCATTATATTGTAGTATTATATGGTATATATAACACTGACATTAAATTAACTTTTGTTAAAGATCCCGCCAAGCCCGGTTTTTTCCATGTCCAAAAAATCAATAGGATAATTGACAGTGCATGTTTAATGTAGCCTTACGTTAAAAAAAAAAAAATCCCTTCGTACTGGTACTAAGAGATCTGACTGACTGTCATAAAAAAGGTTTCAAAATGCATTTTCCTTTGTACTGCGCGCCTGATGGACGTATATCAAAAGGATCTCCCACCACAGTTAAGTTGGAGCCATTTACCTTAAAGGGCCCTATTAGTGGTGAATATTGCTATGAGTTTCAGTGGGGCATCCTTTCCATACAAAGCCTAGATTATCCCCTCACCTGAATCAAACCGAAACCTTTTGATCGCCATCCAAGCATTTGACTCCCTCGTATCGTAGCTGATGTCACCTTTTGCGTCAGAACGGTGTGCAATTTCTATGGGATGATCCGCCCGTGGGTCTCTCGCACCACTGCCATTATCTTAACCACGGAAGGGTGTTGAATCTTCAGCCCATTTACTTGAGAGGTTAGGGTCCATGGGTCTCGCACAGAAAATATCTATATCTGAAATCTCACTATTCTCAGCCTATATTAGAAGTATATTTTAAACAGTTTTTTCAGTTTTGATGTGTCTAAGGCAGTAGTTTGGCCAGAGCACGACTACCCTTGTCAGAGCAGCAGACCTCATAGATTTATCGGAAATTATTGTTATTGTTTGCGCAAGACATTTTGCCATCCAAGCATTTGACTCCCTCGTATTGTAGCTGATGTCACTTTTTGAGTCAGAACGGTGTGCAATTTCTATGGGATGATCCGCCCGTGGGTCTCTCGCATCACTGCCATTTACTTAACCACGGAAGGGTGTTGAATCTTCAGCCCATTTACTTGAGAGGTTAGGGTCCATGGGTCTGGCACAGAAAATATCTATATCTGATATCTCACTATTCTCAGCCTATATTAGAAGTATATTTTAAACAGTTTTTTCAGTTTTGATGTGTCTAAGGCAGTAGTTTGGCCAGAGCACGACTTCCCTTCCTAGAGCAGCAGACCTCATAGATTTATCGGAAATTATTGTTATTGTTTGCGCAAGACTTTTTGAGATCCAAGCATTTGACTCCCTCGTATCGTTGCTGACGTCACTTTTTGAGTCAGAACGGTGTGCAATTTCTATGTGATGATCCGCCCGTGGGTCTATTGCACCACTGTCATTATCTTAACCACGGAAGGGTGTTGTTTGCGCATGACTTTTTGCCACTGGCAAACGGGTACAAGTCCTCGGTGTCAACCCACCACAGCTCCAAGCGACAATGAACAAGCTGAGACAAGCTTATCGCTGCCGTATAACCAGGTTTGTGAACAAGTTACAAGAAAACGCGTTCATTGGTGTGAAATTGAATTTTTCTCGTTGAAATGTGCCAGTTGCGCAATTTCTTTGCTGGTATCTCCAAATAACTATAAATATAAATAAAATAAATTTAGGTTTATTACAGGTGACCTGTAATGCTGTACCTAAAAACTACAATACTTACCATTACAAGTGGCGTAAGTTAGTATTGTAGCTAATAATTTCATATTATTATTTCGGTTAGTATCTGAGTTATTCCAACAATTATAGGGTACCTGGATTTTGAGAAGTTGTGCCCTTATTATTGTAGAACTCTGTGCCTTGGGGCGCCGTGCGTAATGGAGTATTGGCATAAATAAATCCACTTATGAAAAATTACCTGAACCGTGTCAAAAAGAAGGGCATAAGTAGTGTTGCTCTATATCACGTTGAGCCTGTTAAGAGGGACGTAAGTTATTATTATTAATTTATAGATAATTTGGTAATCAAAATTATCATTATTAATGAAAACAGTGAAAATCTACCTAGCTAGAGAAAACTGATTAGAAGTTTCCTAAGACGTTCATCGTGATAAAAAAAATCTCTAAGCGTTTCATGCATGATAGATTAGAAATCCACATAGAAAATTAAGGATAAAGAAGTCATCATGTGAAAAGATAGTTATTTAGATCCTCAACCATACAAGAAAAATAGACGGGATGATGCTTCCAACACTAAATAATATGTTACCAATACTATAATTATAGCAAAATAGACCAATTTTCACACCTACCTGCTTTTACGTGACAGTCCTAACCAGACTTGTCGGCATAAAAAATCAGGTACGAGCCATGCTGGCTCTTTCTTCTTCGTTCTTTCGCCTGTCTGAGCTGTTCGAATGATTAACATAAACAAGTTTCCAACCTCTGTCGTTGTTTACATTAAGCGTTAACATAAATGCTCGGCTTGTTCATGTTGCAAACTTTCTAAGAATTGAAATGGTCGATAAAAAATGAGTACTTGGGCCATTACATATGCAGTTTGCATTGTGTTTTTCGGGCCATTACTTTCCTTAAATTGCAAAAATAGGTCTTGGCGAAACTTAACAACTTGAATAAACTTCCAGTTGATGATAACAGACAGGATTACTAGCGGTTTGTCTTGCGAAAATGATTGTCCGTGAAATACAAGTTTCTCTGAAATAAATTCATATATGAGCTGTTTCTGTTTCAAAATACTTACTTGCCAATTTATTGCTTTCTTGTATACATCAATTTACTAAGGTTCATATAATTTTGTATGTAAGGATAATTATGTATACATAACTTTCCACCCCAGCGTGACAAGGCATTTTTGTACTTAGTGCTGGGGATTTATGCTTCGATTTTTATTGATTGTTCAATTATATATATACTTACTTATTTACTTACTTACTTACGTAAACGCGCACCACCACGTCCGAAAATTTCAGTTGAAATCAGACAGAACATTATTGCAGTGAAATCGGTCGTATACATTGGCAATCACACCAAAATTATATATTTTTGAAGTTATACTTCTTTACGATCGAGAGTGAATTTTGAGGATGCGCGCGCATTTCACAGAAAAAGTTCACAGAATTTGCCGTTTCGTATCTGTGTTTTAGTTCTATCCGTACGTATTATTTCTTGATCTAAATCAAAATATTTGTAGTTAATATAATTATTAACACTAAATATTATTAAATGGTTACTGTTAAATATTTGTTAATACCTGACCTAACCTGGTTACTTAATTTTTACAAAATAAAGAAATAAATTTAGTAAAACGTTTGTGATAAAAATTACAATTGAACGTCAAATGTGTTTTAGTTCTTTACGTATTATTTTTATTTTTAATGATGGCAAAGAAGTATAACTTCTCACGCGCGTCCATAAGTGCACTCACCCACTTTTTTTAATGTCAATACTTAAAGTTATAAAGATGTTAACGTTAATACTTACAGTTATGAAGAGTTTATCCACTCAATTGGTATAGGACTATTTCGTACACCTTATTTTAAGGTGATTTACAATGTTGTTGATACAATTTTTCCATGTATTCCATAATTCGGGGACTTTCAGTCGGCTATCAATTTCATGGGAAAACCTCTGCGCCAAAACGGCTAGACAGAAGTACCAAAATAGATGCCCCTGGCGAAGTTAATAGGACAAGAAGCGCGGCAAAACCTGACAAAAGGCAACGTAAATATAAAGCGGACACTTAATCTAAGTCGGTGCCCCCTGTTTAAGGTGTTGTCGCACTTAAACAAAAGTCTGTACTCCGGATGCCAGTATGTCAATATTTGTAAATTTAAAACACGCACATAAGTTTAGTACCATTAAGGGACGAAGGCACCAAAAGGTGGAGGTGTAAGATTGTCGGCAGCAACGGGCGTAAGTTAAAGATAGAAACTGGCGGCAGGACAGGCTGCTAAAGGTACGAATACGAGCTCCTAAATGTCCAAACAAACAGCCTCTATGTTGACACGCAGTGTTTACTTTATTTAAAAACTTAAACACGGTCGACACTATGTTTGCACTCGGCTAGTTATGTCTCCCATAACTACTATCATCAGTCAACCTCGTTTTAAGAGGGGGGGGGGGAGCGAAAGGCTGTCACCCCACCTAAGTAACTCAGTTGTGTGGGCGTTCTAAAAAGTTTCCTGTAGCTAGTGAAAGTGTTGAAGAACGAAAGAAAGGAAGGTAGTCTCTGCTTTGTTTTGTTATTGTCCTTTAAACAGTATATCTTAGATAACGCTTGAGACTCTCTCCGGTCTCTTTTTTTTCTCACTTCCTCTCTTGTTTCTTCTCTATTTAATTTTAAGCATCTATCTATAATTAATACAATATTTTTCTTTTTTAAGGTTAGCATGAAAAGAAGACTTTATAGTCTTATTCGCCTTTTGTTCTGTTTTTTTTTTGCAATAAAGTCGTTTTCAGTTCAGTTCAATTCGCTGCTGACAACCAGTGCCTGCTATCACCCGATCCCAGTTCTTGCCCTGCATCATCGAAGAACCGACCAAGTATCTTCGTCTGAGGTCACAATCTCAACGATTGGTTGGCAGCAACTCCCTACGTACCATCCTCCAGCTCTCTCGGTCCTGAGCTTTCCTCATCAGCTCCTGGTACGTTCGAGCTCCCTCCTTCAGTTCCATTAATTCCTTCTTTGGCCACCATCTTCTATTGGTTCCTTCCACTGTATTGGATATAACGGTCTAAACGCCCTGGCCAACAGCCCATCCAAACCAAAATGTTTGGTATAAACCCCCCTCTGCAATTCTACAACCATACGTTGAAGTGTCCCCTCTGCCCCACATGGGCAAACTTTAATTAATTTATTTTTTATTGCCACCATTGGGCCTAATAATAAGTCCATCCATATTAAAATGACAAAAACTATTCATGGTTACAATGGTAAAATTGGAAATTAATATTTAGCATACTGGACGCCTAATGAGACTTTCTTCTAACACAACCATACACTATCTGCAAATCATTCGTTACCTGTCGTCAGAACTATTAGAAGGTGTCATTTGCAATGACCTCTCCCTTATCTGTTCCATCAACACAAATTAGTTCCGTCAAGCGCCAGGCTTCACGCTTTGGAATGACGCAAACCTATTTACGCAAACCAGCCATTTGACTTACTAACTTTAAATAGAAAGCATATAATTAATTTAATATATAAAGCGGGTAAAGCGATACATCCGGATTCATTTTGCCACTACTATTACTGGTTACACAATACAATATTTTCCTTCAATTTGTGGTTTCAAAAGGTATTTAAGGTAGTTTTATTAATCAAAAAACGCAATACAATTAATAAATATCCAAGGGCCACAATAAGTGCACCCTGTGAAGGGGACTTGCGTCGTCGCCCTTATAACTACTTATAATTATGTTAAAAAACAAAAACAAAAATTATCTTTACTAGGCGAAAACAGTGTGTGGCACAGGCAAGCGTTTGTCACTTATGATTTCTCAGTTCCCCCCCCCCCTGGATTTTACTACACCATATTTATTGAAAAAACCGGTATATTGTTGTGAAAATTAGAGTGGTACTGTACACGTACGGATTTTCATGTATGTATTTAACGCCTAAATAATTTTCCGGCGCATATATAATTGAAGAGTCCCACGTCTAAATTTTAATCCAACGACAAATAAACCCCATAGATGAAAATATATCGATACCACAAAACCCCTTCCCCGGAAGAAACGATTGACGGGAAGGGAAATTATTTTCTGTAATATACCCTACCTGATTTTTCCCTCCATCACCAGGGGTGCTATTGGGAGGGGCAGTTGAAAAAATTTCTGAACGGCAGGACAACAATTTCGTTCTTATGGCGGTACAGATCGGGGTAATCTTTATGCAGGGGCGTAAAGTTGGGGGGGGGGGGCACGGTCCAATCAACGAGAAAGTATAAAGTAAAATCGTCAAAAGGTAGATTTGCCATTGTCTTTGTGCTAGTACCTCAGTGACAGTGTTGAGAGCTTTCTCTAAGGGATGGTCTCTAAGCAATTTAGGGAAGTTAGTAGCATTTTTCGCCGCTCTCAGTTCACTTGGTAGTTTTCTAAGGCAGACAAATCCTTGTAGTATAGGATCCAGTCGCTCACACTTGGCTTACAAGGTCTCCCCTTTGCCTCCTGTTGTAGGTGTGGGTGTCCCCATTTTGTTTAAATCCCCCCCCCCCCGCCCCCACCGCAGGCATAGAGATAGGTCAAATGCATTTATATATGTAAAGACTGTTATAATTTTTAACGTTATGAAGTGAGAGCGACAACTGTCACGGGGTCCCACTTTTAAGTAGCGGACTCCCCATGTTTCATTGCTGCTGTATAAATTGTTCACTACTGTAAATCAACCTTTTGCAATACAATCAATTTTTGTTTGCTGCATAGACTTCCAATGATAACTTGCAAGCCTTTGCTCATAGGCATGGGAAATTTTGTTAAAAGGACGTGAGTGATTTGGCTGACTATTGCTCAAATTGGCAATAGTAAAGGCTGCCCGACGTAATTGACGCTGTTAGTTTTCATCAGCGCTTGCGACGCTCCACTCAAGTGGGATATACACCACTAGGGGGTTATCCTTGTTAAAATGCTATGACACATACGCAGTGGCGGGTTCAGGATGACAATGAAATAACAAGTTTATACAGTAGAACTCACCGTTAAGAAATAAATAGTCAACCCGTACATGCTTTCCTACTTATCAATTTTTAGAGTTACCGTAATAGTTCCATAGTAAATAATTTCCCCGTGGTTGAATATCGGCTGCCTATAGAATTGCCCTATCCTTAAGCACTGGATTGAGCAATGGGGCAATTGCATGTTGTAGAATGGGCAGGCTAATTATATAATAATATCCAATAATAATGACTTGGTATACAATAAAACTCGGATTACCAATAATATTGCAATGAAATATTTTTTTTTTTAAAACCAAAACCTTGCATTGGAGAGCACTCTGTTCAGGTAACCGTAGCTAGGATTTTCTTTCAGGGGGGGGGGGTTCAGAAATTTCATTGGATATTACATAGTAATGATAATAATAATTCGTTTAATTAATCAAATAAACAATAGTGAAAATTACAATAATTGTTGGTGCCCAATGCCATAGTAGTTTTTATTTTTCCTCCCAAAATCCGATTCTATCTAGTATCAAGCCATTTCATTTCGGGGGGGGGGGGGGGGTTTGAACCCTCCTGGCTACGGCCTTGGCTGTAATTGGGATGTTGGTCAGCAACAACTCTGTCAGCCGCGTTTTACCAACCAATGAAACTAAGGTACCCAGGTCCAGAAGAATATTTTCCCTTTTACATCGTGTTTCGAACCCCGACTTTCCCTTCCATAGTCCAGTGTTCTACCAACTCGACTATTCCAGCTGATACCATGCCTCTACTTTAATTAGCTAAATTCGTCGATCAACTCTTGAAAGAAAAGCATAATAGGTTGTCCTATTCAAGCCATAGTTCCACTTAAATAAATAAAAAGATAACTTTCAGTTTTGAGAAATAAATTTTCAGACGTCAGTAAGTCCGGAAATAGGGTCATTAGGTGGCTACGAGACTAGGAGGTGTCACCTAACACAACAATGACTGCTTCCGCCACTAATAAATTATGTTAATCTAAGAATACTACATAACGAGTTGACGGTCAAGGTGTGCGACTCTGCATATATTTCAAAATCTACGCTACGTCGGTCTCGTCACCAGAAAACTCGGATTCATCGTGGAAGGGACCAGGGGACCAACTTTGATAAAACAGATTTTTTTAGCGAACTTCCGGCCAAGCATTTATTAGACTAGAATATGTTGTTCAACGATAACGTTTTGTTTTTTAGCTTTTTCTCCTGCTGTAGGACCTAGTTGCTGCAATTTCCCCAAATTTCAAGCCCCCGTTTTATATTACCTCTATGCATGGGACACTGGTGACCTATTTGGTATTTTCAGTGGGACACATGGGACCCATAGGGTCCAGAGAAAAGGAAATACGAGATTGAGTAAAAGATTTCACCATACTATTACTTGAGTACTAAAAATAAGCCCAAGACTGTAATCCCATGGCGAACGAAAAAAACCGGCTTTCACTGAATTTAATGCTACGCAAGGGCAACACGATCAATACAATACGACAATTTGCGATCCATCAGTTTTTTTAAAAAATATTAATAACAATATTTGCAATAAAATCGCCTTTAATGAAAAAAAAAAACAATTTTCACACCAAATATCAGGGCCAAATTCCCTTTTACAATTAACTGCTTAAAAGAGTGGTGTTGTAATAAACATTAATATTCTCATTCACACAGCCATTACAACTCATTCACTCAATCAATCACCAGCTCACACTCACACTTAGGAGCTTCACGACACTCACTCACTAGGTATTGTTCGATGCCTGAAGGTCAAGGTATTTCTAGCGGGTTTTCTTGAATATGTTTAGTGATGAAATGCCTTCGATTAGATCATAGTTGGTTCAAACCCGACATCTCGGGCTTACGTCATATATATCTATGTCACCCAAAAATACCGAACTGCTCAGCTGTATAAAAATAATCAGGTAAAAATTATTACGAAAAGTACGTGATAACGTAGATGTAGCCCATTTCCCGTAATAGCAGTCATAGAATTTTTTATACGAAAGTCCGAAATTCTGGATTCATTCTTGAAACGAATGTATGCATTTTCTATCATTCTGGCGATGTAATGTTCTGGTGTTGAGAATGCGCTTTGCTAACTGAGAAGCCGTTGACGTAATATTTAGAATTTACTTAGTAAGTAACTAATTAGCTGCATAGGTAAGCCGCTTGTTGGCATCATGTATGCCTTATTACGCTAGAAAACCTCTCAACCCTTTATGGCCATTACATTTTACTCAAACCACCAGAAAAGTTTCCAAATAAAATTCAAAACAAAACATTTCCAAGGTTTTCCACGCCCTTACATTAGCCACTGATTGCTTCGTTAAAGAAAGGCGCTATCCCTGGTATAAAAACACGATTTCAGAGTTGTAGAACGTTTTTAAAATTTGTAAATTCCAGTTTTATATTTGCCTCTAAATCTTTCCAAGAAATCTCAATCAGATGGTGGGGAATCGGTAGCTAGTTGAGTTCGGACCTTGTCACGCGGTTTTTAAGAATTTTTCGGCTCGGTATGTCGCTGGAAACAGCATTCCCCAAATACCGCCCCTTAGCTTAGAAGCGCCGCTTACGAGCCATTAAGGATATCCCAGAATCAATTATCAATTCCTAGCTAAGAGATGATTTATAGTAACCAGTGAATTTTGAAATGAACGAGTATATCAGCCTTGGCGATGGCATCCAAGGCTCAAGGCGACATACTTCATTTTTTTCTAAAGAAAGGGCAGTATTGTTTTAAAGGGGCTTCGGCTCACAATAATTCGGGCGAATTCAACTACGGTGGCTCCCTAAACTTTTTTCAACGTAGCATTGGCTCCCCATATACTCGTATGGGGGGGGGGGGGAGTTCTTGTGTTGAATGCCTGTATTTATATAAGAAAGTGATTTATGTTATGAAGAAAAACATAAAGTTATAAATATATAAAACGTTTATTTAGTCAAAAATTCACTTGATAGAAACTGGAAGTTTGGCATTATTTTCAACTTATTTTTTCATTAAAGAAAATATTTTTCTTGCATGGCTCCCTGGGGGCTGAGAACCATGCAATGGTTGGTCGAGCTACGAAACTCGAATTGAAAGGAAATGTTTCCTTAAGTATAACAATATGCATAGTTTATTTGACATGTAGAGACGCCAAAATTATCCCTTTTAGTTTTGAAGTGAAATGCTTATGGATTTGAATTGATCCGCAACGTATCGTGTAACGAAACGGTAGTGAAGGATAGTGTCGCGGTTGTCCGCTTGGTGTCTCTAGTTGTCGTGTTTTTAGATGTGTCTACTTGTCGTGTCTCCTGTTGTTGGGTCTCTATTTTTCGATTGCTCCGCAGCATAGGCCAACCAATACAAACACGGGTTTCATTTCACTTCATCTATTTTCTATGTTAAAATACATAGTTTTGTTGTAAATATTGTTTTTCTACGTTCTTACTGCCACCTTCTTTAACTGTAACCATCAAATAGATGTGAAAGGGTGGGCTACATAACACGCTCTTCCATGATGATGCCCGGTTTTTTTTTAGGTGCGACTTAACGCCCTTTTTTAATGCTGTTCTCTGTTCTTGGTTTGGCTATTTTACGCCTTGGACTCGAAATTGAAACCTGAAGTCTGAAACTGAATTTAATGTATTATGTCGAATCAGAAGTAGCCCAGTCTTAGTTGAAAGTTCGAGAGCAACTCTCAATTTTGGAAGCTTAAGTCTGGGCTGTGAAACCGTCACCTGAAATTGGTCTCATATCTAGATTTCAAGACCGAGTATCAGCACGCTTTCATATTCCTAGCTTGTCCGCTGATTAATCAATGTCTCATGAGGTTATTTACCGCTACATACTCAAGAAAGCCCGATTTATTGAAAACCGGCAGGTACGTTTATCAAAAACTGAACTATAAGGAACTGAGCACCATGCAATTTTTTTAGACTATTATTAAAAGAGGCTCATCATTTTTGGGGCAGCTGGGACGTAACATCCCCTATAAGCGCAGGTCAACGTGCAGCAGATGCAATATTCACGTGGGGAGGGTGGTTGTTAGACCACGCCCCACATTCTGACACCCTACCTTTCAAACAACCCCTCGCATCATAGGCATCTTATTATCATTTTATTATACTGCACCCTTACCATCTCAATAATCATGGTGTCTAGTTATGAAAATGGCAGCTTTTTTATGGTTGCATATCCCGTATGCATGATTCATATAACATCAATATACTTTTGTGTCAATGTTTGTGTGTTCTCCATGGCAAGCTTGCGGGGCAGTGAATGTGTATATTACAACAAGACGCATGACCAATGGGCATCAGAGCATCAACAACTAAAGGTCCATGAATTTGTTATATAGGTGCCCATTCCATTGACCGGCTAGGGCTATTTCCAAAAACGGTGACGTGGTAGCAGACATTCAAGACTTAGGTGGCGATCCATCGACCTCGCATTGCAGAATTGACGGAAATGTTTATTTTCCTCTATGCCATAGTTAAAATTGATCAATGATCATACAGTAAAATCACAAACAAACAAACTAAAATTAAAAAATGGCGTCATGGGATATGTTAAGTACAAACATTTTAATAGATGTCTATAAAAAGAAAAATTCTAATTTCCGTCAATGTCATTTGCATTCAGCAATGCGAGATCGGTGGAATCGCAACCTAAGTCTTGAATGTCTGCTACCACGTCACTGTTTTTGGAAATAGCCCTAGCCGGTCAATGGAATGGGCGCCATACTGTACCCTTACCTTCTCAATAGTCATGGTGCCCAGTTATGAAAATGACAGGTTTTTTTATGGTTGCCTATCCCGTATAACATCAATATACTTTTGCGTCAATGTTTGTATGCTTTCCAGGGCAAGCTTGCTGGGCAGTGAAAGGGTATATTATAAATAGACCACGTCTCGCATGACCAATGAGTATGACAGCTTCAACAACTTAATGTCGTTGAATTTTGTTATACTGTACCCTTACCTTCTCAATAGTAATTTTGTCTATGAACGTGGCAGCTCTTTTTATGGTTGCATATCCCGCGTATAACATCAATATACTTTTGCGTCAATGTTTGTATGTTCTCCGGGGCAAACTTGCTGGACAGTGAAGGTGTAAACGAATTATAACATGACCAATGATCAGAGTACCAGCAGCTTAGGGTCCTCGAATTATCGACTTCAGTCCATAAATAGGGCCGTCGGCCTAACCTAACCAGCCTGGACAATTGATTCCCTACCTACCGTAATGTATTTTAGGTAAGAAGAGTACGGGAACATTGACCCTCGGTCATAATTATTATTGCCAACTTAACCACCTATCATCACGTTGCGGGTTTGAAATAAATATATGGCGCCCATTCCATTGACCGGCTAGGGCTATTTCCAATAACAGTGACGTGGTAGCAGACATTCAAGACTTAGGTTGCGTTTCCACCGATCTTGCATTGCAGAATGCAAATGACATTGACGGAAATTAGAATTTTTCTTTTTATAGAAATCTATTAAAATGTTTGTACTTAACATATCCCATGACGCCATTTTTTAATTTTAGTTTGTTTCTTTGTGATTTTACTGTATGATCATTGATCAATTTTAACTATGGCATAGAGGAAAATAAACATTTCCGTCAATTCTGCAATGCGAGGTCGGTGGAAACGCCACCTAAGTCTTGAATGTCTGCTACCACGTCACTGTTTTTGGAAATAGCCCTAGCCGGTCGGTGGAATGGGCACCATATGAGTTGAAGCCCGCGCTGGTCTCCCCATCATAAAAAGGTCCTCGAAAGTGTGAAGTGCTCTTATCCTAGCACATTATAAAACTTATCTAGTTCAATATAATTAATAGGAAATTCTTGTATGTGAAATTCCAGTAATTCTTAAGCGTATTCCACAAGTCTTAGCCGGTGGCTGGAGAACAATACCCTGCGACTGAAACTAGTTTTCATGTTTAAATGTACGTATGCTTTAAAAGGGAAAAGAAATTTCTGCGAAACTATAATTTTATGTTTCAGCAACACATGGGTGTTTTTTCTGAATTTTCTATTACTAGGTAGGCACATGTCAATTCTACGAATTAAAGACAGTTTCGGAATGCCTTTCACCTGATACAGTCATCAGTGTAAGGAATTTTTAACAAATTAAGTTTCAAAATGTAGTGCAATGGTCAGTATACTACCCCGGTTAGGTGGAGACTCAAATGTGAATCCTATTTCCGTCTATTTTTATAACAAAAATAATAATGATAATAATAATAATAAACAAGTAGACGTAAATAATGTAACAACTTTAATTAAGAACGCGCACCCTGAAACACAACATCACTAACCTATATACCATAACCTAACCCAACTACCGTTAATTCATCACCTACAGCCTATCATACTTATACTAATAACGACTCACTGTAATTAAGCCAAACACGGCACTGCCTTTGGCTAAAGAAAAATAGAAAGTAAAAAAAAACTGTAAACTATAAAATTGGGACAGATATATTATTAAAATAAATATATTTATATTTGTACAGGAACAGTTACACCTACACAAAAAAATAACAAAATAGCCAAAAAAACATGAGAATGAACATACATCCAGCTCCTGAGTGACGTCTCTGTGTTTAGCATATCCTAGACGAATTTATTACCAATTGTAATTTCGACGCATAAATGAATATAACTTCGTTCATGGCTGAATGTTTTCAAAGCCAAAAAAAAAGAAACATTTTGATTTCCAAAAACTTTGGAAAGGATCCCCTTAAGCACCGTCGTGACGACGAAGCACATGCAGTTGTAGGTTACAGACTATTGATTAATGCACTGATCATAAAAAATGCAATCATCACGGAAAGCGGATGATTGGTGGGGATATTAATACTTAGCTGTTTGCGAACAATCGTAAATTTCAAACTGACCTGAAAGTAAACAAACAGTATGCATTAACAATTATGGCCTACGCCTGCACTTTATTATTATAATCAGTCGGTTTTTTCTTATTTACCTTTTTTTCATGAGACATTGGACATTTCGCTGACATGTACATTTGATAATTTTGCAACAGTCCTGTCTACCTCTTCCAAAAATGACCTCTGCAGGATGTGCTACGTATACAGTGGAATGTAGCCGGTTGACCAAGGAACCTATGGTGGGACAACGTGTAGGGTAACTGACAAAAAAAATTCAGTGACACCATGGTGAGGAAGGCGGAGTAAAATTTCAGGAAAAGGTTGTTTCATGAGGCAAAAACAAACTCAAAACAGTACCAATGTAGGACTGGAGCTCTGCTATACCGCTGACAGGCTAACTTAACACCGGAAATAGGGATAAGTTACTCTGAATAAACCCCAATTTATGTTTTAATGAAAAGAGTGCATAATGCGAAGCAATTTCAAAATAATAAATTTATCCTCGGCTATATTTTTGGTGATTTTTTAAATTTTTCTCCTTTACTTTTAAAAAAATTACTTCTAATTCTTAATATATTCTAAAATTAAGCCCTGTATATTTTAATATGTATTTTTATTTCCTTCAATTATAAAACTATACAACCATATTCATGTATTCCAGCAATTTATTACTTTTAAATTTTTGCATCTTGCATTTTTATGTTTAAAACAATTGAATCAATGTGAATTAATAGCTGATATGTTAAATGCTTTTAACCCTGTCACGTGACACCTTGGGGTTTCTTGAGAATAGTTTAGTCCTATTGCCGGTGTTAAGTTAATCTGTAAATGACTTAGTAGGGCTGCTGGAACCGTTAGTATATAAATTACAGTCGGTACATTTGGTAAAAGGTCTTAGACAATTGTAGAAAGGTGAACGTTCGATGCAACATGTGGTATGTTCATGTCAAGACGAACAAGAGGCCTATTGAATGTTAAGGCGCGTGCAATGGGCGACCGGCGCCTAATACTCCTGCTAAATGGGAACATGTGTTCCATTCTTGGTGAGAGGAAAGTGGTCCCAGATGGTCACCGACACCGACATTAAATATATCAATTGGATTAGGATTCGATTAAAAACACCGCTTTTCCCACCGGTATAGCCCGTTTTATAATTGATCAGTGTCTGCAATGGCTGGGACACGTTGTAAGAATGACAGAAGGAAAGATAAATGACTACAGGGATGCCTATGGAACTGCTGCACTAGAAGAACAAAGCAGGACTGGACCGCCACCAGTTGAGATGATGAATTTTTGTGCAAAGCCGAGATGATTGGAAAAGTATTGTCAAGGAGGCCAGCCCGGAATAAGAAGAAGAAGAAGAAAAAAAAAAGAAGAAGAAGAAGATTATACTGCACTATACTACTGTCAGTGTCTTGACTTTTTCGCTTTTTTAGCACCGCTTTGCGCTGTATTGTTATGTCATCCATCGCAGTATTAAGAATCGCAGGCGATGAAGACTATTAAAATTCCTGATTGAGTTTCTGAAATGTCAAATCCGCTTTTTACACCGGCACTTTCCAGTTTCCAGAAAACAGGACTTTGAAACGGAAGGTCATCGTTCGAACCTTGACCCATAATTTCCGCAGGGTTAACCTTAATAGGTACCAAAGCCGAAATAGAGCAGAGGCCAAGAAATATCTACCTATCTTCAGGCCTACACCTGACTAATGACGCTCCTTGTAATTAAGTCACACACAGCAAACGTCCATGGCTATAGAAGAGAAGAAAATATTTACAGGCGACTGGGAAATGTATTATACTACACTAGTCACAAGAATGTCAGACGACCGCATTCCGAAAAAGATGTACAAAGCAAGCATGACAGGAAGACGACTGGCAGGACATCTTCGAAAACGCTGGAAGAGTGATTAGGAAACTGACCTTCACATGGTGGGAGTCCGTCGATGGTGGAGCGTTGTACAAAACCGAGATGACTGGAGGAGTGTTGTCGAGCAGTCCAAACCTCATCAAGGGCTGTAGAGCCAGAAGAAGAAGATGATGAAGAAGATTATACTAAACTATAGGCCCTAATACTGCCAGTGGCTTGTCTTTTTCGATTTTTTAACACCGCTTTGCGCTGTAATGTTATGTTATCCATCACTGTATTAAAAATCGCAAGACTATTAAAATCGCAAGACTATTAAAATTCTTCTGAAATGTCAAATATTATTGTCAAATGAACTGTCAGTAAACCTGCTTTTCTGCTTCTAAAAGGAACAATTGAAACAGAAACATTGGACGAGTACAAACAATAACTGATATGATGACAAAGCTCTTCAGGAATTCATCGTTTTTGCCGAGCATTTGAAATTAACCTTTTGTGAAAAGCGCTTTTGTTGGCTTTTACATTTTTTAAATAATCATGGAAAATGGTTCTCACAATATTTTGCATTTATATATAAATTTAGTTGCCTATTAGCAAAAGCAATCCTGTCCACCCAGGTCGATTTTTCAGAAACCGCAAAAAACTGCTGTGCCGCAACGCCATGAGGTATAACATTACAGTTTTTAAAGCTAATTTTAACAGTAGTAGAATTGCTTTTGCGTCTCAATATCTGATTCATCGGATAGAGTATTGAAAAAAAAAAATTGTGCGAATATCTCAAAACAGAAAAAAATGGAGAGGATTGCTTTTGCTAATAGGCAACTCAAGTACAGTAGGACTTGGCTGGGAGAGACTCAGATAAGGTAGAAACTCAGTTTATTAAAGTAGATTTTTTGGTGTCACCAATGTTTGTGAAGTTGACCACATCGGTTGTAATAGAACTTTTGGAGGCTTTAGAGGTAAAATTGACCCAAAAAGGCGGGGAAATTGTTGACGGCTTTGTTTTTAAGTTGTTGAGCCTGTAGGGGTGAATATATAAATATCATAATAATAATTAAAAACGTCTTATAGTTACGGGGAGAGACTTAAGACTAGAAAGTCTTTTTCTGTCCAACCCACGTCCAATAAAACAATACCATTTCCAAAAATATAATAAAAAAATACCGGGTAATAAAGAAATTTTATGTCTCTATTTATCGTATTTATGGCTCCCTAACGTCGACGTTGTATTAGTGGAAACTGCGCCAAACTGAAAAAGGAAGAACTATAATTTAAAAATATGAATACTTTAGGGCATAGAACTCACCTGAAAAAACCATACAGAATAGGATTTGAACCTGAGACTTTCATATTGCATGACCAAGACTCTAACCACTCCACCGAATAATCATACATCATCTCTGAGTAAGCTTATTTATCTGAGACTCTAGTTTTCTCCCTCGGCGAGAATTGCTGATGGATTGACATAGAGGGGAGCTTCAGCCCGTTGTTATTTACTATTGTTACCCTCTGCCCTCGATATACCACTCTAATTGTATTAAAACGGCATTGAGCTTTCTACGCGGGTTTCAGAGCTTTATGCTGTACTATGTCCATTATATCTTGCAAAAAGGGGCGGTTTATATTGAAAAATGTACGTGCTACAGCTACTTTGTATTGAATTTACTCATTTTTTGACTCGAAAATTGAATAAAGAGGAAGCTTTTATTTTTTATTTAATTTACTAAGCAAGTTTTTAAAGTTGTAGTCGAACTTAGTTATTGGGAACATAAGGAATTTTACTTTTTCGTGTCGTAGTTTCTCCGTGAATATGAAAATTAGATAATATTTTATCCCCTACAATTTAACGAAAAAAACTAAGCTAAAACTAATAAACTTCTAATAGTAAGTGGCGATAAACAGCGGGGAAAATCAAGCAGGACTTTCTGTATAGTAGGTCATCACTATTTTCAACTATATTTCAACACTAAATTAACTTTTGGTTGAAGAGGTACCCTTCTTAGGACATTATATTTAAAAAACCGTATCAAGAAAAAACTGAATCCGGTGGGACTCACACCCACGGTAGAAAATTCCTGATAGTAGGTACTCTGCATGAAAAACGTTTTCACCAACTTCGAATGATTAAAACTTTGATTACTAAATTAAATATAAAGTAAAAACTCCGAAATTTGGAATGGTCCAGGTGTGGGCAATATCTACATTCAGCTTTTTCTCAAATAATTGGCCTTGTTTCAACTCAAACAAGATTTCACCGTTGTGGACATCTAACTATGGAATTGGCCACCACTGTTGTAAATGAAACCCGAATTCACTGCAAAAATATAATTATGCAACATTGTTAGTCCTATCAAAACTTTGGCCTTTTCTTTTGATGAAAAATATGAATTAAATATAAATATACGATCAACTTTTTGTCTCGATTGAAATTAGTTTTTTATTATTATAGACCTCCAAAATAATTTCGGCTTATTTACGACCAATTGAAAACCGCCAGGCTTAGCAATGTAGCTGATTAATAATATGTAATAATAATAATAATTCGTTTAATTATCAATCAAATTAAGGAACTAAGTGTATTACCATCTTCTGAAATGTAATTGAAATCTATCATTTACATATTAGCGCGCTTTAGCCTTCTAGGCACTACTCTCACAGATAATCAATAATTTTTTTTTTTTTTAATAACAAAAATGATAAATCGCATACAAACAATTTAATGAATGTATCCGATTGACCTTTTCAGTCGCCTCTGTACGTTATTACCCGTGATGATCGGTACAGGGTGGCACAGATTATATGAAATTTTCGACATTTTTCTCGAGAGCGGTAGAAGAAGTTAAAAATCTAGAAAGTTGAAAAAAGCTATTCCTGATAGGGCTATTGATACTATATTTTAAATTTTATATAACATATTGTATAATTAAATAGTTAGTTAGGTATTTAATCGTGACTCGTATCTGCACTTGGTTAAGTCATGCTTTCGCCTGTTACATTGCGTCAATCGTAAGCTTGTCTCAGCTTGTCCATTATCCATATACCGGTTTGCCAATGACCAAAAACTATACGCAACCAATACAAATAATGTCCGAAATCCATGGGGTCGTTGGCATTGGGCAAGGGACCAAAGTAGGCCTAGTTTCATAAAAAGTCCTTCAGGAAATTATTATTTACTTTATTTTTATCACTATAAACGCGATAAAGGCATTTTTAATAACAAATTAATTAGAAATATTGTATAGGTACACTATTAGCAATTCAGGATCTTCCATGATAATATATAATATATATAATGATAATAAAGCCTCCCCCTCAAAAGCACCCTTAGTCCCCCCCCCCCAGGATTCCTGGTGACAAAGACGTTTTGGAGGCGAAAGGCCAATACAATCCACAATAACGAAAGGGAAATTAATTCTTGGTATACTTATTTCACATGAAAGACATCATGAAAAAAATCAACATATTGACCAAGTACTTTCACAAAAATATATTGCTCAAAATGATTAAAACACCAATATTTCAGACCCCCGGGCCCCCTCAATGATGAGTTTATTCGTCTGTAAAATGCGTAAAACCTCCCTAATTTGGGCTTATTCATCAATTTCTTTCTCCGGGTGAGACCCCCGGACCCCCCTTCTCCAGGGTAGTATATTCGTAAAACCTCACTAATTTGGGCCCATTTCTCGATTTTTTTTTCTCCGGGGGATCAACGTCTTGGGGTCCTAAAGCCTCCCCCCCCCCTAGAAATTTTGGGAATTTACGCCAATGCTTCACATCACTTTTTTTCCTTGACCAGTGACCCCGGACAAGGTGCATATATTGAGAAAAACAATTAGTTATTAATTAAAATTGTCACGCTCAAGCTTCCGCTTATCGAGCGATCTAAGTGTAGTGGCACTGCAAGATATAAAATTTAATTAATAATAATTAATAATAATAAACCATTATAGAGTACTCACTCTAGCCTTCTGGCAATGAATGAGATCCTTCTGAACTCTGAAGGATGATATTGTTATATATATATACTAAAATTGATATATATTTTATATAAAAATATATATACCTATTTAAAATTATATGTATAATAAAATGGCTAATAGTTTGCATTTGAAATTAAGTATTTTTTTTATATATTTTTTTATTTTCCCTATTTTGTTCAATTCTTTTAGTTTAAGTGGCAATTTGTTAAATATCTCTGGTAAAACTGTTTCATTGAGGCGTCTGCCGCACTTAATAATAATAATAATAATAATAATAATATAATATAATTGCCGTACTTAATAAAAGAACATAAGTGGTTTCATGATGAGGAAAAATATGAAATTCTGATATCATGTTACCTCTACTACTCTATTTCAAATTGAAATTTCAGGGTAAGCAGTAGTCAGTGAGTTTATGAAAAGCTTTAGCGAATAGTTCGTCTCGTGGTAAGGGAAAATGTGAAATTCTGCTATCTTGTCACCTCTTTTTCTCAATTTAAAATTACAATTTCATGGAAAGCCGTCGTCAGTGGGTTTAGGAAAAGCGATGAAAGTCATAAATAAAGAGAAAAGGGTCGGAAACAGGCCATATTTGTGATTAAAGCAGTGAGTTAGAGCGTTGTTACACTCCGTATGACAACAGACATTGTCACCGCGTAAGTTTCAGCGGATGCCGTAAATATCTAACATTCTGTTACGGTTTATATAATACCCCACACTCCCCCCCATAATATGCAAATATTTCTCACTATTTTACTGTCCCTTTATATAATCTACTTGGTGCCTTTTAAATTTTAAACGGTTCCGGTTTTTATCTTTTAGCTGATTACGCATAAACACCTTTGTTTGGTTGTTGACTTCTATAAACACGGAAATTAACGAGTTTTCGCTGATAACAAGTGGGAGTCCCTATTTTCGGTAAGTCATCTTATCGAAGGTCTCAAATAGTCAGTTGGTAGAGAGTGGGACTATGAAACGAAAGGTTGGGGTTCGAAACTCAACATAAACCAATAAACTCACCCAACCCAGGGACGGATCCAGCCCATTTTTTTTGGGTGGGGCAGTGGTGGGTCAAAATAGCATAAACTCATTAAGTATCGATTAAATTATAACGTGATTGATTTATTTACAACAGACTTACTAAATTTTGGGGGGCAGCTCCACCCTGCTGTCCTGATCCGACCCTATTATTTTTATTGATTGCAGGGACTTCTATGGACGTAAGCCTACTATTAGTGATTTACTGAACCTTGACCAATGTCAACGATCCCATAGATTTTCGGGCATTATTGTGTCCGCGGGAATTATGGGCCATTGGCAAACGGATAAATGTCCTCGATGTCATTCTACACAAGCTACAAACGATAATGGACACGCCAAGACAAGCTTATCAATGACACTATGTAACAGGCGTGATAATGACTTAACCATGGCCTGACACTAATGGGCAACTTGCCTGCATTAGTTTTTCAAAAAACGCGGAACACCCCAAATAGAGGGAAGATGCTCGAAGTTTCAACGAACTTTTAATAGTGTTCCTATGACTCTTGGACGATTTATTGAAAGGATTTATACAATATACTATTACTCGCAGAAACCTTCCCCTTTGTTCAGATTGATATCATAAACAAAACTATCAAATTTGGAAAAGATTTAGTTGTAATAAGGGATGAAAAATCGTGCAGAAGTGGACCCTTGACGCGTATTGGGGGTAAGAGTCAATTATAAGTTGTGTGGGTTGACCATTGGGGTGGGGTCCTGTAGTCTTATCTTAAGCTATTTTGGCGGCTTACTTCCACCATCCCCCACTCCATGGCCCCGTCTGTGATACGATCTTATGTGTGGTTTTGTCTCATTCCATCAATTTCGTCCCTATTCGATTTTATATTGCCATAGAAAAGGCCAATTTATTTGCTGCAGGCTATCACGCGGAGGAAATTTATTTTATATCCAATATTTTCTAGAAACACGTGGAGATCCATCCAAATTTTGACTGGTAATACAGAGGTCTGAATGGGAGTGAGCTAAATTGCAAACAGCCGTCATTAGAAGCTCTGGCAAAAACGTATTTCATGTGCATGTCCAGGGGCGGGGCGAAACTCATCTTCTGAAGAGGGTTGAGGAGGATGCGGTTCCAATAAAAGGGAAGGGGTAGGCCGAAAATGACGCTGCCGATAGGGATCGAGGCAGAAAGGTTGGAACTCATACTGACCCGCAGCCGGCCGCCATACCAAGTTGAATCCAGCGGACCAGAGCAGGTTCAAAGCTGCAGATAAATTGGTCGTGTGCACAGTGCCGGTAGAGAAACATGGTAGGACTTGTCCTGGTCACCTCCGAACTAATCGTGTGACAATGTTGTGTTTCCCAAGTGATTCGGAATCCACTATAATCAGGAGGTCCACTGGAGTCCTATGGGCCCACACCGTGGCCTGGGACTGTGTCAAACCATACTACTACTATACATACTGACCCGCCAAGAAGTCCACGTTAGAGTGTTTTGGAAGCATCCACCCTCATAGGGACATAGACTAGTGGCAAGGACTCTGACTTTCACCCGAAAGGTAGTTGGTTCGAGTCCCACACATGCTACATTTTCTGGCCATGCTTCGGAGGGCATGTAAAGCAGGCGGTCCCGGGCCTTCCTAGTTGAGTGTTAGAGAGGGCTTTATAGCCCTAACTCAGATAGGTTGGCTTTGTAATTATTTATTTATATAGGGGATAAGGCGAGAACAAAGGAAAATTTAAAGTATAGTAGAATTCGTTTATTATTGACCAATTATGACGTAAGCACAAGGAAGTTTGGATTTCATATTATATATAATATACAGTGGCGGAGAAAAAATTAAAGACACCAAATATTTTCTTGTGATTTTCACATTTGCCCTACGTGGTAGTCGGATAATTGATGTTTTTTGGTTCCAAATATCAACATTAATGCGCGTGTCCTTATGTTTTTCTCCCCTTGCATTTTCGAAAAAGAATCAAATCTGCCAAGAGGTGAATACTGATCAAGAACCAAAATAGTATCGAGCTATTTAGCTCTTGGAAGGCAATCAACTATCCAACAGCCATTCAGATCCCATTAGATAGGGCAAATATGAAAATTACAAGAAAACATTTGGTGTCCTTAACTTTTTCTCCACCACTGTATATACATACGCTTTGTATGACATCCGTGTTTGTCAATTCCCTTCGTTGTCGTAATAAAAGTCTACTGTACTTACTTACTTAACGTGTCCGAGCCTTGGACACGTTGTTGTCGCTTGACCCGGTGGTGGAAGGATTGGCCGACGGGGTAATTCCAGGGACGTTACCCGTTACCAGGGACGCCCAATCGCTCATAAGCGCAATCTTCGGGGAGGCTCCTTCCATGTCCCCAAAGTCTACTGTAGTAGCCTACTACACGAGTGTGAATACGTAGGGCTGGCTTAGCATAGTTAGTTGTGGCACCTAGATCCACTTTGGTCTACTCATTATGTTCGACAAAAAGTTTGCAAAATCCAAAATCCGATATTTACACGATTTCCTATGCATATATAGCGCTCAAGGCCGTTGGGGGGGTGTTCGTGGGGGTTCAACCCCCCCCCCCCCTCCCCCGAAATGAAATGGCTTGATACTAGATAGAATCGGATTTTGAGAGGAAAAATAAAAACCATTATGTAATATCCAATGAAATTTCTGACCCCCCCCCCCCCGAACTACGGCCCTGATAACGCTCATCTACCAGAACCTACTTGTCCTACTGGGAGGTCCGACTATTCACGCTAATGAAAATAGCAGTTCCCTCTTTTAAAAAAAAAAAAATGTACCTGGCCTTCACCATTTCCAATGACAGGAATCACCTGTGCGTGCCATTACAATTTCAGAATGACAAGTTCTCTAAACAATGTGTATCACCTGCTGTCTGGATACCTTAGCCATTGTTATATATGACATGTGTCTCAAAGGCCAAATGCACTTATTTTGACAATTTTGTCGACGCACAAAAATACATGCGGGCATAACATGGCGGCCTTTTTTCCGAAATTTTACCCATTATTTTCTGCGCTAGTTATTAATAATATAATTATAAGTATTATTCTGTAAAATTAAAACTATTTAAAATTCTATTATACAACGGATAATTTTTTTTGTAAAATAACTATGTATAATTTAGTTTCCATTTATTTTAAATTATATATTTTTTTTCAACGTCGTTACCCCACGACATAGGTGAATATATTTAACAAAATTTGCGGTATAGTTCGATCAATGTTGCAAGTCCAAAAACTCTTTCGGGGTTGGTGCATTCCCCCCCCCCCCCCACAAAATTAGCAATTGCATAATAATAATAATAATAATAAAATTAAAGATTTAATTTGAGCAGCTTTTGACAGGAAAAACATTCCTCTATACACCAATAATTTCTTTCTTTACTAACACTAAGTTATAATAATAAGTTTGTGTTTGTACATATCTGGTTTTATTATTCTACTGATGACTTTTGACGCAAAAAGAATAACTGAATATGAAGAAATTAGATCACATTGCACTCCTTTGAAGAATGTTCTTTGTAAAAGAAATTACACTTCAAACTTCTAAGAATAACGTAAGTTTCCAGGTTTTAGTAGAATTGTTTTGCTTTTCGCAGGTTTTTGTTTCCATATTTTTCATTCTTTTTCCTTTTCTCAAGTTAAACCTTTTTTTCATCACAATTCCTGGATTGCCGATTAAAGTTAAGTTGCTGCTTTATTCTACGAGTTTACTCGTTTGTTTTATGTGAATAAATGTTGTTATTCTTTTACCATTGTTATTTATTAAGACGATTTCAAAAACGGTAAGGTATTAGTTTTAATCGTATAAGTGTCAATGTAGAAAGGAATGTTTGGTTTCTAACCTCATTAGATAGGCAAAAAAACATATTGTTAATTTTTTTTAGCGTTTTTCTTGGTTAAATTATGCCGGAAGTATAAGTATATTTGGAAAGAATAAGCATCAAAATATATAATTTTTCTCACATTTTTTTAAGAATTCGAATCTTACCACTAATGCCAGAATCAACTCTAAGTCTCTAACGTTTCACTAATGAACTGGGCATAATTAATTACTGCAATTTAATTAACATACCCCACAAGCCCGTCATACCTAGACTTCAGTTGATTAACCAAAATCGATCTGTATCAATCGGGGTTTCCACCGACCTCTCATTGCAGAATGCACTTACGTTGACGTAGTAGCAGACATTCAAGACTTAGGCGGGGTTTCCACCGACCTCGCATTGCAGAATGCACATGACATTGACGGAAATTTTTGTTTTACTCCATGCTATAGTTAAAATTGATCAATGATCATAGAGTAAAATCACAAACAAACTAAAATTAATAAATGGCGTCATGGGATATGTTAAGTATAAACATTTTAATAGATTTCTATAAAAAGAAAAATTCAATGTCATTTGCATTCTGCAATGAGAGGTCGGTGGAAACCCCGCCTAAGTCTTGAATGTCTGCTACCACGTCAACGTAAGTGCATTATGCAATGAGAGGTCGATGCAAATCCCGCCATAGGCAAGGTTCGCATTGTTAGACAGGTTAGGCAGGGATTCCACCAGCTGCAATAGTGATAAAAAATGTAGTTTTGACGTGGTAGGAGACATTTTCAGTAAGTGTTTAATGTCTGCTACCACGTCAAAACTACATTTACTATCACTATTGACGTTGGTGGAATCCCCGCCTTAGAGGTAGTACGATGCCTCGGCAAGGTATGGATCGTGGGTTTGAGTCCCACCAAGTGTAGATTTTTAATCCTTAATTTCGGATACATATAGAAAGAAAGAGGAAAGAAAGAAAATTGTCTTTATTTTCCATGTGGGCGAATTTTGGGCATTTTGGCCCACTCTTACAACTAACCCGTATATATATATACAGTATATATATATATGTATTTATGATCTTGGAGCCGGGACCCAGGCCACAATGTGGGCCCATCGAGTTCTATTGCTTCTGGCGATATCGTAGAATTTCGGATATAACGACCAGGCTGCTTCCTCAACCTAAGACTATATTATATAACACATAAAACTTAAAATACAAATTAATGGTTAAAGATAGAAAAAGAAATTTAAAATTATACATTTATATATTTCGTGTCCTACCTTAGACCAAGATGAACGAACGGTGCAACTATTCTATAATACACCATAAATAGTCGTAGTCATCATGGAAATCTGTCCATGAGTAATCTGTTGCCCTTCCCGTAAGTGCTAAAATTTTAACGCAACGCATAAAAACAAAAATAATGTTTAAATAATGCTCCGGTAGTTTTCAAAAAGTTGCCGTGGTAAGCTATACATTGTTAAAAATTCAGGAAAGCACTGAAATTTTGAAACACATAATATACCCATAATATATTCACTAACTTTGAAATCCGCTAAAAATATAAATGTTGAAGGGAATTTTGGAAAAAAATGTTTAACTTTGAGATTTTGCATTTTCTTCAACATGCATGCGCTATTTTCTCCTATTTAATGACAAAATGTAACAAGAGTCACTATCTAGGTTGGGAACCGAGTACAAGCGCCGCTTCACCTGCCACATCGATGGGATGCATTTTTAAGGTTTTTTACTCAAAGTAATAAATTTTATAAAGAACATTTCACATTTTTATTCCGAAAGCTGTTTCTTTTCTTTTAATTTTTTTAAAATAAAAAAGGCTAGAAGTTGCTTTATTATGGGCGCCAAGATGCACTGGAAGTAGACCACCATGCGGGCAGTTTCACATACAATCCGTATCCACGCTGCAACTCAGATCTATAAAAATTCTTTTTACCTTTTTTCTGGAATATAATTTTATAATGTTTTACAATAATAAGCCTTTGAAGCTCGTTAAAATAACATTGGATGCCGTGTCATCTATCTTTGGAGATGCAATCTTTTTTAAATTTATATAAGAAGACAATGGAAACAATTTGAGGACTACGCGAGGTTCGGACAACTTACCTTAGTCACGAAGAGACCATTATTCCAGAAGCTGATTCTGGATTTCGGAAAATAATGTGGTGAGTACTTTATAACCAAACAACCAGAGGCACTGACACTTATACGTATTTTATTGTAATTATTAATTGTTAACATTTTTTATGACTCAAATTCTTTTGTTTCTTTGACCATTAAAATAATTAAAGTGATATAAGAAAATATGATGTGACTTGCGTAATTATCAAAGATTTATATCGTCAAGACTGTATTTTTATATTTATTTTTATTCCAACTTTAAATTCTATTGACATTTCCTGGGATAGCATTACTGAAAAGTATTTAAGTTTTTATATCGTATAAATTCTGCGTTTTTTTTTTTGCTCGGTAATCCACACAACACATTTATTGTATCGAGAATTTTCTGACAACTTTTGAAACGTTTTAACTTTGGTCTTGAATTTTTATTAATTTTTAATTTTTAAAAGTGAATGCCTACGCAAACAATCTACTAAACGCCATATAATTATGATGTTGTATAAATTTACTGTACTTTATTTCTGAAAAATTGCAATAAGTATACCATTTCAATTTGTTTTCCAATTTTCCAATTTCCAAAATATAGTTTTGGAAAATTAAAAAAAAAGAAAAAAATTAAATTAGTACTGTATGAAAGAAGTACATAAGGTGAATGCTGGTAACATTTTAACATTTTCTGCATTAGACCTACTACAACGGAAAGGGTAAATTTTGTCGGAAAATAAATTGTCGGAAAATAAATTGCCCGCTACCCTCCCACCTCCCCCAATTCCTCGATGGAACAATTACAAGACTATCAACAATAATATTATTTAATGCTGTCCTTCAAGTAGCATATAAAGTGGAAGGTACTGGAATTCTGCTAAGATTGATAAACAATAGCAGGGCATTCAAGTCCAACTTATACCTTCTACAGAATTTTCTTTTTTTTAGGAAAATTATTACAACAAAAGCCCCGAAGCCAGAGTAAATGATTCGAAAAGACTGGGGAGGGATAAATTGACCATAGAGAATGGGGAAAAGAATATATATTTTTTTATCTTTTGTGCGGAAAACAAGCATCAGGGTGACCGCAGGCCCGAGCGTGACAAAAATTTCAAATAGCCGCAACCCCCAAAATGACCTTCCCCCATCTATTTATACATTTTCTGCTACTCCAGCTAAAAAATAGCTTTCTCTTGAAAGCTTTTTTGTCCAAATACAGGAAAATTCCCCTCTTTTCGGGAATATAGAAAAATCTGGACCGGGCGGGGATTTTTTACAAATTTAACAAAAACGTGAGATCTAATTAATTAATTGTCATTCCACGGTCCTTACTGTATATTGGCCAAAATGTCTTTTAGAAGCCCTTAAAATATATAAACTGTGATAATACACTATAGCTTTTGTTTAGTGAACTATATCGTTTATCTATCAAATTCGATTAAGTAAGCCCTATTTCTATAGTGTGTCTTCCGTATTTTAATTAAAGGGTATTCAAAGAACGATATTGCCAATATGGGGTACCTTCGATTGTTTTCCAAAACTTCTGATAGATTCCCATGAACATTTTTGTTCCTTTTTCAAGTATTGTAAAGGATCGGAGAGTCAAATGGGGAAGTCAAAATTAGACATGATTAACAGTGAAATTTTTCAGCTTTAAATAGAATTTTTAATACCTACCTTTATGCGTAACTACTGTGTGTAATTTTACCACCAAACATAACCGAAATTAGAGAATCAAGAAACATCTGGACATGGCGGGATTCGAATCAAGTCGATCGAGCCAAGTCTACACTGGGCGGGGTTGTGGTGTATTGGTAAGCCCATCATGGACTTGAATCCCGCCAAAACCAGATTTTCTCGATTTGCTAATTTCAATTATAACGAGGTTGTTTTATGAACCGAATTCAACTTAAAATTGATTATTACTCTAAATATACATATTTCCAAACATCTAGGGCCGAGGGCCAACTCTCAAGAATACCTGCAAATAACGGCAGTGAATGGGGCATGCGCCTCCGTATATCGTACCACGACTTGGTTGGGACTGCAGACAGGTGCTTCCGGTCGTCCATATTGTAGACTTGTCCCTTTATAGTAGCCGATGCCGCCATAGTCAACCAGCGAAACCATTTTGAACCTCTGGAAGTAACTTATCACTGTTAACTATGTGAAAAATTCATTTTTATAATTGAGGCCGCGGACTTCCCGCTGAAGGGTCTGTTTTAACTTTCACCCAAAAGGACCGAAAGAAAGAAAGAAAATTGTCTATTTTCCATAAGGGCGAATTTTGGGCCTTTCTTAAGGCTATTGGCCCGAGTCCCACAACTGTTATATTTTCCACCCGGGCCTTCCTTGTTGAGTTATTAATTAGGCACTATATACCCGGGTATTGTCATCCGCCATTTTTTATCCTATATTTCCTATACGGTACGTATTGTAATTATTTTTAAGAAAAGTAAAGGATTGAAAAAAACGAAAACACGTTTTAGTATTTTTTTATTAAACACTTCCCTAATTGGTAGAACGTTTTTTAAATAAAAATAAATAAACAACGATAAATCTCTAATAATAAATAGGTAAACACCCAATGCTTGGCTTATATACCAGACTTCTAATGGATAAAAAATGGCGGATGACAATACCTGTCTAATATAGAGCCCTAGTTATTAAGCGTGAGCTTTATAGTCCTAGTTCTTAGAGAGGTTAGTTTAGCCTACAGCCCCCCAAGGGCGGATTTTGCCTCCAATTTAGGGGGGAGGGGGTCAGCGGTCAGGTTCAGTGGATTATAACATTAAAAAAACATAATTATTTTTAATTCCCACTGTAAATCCATCGTTATCTAGTAAGTTAATTTATTTGGGGGGGGGGGGGGTCCGTACCCTCTGACCCCCCCCTAAAATCCACCCTTGCAGCCCCCAACTACCCAAATTTCCTAATTTTAGATTATTAATGGACTAAATGCAGGTACTTTTTCAATAGAATTTTCCAATTTATCAATAAAATTCTCTCTGAGCATTTCAGAATATTTCATAAACAAAGAATGACTGAGTTAATTTTACGATATTAATTAATTCCACGTTCCACGGCTACAAAGATATAAAAATGGCCAGATGAAACAATAATAAAAAAACGCGGTAAAATTACAGTTTCTCACCAGAAATATTATTATTTCAAAACGTCGAATTAAATATTTCATAAAGATTTTATAGGCTAGCAGTAAATCAGTCGGGTAAGTAAGGGTGCACTGATTTTCCCAAATTTCAATCCCGGACAGAGAGCCAAGTGACCTTTTATCTAATGTATATGTTTTATGGGAACATGTATTTCTATCTAGAGAAAATATTCTGTCATAAAATACTCAAGGATCCAGCAGAACAAATCTGGGCTGCCGTGATTCGATTCAAAGTTTTCTCTTGCTTCTATTTGGAAACTTTTAAAAATTTATTATTACCAAAGTTATAAATTTATATTTGAAAATCCCTCACTTTTTCTTTGAAATCTCTGACTACTTCTTAAAATCCCAGACTATTCCCGGACCAATTTCGTCCCTGGCCATTTTCCCGGGCCATTTTCCCGGGAAAATTCCTGACACTTGTCTTAAACCTATACAACCTAACCTAACCTATAATACCCTAACAATAGCCTGATTTTTGGGAAACCTTGCATTGTGTATGAACTATTTAACTTTTTTAACTTTTTTACCTTTTTCCACCACCTCTAAATATTTCAGAATCTCTAGCGATTCAACCAGAATAGGCAATACCATTTTTTTTTAGGTTTTTGGGTCAGGCATGGATTTTATGTTTGAGCCCATAGTTTGATCCTTTAGCTGATCCTGAAGCGCGGAAATGGAGCTAAATAAATGCACGGGAAATGTCTGAAAACCTTAGCGCCTATATTTTTATTTTTATTTATATTGATTTATATTTATATTATCTATATATATATATATATTTATATTATATTTATTTTTAGTTTATAGTGAACTACCTGTACCCCGTCAGCAATCACCTTCGTCAGCATTGGGGAGGGGTTCCAACTTTCTTTCTACTAATTGGGCCCCGCTGACTAAACTCCTGAATACGCCAATGCCACCCATATGAGCAGTGATGTACAAATTCCTTTACCTACATCTTCCGTTACCACAGATCTCCGTATAAATTATAAATGCATACGCTCACACTCTTTTTCTGCACCGCTGGACATTCAAGAACACCTACCCAAGACATTCGCACTTCCTGTCTTATCTTAAACATGACTAATTACAACAAAATACATTACTCATTTGTTACGTCATTTGCATACAGTTTCTTTAGATACATATATTACGTGAACTTGGCAGCTTAGTCAGATAGCCAATAATGGTGACAGCTGGAGTACTTGGGAAGTATTTTTTGAAAGCAAAACTTTCTTTAGAACCTTTTTCGGGTGGGGAGAGGGTGATGACTTTAGGCCAATCGTAACGCCATATATCTACTCTACAACTAATCAACTAATTGGTTAATACTTAATTGTAAAAGTGGGCCTAAATTCGCCCACATGGAAACAGAGGACAATTTAATTTTTTTTATTTCTTTCTTGGGTGGGAAGTGGCAGGAAGGCCTTTTTTTTATGGACCCAAGCCTACTTATCACATACACATAGGTCCCTTGTCCAATGCCAACGACCCCATGGATTTAGGAGATTATTCATACTGCTTCGGTATGAATTTTTGGCCTTTTGGCAAACTGTTATACGTTCTCGATGCCAAGGGCGGATCCAGCGGAAAATTTAGGGGGGATCACAAGTTGTATGAAAGTTTAAAAGGTAATTTGTTTATTGAAAAGTTGAGTTTTATTCAATTTAAAAAAAAAAATATTATCCTATGAATTTACTCATTTAGGGGGGGGGGGGTGGTGGTGACCCCCCTGACCCCCCTGTGGATCTGCCGTTGCTCGATGTCAACTTACACCGGCTATAAGTGATAATGGACAGGTTGAGACAAGCTTGCCATTGACGCAATGTAACAGGCGAAAGCATGACTTAACATAAGTACAGATGCGGGTCTTCTTCCTTTCTTACAACCCATCTATCTCAACCCTCAGACCTATAGGAATTATACCAGCTGCGAAAATTGAAGAACAAGTTTTAACATTGGAATCAATCTAATTATCTTAATCTTGATTTCCGATATCAATATTTTAGCAAATAATAAAATGAAAAGATTACTATTTATTTTCTTGGAAGACTTTTCATTTGAAGTTGTCAGTGCTTCAGCCTCCTAAATGCAATCTTCTAGTTAAAAAACTTACAAATAACTTACTTTTTCAAACTGTATTGGGATTTTATCGAAGTGAAAGAGATTTTGCAAATATTGGGCTTCAGCCTCAACTGTGAATGCCTAGAAATAATTGTATTACTTTCTATCTTGTAAGTTTCAAATTAAAAATACTTATGATTAAATTATCACATTATTGAGAAATCAATATATAATGCTATAATTTTAGAACATTAATAATATTAATGATTATGCATTATAAGATTTCACAATAATGATTGTCCAATTCGACAAACACGTAAAGCTTAAGAAAAATGATTATGTTCCATTGTATGAATTTACCTTCCCCTAACCAACCTACTCCTGTATATTTGCCAGCATCGGCATTGTACCATTTAGGGTAACTCCTACCAACGTTGGTAAGTCAGTGGAAATCGGATGGAATTGATGACGGAAGCCATCATGGTTTTCCCATTCCCGAGCATCGTGGCTTCCTTCTGATTCCACTTTCCACAACTTTACCTACGATAGTGTACGTGGCCCTAATACCAGCAGTTGACGTAGTCTGTTTAAGGGAGCGGCGCCGTCCGAATGAAGTTTCTTTGCTTTCAGACGATCCTGAATTCAATGCACAAGTACCAGCCGAGGTTTCATTTAGTTCGAGCCAATGACATTCTGAAGCTACCATATTCTACGTTTAGGACCTACGTTTTCAAGGAAACTGAGTTCATAGCTGTAACTGCCTATCAAAATGAAAAGGTAAGAGAACTTATTTTTATTTAAAAATAAAATAAACCTGTGTTGTTATGTAGGAGGGTGAACCAAATAAATGACCCTATGATATGATAAGGCGGGGTTTCCACATACGTCAATGGTCAATGGTAAATGTGGTATTGACGTTTTAGCAGACATTAAAGACACACTAAAAATGTCTGCTACCACGTCAAAACCATATTTACCATTGACCATTGACGTATGTGGAAACCCCGCCTAAGTATATACAATACAATATCAATACACTTACCCTAATCACATCTTTTAGCCGCTCTCTCTCTCTTCTTGTTCTGTCTTCTGCTTGGGAGTTGCTTCGGAATTGCTGGAAGTCGCCGTTACAACTATTTTCACACATCAGGGAGCTTAACCATCAGTAGTCTAAAAGACATGTAATTAGCGCTCTGATTGGCAATAATGACGCACAATTGATGACAGCAGGTCATAGTTACACGGATACGCACGTGTATTAACTTTAGACCTAGCTGTCCAGAGTGATTTGTTACTATGTAATTGAGGACAATTCTCAGCGCAACACTGGGATCAATTTTCACTTTGCCTAGGTGCTGCAAATTCCTGTTCCAGTATAAGTTACTTCATCTTGGATGATGGACCAATGTTGTTTCTAACGCCTGCTTTCAGCATTTCTGCTTTAAGCAACCCTGTCAGCCTGGCGGGTGGAGTGAGTCTGTTTGTTAACTTGAGGCACCCTAAGGGCAGACTCTTTCACCTCGGGGAAAGGGGAGTTGACTAACAGGGTGGACCTCCTGATTATAGTGGATTCCGAGCCACTTGGGGAACATGGTAAAGTTTACACGATTAAATCGGAGGTGACCAGGACTCGACTTATACTGCCTAAGCGCGTTATCATGTCCCACCAGGTTCCCCTGCCAACGCTGTGCACACTAACAAGTTGCCGCAGTTTGAAACATGCTCTGCTCTAATGGAATCAACATGGTAAGGCCGTTGGACCAATGTAATTATTAATAATATCGTACCCACCCCGTCTGCTTTGTAATGATTACTCCGGTGGGCCTACCATGGCCAATTTTTTTAATATTATTCTGGGAATAAAAAATGGTAAACAAGGTAATTTTACAATGGAAAGTGCTATTCAAAAATTTTTTGGTTTTCATATTTAACCCCAGGAAAAATTAACCAGCATAGTAGGCCCGCAGGTTGTAGAGAACTAGGCTATGAAACGGAAGGCCATAGTTCAAGACGCGACACAAAAGGAAATATTTTCCGTCAGGCTCGATCCTCCCCCACACAAGGCCGTAGCCAGGATTTTTTTTTTTGGGGGGGGGGGAGGGGGTTAGAAATTTCATAGGATATTACATAGTGGTTTTAATATTTCCTCTCAAAATCCGATTCTATCGAGTATCAAGCCATTTCATTTGGGGGGGGGGGGGTGAACCCCCGTGAACCCCGTGAAGACAAAGCATCTGCCGGGCAGGTTGCTGACCCTAAAATCCCAAATCGAGCGGTGGTCTACCAGTCCTCTACCTATCTTTGGATTGTCGCACAACGGTGAGATTTCGTGTTTTATGGTGCGTAGCACTCTACAACCGCAGTCACAGTTGCCAACTCCCATAACACCAGCCTGAGTTTACCTTTTTACATGTTTCCTTTAATCTCTACAATGTACATACACTGTTATTGAGATCAATGATCAGTAGCTTTGTTGTGAATCCCCAAAATGTGGTCATCTGGGTCGCGTAGAGTGGTCAAATTGTCTTTATCCTTACAGAATTGTATAAACACCCGTGTCTTTTCCATGTAATGGCTGGATGACTAAGGCATGCCTGTAGCACGTACCTTAAAATTTACGGGTTACGTGGTAGGTGTATTAAAGGCTATGACCTGCGTCGGTGACCTCTTTGTCTTCCTCAAATTCGTTTCTTTTCGCGTAAGGCTAACCAACGTGCTCCTAGTACATAACCATGCATGTTTTTGTTCGGCCTTTACTTAGCTTGGGCCCAGTCATTTAGGTGTTCTGACCTCCACACCCTAGAGCCTTCGTGTACATAACGAGAGTGTTGTAAGCATGCCGAAGGTGGGCCTCTTCAAGAGACAGATGCTCATAAACAGAATTTTTGTCGAGGCAAATGACAGATTAGGCTTGCAAAGGGAGGTCAGAGCGAAAATCTAGCCTGGATTTAATATTTACCATCAGGTATGGGAGCTGCAAGGTTCAGTTGATAGTAGAGAGTATTAGGCTATGAAACAAACGGTTTAGGTCTGCTTGGCATTTGAACGGAACTGATTGTATTTTCCGTCTTGTAAAATGAATACATTAAAAAATGCAGACTCGACGCAGAAAGATAAGGGGAAGAAATCTCCTACTAACCCCTTACTATGGGTATAATACGTATATGTAGGAGAAAAAGGCATGTTGCTGGCCACAACATCCCAATAGATCAGAGTTCATGAATGAGCATCGTACACTCGTCTTCAGTTGTTTTTTTCAATCGCTTTAGCTACATTTTTGTGCAATACAATTAATCACTGACAAATGCAAATACTTACTGTTATATGATGGAATTATAAGTTAAATTATAAGTATGAATTACTTGTATAAAAGTAAATTGGTATAAAAGTGTTTTAAATTGGGACACATCGGGTTCAAATTAGAGGAAACGTGAGGTTGTAATACAGATTTCACTCTATAATGGGCTACTAAAAATGCGTACAAGGGGCACTTTGATCTCTTAAATTAAACATTGTATAAAAGTGAGGCAAATTGGGGAATATTGGGGCCCGATTAGAGGATACGCGAGGTTGTATCAGTTGTACAACTGATTTTACTCAATCATGGGCTTCCGAATGAAATGCTCAAAAGGGACACTGTGAACTCAAGACGGGTGTAAATACCAGTTTATACTGAGTTTTATATTATTTTGGGACAACTGTGACTAATTAGAATTTTTTTAGTATGTTGGTATAGTTGTACAGTTTTTTAGTATGGGACACATGTATATGCTTTCCATAGGAGTTGAAAGGGTTAAGTCTTGGCGCAAATCGTTGTCCGTATATAATACATAAATAAATTCAGATATAAATATTTATCTCTTCTATGAATCTGGCGTGTTAATAATTGTAATAAATTATTCCGATTTTAACATAGGAATTCTAACTGAAATAGCGGGCGACTCTGAGTTTAACGCTGTTTTGGGTCAACTATGATCCACCAGAATGTTTTTAAGAGTCCATGGGACCCATGCTTTCCATAAGAAGCGAAAGGGTTATTAGGGCTTGGCGCAAATCGTTGCGCGCATATAATACGCACAGTTTCCCATTTTTTGGGGATTTTCATAATTGTAATATTCACATTTAACCACGGGAATCTATTTTTCTAACTGAAATAGAGGGCGACTCTGAATTTAGCGCTGTTTTGGGTCAACTATGATCCATCAGAATGTCCATGGGACCCATGCTTTCCATAAGAAGCGAAAGGGCTAAGTCTTGGCGCAATTCACGAGCGCATTTAATACACACAGTGTTCCATTATTCGGGCATTTTCATTATTGTAATATTCTCATTTAATCACGGGAATCTGCATTATTAATAGAAAAAATAGCGAGTGACTCTGAGCAGGGCCGTAGCCAAGATTTTGTTTCGGGGGGGGGGGGGGTTTCAGAAATTTCATTGGGTATTACATAGTAGTTTCTATTTTTCCTCTCAAAATCCGATTCTATCTAGTATAAAGCCATTTCATTTCGGGGGCGGGGGGGGGGGCTGGTTTGAACCCCCATTGAACCCCCCCTTGGCAACGGCCTTGACTCTGAGTTATACACGGTTTTAGGACAACTATCCATCTGAAAGTTTTTAAAGTTTCCATAGCCCATAGGGGTCAAAAAGGTTATATAAGCACTAAGAAATTTCGGGGCCATATAGTCACACGTACAGCTCGTATCATATAATTAAATCAAAATGCGATAGTGTCAAAACCATGGCCAGTGAGCGTGTGTAGTAACACCTTTACGTGACAATGATACCACAGTCCCACCTGTAGACCTTTCTCACGGGGCCCAACACCTCTCAGCGGCCGATGGCTTCAGGTCTCTTTGATATTAACACCGCGTACCTTTCGATTCACAATTTTTCTAGGAATAGCACCTTACATTAGCCAAAAAAACTACCGAAAGTTATGTTTTGGCTGTGACTCTTGATTTTCATTTTGCATACAAATTTATTGTCATCTTCATGTAACATGTCAGCTAATAAAAATGCACCTTATAGTCAATTGGTGGACAGGAATAGTCCAGTTGGTAGAGAGCTTGAATAACGGAAGGCCTAGGTTCGAGTCTCGACATAAAATGAATTTTTTTTCGACCTTCCCGTGAACTATCCGACCCTGATGGGTACCTTACCTTCCTTGGTAGGGGTAAACGCGGCTTCCGGGCATGTTTCAAAGTGACTGAGCTTCCGTGCAATGCCTCATAGTGTCAGAGGCAAAGATGCGAAAATCCCTAATCTCTGTACCCGTCGTGGTGAAGATAAAAACGCGTAATGGCAGCTGAACAGATAGGGCACCGGGATAAGTTGTGGTCATGTAGTCAGCAACATGCCCATTATAATTTAATCAATACTAAATACGTTTATTCTATTTGGTCCCACCGCTACCCCCCCCCCCCCAAATGGGATCTGGATCCGTCTCTGCAGTATAACGCCTTTTTTCCCTCCAGGTGAAGACAAAGTGGGTAGTTCCAAGCCCGAGGAAATGACTCACTAATTATTACTAAAAAATTAAGCCAAATTGCTGAGCGCATGCTGATTATATATTATGTTATGTTTTTTTTTTCAGATTACCCAGCTCAAGATAGACAACAATCCTTTTGCAAAAGGTTTCCGAGATACCGGTGCTGGCAAACGGGAGAAAAAGTAAGTTTCGTTTTTATTTTTTACTTTTGTAAAATTGTAAATTATTGAACAATATGAAGTATAGAATTAAAAGAGTTAGGCATTAGAAGCTTTCCCCGGGCACGCGTCTTATAAAATTGAGAACTAGCCCCCAAAACCTTTGAAAAAATCCAGTTCTGAGAGTTCGGATACAGGACAATTATGTAATTTATTAGGTAACGGCATAAAAAAAAAAAAAACAGGGCAATTGTACTCAGCATACAACTTTAGTTCTAAATTACTGAGTTTTAAAATAGTGCACCCGTTCTTACTGCTGTCAACTACTGCGCCCTCCCCCTCCTCTCTTTCCAAAGAAGAAAAATTAAAAATCATAAGTTAAACGAAAAAAATTGAAAGTTTTAGACGCCTAGGAAAGCCCCGAGCATATAGGGGGAAACAAAAGTTACAATGCGGATTCAACGGAAAGCTTCATGTAAACCAACAGATTATGCTGTGTAATTCTATTAGACAAGCTTAGGAAGTTTACAGGCGCAATACGACCTTGTCCTGCTATCTAACAGTAGCGTGCATTGTATTACTGAGAGCGGTTCCCACCAACGCTTGAAAAACCTCGGTAAGGAATACTGAATGGCTCCGCCATGCGTTGCTAGATGTCGGTCCTCACCACGACTTTTCAAGTAATGAATTTATTAATTCAATGAAGGTACCAGGCCTTAGGGAGGTTCCCATCAGGCCCGCATTTTATTTCGGGAGGTCTGCTATCCAATAGAAGGTAGTGAGATGTCGCACGTCTGGAAAGTTCAATCATCTCTACTGTAAAGTCAAAAAACTTGGAAGGGGTTGCAGCCCCCAGCCCCCTCCCCCCTGGTTACATCATCGATTAAAAATTCTCTGTAAGCAATACCTAGGTACATGCATTGATAGATGGCAGTGCCGTACGTAAACTATGAAAGAAAGAAAGAAAGAAAGAAAGAAAATTGTCTCTATTTTCCATGTGGGCGAATTTTATGCTCTGAGAGAATCAAGGGTTTAGCTCTAGGAATACAGTAACAAATTTAATGCCCGTTTATAGCCACGTATTATTTTGAACGTACATGACGCTTCATTGAAATTTTCGAAACATAGCAGCATCACATTTAAGGTACACCAAGGTACCTATAACCAACTGGCTAGAGATCAATTTCTTAAGTGTGTTCCAGATGATATTGCTTACCCTCACAACGAAAAACTTAAACTTAAATGTAAAAATTAAGTTAATCGCTCTCTTGAGGCTCTTAGGGATGTAAAGAGGAATTTAAAAAAAATAGCAATACAACTTACCTCTGGAGACTCATAAGGAAGAGAACCTCATGTTGAGAGGAAAGACGTAATTAAAAAAATTAAAAAATATGTGAGAAAGAAAAAAAGGTTGTTTTATTTTCACTTTTTCTCTTTGCAATAATAACCTCAGTCTCCGCAAATAATTTAAATATTTATAAAATATAAAATATATAAAATACATCTACCTTCAGGCCCGAGATCGGTGAACCTCCACTCTAACTAATTAGAAACCCAGATATAGCTAATTACACCTGGAGACGCCACAGAAGGAGGGGAAAAAGTGCCCCACAAGATGCTAAATTATCGCAGGGAGGAAGGAAAATGAGGGGTTTTTTATGAACGTAGCCCTACCTATGCCTTGCCAACGATCCTATTGAATTTTTCGAACGTTAATGGTATTGTTCCGGACGAATTTTGGTCATTGGCAAAGTGCTACACGTCCTAGATGGTATGGCCTACGCCAACTACAAGAGACAATAGACAAGTTAAGACAATCATAATATTTTTTGAACTAACAATTGTCCTCAATAATGATGTACTCTTGAGAGCTAGGTAACAGGCGTGGGTCCGACTTAACCAAGTTCGTAATAAAGCCTCACATAGTCTAGCTGGCTTATAATTCTTCAGCAATATATCTTTTGTTATGAAACCCATGAAACTTCTTCCGTCTGCTTTGCGACAAGTTTTTTCGACTTAATTTATTATTTAAGAGAGATAATGTCGACTTTGCACCCTCCGTCGAGGAAGCTACCCCCCTCCCCGGGTACGCTATTTCTATGTCATTGTTAGGGGTGCATTTTTCAAGTTAATTTACCCCTTGGGGTGCTATGTGATTCGCGGGCAATTTAATTTCTTTTAACTGGTCGTCGTTGTCTTTTTTACACATCAATTTTATTTGTTCAAAATCAATTTGGGTGCATATAGGCTAAGAGTCTACGACGAAGCAGTAGATTCTGGGATAATAGGCGATGAGGGCGATTCATCAACATCTGCGGTCAATATCTTCAGTGGAACTAATTTAAAAAGCAGTTGCCGCTGAGCACCAGAGATGCAATCTTAGAAGTCTACGCAGTTCCACTGAAGATGTCGACTGCAGATGTTAACGAAACGCTTGGAAGTACGCTTTCAGAACGACCACGGTATAACATCCCGGGTTCTACTGCTTCGTCACGTAACTCCAGTCGTGAAAACCTTTGCAACTACGAGTGTATCATAATTACAGTTTTTTTTTTTTTTTTTAAAAATGGTTTTAGATTTCCTATTTTACTTAGATTAAGACAATATGTGGAGGCTCGGCACTTGACCTCCACAAAAGGCATTTGAAGGGAGAAAAGCCGAACAGGTGTAAAAAATATAAAAAATCTCATGAAAAATCTGTCAAAGACCTGGCCGACACATCATATATCTCTTCACTGAAATGCAGAATAAATAAACTAATGATTGTTTGTACGCGATTTAACCTTTTATATTTAAAATAAAAAATAAAAAATATAATCATCATAATATTATATTACATATTGCTCTTACTTAACTTCTCATTTATTCTCCTGTAACAATTTAGTATATACATCTATAAATATCGCTATACATAGTACCAATGTATTAGGCGCCCATTCCACCGACCGGCTAGGGCTAATTACAAAACCAGTGACGTGGTAGCAGACATTCAAGACTTAGGCGGGGTTTTCAACGACCTCGCATTGCAGAATTGACGGAAATGTTTATTTTCCTCCATGCCATAGTTGAAATTGATCAATGATCATACAGTAAAATCACAAACAAACAAACTAAAATTAAAAAATGGCGTCATGGGATATGATAAGTACAAACATTTTAATAGATTTCTATAAAAAGAAAAATTCTAATTTCCGTGTATGTCATTTGCATTCTGCAATGCGAGGTCGGTGGAAACGCCACCTAAGTCTTGAATGTCTGCTACCACGTCACTGTTTTTGGAAATAGCCCTAGCCGGTCAATGGAATGGGCGCCATACTGTACCCTTACCTTCTCAATAGTCATGGTGCCCAGTTATGAAAATGACAGGTTTTTTTATGGTTGCATATCCCGTATAACATCAATATACTTTTGCGTCAATGTTTGTATGCTTTCCAGGGCAAGCTTGCTGGGCAGTGAAAGGGTATATTATAAACATTAACATATCCCATGACGCCATTTTTTAATTTTAGTTTGTTTGTTTGTGATTTTACTGTATGATCATTGATCAATTTTAACTACGGCATAGAGGAAAATCAACATTTCCGTCAATTCTGCAATGCGAGGTCAATGGAAACCCCGCCTAAGTCTTGAATGTCTGCTACCACGTCACTGTTTTTGTAAGTAGCCCTAGCCGGTCGGTGGATTGGGCGCCTAAGGGATGCCCACTGCAATAATAAAATGTATTTCTAGTTTTTCAATGAAAAGATAATATTGTGGGATGTAGGCTATGTTTTTTACAGTACTGTTGGTTGATATTACATTTCTTTCTTTCTTTCTTTCTCCCCATACATTTTGATATAACATTGATCAACCAAAATTATTATTATTATTATTATTATTGGCATTGTGGGTTCACATATACAGCCATGGTGGGTAGGTGGGGTTAAAATCTATGTGGATTTCTTTTAGGAAGACATATATAGCTTGGTAGGAGTCATTTTTAGAAATTATGTGGGCATAATTAAAAGGGAGGACTGTCATTAAGGGGAAGATGCGGTCTAGTAATTTGTTCCAAGCTATGGTGAATTCAGGGCATTCCAGTATAACATGCTGCATCGTGCCTTCACTTTCCAGGCAATGGCTGCAGAGGGGAGAGTATGAGCCCCTTAGGGTATGATAGATATAATATGTCCCTCTGAGAGTCCATGGCTTGTCCTCAGGCGTGAGATGGTTGATAAATACATACGGTGATTTTATTAAATTATTGAGCGTGATTTATGAAAATAACGGGTATAATTTGCATATTGACTTTGTTTGCAAATAAACGTTTATTTATTTATTTTATTTATTTTATTTATTTTATTTATTTTATTTATTTTATTTATTTTATTTATTTTATTTATTTTATTTATTTTATTTATTTTATTTATTTTATTTATTTTATTTATTTTATTTATTTTATTTATTTTATTTATTTTATTTATTTTATTGAGAAAAGATAACAGGCGTAGGCACGACTTGACCAAGTCTGGTATGAAAATATCTTGAAAGCTGTCCCCTATATAACTTCACCAAGTCAGTAGTCAAGTTCTTTAGGAACTAACCTATAGTTTGTTAAACCGACAAACATATATATCACCCAGTATCGTTATATATTAATGTCTGCAGGACGTTAAACTATTAACAACGTAAAGATAACCACCTGACAAATGTGTTTTTAATTGTCGGTTTTAATGGAATACGACGCCAAGGAAAGGAAGCCGCCTTTCTACAAAGAACCACTGCTATTGTTTAAATAATGGATTGCTATCATTAGCTGGCGTTTTAGCTAATCGCTCCTGGGACTTAGCACCGTACCGCTTTTTGCGCCGGCGACTTATGGTACCTAGCTTTTTTGTCGGCTACTCAATGACAGCCATATCTGTTGTTATTATCAATATTATCACTGCTACTAGTACAGGACTACTGGAAGGCGCTTTTAATCAGGGGCTAATTAGTAAATGTACCATAATAGATTGTGGTTCAGCGGTTAAGACGACGCCCCGGTTAGGCGTAGATCGTAAGTTCGAATCCCGTCAAGTCCAGTTTTTTTTCATATCCTCTAATTTTGGTTAAAACTTATCTCTTCAACAAAAGTTAATATAATTTCAGTGTTATATATATACCATAATATAATACTGCACTACAATATATGATTCCTTATATTAATTAACGTATTAATAGGAAAGCAAAAAAATTAAAATTTTAATTTTAGCCGAAGTATAATTCTGCTGAACATTATTATTATTATTATTTTAATTACACCATAGCACTAGGCTTCCGCCATCAGCTTTCTTGCAGCCCAATACAACACATAATCTGGTGAACCTCTGCTACTGACAAGAGCCTGGCACATCTTAAGATGATTTCCTTCCATCTCTTCTCGGGTGTCGCATAAAAGGCAGAAAGGCTCCGCTGCTACACCTATACGGTGGGGATGTTTCTGAAGGTAGTCATGACCCGTAGTTAACCTAAATTCCACAAATGACTGGCACCTGGTATCTAGCTGAAAATTATCAAATTACGCACTCTTACCGACAAACACCTCCCCAAATTTTTTTGGAGTGAATTCAGGATTTTCCTCAGGGGGTGCAATGAAAGAGGCCCGGTCTAATTTATTTATTTTGTCCTCGGAGATTACTCCGTTCTTATCAGGGGGTTCGAGGGGTTCAGGGGATACTGGACGAGACTTAAGCCTACCATTGCTTAAGCAGTATTTGTAGGGATCTTTTTTTTTTTTTTTGGCGCAATGCCGTCTAGGCCACACACGCCCAGGTATATTATATGGTTAGGTACGGTAGGTTAGGTTGGTTAATGTAAGTTTGCTTTTTTCAGTTTCTGGATATTATAGGAAGTTGATGAGGTTCGTAGTAGTCAAAAATGAGAGGATCTGCTTGTGTCATCTGCCAATTCATTCTATTGTAGTATTCCCTACCAAAACTTTTCTAGCGGTGAAACTCCTACTATCCGTAGTTACCTTACGCAGAATAAACAGCCTTAACCGGGCGTTTTAACTATTAACTTATAGGTAGAAGTGTTTAGCTGAAACTATAGCGGTTTGCGATGCCAATTTTAAAATGGACTTCCCTCTTAAAGGATCAGTACACAATTTCGTTAAATGCAATAACCGATTGACCGATAGCTTACAAAAATCTCTTAATAACAATGACTGAACCAAATCTCCTTTTTATAGTAATCCCACTAAAGCAAGTTATCCCCTAAATGGAAGGAAGGGGTGGTTGGAAAAAGAATAAGAGTACAGATTTCCAAGCACGCCGCAGAGGTTTCTAGTAAAGAAGGGAGCGATAGGGGAAGGGGGTTTGCAGAGGTTAATAGGTAAGGGAGATCTGTACAAGAAGGGGGTGGAATTCGTAAAAAGATTAGGACACTCTGTAATAAAAAAACCGTCTCTAAATTTTCTATTTATTGCAACCCTCTGGTCCCCGCTCAGATTAAAGGGAACGAGATGGTCAGTGGCGGTTGGTATGTCTCAATGTTTTTTTTTAATTTTGTCCCCTACTTCTTTCTAAGGTTTATGGTTGAATTCTCCAAGCAATTTAGGTCATTGAGCTTTATTATTATGCCCCTTGTGATAATACATTTTGTATCCGCAGGCCACAGAAGTAGAAAATTACTTAGCCAACCTAGCAGAGCCAAAAATCCATAACTGTCCAAATTTAACCGGTATAGTCAAAATCCCTCAGGTTTCACTGTTTACCGCAAGCCGAATTAATCACGAATTCTTATGGCCCAATATATATAATGTTCAAGGCAGTAAGTATGTAAATAAATAATTTCTTAGCCTAGGCTAAGGCTATACAAGCCCTCTTTTACACTCTTCTAGAAAGGCTCGGGAATAACCGGTACCAGTGCACCCTTACGTGCTTTCCTATTTATCATTTAGTATAGGTACCGTACCGTAATAGTTACATGGTAAATAATTGTCCCGTGGTTAAATATCGACTGCCTACAGATTTTCCCTATCCTAATGCACTGATTGATCGATCGGACAATTGCATAGTATGGGCAGGCCAATAATATTATACTATACAATAATGAAATGAAATGAAATGAAATGAAATGAAATGAAATGAAATGAAATGAAATGAAATGAAATGAAATGAAATGAAATATCGTCTTTATTTTCAGGCGAGCTTTAGCCCCGAAGAGCTACTCTTCCAGCTAATAATGGTATGGTATGCATTGGGGCTCGGATTATAGTAAAATAATTTTTTCTTCAAAACTAAACTGTTTTATTCCTCTAATCAGCTGCACCTAAAACATACCTGAAGTGAAAAATCATCGAATGGTTCCTCATGAAGCATATTTTTTTGTACCTACATGTCAAATTTCATCAAATTCTATTGAGTAGATTGACCCCAAATCAAGTTACAGGCAGACATTACATGAAAACAATTTTTTTTTTTGGTTCCTGGACGTGTTGGAATCTCAAAATTAATAATTTCGACCAACAAAGCTTTCTTTTTACTAACGTTTAAATAGGAAAGTAAAACAAAACACCAAAGCAAAGAAAATCCACCCAGGGCAAGGCAGTTAAGCTGCAAGTAAGCAGGTAGTAAAAGTAAGCAGGAAGAGATTCAGATGCCATTCCCCCTCCGTGGTGGTTTCAATGATCAGGCAAACATAAGCAGTACATGGATAGGAGGCGGACTCAACTCGCTCGCTCCGTGATTACGGCTACAGCGTTTACCGTACTGATTAACCTCCTAAATTTATGTTATACTTGTAGATATTTGTAGTCTCCCAGTGCGTGCTCCCACGCGACTGTGACAGAGTTACTTACTTACGAGTTACGAACGAACGAATGAGTAGTAAAATTTGTAATAGAATAGAAGCGAAAATAATATAAATGTATTATCATAACGCACATATTCTCATTTATGTGTACAAAATACCTCCCCCCCCCCCCCCCCCCCCCGCTTCCTCCAGAAATCCCTGCATCCATGCACATGCGCACAATCTGCAAAGGAGTTTGTTTCTCCCAAACTTCTCCATAACTTTATTTATTTAGCCGCAGCAGCGAGCAGCCGAACAAATCCGTTATGTTCCCGAAGTTTCCATGATTAGTAAAGCATAAGTTAAGGAGGTCATATGGCAACAGTACATGTCATCAAACGCAGCTCAATCAGTGGCTAGTAATGATTGTAATTTATTCCGCAACATCTACTGAGGTTATGTTATGCTACTAGCTACTTCTCAATTAGTGATTTTTATTACTTTATTTTATTTTGCGAGGAGAGAGAGAGAAGAAAGAAAGAGGCGGGTCAAATCAAGATGTTGTTACAAAATCAAATAATGAAATAGTACCCCAGAATAGATATTAGCCATGATCGTTAGGAGGGAGTCGCGAGGGGGGGGGGGGGGGGGTCAAAACACTTTTACGCATAGACATCAATAATACACATACCACTGTTCTCAATTTGCACCTGCTTTTCGGATCGGTTAATTTTCTCTTTGCCCCGGGATCCTGTTTGTTAATTTTTTAGTAGATTTTTGTTTTTTGTGAAGTTATAAAGTTATCCAAAAAATAGAAAAAGTTGGACTGGAAAGTATTAAATATTAATAAAACTACTATAAATAAGTATAAATTTCGAAATTTATTTGTCATTAATTCTGATGCAAAAAATTTACGGTTGTTAAGAATGCAGGGGACGCCACTGATAGGGTGGGGTATTACCACCAGAACAAATTGATCTTTCATCTGGGTGTCATCCATCCCTTCGGAAGGGGTCCACTGATTCTTTGCGAGCTTTTAAACCCCAGAGAATATTCTCAAATCATTTTCTAAAGCGCCTTTGCCCGCAGCCTATATCACTCCCAGGTCGAAAACTTTTGAGATAGTTACGCTTTGAACAGAAATGCGGTCTGATGATAATTTCTGTTAGATATCTTGTAAATTAAGCTAAAATTTTTAACATGCACATAACTGGCCGTAACAGTTTTGGGTCTCTGTACTTGTTTCTTGTCTCTTATTATGTCCATACTTATTCGTATTCATAACAGAAATTAGACGTGACAACCAATTAATTCACATTGTCTGTGGTAAGTTGGAAAAAATCGCAGAAAATCTAAATAATTTCATGAGATGGGAATATTTTTGAAATACCCTAAGGCCTGCGCCAACGCAAAAATAAATTACTTTTCTGGCAATACTTCTAAATTATCCTAAATAAACCCAATGAATGTAAATTTACTTACAAGAATAACAGCGAATTTAAAATTGAAATCACAAATTGTTTGTTTTCCCTTCTCATCTCTATCTACCTTCATTGTGAGTAAAAAAATAACCTAGTAAAGTTTTACGTCATAAAATTATATAAATACAACTGGTTTCGGTTAACACCATCGTAACCATTACCATTGTAAGAGTGGGCCTAAAGGCCCAAAATTCGCCCATATGAGAAATAAAGACATTTTTCTTTCTTTCTTTCTTTCACACGAATAATAATTATTTATAATTAGACAGAGGTGTAAATATGTGGCGGGATGGAACCATAAACTTCCTTTACGATATTCCAGATCAGATCAGATCAGTGCGAGTCTCCTCCAGCCACTTAAGAACCGCCTCACACAATTACCAAATCCCATCGGACCAGCATGTGTGACCGGTCTGATAGGTTACTGGCAACATCTATCATTTGCACCGTCACTAAGGCCATTAAGGCTATCGACTATTGCAGGATATGCAGGGATGGATACAGCGGGGGGGGGGGGGGGGGGTGGCTGACCCTACCAAATTTAGTAAATTTGTTTTAAGCTAATTCATTATCCTCTAATTTAATCGATAGTTTGTTGTATTTTGACCCACAACTGCCCCCCCCCCCCAAATGGGCAGGGTCTGTCCCTGAGTAAATGGGATGCAGAGTATTTTCAAATTTGTCAGACTGCAGGTTGCTTCCAAAATTGTTTGTCATCAGTGATTAACAGCTCTTAATTGTTGCATATGCTAGACGTAGGCGAAATTTCTTTGGAGCTCTAAATGGCCCACCATGACAATGTGAATTAGATTTCGTCCTGCATATTGTAAATAAATTACAATACTACCCCAGGGTACATTTTCTTTTGTTAGTTGGTACTACTTGGACTGGATACCGGAAGGTTCGGGGAATAACAATAAAAAATTTCCATTTTCTTGCGTAGAAATTACCAAAAATATATTATAACTTACTCAGATATTTACTTTTTACTTTTTGTTAATCAAGTATGTTGGAGACTAATTTTAAATATTGCCAGTAGAAAATTGTAACCAAATCTTGTGGGGCAGTTCTATGATCAATAATGTTAATAAATGTTTATGTATAGCATCCGAATTCAGATAGGACTATACGAGGCTGAAACACATATAAAATAACAGGAATAAAGGGAAATAAAATTCCCAGCTGAGTCAAAAGATTTTCTGCTTCTTTGATCATCAGCAGACGTCCCTACAATTTCCCGAAAGTAAAAGCAAGGTTTTACAAAAAGGGAAACGAATAGGTAGCAGCAGGAGGTTAGTAAGGTACTCCCTTCTCTGTAATTTTTTTCTTTCGAACTTGAATAATCACATATGCAACAGACAAAGCCCTTTTTCAGCTTCAGTGGTTTAGAATATCATTATCTAATGATGAGAGGGATTATTATTGTTTATTCTTGCAAGGCATAAGGCATAAGACCTTAGGCGCGGAAAAGTTGGCACAGACCATCTCTTACAGAGAGCTTTCTACAGTGTCACTGAGACACTAGCACAATGATGACACAACTACCTGATTTTGATGGTATTTTGACGATTTTACTTTATACTATCTTGTTGATGAACTTGAATAATTTAACAGAAATATTTATTATTTATTATAAATAATATTTGGCAATATATTCGATATTATTGTCCATAATATATCGAATCCGTAGTCAGAGCGGAGCTGATGTAGAGCACAAAATTCAACAATTAATTCGACAAACAAAATCATTATATAGAGACATGTTAAATATTTTATTTTAAATTAAGTGGTAGCTAACCCGAAAATTGTAATGAAATTCCCCAATCCCCGGATACATTAATTGGTCACTTTAGGGGTTGAAATGTGAAACGGACAGCAGTCAGTCCGTTGAGGGCAAGCAAAGGGTTGGAGAAGGGTGCAAATTGTCACAAAATACACCCCCCCCCCTCTTGTTCGATGTGCACACACGCTGTTACATGGTCAGCAACTAGTCCCTTCAGTAACTGATGTGCCCCCAACAGAGGGGAGAGGGGTATTTCAACTTTTGGAATGCTTTTGGAAATGGATCGGGCGATGATTGGCCTACTCGACTTTTAATTGTTTGTGTGTTTTTGTGGATGAGCCGAACAAAGCTTTTGTAAAGTGTCCTGCTACTATTCCCCGTCTGGGCTTTTGATTAAATAACCATTTTCTCTATGACGTTATCATATATCCTTAATCACTGTGTAGATTTCATTCTACTTCTTTGCTTAGTTACTTGTTATAGGTCCCAATCCCATTTAACTGTGCCAGTAAGCTATGTGCACATGTAGGAGACTGTCAAAAAACCTGTAAGCATGTAAAACACGGCAGTTCTAATTAGGGATACGGTTGTTGAGTGGCTACGCTACGGAATGATATTGGGACTATTGAGAAGCAAAAACAGTACTTAATCTAGGGACTAACACATCAGCTACCTGATGTAGGAGTAATATATATATATATAAGGGAACGTGTAATGCAATGTGTAACGTCAGACACGTACAAAAAGGAGGAGAAAAGAGTTGCAATGAGCCATTGGCTGCGGAACTCTGCCTTTTCAACTAGGAAGAAAAAAGGGTTCAGTTCACTACAGGCTGTACGAGTTTGCCTACAGTCATGTTCATTGGCGTAGTATATATGATATATTGCCAATGAGCTACTTACGCACAGTCAGGTACAAATCTTAGTCAAATCAGACGGAAAAATTAGTCTCTATCCCAAAACATGGCAAGCAATCCGTTGGAAAAGGTTTGCCTGTAACATATTGAAGCTTGGGGTGCCATAGCCCACAATACACGTATTTTATAACAATAATTCCAAATCAAATAATCTGACTGACTACTTTGGGAATTGGGGTCGACGACCCTAATAGTTTTTGAAACCTTAGGGCGGGGAGTAAGTAGTAAACCCAGGTAATGTATAGAGCTGGCGAGGGGCGACGGGAAAATGTCTCGTAATCTAATTTACTGCAGGCGACACCAGTGTGAACTGCTAAGATACACTGCTGTTTTAGCACCCGATGTTTTATCAAGACAATCTAATTCATTCTCCTCATCCAGCTGAGCCTTCTGCTACTGCGTCAGCATGTAGGACCATCTCTTAGCCCGACGGTTGCTGGTTCGAGCCCTAAACTTTCTAAATTTCTAACCATGCTTGGTACGTTTATCAAACTTTCCTTTCTTTCTGTTTCAGGCAAGCGCTCCTGGCCGCGCAAAGGCACCATCCGGACGAATCTAGCAGCAAAAGATCGTCGGAACCTATTGGAACTAGGGAGCCTGATGAGGATAAGCTTTTAGATGTCGTTGGAACTTCTGACAGTCCACTCCATTTGCCTACACATTTACATAGTGGTATGTGACTTACTTACTTACTAGAAATACATAGCACAGTCAGCCAAGTGGGACAAAGCCTCGCCACCTGGCGCTTGGCTTCCCAAGCATCGGTAGAGTCAGCTTTGAGCGAGTAATCCTGGAAGTGATCCTCCTATCGTCTCCTAGGTTCGAATATCCTCTGATTTAATTTGATTATGAATGATCTGGCTAGCCAACAGAGTTGGTCCCTAATAAATTGTTAAAAAGCATCCCTCCAATCTAGATACTAAACTTCGGTAAACTAGTCTAATAAAGCACCTCCAAAACTATCGCGCAGTTGGAAGAAATTGAACGAGACATGATAGTATGTTTGGAAGGTTTGTTTGGCCGGATTGAGTCTCTTCTATCCTCGATTTTCGCTTCAGGTGGTAGGTTTAAGGGATTACGAGTGTCCCCATGCAATATTGAGGTGTTTGCATGAGTGAACCCAATCGCGTCGATATGGCTTTTCGTGGCTGTCTCTCGTTCGGGCTTCTCTAGACTGAAGTATTTCGCGATAGTCTTCTTAATTCGTAATTACGGTCATCACCATTCCCCGTGACAAGTAGCAGAGTCAAATATCTCCTGTACTTTTCTAGGCAACAGCAATATGAACAACTCCGAGCCTCCATCAACCCCTGAGGAGGCCTTGCGAAGGCGGCTGAAGGACGACAGCAGAAACGACAGTGATCGGGACGAAAGCAGTGGCAGCGAGACTGCATTCCGACCAACCGGTAGCCCAAGCAAGGACCACGCAGGAAGCTCCGTGTCCGAGGGCTACCCCAGTCCGAACATTTCAGTTGGGCCACCAATTCATCCCCCACCCCACCTACTCCCATACCTATACCCCCCAGGACTATATCCCCCAATGGGCCACACACCACCCCTCACAGGACTTTTTGGCCACGCTCCCTCACCGTCGCTGCAGCTGATCAACGCACAGTTGGCCCTAGCAGCTCACCACCCGGCTCTGTTTAGCCACGCAGCGGCCTACAGCGCCAGTCTGCATGGCCCGAACCCCCTCCACAATCAACTAAAAGCGGCCATGTCTGTTGGTGGCCACCGCTTTTCCCCTTATGCAATCCCAAATTGTTTGGGCAACTCACATTCGGGGAGCGCCTTCGAGCAGGTGACACCGGGATCCAGCCCTGCGTCCAAGCACGTACAAAAACCTTCGCCTACCCCTTCTGGATCAACCAGTCTTCGAGGAGGGTCAGTGTCGCCGTTATCTTCGAGAACATCTCCTAAAATGTCACAGGACCTTCGGGCGAGTGCAAGTGAGTTAAAAAGTATCGAGAAAATGGTGAATGGCCTCGAAGTGAAACATAATGTCGGGATCGAGAAAATGGACGAAAAGTAGTGAGTGACCAGCTACTTTTCCCACTATTTACTATTTAGTAACAGCTGGTTCAAGTTATTATGCATCGAAGCTCAATTTTTTGATGGGATTTGTTCACAGAATAACCATATGAAATAGCCGAAAGGCTTGCTACTATTCTCCACTAAGGTACAAATTTATATGTTGTATTATATACTAGCCTATGTGTAATGAAAATGACGTGGCTGTAATTGTGAAAAAAAATTCCAGTCTTATATCCAAATAGCCTATTTGCCATTTATCACCCACCAATAGCTCTTGCTTATAACTTGAAATTTGCGCACCCCATGAAACCTCTCTATTTCGTAGAAAAAAACAACTCAACAAGACTAAGCCAATTTTTCAGCTATATCTGGAGCCTAAACTTGCAGGCGACTAAAAGGTAAAAACAAGTTATTTTTTTTTAACCAAGCTCTTGATATGATGCTATACGGTTACAACCAACAGCAATACTGTATTCCCGCAATTAGATCGTTAGGCTAACTAGATGTAATTTTTTCGGTGTTTTTTATTTTGCCATGTTTTCGATGTTTTGCGATAGAGACAAATCCACGAAATCATTAACATTGGTCCAAGGAAGTTTTGATGTTTTAAATGTTTATTGAACGTGTTTTAATAATAATTCTGCTATGTGGGACAGAGACAAAGCCAATGAATCGTACGATAATCGTGTAATAATGGTTTCAGTCGTTCTAGAGTTATAAGTAGTGTAAGTATTATAAAATATTTATCAATCGCAGCCCGTCTCAGTTGTTCATATTATTATATAAGTTCCCAATTACGGTAGGTAAGCAGTAGGTGAAAGGAAAGTACAACTCAGTAATATGTTGTCTGTTGTTTGTGTCCTAACTGTCAAAAAATATTAATATAGTATTATTAATTTCACAAAAATTGTGCCTTCAGTAAGAATACTCAAGTATTGATCCCAACTAAATACTGTATTCTCCACAAAATGTGACGCCAAAAAGTTGCTTCGAAATTCTTTAAAAAGCAATGTAAGAACATCAATTTTTTCGCTTAGTTTCTCCCCATTTCCTTTTGGGTAAGACCTAGTACTGTAGTAAGGACCGGTTTGGGGCAATTGATGATCCAGGACGACCTTCAATTTGAAACATATTGAGATCCCAATTTAAGAGGGTTGTCAAAACTATTGGCTTATTCTGAAACTTAAACCCTCCACGAAGTGATGATGATGGAGGCTGTTTACAAACATGGCCAATTCCAAATTGTAGAATTTTTCAGGAGAGCGGATTTTTGGTTGAAGATTTGATTAAGTTTATAGCTAACCCTAGACTTCTCAGCGCTTATGTGCGCAATCTGGCTGCGTTTGTCCCTTTATTTTATAATGTGCACATTAAAATTTTCTGCAAGGTCGGATCAAAACCCCATTTTGTGAAAAAAATGGAGTTGGCCACGTTTGTAACCAAGCTCCACATATGGTAGAATCCGGGCTGATTGCTCTGATCTGATCTGATATGACATGTACTTATAAAGTACTCTTTCAGATCGACCACAGCCTTCTGTATCGCATCATCATTATCATAATTATCAGCATTTGTAATTATAGGTTATCGGTTTCTACAATGAATGTAGAGTGTTTACAGTTCTTGTTAGTAAATAAACAAGTTTAAAGTTGTTGTACCCAGGTATTTCCGGCCCAAACTTTCAGTACATAATGTGGATCCGCCACTGTCCCCTGGGTCAATAAATTTTGTTCACCCCTACTACCGAAGCTCCATAATTGTTTTTACTTCAGTTCTAGGTCTTGCCCTTATACATAGGGGATATTTTTTCGGCAATAATCGAATTAAATGCAATATTAGAAAGCCCAAACACCAAAATTATTAGGAACCAATTTAGTACAATGCAATGTGTGTAATTTATGTGATTTAGGTAGAAATTTCATGTCGATGCTGGTTGGTTTGATGTGTCATAGTTTTTTGTGAACAAATCCTATTCATAACTAGTTCCCTGTTCGTGATAATTTGTTTATTAATAATTATAATTTATGTTTTTGGGGTATTCATGTTGACTTGGTGCGAGAAAGAAAACTTTTGGTCTTGGTATATTTATATTACATTATAATTTATTACACATACATAATTCCTTTATTAAATTATAAATATAATTATATACAGGAACCAATACTGGCAACCATCGATAAAACTTCAAACAGACACAATTATACATTTGCGTATAGACCTACGGCCACAGTACCTGAATTTATTTCACCAAAACTTCTGGCAATAATTCTTCGCCACATTGCAAACAATTTTTATTTCTGGTCGGTATATACTGTATTATTGAACCCAAGACCGCTATTACTCCTGAGTCCTTAATCTTGCCTCGCAATTTTCTTATGCAGTGATTCACTCAGTAAAAATTACTAAACCACCCCGCTAAACTACGCATGTGTATGTAATTTATCATTGTACTTAACTGTGATTACAACCCTATCATCAAAATGCAATCTCATTCTGTATATATCTTTTATGAGAGCGCCTTTGGTAGTCGGCATGGTGGGCATATATACTGGCTTCACTCCGAAGGCGCCCATTCCACCGACCGGCTAGGGCTATTTACAAAAACAGTGACGTGGTAGCAGACATTCAAGACTTAGGCGGGGTTTCCACCGACCTCGCATTGCAGAATTGACGGAAATGTTTATTTTCCTCTATGCCATAGTTAAAATTGATCAATGATCATACAGTAAAATCACAAACTAAAATAAAAAAATAAAAAATGGGATATGTTAAGTACAAGCATTTTAATAGATTTCTATAAAAAGAAAAATTCTAATTTCCGTCAATGTCATTTGCATTCTGCAATGCGAGGTCGGTGGAAACGCCACCCAAGTCTTGAATGTCTGCTGCTACGTCACCGTTTTTGTAAATAGCCCTAGCCGGTCGGTGGAATGGGCGCCAAAGGGCTTATTGGTTCAATGACTGATTTCTTTCGGGAATACCCATCATTTGTTTAAGGGAAGCAATTGAAGTAGCGTCATTTGGGTACCTTGGGAGGGCAATTGAAGGTTTCAAAAACATTGTTGAGAAGGAGCTACTCGGTCATAGATCTTCCATTCCTGCAGTTTGGATACATTACGTTAAAAATCTACGTTTATACTACAGACTTACGCAGTTGTTATTACATCGCAATTTGATATGTTACTGTACTGTATTAAGAAATAACAAGGTAATGAAAACAGGAAATATTATTTCGGAGTAGACGTAAGGTAACATTTATCAGTTTTAAACTCGTACCAAGTTCAAAAAATGAGACTACAAAATCCCCTAAGTTCCTTTCCTATCCAATTTAGGTATTTCATAAAATTTGTTGAATTTAATAATAATCCAACATTTTACCAACTACTGCTCCTAGACGTAGACGGTAGACGCTTATCTATAGTAGGAGCTAAACATGTGATGTGTGATCGTAGAAAGGTATCAAGCAATAAATTAAAGTTCAAATGTATGTTTCTATAAAATAAAGTGAAGGAAAACTGCTAAAATTTTGACTATTGTGTGTATGACACTGTGTTTTCATTTGAATTCTTTAACTGTTCTACACCAAGTTTCAGCGTCTAATACTTTGTGAAGATGGTTGACATAAATGACTCATTAATACCTCCTTATGCTTAAATCAAATACTTAGTCTAGTATCTGTTTTTACAGCTACAATAGTCCTAAGGCGCCCATTCCATTGACCGGCTAGGGCTATTTCCAAAAACGGTGACGTGGCAGCAGACATTCAAGACTTAGGTAGCGTTTCCACCAACCTCGCATTGCAGATTGCAAATGACATTGACGGAAATGTTTGTTTTTCTTTTTATAGAAATCTATTAAAGTGTTTGTAATTAACATATCCCATGAAGCCATTTTTTAATTTTAGTTTGTTTGTTTGTGATTTTACTGTATGATCATTGATCAATTTTAACTATGGCATAGAGGGAAATAAACATTTCCGTCAATTCTGCAATGCGAGGTCGGTAGAAACGCCACCTAAGTCTTGAATGTCTGCTACCACGTCACCGTTTTTGGAAATAGCCCTAGCCGGTCAATGGAATGGGCACCTAAGCCGAAAATGAATTTAGGTAGCATTAATGGCAGCTAATGCCCCCGTAAGGCTTTATTTATCAAAATCAATTTAGTTTTTATTACAGTACCTACACTTTTGCTATTGTACTACTTACTAGCCAATAGCCATGCGTAAAAAATGTGCTACATAGTCATCTAACTCGTATGTTTCTACTGTTGGTGAATGAGTCTTTGGCGCGGTTTCCTCCGACCTGCTGGTGCTAAATACAAATACGGTGACGTGGTAACAGACATTCAAGACTTAGGGCGGGGTTTCCACCGACCTCACATTGCAGAATGCAAATGACATTGACGGAAATGTTTGTTTTACTCTATGCCATAGTTAAAATTGATCAATGATCGTAGAGTAAAATCACAAACAAACTAAAATTAAAAAATGGCTTCTTGGGATATGTTAAGTACAAACATTTTAATAGATTTCTATAAAAAGAAAAATTCAAAATTTCCGTCAATGTCATTTGCATTCTGCAATGCGAGGTCGGTGGAAACCGCGCCTTTGGTCAAAAACCATAAACCATAGCAACCAAATAACCACAAATAGGTAAAATTCACCCATATGGAAGATAAAGACAATTTTCTTTCTTTCTTTCATAAAAGTAATACACGATATAATAATACGTAAGTTATATATATATATATCCTATAATAATACATCCAATGAACTTAGTAGCCCGACATCCTTCACATCGATATTATACGAGTATAACTATTTTTTTTTAAAGAAAAAAATGAAGCAAAATAAATTGGCCTTGGCAGGATTTTTATTTCTTAAGGGGGGGGGGGACAATCGAGAATATATGTTACCTATCGCCCTGTTGCTGTGCCAAAATATGCATGTTCTGTTCTCTGATGAGAATGACAATAGTAACCTACAGGTTTTAAACCATAAGAACTGCATTGGCGCAGTGCACAATACCTCCTGGTTTAATTTAATATAGGCCTAATAGACCAAAGAACTTGGCCCACTTTCTTATCTGGTAACTTTATCAGGTGAATCTTTTAGCAAAACGAGATCTGCAGGGAATTCGTCACGTTGTTACAAGAAGTGTTTAGTTGGGAGAGGCAATACTCCAGTCGGTAGAGCGTAGAGCACTGGACCATGAGACGGCAGATGGAGTTCTGAGACTTGACATAAAACAAAAAATTTTCCACCGTCCCTTATTCCACCTAATCATGACTGACAGGGGACACGCGGCTGCCGGACATGCTGCTGACCACTATATCCCCAATAGAGAAAGACGATCTGAGTCCTCGAACCTGAACCTTTTAAATCTCAAATTTTTTTCTTTTAAATCTCAATCTGCCATTTCACCGGTTGGGGTAAACGATAAACCTGTCATTACTGAGCCTGGCCTGTAGGTATTCCCTGTTCTTAACGGTATCTGAAAAATAAGAACACATTCTTTGAAAATGGGGGACCTGGGTCATGGCCGTGCCCAGGGGGGAGGTCCATGGGGTCCGGACCCCCCCCCCCGAAATAAATATTTGTATGTAAACCTGTATGGTTTGAAGAATTTATCCATTAATTGATTAATAAATTACGTTAAAACATTTGGACACCCCCCCCCCCCCCCCCGTCAAATCAAAACCTGGGCACGACCTTTACCTGGGTCTTAGTCGCGTGGTCACTTTGGAACAGGTATTAATTTTATTTATTAACTTTTAGTTACAGTCTACATCCATTTCTATCGTGTTAACTATATAAATTAGGAAGTAATGTGTTCAGTGACCTAATAATTTGTGTAGAGCATAAATTTTTCATTTTATAATTATTTTTACCTGCAACTTGTACAGTCTGAATGGTGCTTTGAAAATACATAAGATACCCATGTAAACGTATTACTACTTATAATTTTTTTATTTAATTTTGAAAACTATTTATTTACAATATTTATGCGATGCTGAAGTGGCAACATTAATGATTTTCTTCAAAATGAATAAATAAGTACCGTACTGTGCAGAAGAGCTTAAAATTTGAACTGATTCTGTTGGTGCTTCTTAATTATAAATAAATAATAAGAAAGTAAGAATTATTCATATATCTTTTTGCAGTTTTTACTTTATGTAATAATAGGTCGCTGAATTATTAGTAAGATACATTTTAAAAGTTTATTAGTTTCACTACAGGTATTTAACACGTGTTAATTTGTTCACATCCTTTTTTAAGTACATAATTAAAAAATGTCCTCAAGATATTATTATAACAGCAATTTCAATAAGCCTAAATAATTCGACTAGGGCCTATGTTAATTGTTTCTTAACCCACTTATTTTCAACTTCTTAGTTCTAGATATCACTCCGGACTTTTTTCTGTCATTAGGTTTCTGAAACAGGCTCAGACAATTATTATTTTGCCAATTTTCAAGCCAATTCCATTACACTTGTTTAATTCCTTTAATCCAATTTTTAGTTTAAATTTGCATAATAATTTTGATCAATGCATAAGGAAGGTATATGATTTTTATAGATTTAAGGAATTTTTTTCACCTTAGACGTCAACCATCTAATAGTTGTGCTCTCATTCTTCACCTAACTTTATTTTAGAAACTACAACTATACGTGGCCTAAATTATTTTAAAATTAATAACTTTACTGGATCACACATTCTTACGTTTAGAAAAAGCATTTAGTAGCCTGTATTATGTATAATAAGGTAAAATTATGCTCTGTGAGCATTATACAACCTACTGATGCTGTATTTCACAAACTTGTTGCAATATTTAAATATACTGTAGAATAAGTACATTATTTTTCAAAGTTATATTTAAATAATCACTTTCCTTTATCAGGCTTTCGCTCAGAAATGCGGTTTTCATTCTCCAGAAAGCATTAAGCTATTAATGGCTTTTGAAAATTAAGAAATATGAGCTAATGTGATGGGCCTAAAATCTTAAAAGCTTACCATAATTTAAATAAATATCAATGTTATTTTTGTAATTTCAAAACAGTCTAATAGCTTAAACATTAAAGTATTATTCATGCCTACAGTTCCTGTAAATAGTAATATCTATAAATCTAATATCTAAGGTATCATTTGTTAAGTTCTTCCATTGTTGTAAAATAATGAACATAAGGGGGGTATTCCATATACGTACAACGTCAACGAAAAATTGAAAAATGACGTTTTAGCAGACATTAAAGACATACTAAAAATTCTGCTACCACGTCAATTTACGTCATTTTGACGTCATTTTTCAATTTTTCGTTGACGTTGTACGTATGTGGAATGGGCACCTAAGATGATAGAGGTAAGCATTAACTAGTGAAACGGGCACAATTGGAAAGGAATCATACTCACCTTAAATTGTTTCCGTTGCGCTATTTAGGAGTTTTCTCTGACCTTGTCATCTTACATTCAACTCAATAACAGAGCTATGTCCTGCCATACCATCACCGAGTTTGGGCTCGATTTTCTCCTCAATTCCGAAAAATACAGTAAAAATGTACCGTACGTAGTAATTTGGGTATACTTAATTTGGAAAGTAACGTTATAGCTTACTTTTCCTATGTGAAAATCGCAATATTACATCATAATTAAGATTTTATCGTTGCTTAATTGTATTCACAAAGTAAAGAGTAGACACCGTGAATCCAAAATTGTCCAAATGCAGATAAGTAAATAACATGAAAAACATGCAGAGTCAATCAATCAATCAATCAATATATTCAAAATTAAGGATACTAGACGTGGGAAACCGTCAACTACTATTTGTATTGAAAAACTCAAAAATATTTTTTTAAAATAATTTGTGTTACGTTCAAGATTGTAATTAATTATAGTAAAATAAAGATGAAATAGTCGTAGTCAAAATGCAATATAATATTATTTAATTGAGTTCATATGCTAGCTGATAACCTTGAGTAAACCAGAACCCGCATTTATGTACTACTTTTTATTTTTACCCAAGCATATAATTAATACTATTGTACCGGTACTCGTGTTTTACTACGATTAGCTGAAATTATTGTTCTAGCTTGCCTAATGCACTATTAACAAAATATAACATTGAAAAGTGTATGCTCCTAAGAAGTACAATACTTACTATTTTTCCCGCAAAGACCGTAAAGCCTGTTTAACTGAAGGCGTTGTACAAATAGAAAAGGTTAAATTAATCCGAATTATCGCTGAGGTCTGTGTTAAATAATCCTAACTTACCACCAATTAAAGATAAAGATTTTTTTTTCTTGTCTCTCACTTGAAAAAAAACGATTGGCAGAAGCCCGTTGTGTTTTGGTAGCCCTTCCTGTAGCAAAAACCGTAAATCCTGTTTGTCTGCAGGCGTAGTACAAATAGAAAAGGTTAAATTAACCCGAATTATCTTTGGGGGTTGTCTTACTGTAACCCTTTTTTAACCTATGTGGTTTCACAATAATATTATAGGTCCCTATTGTTAAACCTTTCCATAGCTCAATTTGAATCTGTCAGCCCCTGGATTAATTCCCGTTTTTGTCATTCGTCCCAGCAGCTACTCAACAACCGCCTCACAAACTTGCCAACTCCCATTGGACTTGTATTTGTTTGCACATTGTGACAAGTTTTGGGCAGACTCTGTCAAGTGCACAACATAGCAATATAGCAGCAGCATCAGCATACAGAAATTTTTATTGGGGGGGGGTCCATCTGACGTCACCGGAGGTTCAAACTCCATTCTATCTAGTGTACAATGCAATTATTTCTGGGGGGGGGGTCCAGACGCCCTGGACCCCCTCTGGCTACGTTTGTTTTATTAACTCCGGGTTAGTTTGAAATTAGTCAGACTAACTAGCCGTTTCTGTTTGTGCTACGATGGCAGGATGGAAAATTGTATAAAATTCTGGAGAATGAAATTATCTGGCTAGAAAACTAATTATCTACAGTTTTATCATGTAATTTGTATATAATTATATAGAGAGCGAAGGATATAAGTGACAGGTTATGCGATTCAGTTTACTGTTTATTAATGACAACAGAAGCCAATTAAAAGACGTAGAAGTGACATTAGTACATTTTAATATTTATTCCTTTCATAATAGCCAATGCAAAACAATTACACTTCTTGAATGTATTCTATGTTAAAATGTTAGTTAGCTTTACTTCTTGTAATGTAGAAAGGGCATATATTCGTCATATTCAGCATAAGAACATTTGCAGTAGTTAGTTTGTTAGTAGTTATGGTAATAAAGGCATGAATGTAAAATGACAATATTCAAGACAAGCAATAAACTGTGAATCGGTTACAACTTAGGGGGATCCATTCTCACTGTAAATTGTTTCCATTGAAATATGTAGGAGTTGCCCATGTCGTAGTCATCTTACATCCATCTCTAATACAGTAACTTATACCGAGGCCTTTACGCGCCATACCATCTCAATAATCCGTTAAACATGGATTGACGAAGAATTAATTTATTTCAAGAAGTGTTATTGTTTCTATTGAGTTAGTAGGTCTACGTGTAAGAAATATTCACGCCGCAAGTAGGCTATATAAATGCAAGCTTGTATTACCATTATATTTTTGAGCACAGTTGCTTTAGTTTTCTAATACGAAATGTCGATAATTTATAGAGTTTTGATTTTTTTAGAGAGATTGAGAGGGGAGAACCCCCCCCCCCCCCCTGAAAATACACTCCATGGTTTTTAATTAATAGAAAATGACCTCCAGAGACTTTCTCTATAACCCAGGAAACAGTAGCATAAAATATTTTCCAGAGGGGGGGGGGGCAACAATCATTTCTAGCTGTCAACTTCTTGGCAAGAATGTTATATTCCACCAACCAAACCACTTACCACTCTCTGTTAACCTGAACATTGCAATTTCTACTATATACTCGTGTATGCCACTCCCAGGAAACATGTGTTTCCATGACAAAAGTAAAAAAAAAAAATAGGCTAAGCAAATGATAACATCTGTAATCTACAGGGCGAATTGCACATTGTTTTCTAGGCTGAACGAACCTAGGGGTTCTTTCTAAGTTATTAGCGTAATGTTGTAGGCTATGCAGGAAGAAAATGGAACAATATTAGCTTATGAATAGGAGAAAATTAAATCTTTAATAGGAAGCTAATCGTAAATTTGGCCACCCCTGGATCAATTCAAAATCAGTTAGTTTATATTTTTTTAATTAAATTTAACATACAAGTTACAAAACTTTGGTATTTAGGTTTTTTCAAGTTGTAGAGGAAGTCCTATCTCATACACTATTCTATAAAGTATTTTTTTCTTATGGCTTTTCAATTTTTCATATAATTTGATAATTGGACATATTTACCCAATCTATTTCACGGAAAATTCACTGCCCCAAAATTAAAAAAAAAAATTTATGGAACCTATTATATATAATATCTGTGCATATATAAATTCTACAAGGCTTCAGTAAAGCAAACCTTTATAACTTACGTACTAAATTAAAGAAAAAATATATACCATCGGATTATGAAATGACCCAGGGGTCACAAATGTGTAGGGTCCTTCCTCTTGATCTGTGATAAAAATAATAATAATACATGTTAGTACATTAATCAGTTATGACGACACAATCACTACTGCCGTCTCAAAATTGACCTCACCTGGCTCTACGTAAACTATAAAATCATAAAATAACAATCTACGAGAGCAGAGCGTGTTTGAAACTGCGGCAAACTTGAAAGTGTGCGCAGCGTTGGCAGGGGAACATGGTGGGGCATGATGACGCGCTGAGACTATACCAGTCAGTCTACGTACGGGTCGAGTCCTGGTCACCTCCGAATTAATCGTGTGACTTTACTATGTTCTCCAAGTGGTTCGGAATCCACTATAATCGGGAGGTCCACCCTGTCAGTCAACTCCCCTTCTTTCCTAGGTGAAGGAGTGTGCCCTTAGGGTGTCTCAAGCTAATAAACAGACTCACTCCCCCCGCCAGGCTGACAGGGTTGCTTAAAGCAGAAATGCTGAAAGCAGGCGTTAGAAAAAAATTATAATTAATAAGTGGAACATACTTAATAGGGATGACCTGGAATATTCCAGTTAGTTGAGAACTGGAATATTAAACGCAAGGTCGAGGTTCGAGACTTGATTGTATAAAAATCTGGTGAACTTAGGTTCATCTAACCCTAATGGGTACCTTACCTTCATTTTTAGGGAAAACGAGTCTACCGGACATGTTGCGGACCACCACATTCCAATTAGAGCTGTGGTCAAGAGAAGAGGGAGGATCATCAACTAGTTCTCAGGTTTACACCCTCAGTGGCTAATAGCATGGACGGATACGGATTTGGGGGGGGGGAGCTACCCCCTGCCCCCTCCAAATTTAGTAAATCTATTGTAAGTTAATTTATCACGCTCTGAATTAATCGACACTACATACGTTTTTCCTATTCTACAACTACCCCCCCCCCCCCCAAATGGGCTGGATCTAGGATGGGTTTTAGGTACACGAGGTTTTTTTTCTCCTTGATTGTTAGCTAACAACATCCATGCAATTTTTTAGCCGCATTACGATCTGCCTGCACTGTCTTCTCTTGTTATATTTTCTTAAAGGCAGCATCTAGTCATAAAAGAAATTTAATGCATGCCGTCTACAATTTTATAAAGTTTTACAAACCGCTTTCTTCGCGTCGCTCCTCCTGAATGTATATTATGATCAATCATCCTACTTCTCACGTTTACTTTACATACACTATTACAATAAAAAAAAAAATCAAGACAAACCCAAGACTTTCTAGTCCGACTGGGGCGAGTTCAGGAAATGGGTTCGGGCGACCTCCCCCCCCCCACGCTGCGCACGCGGCATTTAGGGGGAAGAAGAAGATGCATTTTACAAGTCTTAAGACCTGAGGTGTGGGAGAAAAACCCACTCACAAACACCCACACCTCCAATACGAGGCAAAGGGCCGGGAGACTTTGTAAGGCAGAACCACGCACAGTTAAGTGTGAGCGACTGGATCTTATACTACAAGTCTTCGCCTATATTAGAAAATCCCGAACGAACTGAGAGTGGCGAGAAATGGTACTAACTTCCATTAATGGCAAAGTGGCCATCTCTTAGAGAAAGCTTTCTACACTGTCACTGAGACAATAGCACAATGGAAATGACAGAACAACCTGATTTTGACGATTTTAAATGATATTTTCTTGTCGATTACTTGTAGATTACTTCATTGTATAATGTACTAAAATAATTTTTTGTTTATTTATTTATTACTGTAGCGGATGGGTTGCACTACAATAATAATATTCTGAAGCACGGGACGATAAACAACACGCGAAATAATAATATCGAGACGAGAATGTATTTATCCAACACAACACAACAAAACCGATTAAATATACAAAATAGATTACTACGAGAAACTAACGTTAAGATTGACCGAATTGCACTGACTAACTGCAGACCCTCTCTCAGCGTTTATAAAAGCCCGTAGAAAAATCTGGAAGCAACTGGAAATTGCTGGAAATATCATTTCTTCGCTAGAACAGGATGGAGACTTCCATGTCCGTAAGCAAAGTACATATGGCTGTTCAAGAGGGGTCGCGAGTGGTGGAGTCCGATGTGCAGATACCTGTGCTGCCCCTTATGAACGGGGGTTGTGTGTCCTTGGTTGGCGCGTGCATTATGTGCATACGGCACATTACTAATTCATGCCCAATTAAATATGTTAATTATTGCTTTCCAATTTATACGTAGTATAAGGAAAGCTTTGTGATGGTCGAAATTTTCGATTCCGAGATTTCAACGGATTTACACGTTTTGAGGTCCCAGGAACCCAAAAAAGTGGTTTTTACAAAATGTCTGTCTGTCGGTCGGTCGGTCTGTCGGTCTGTCGGTCTGTCGGTCTGTCTGTTCGTCGATTTCCGGGCAAACTACTCGGTGGATTTGAGTGAAATTTGGCATGTAGGTTCACAAAAATCATACCTCGGGACCATTTTTTTTTTTTGGGCTAACTCAATTTGGGGGGGTTTTATTTTCAAAAAACTCCAAAAAAACGTCTAAATAAATTATTTCTCAAAAACGGCTCCAACGATTTCTTTTAAATTCTCGTAGATTGTAGTCGTTATTAATTTTGACAAAATGCGGGGGGTCGCTTGCCCCTTGATAGTTTGCTTCTGGGGGTAAAAAAATAAAAATAACTAAATTTTAATGAAAAAATGACTAAAAAATGGGAAACCTTTCTATCGATGATTTCTACCTTCAAGCATGTTTTAGGTGTTAAATTGAGTAACGAAACCGGATAGGTTGCTTTCCCAAAAAAATATTTGGTTTTGCCCAAAAAATTATTTTTTGAAAAAAATGATAGAAAATTCGCGCTCAAATGCATTGCATGCCCTGCCATTATTGCTGTGTGGTAATTAATGTGTTTGTTTGACCTATCGAGAATTAACCTCACTTCCAGTGACGTCAGGTGGACAACCGCCCCCCCCCCCCCGAGATATCGGAAATTTAACCATAGGAAAAATGTTTGCCATAAAATTACTAATTTTCTCTATCTAATAATTTTGATAAATTGGAAAGCATGTTCGAGTGAACTCGGACCGGTTCTTTATAAAGTAAACAAATACTTTATGCATGAAGTTTGGCACTTTGAGTTTCGAAATCATTCATAGTCGTAAGCTCAAGGATCAAACATTTTGCAACAAGAAAGAAAGAAAGCTATATTGTGGTAAATCCTTAATTACAATTTTTAGATTAAGCCAAAGTTCGACTGAGCGTTCAAAGGTGCTAATTAATTGTTTGCACGTCCGTGAATAGATTGAAACCCCACTTTTTAACAACAATTGGAACGAGATATGCATTGTTAACATCACATATTTGAAATTGAAATTGAAATTGAAATTGAAAACGACTTTCCTGAATAAAAACAAAACAAAAGGCGAACAATAAGACTATATAAAGTCTTCTTTTCATGCTAACCTTAAAAACAAACATATTGTATTAATATATAGATGCTTAAAATTAAATAGAGAAGAAACAAGAGAAGAAGAGTGGGGGGGGGGAGAAGGTTGAGGGGAGAAGGTTGAGGGGAGAAGGTTGAGGGGTGAAATATCAATCTTAGAGCTGTCAAAACTATCAGGACTAACAGAAAAAATAATTCAGAGCATTTTGATATATGATGTGTCCCTCTTTCTCACAGAGTTTGGCCCCAATTTCCCGAATTTCATTTTTTCCAAAAAATAGGTAGTCCCGAGGAAGGAGTTGTGTGCAGGGTACGGGCAGTGTCCAAAGTCGATAGGGAGCAATGAGTCTGATTGCCCCTCTTTCTACCCCTTACTGACGAATACCCCTGGTTCCGCCACTGTGGGACTGAGCAGTGTACACAGTCGTTAGGGAGCAATGAGTCCGACTGCCCCACCTTCTACTCCTTACTGACGAATACCCCTGGCTTTGCCACTGTGGGACTGAGCAGTGTACACAGTCGTTAGGGAGCAATGAGTCCGACTGCCCCACCTTCTACTCCTTATTCACGAATACCCCTGGCTCCGCCACTGTGGGACTGAGCAGTGTACACAGTCGTTAGGGAGCAATGAGTCCGACTGCCCCACCTTCTACTCCTTATTCACGAATACCCCTGGCTTCGCCACTGTGGGACTGAGCAGTGTACACAGTCGTTAGGGAGCAATGAGTCCGACTGCCCCACCTTCTACTCCTTATTCACGAATACCCCTGGCTCCGCCACTAAGGTTTAATATCCAGGGTTGAGAAGGATAAGAATCTGGGGGCAAATGAATTGTGTGCAGGGACCGAGCAGTGTCCACAGTCGTTAGGGAGCAATGAGTCTGATTGCCCCCCCCCTCCCTCCCCCTCCCCTACACATGTAATTGCAAGCGTCTGTCCATGACAACAGTGAGATACTGCCCCCATATCGGAAAGTTTCGCTCGGCTGAATAGCCGCATTTGTCTTCACATGTATCCCTCATTCTCAGTCATTTTCTACCCCTAACTTTCTTTACTTTTCAGTTACAGTGATACACAAATGTAACTCGCACGAGTAGTTGCTTAGTCCAGCTTAATGAAATGGTCGAGTTGGTAGAGAACTATACTATGAACAGCTAGAGGTTTGACCAGGCACGTATCCAGGGGCAGAAGCGTAACGAGGGGGTGGGTCTGCTCTGGCGTCACTTCGCCTTCCTCTGAGGTCCCAACCTCAACGATTGATTGGCAGCAACTCCCTACATACCTAACATACCATCCTCCAGCTCTCTCAGTCTTGCAGCTTATTTTTCAGCTCTTGGTACGTTCGAGCTCCTGCGTTCACCTAGGGGCGCCAAATTGGACAAAAAGTATCAAATTATTCTACGTAACAAAAAATTAAAACATGAAATTAATTAAACATAAAAATAATAAATAAAAATATACATTAATGATTTGAATTTCATTATCGAATGGGGACTTATGTAGGCAGCAGCCTCACTTGCAATAACGCTGGTTTATAAATTTTTAAAATTTAAAAAAGTTAATTAACTTTTTAACAAGCAGAAATTTAGCCTTTTAAATGAAAAATGGAAAAGACAAGGAAAAGTAAAGGGAACTGATAGGCTTTGGGCCTTTTTAGGCCACAAAGGCTGGGGGGGGGGGGCAAAAAGCTCCGTCCCCCCCCCGTATTGGGCGCCCCTGAAGGCGACCGCCTTGAGTCCCGCGCTTTCGTAGAAACTCACTAATTTGTGCATATTAATTCAATGGTTTGACCCCGAGGGATTCGGGGGGAAATCTAAAGGTTATTGCTGACTTAATGCGTTAAACCTCACTATTTCGGAACTAAAACGTTCCCCCGGGGTGGGGGAAACCCTTGTTTTGAGCACTTTCAATGAGATTAGGTCTGTAAAGTCTAAACATTGCTTCTATAAAAAAAAAGAAAAAAAAGAACTCCTGTGGGCTTATCAGCTTATCATAATCTGGGATTTTAAAATGTAAACACGATAATTTTACCATGGAAAGTGCTATTCAAAATTGTTATGTTTAAAATTTTAACCCTGCGAATAAGTTAATACTAAACGCAATGGACACCCCTCTGACGATAACTTTTAATCAACATATAACTTAGTTTCAAAATCTAAGCTACCAAATTAGAACTTTCACCTCCCCACCTAAAAATCCTGGCTACGAGTCTACGACCCTGCTGCAGATATCGGCGGTCAGTGGCATTAAAAGGAAGAAAGACATTTAGAATCGTAAAGAAACTTATAATCAACTATATAACAAAAATGATATTTCACTGAAGACCACGACTGAAAGGGGTAGCATACGTGTGATAGTAATCGGCTGCGGAGGAAGCCTGGACTATCAAATTGATAGAGATACGGAGCCTGTTTTGAGATGGAAAAGAGTCGTAGAAAGAGCTCGTTTAATAAATTCAGGTTTCTCACACTGAAGGTAGCTGAATATTATCAAAAGTGTTAATTTTTTTAAAGGAACAACCCAGGTGACAACTCGTGAATACATGATAGTCGTTATCCAGGATGGCTCTTCAACCGATACCACTAACTTACTAGAGCGGGGAGTTGCATCCAACATTCGACAACTGAGGAGCTAGAGGCCTAGAGAAAAGACGTCTTGGCAGTGCAACCCAAAGAGAGTCTATGCCTTAACCACTTCTCTACGACTCGTATCTGTACTTGGTTAAGTCATGCCTGTTTCATTGCGTCAATGGTAAGCTTGTCTCAGCTTGTCCATTATTGCTTGTATAGCCGGTATAGTATATAGTATAGGTTGACAAGTATACCAGTTTGCTAATGGCCAAAAATTCATACGGAAACAATACACATTATTACAGTATTATATGGAGTATATAACACTGACTTTTTTAAATTAACTTTTGGTTGAGAGGCAACCTCCACGTTATAACTGAAATTAGAGGGTAAATAAAAGTGGAAGAACAATAATGAACAATAAATGAATATCCTCTACTTATATTTATAGTTCGCTATCGGGAGCATCTAATCAGGTGCCCATTCCATTGACCGGCTAGGGCTATTTCCAACAACGGTGACGTGGTAGCAGACATTCAAGACTTAGGTGGCGTTTCCACCGACCTCGCATTGCAGAATTGACGGAAATGTTTATTTTCCTCTATGCCATAGTTAAAATTGATCAATGATCATACTGTAAAATCACAAACAAATAAACTAATATTAAAAAATGGCGTCATGGGATATGTTAAGTACAAACATTTTAATAGATTTCGATAAAAAGAAAAATTCTAATTTCCGTCAATGTCATTTGCATTCTGCAATGCGAGGTCGGTGGAAACGCTACCTAAGTCTTGAATGTCTGCTACCACGTCACCGTTGTTGGAAATAGCCCTAGCCGGTCAATGGAATGGGCGCCTTAGACTAATACACTAGATTCGCCAATATCTGATGTGGTTTCGCTCTCCATGTGTGAATGAGTGTGTGAATGAGTGTTATCATTTTTTGTGTATTGCAACTATTTTTGTATTTACAGCTCTGTAACATTAATTAACTAGCCCTCTAGTTGAGTGTAAGAAAGGGCCCGAAGGCCCTAACTCCGCTAGGGGAGCCTAGTGCAAAGAAACAATTATTGTTATTATTATTATTATATGCTCGTATTTTGACATGATTCGTAATGTTAGACAGGTTAGCACTGCTACACAACTATCTAACCGAACAAGTCTGTGAGCTTACTTTATGCCATAAAGGCAATGCTTTACACATTATTGCAGTATTATATGGAGTATATAACACTGAATTTTTTAAATTAACCATTGGTTGAAGAGGCAACCTCCACGTTATAACTGAAATTAGAGGATAAATAAAACTGGATGAACAGTAAATGAATATCCTCTACTTAGGTGCCCATTCCATTGACCGGCTAGGGCTATTTCCAACAACGGTTACGTGGTAGCAGACATTCAAGACTTAGGTTGCGTTTCCACCGACCTCGCATTGCAGAATTGACGGAAATGTTTATTTTCCTCTATGCCATAGTTAAAATTGATCAATGATCATACAGTAAAATCACAAACAAACTAAAATTAAAAAATGGCGTCATGGGATATGTTAAGTACAAACATTTTAATAGATTTCTATAAAAAAAAAATTCTAATTTCCGTCAATGTCATTTGCATTCTGCAATGCGAGGTCGGTGGAAACGCCACCTAAGTCTTGAATGTCTGCTACCACGTCATCGTTGTTGGAAATAGCCCTAGCCGGTCAATGGAATGGGCGCCTTATATGCTCGTATTTTGACATGATTCGTAATGTTAGACATGTTAGCACAGCCATTGAATATATAACACTAGTGTTATATATTCAAGCCATTGAATATATAACACTAGTGTTATATATTCAATGGCTTGAATTTTGAAACACATTGCTTGGCTTGAAAATTGAAACACATTGGCTGTGCCATTGAATATATAACACTAGTGTTATATATTCAATGGCACAGCCAATGTGTAAAGCATTGCCTTTATGGCATTAAGTAAGCTCCCAGACTTGTTCGGTTAGATAGTTGTGTGGCTGTGCTAACCTGTCTAACATTACGAATCATGTCAAATTACGAGATTATAAGTATATACAGGATATTCATTCATTAACTGTTCTTGTGCGGGCTTGTGGTAGAGCGGTTAAGACGACGTCCCGGTTAGGCATAGATCGCCCAGTTTTATTTATTCTCTAATTTCAGCGGAAACAATACAAATAATGTCTGAAATCTATGGGGTTGTTGGGCCACTATAAGTTGGCCTGGGTCCATAAAAAGTAATTAAAAAAATGAGAATATGTCCCCCCCCCCCTCTCTTCCGTGAAAATGGTAGGTGACAGAAATTTACTGAAATTATCAAATTCTTTTTCTTCTTCTTATTATTATTATTATTATTATTCTTCTTCATTAGGATGAATCAGCTATACTTATTCTGTGGAGGTAGTCATGTCCTGTGGCCATTCGGAACGCCGCGACTTCGATGTCCCGGCGCAAGTTGCTGGGGATAGATCGAATTCATGAGAAATGTATAACAAAAATGAAAAACCCCTCATAAGTCATAATCCTAAAACCGATTGAATGGACTAAATTTTTATAACACAATTAACTTAAATAAGAAATATAAGCCAACCTAATTTGGGCCTTGGGGTGATCCAGGGGTGGCCATTGCCTTCCTAAAAATTTTTCTAAAGCTTCAAAAAATTGAAACGACGCCATGCTGAAATTGTCATGCCCATTTCTATTAGTGGAATTACACTATTTAACATGGCTTCGATTACAAAATTTGAGAGCTGAGTAACTACTCGGAGCATGGCTTAACAAGTTAGCTAACAAAGAGGGATACACTCCAGTCTCTATATTCCTAGGTAGAACTGGCCCTATACCTAAAAATCCTCTCTCTACTCTGTTTAGTGTGAGACAGAAGGCAGGTGGAACATCACCATATCGTTGTCTTAGTAACATTATTGTTCTTCACGGAGGTAGAAATAATTACTTCGGGGCTGATCAAAAGTGGTAAGCCAGCAAAGCTATCGGCTTTATGGCCATTCCGGGTATGCCGCTATCTCTATCCCACCCGTCTTTCTCAAGCTCGCCGCCATAATGCTTATATATATATCTTCGGAGCAGACCCATCACTAAGCAGGAATTTACGATTGCGCTTTTGCATCAATTAGTGGATATCGCTCAACGTGCATACGATAGTCGCAGGCTACCGTTAGTAACACTTCGGTTTCAGGACATATAGAGTAGTGGTACGGACTCGGACTTTCACCTGAAAGGTTGTTGGTTCGAGTGCCACACTTGCTACATTTTCTGGCCATGCTTCGGAGGGCATGCAAAGCAAGGCCTTCCTAGTTGAGTGTAAGAGAGGGGTTTATAGCCCAAACTCCGCTAGTAGGCTTTGGGTTTACTTTGTCCGAACATTATTAGTTGACATAGTGGTAGCGTGCTCATACTTGTGCGACTAGTCGTAACTGTGAGAACGCCCAGAAGCTTGCTTCAGCAAGCTTAGAAAATGGCTTGAGAAGAACTGAACTGAACTTGATCGGATGCATGAATTACTTGCATTTTACATTCATTAGAAGAAATTTTCCTCGGCATTTTCATGTAAGGCATGTTCCCGATTGGGCACCAATATTGAACTTGGTTTGTAAATAACAGCAGTGAAGATGTCGGCAGGATGGACTTCAAAAACTGTAACCAATTGATGTAAGCCACGTCAGGGGGGGGGGGGGCAGCCCTACCTCACCTTCATTTTTTGAAAAAAAAGAATGAAAAACATTCAACAATCTTAATCCGTCGAAGCCCTCCGAAGCATGGCTAGAAAATGTCGCATTTATGGGACTCGAGCCAACAGCCTTTCGGGTGAAAGTCACTGTTCGTACCACTAATCTACATGTCCTTATTCCAATGTTTCATCATCTCGTCGCCTAGTCCAGTTTGTTGACTCCGTCCGTCTAAGTCTTTGTAATCATAACCTAATAGACATCTAGTAATTAGTATATCAATGTATTTAATTGGACTTTATTTTTTTATGTGACTGGTGCATGGCATTCATATAGCCTTCATGCATTTTATATTTTTGGCCAACCTTTTTCTTGTAGTATACGGTACTATAATGTATTTTAATTTAATTTTTTTATTGGTATTTTTGAGACAGCCAGTGCCTGAGTTCATGTCGTCAGCCGATCATAGCTCCAGCCCTGATTCCTACTATAGGCACCAACCAAGCATCAGATAAGATAGACCGTTGAGTAACAACCTGTCCTAACAATCATTCGAAATACATTAGAAGGGTGGGATTAGCGCGTGTGCAATTAGCGTACATATAGTTAGCCCACAAAAAAATTTGCGCGTGTGCAATTAGCGTATATACATTTAGTGCACGTGAAATTAGCGCACTTACTATTAACGCACGTACACTCAAAACCGTTTACGTGCGTTAATTGTTTGTGCCCTAATTGTATGTGCGCTAACCGCACCCTGTCTAATGTGTCAAGGTGTTTTCAATAAATAGTTTAGCCAAAAATCCATGATATGAAAGGTAGACTGGCGTGGCTGGAGTCTCCAGAGCTGGAGCCTATTCCGTGAGACAGGCCCGGGTGTCCCTTACACGTGTCGCCATGCTATCGGCTGGCAATTAGGAGCCACTTGGATATTGGAGACCACCTATCTGAAAGGACGCCGCGCTATCTTCTCCAAATGCATTGCCATCAACCAATTATTCTGGATATCGCCAAGGTATGGTGCAGCGTTGCCTTCTCATATAGCTTATACCACTGAATATAACACAGTGTTATATATTCAACAGGGGCGTAAAGTTGGGGGGGGGGGCACGGTCCAACTTGCCCCCCCCCCCCAGCCTCAAGCAATGTATGACGTGGTTCATACTTCATGGTCCACTTTGCAGCAATATGAATGTAAGCATTCCTTTTTTAGCTTTGTAAAATCTACAGCTATACTTTACAACTATTAAAATGCGTAAAACCCTACTATTTTGCTCTTATATTTTCAATTTTTCCTTATCCTGCCTGATGACGTCATAAGGTCTACTTAGTTTTCCCCCCACCATCATTCTAAAACTTTACGCCTCTGATATTCAATGCCTATACTAGGCTATAGCATTGAATGTTATATATTTAGTGACTAAGCTTATAGCCAAAAGATATAGCTACATACATGGTCGTGCCCAGGGGGGTGGTCCAAGGGGCCAGGACACTCCCCCGAAATAATTTTTTTTGTGTAAACCTGTATTGTTTGAAGAATGGAATAAAACACTGGATAGAATGGACTTTCTTTAATAAATTACGTAAAAACCCCGATATCAAAACCTGGGCACGGCCTTGGCTACATAGCATGCATAGAAAATTTTATTTCGGGGGGTGGGGGATCTTCATCCTTCATATTTGGGTATACTAACTCTAGTTATTACAAAAAGTTGCAATAAAACACTATTTTTTTGTTTTTTTAATTGAAATGAAATACCACGATGTCACGAGTAATATTTTACATAATGTTTTGCTGTCAATGTCAATGTATGACTTCATGGCCGTAGCCAGGAATTTTTTTCGGGGGGGGGGGGGGTTCAGAAATTTCATTGGATATTATATAGTAGTTTTTATTTTTCCTCTCAAAATCCGATTCTATCTGCTATCAAGCCATACATTTCATTTCTGGGGGGGGGGGGGGGGTGGGGGGGGTTGAACCCCATGTACCCCCCCCCCCTTGGCTACGGCCTTGTATGACTTATGTGCTTTGTATATATTCTGACTCTTGTCCCCGGAAAGGCAATTGAGTGTCGTATTTAATTGCTTTCTAGTTTGTTGAACATGTAGGCCTAATGCAGATTGAAGCGTATACATGAGGAAATAATGAAATAAAATTTAACCAAATATCCCCTGCTATATAGTTTATTAATGTAAGTGAAAATTACATTATTTTCATTAAAAAATCCGAAGCCCATGTAAAGCATTGAACTGCAACCTTTATTACTCCAAATTTGAAAGTAGAAAGTTGAAAAGATTTCGTTTTCATCTTCTTTTCTACAATTCTTTCTTCTGCAGGTATATATGACTAGCGGAGGTCTGTAAAATCTTTCCAGCTTGCATTTTCCCTGCACTGTGCTTGTTTTTTCCACTACTGAGCGGGAAATTTACCACTTCTTTTCATTTGTTGCCAATAGACGTCGGGATAGTGTTCGATTTCTCTGTAGGGCTCATCACCTTGCATTATATCAGGGTAATCTTTGGCGCTTTGCTCAAGGCTACCCCATCCCAACGGAGCTGAAAAATAAATTAAGTTTTAAAATTTTTTACATAACGATATACCGTCACCACTGGGCTAACTGGGCTACTGCCCAGGGCGGCAAATTTTTTGGGGGGAGGCAAATTCTCGCTGGAGTGCCAGAATTATAATTCCATTAATAATTAAAATTGACTTGCATTATACGATAAACAAAAAACACAACACTATGAATTAAAAAAATCACTATAAGGATTTAAAGATTGGAAAAAATCCATGACTTGGTTGAGGGAGGGGGGTAGCCCAAATTCATTCATAAATCAGGTCCTGATCAACACCGTAGTTAGAAAGGCGTATACCAGCAACAAGAACGTTTCGAGATAATAGCGTTTCTGTGTCCGTTTAGTTTTCTACAAAAAGTCAGTTACGCCCTCATAATTTATTTATTACTTATTTATTTTTGGTACCTACCGTTTTCCTTGAAATATCGCTTTTCTGGCACAACTTGCTCAATAACTTCATCTTGGGAGTCCAAATCGCGTCGACGACCAATTCTAGGTACACTTTTAGAAGCCTAGAAATTAAAAAAAGGTGCATTTGAAGTAGCTTAGTTCAGAGACGACCGGACCTCCCACTTTTGTACAAAATCAAGACTCTGATTTAAAAACAAAATAAAGCCATAAATGAGATAAAATAAAATAAATGCTCCTCTAGTACATTGCATGTAGCCAGAGGCTTGGATCGCGTGGGAGTAACCTATCCTAGAATTTTGTGGCCATATAGTTTTAATGCCGGCTGCACACTATGTATTCAAGAGATTAATTCCTTCTGCTTCTTGTTCTCTCATTAATGGCACTGTGATCAATTTTTTTTTTTAAATAAATGAGAAATTCGAATTTCAAAAAGATTATAGTGTAGTGGATGTCTCCATCGCCTTCACTATGCTAAACTTAAAGCTTTTGTTTAAAGAAGTCTGCGTTTGCACGATTGCATAGTTATGGTTTTGCAGGCGAATCCAAGAGATCGCCACGGGTTTGAGCCAGTGGCGACCCGAGGTCAAATCACCGCAGGTGCAAGTCTTAATTTTGGCACCCCCCCCCCTTCCGTGATATGATATTTTTTTTTAAACAAGAGCCAAGACTTCCGCTTCATGATTTGTAGGTGTAACTATTATTATTCCAAAACAATGGAGGCGGATTGGATTTTCAAAAATTACTTTTTATTTAAGAAACCATGCATAAAATATGATCTAAGTTATGAGACACACGTCACACATAAGATGCCAGTTCATTAGTTCATTCAGGCTACAGCATGAAAAAATAAGAAGCCTTAACCACGCTCTAGCAACACGAATCATGTCAATTAGAGCATAAGTAGAGGATTTGGCATTTACTGGACTTGTCGGGGCTTGTGGTCCAGCGGTTAAGACGACGCCCCGGTTAGGCGTAGATCGTGGGTTCGAATCCCGCCAAGCCCAGTTTTTTCCATATCCTCTAATTTCGGTTATAACGAGGAGGTTACCTCTTCAACCAAAGTTAATTTAATGTCAGTGTTATATATACCATATAATACTACAATGTAAGGCTTGTCACTTTTTTTTTCTTTCCTAAAATGCAGTACTGTTTACGAAATTTAGTTTGACATCTCAATTGTTAATTATGAGACAGCCTGCTGCTACTTTTTTTTTACTATTTTTGTGTTAATGAATTTCCATCATTACAAATTTCACCTCCCGTGGCTGTGTCTGTTAGAGCCCCCTTCGTTTCCTCGGCTTCGGCGCCCCTGGCCGCACCTCTTGCACCTGCCTCGGTTTGAGCTACATGAAAACATAAAATGTTCACCCGAAAGGTTGTTGGTTCGAGTCCCACACTGGCTACAAGGCATGTAAAACAGGCGGTCCGGGCCTTTCTAGTTGAGTGTAAGAGAGGGCTTTATAGCCCTAACTCCGCTAGGCTGGTTTAATAATAGAACAACAAAAAGTACTTACTTATTTAATTACAGTAATTACACACATCTAAGGAAATTTTAAATTTTGGCGTGACTTTTTGTAAAAGTGATTCTACACAACCAAAAGGTATATTGAAATATTCCCTTATTACTAAATTCGGACTGTCCTGACATATTTTTCTTTGTGTTTTAAAGCGCGGGTCCCTGTTGGGAATTTGCGCTAGAAAATTGGGAATGTTTACCGATTATTTAGTGGTAGAGAGTAATGTTATAATATTATAAAGATTAATTTAACACAGGAAAATAAATGTTTCAGTATTGTGTACATCATTGCCTAACTAACATTTTGCAGGATTTTCAAGAACTTTTCATATATCATTTAGTTCCATCATCTTTATGTTAATCAGGGACGGATCCAGCCCATTTTTTTTTTTTTTTTTTTTTTTTTGTCAAAATAGGAAAAGCACATATGCTGTAGTATCGATTAAGTCAGATATCTAGGATTTCATTGTGTTATGGCTTTATACTCCTTTAAGCCTAATAAACTAATTTAGGAGAACATTGAACATAATTTGTTATACCTTCATAAAATAATTATCGAAGTCCATCATGCTTCTTCTACCGATACGAGGCACACTTTTAGAAGTTTTCAAGAAAAAATTGGTCCCTATGTCATCTGCTGAAGCTTTGTTCGAATCCAATTGAAAAATCGCTGCCGCTAACAGTGACACTGAAAAGAAATTAAACCAGTGCTTGATTACTAACTCATATCGCCTAGAAGCCAAGAGGTTCAAATGACAAAAATAAACATTCGAGATGATTGAGGCTAAAGTTGAAACTCAATTAAAAATGCATAGGTGTACACGCCTTTTTCATTTTTTTTTTTTTACTTGTCAAAAGTTCCCGAATCCCGATGTTCCTATTGCTTTCTAACATAAAGAGCAGCTAGAGTAGCAGCATGGTGCGCTTAACTCCAAAACGCAAAAAATATAACTTGCACCCCTTGGCTACTAGGCGCTTCATCATTATGTTATTTGGTATTAATCTTCTTCTTCCACAGCGCTGCAGCTCAGAGTTAGCGGTGGCCTCAATTATAATCCTATGTAGAAAGAGGCGAAATTCGCCTTTGTATAGGAAATTATTTAATATCGTAAATAAATTGAAGCTTTCTTTGCATTACGAATCGTTCGTTTGAATAAATTTTTTATGGATTATTATTTATAGACTTACTAATAGCCAAATGGAAAAAAGTGGTCGTCATTTCCTTATCTGAAACAAAATAACCAATAAGTACCTAACAGATTTGAAGTGTATAGGAAAACTTTTATCGTATTTCTGTCCAGTAAACTGTCTAGTAAACAAACAGACTAGACTAGACTAGTGTTATCCAAGTAAGTACCCATCCAACCACTCATACGAGTTAACAGTTCGTGCCCGGTTTTAAACAAAGTCGCGTTTGGTTATAAGAATTAATTATGGTAGTGGTTAACATTCCAATAATATTGATCGCAGCGCCGTTACTACTTTAACTCGATTTGATGAACTCTGAAGTGCGTTAAGCTAGCCGACACACGGGTTTGTTGGGTTTTCTGTTTCCATGAGTGTTAACTTAACTGGATTTAACACACTTAACTGATAAACAAAAAACAAAAACTTAGAGTTTTAGAAAAACTTGTTGTAACTATAACCCGAATAAGTAAAACCGAAATAATCGTTAAAAAATAAAATTCCTTCTGTAGAGGGCATCTGTAGAGGGCAGTTCTTGCCGAAAGCGCTCAGGGTTTTATACTAACACAAGTGGGCTTCTTAGACAAAGTTAATTTTTTAACGATTATTTGGGTTTTGCTAATTCGGGTTATAGTTATAATAAGTTTTTGTTTTTTGTTTATTACAATGAAATACCACGAAGTCACGAGTAATCTAATTTTTTCTACACTTAACTGGGACTAACTTGAAGATTGTGAGTACCCTTGCTATATAGAAGGAGGATTTGTACAATATCCTACTTTGCGAACCTTTGCCGCTTTAAACTCTTCCAGTGCGCCGTACTTAATCCTTACGCTCTGTAAATTTTCAATTAGGCTTAATTCTTCATCCGTTTTTAAGCGAAAATTGGAATAGAAAGAGCAACTAGTTCAGGAATTACAAAAACACATGGAAAAGGTTGTGGTCTTTTATGGTGGTTTGACTTGCAAAATCAGTGATTTCCGATCAGCCCTTGGCAGTAATCTTTATTTATTTAATTATTCATAGTTGAGTTTTCAAATTTCAATTCAATTTCAGAGTAGGCCCTAGTCTTCTCAATTTTCTCTTTAATAATAATAGATTGAAATTAAAGTATAGAATAGACTCATAATGGATTTTACAGCGATTTTATATCTCTGTATGGGAATTGTCGTACTCCAGTAAGAACTTATCGTTTGAGAAATTTCAAACGCTTTAGAGTGACAATCAAATGTCTTCATTTAAAGCCTTGCACCTGATATTAGTTAGATATTAGATATTGTCTGTGACATAGTATCAAATGGTAAGCTGTTCCAAGCTTGTCAATTAAGCTTGTAGTCGGTGTGGGTTGACAATTAAGATGTGTCCCAGTTTGCGGGAAAAATACCAATAATGTCCGAAAAACTGCTGAGGGAAAGGTTCAATGTCATTTAGCCAACTAAAATAAAATAATAAAAATAATCACTTCACAACTCATCAAGAAAATAAGTAGGTGCCCGTTTCATTATATATTATTAACCACGGAGGATAAGCCAATTATCATTATTTTTTGAAGGGCCATTTATGGACGCATACCAAATAGTAGTGGCCCATTGAGCATTGCCCTTCAGACAATTTTGGGCATTCTTTCCCCACGATTTTTTCGAGAACTGCCGAACTGTTTCAAATCCTCGTTGGCTCGTACTATTGACAACAGCTGGGGGGCAAAAATAATCCGTGGGTTCTGTCACAGTTGCATAGCGATATTTTTGCAGAGGTTACAGTATGTTTCTTACGTCATACGTTATGTAGAGTAGTGGTACGGACTCTGACTTTCACCCGAAAGGTTGTTGGTTCGAGTCCTACACTTCCTACATTTTCTGGCCATGTTTCGGAGGGCATGTAAAGCAGGCGGTCCCGGGCCTTCCTAGTTGATTTTAAGAGAGGGCTTTATAGCCCTAACTCCGCCAGGTTGGCTTAGTAATAGAACAAAAAGTCCTAATTTATTTAAAAGGTTGTCCCCATAGAATTACATAGGATTGACTTGTCACTTACCTCGTCGTTGGCTTTGGCTGCGAATTCAAGCAGTAAACTAGTAGTAAGCTTTAGAACACATGAGCTGAGCATTAAATACTGGTAAATTTGCATGATGCGGGCTGGATCATTTGTCTTCGGAAACTTTCAAGTCAGATCAATCGATTAAAAGTTATTAGCCCAACCTTTTAACAGAAACAAATCTGCCTGTTAACACACGTTAGAAGTATGCCGTCATGCCTAGGTGGCCTCAAGTGCCCTTTAATCTAATTAACTAATTATTTATTAATTTCCTTTAGTTATACATTTTCAACCGAAATTGGAGAAAACTCTGGAGTTGATGGAATTTGAACCCAGCCGGATCTATGGGTACTACCACTTAAACTACAGTCAGAACATGTAGAGTTGTGGTACAGACTTCGGTTTTCACCCGAAAGGTTGTTGGTTCGAGTCTCACACTTGTTACATTTTCTGGCCATGCTTCGGAGGGCATGTAGTCAAGTTAAAACATGTCTAAAGGAATTATAACTGCACATACAATCAATATCAGTCGATAACCCGCTGAAGTCAGTAGTCACAAGTAACTACCGTAACTATTGTCATTTTATTCAATATTTCAATATTATAGTGAGTTGTGCCGTGCCCCCCCCCCTTATTTGTCTACCAGATCTTCACTTCACTACATACACGGGCGCCCGTCTCTTCAAGAAGGCACCAAAGTAGTAAGTTTTGGGAACAGCAGCACCCCCTCAGCTGGACACACCAAGCACACCCACTAGCATGTAAAGCAGGTGGCCCCGGGTCTTCTTAGTTGAGTGTAAGAGAGGGCTTTATTGCTCTTACTCCGCTAGGTTGGCTTAGTAATAGAACAAAAAAGTCAATAATTATTTAAAAAATATTAATTATTAAATACAAGCCCTCCACGAAGAGAGTCCACGTGATCCTCTATATCGCTATCTTCGACTAGATTCCTACAGGTTAGAAAAGCTACAAAACTATCTAACTGAAATCTGAATTTACTTTTAAAAAGTGGTGGAAATAAACTATAAAAGCCGTGAGCACGGCTGTATAACCATATTTTTGCAGGCTCACCAATGCCAAATACGTACATATAAAATCAATCCTCAATTTGAAGAAACCTGTACTGCTTCATCATGTTATGTAAATTTCATATTAGTTTGATTTAACACCGTGTTAAATTGACTTTAGGTTGAAATGGCAACCTCCGTAGGTCATTATATCCGAAAATATTGAGTATCAAGGAAAAACTGACCCTGGGGACTCACGATCTATGCTGCACCTGGCAACGTCTTAACCTATACACTAACAATTCCACCTTACTCAACTTAGACCAGTGATGTTCAACGACAAGGTTCCTATTGATAGTAAAGTTAATCGGCCAGTGCATTTACAGCATAGCTAAGGCGGGGTTTTCTTTGACCTCGCATTGCAGAATGTACATACGTTGACGTGGTAGCAGACATCATTAATAAGTCTTTAATGTCTACTACCACGTCGACGTCATGTACATTCTGCAATGCGAGGTCAGTGGAAACCCCGCCTTACATAATGGATCAATTATCATCAAACGTCGCACAAAACCCAGACAACTGGAGGGTCGTTGTTGAGCAGACCAGCAAGATAGCTATAGAAAGCTAAATGATGAAGAATAATGAATAAAGAAAGTTCTGTCAAAATAATGCCATATTGTAGACATAAAATACAATTAAAAAACTAAAAGTGGCTAAGCAATTTTTTTAAGTTGTTTATTTTCAACCTAGGCCTAGTACAGTATGTTATATTTTACTCAGAGTGCTGCTGGGTCTCTGGACTTTACACTATCTGATAGAATGACGAAATAAGAACTGAAATGAAGACAGCTAGCATAGCCGATAAAGACCGCGAACGACGACTCTCATGGTAGGGCCATGTCGAAAGTAGGCAGCCAAATGACTTAAGAGTCTACAGCACGTAGGAAATTGGTAGCCCGCAATTTAATAGGTACTTTTTATTTTTTTAAATTAACTAAGCAAGTTATTAACGATTTGGCTCATTTAAGTTGTAGAAGACTACATGCATCATATAATAAGGTATTTTCAGTTTTCGAAATTGTAGTTTTCGAAATTGTAGGTTTTTCTTAAACATGATAATATTTTATAAACAATAAATGTGTAATCGATTTTATAAAGCAACTACAATTTCGAAAACTAAAAATACCTTATTATAGGCCTATGATGCATTGATGCATGTAGTAGTCTTCTACAACTTTAGTGAGCCAAATCTTTAATAACATGCTTAGTTAATTAAATACAAAATAAATAAATAAATAAAACAAATAAATATTGACTTTTTTGTTCTATTACTAAGCCAACCTAGCGGAGTTAGGGCTATAAAGCCCTCTCTTACACCCAACTAGGAAGGCCCGGGACCGCCTGCTTTACATGCCCTCCGAAGCATGGCCAGAAAATGTAGGAAGTGTAGGACTCGAACCAACAGCCTTTCGGGTGAAAGTCAGAGTCCGTACCACCACTCTATATGTCAAAAGTATTAAATTTCGGGCTACCAATTTCCTACGGGCTGTACACTCTTAACCAAGCGGATAAAAGATATCGAAGTTGAGGGAAGAGGGAGAAGATGAAGAAGGCTAACAGTAGAAGCGTAAGTCCGCCAAGACCTCAGGATTGTAGGAGGAACTGCAGCCAAAGCACGGAATTGCAAGGAGTGGAAGGGAACCTGCCGTATCGCTGACTCCACCTAGGGATAGAAGCGAGAAAAAGTAAAATTAAGTTTATTTTTTAGCTAATGTGGTCTATGCCTTTATTGGATTAGGCAAGCAGAAAGTACCAAAATTAGCTACATTACTTTACAACAGGACATAACATAAAATAGTATGGAAGAGCGGACCTGGGTCGAGTTATAGGCATACGGTAAAATAACTAAATTAATTGTTGAGGTTGACCTGATATTATTAAATTGGTGATGAAGTTGATGAGTTTCTCTTTGGTTTGACATATATAATGGCCATATCTTGCTCTGCTTATAAACGCACTAATAGGTTCAAGATATGTCGAGAAACGGGGGAAAATATTACTTTCCACAAGTAAGTGTTCGCATGGTTTGGTCATTAGTTGAGGCAACATTTATGGGTTTATTTCAGTTTTCTTAATCATTATGTTAACAAATTGCCCACTTTCAATTATCCTCAAGGCCGTAGCCAAGGGGGGATCCTTTGGGGGATCCCACCCCCCCCCCGAGAGAAATAGCATTATTCTAGTTAGAATGGACTTTTGAAGGAAATTAAGAGAAATTTTTACTCAAGTAAGGGAAACGCGATATTTTTTTCGGCCACCGCCCCCCCCCCCCAAAAACCTGAAACTGAAACCGTACCTTTCCCGAAATGAAATGGCTTGACACTAGATAGAATCGGATTTTGAGAGGAAACATAAAAACCACTATGTATAATACCCAATGAAATTTTTACCCCCCCCCCCCAAAAAAAAAATCCTGGCTACGGCCTTGATTGTCCTGTATAATTCTAATACTAATTATTATTATTATTATTATTATTATTATCATTATTATTATTATTATTATTATTACAACTATTATTAGAAGTTGTCTTGATCATTGCTTTATAAAAAACCAAAAGCTTAAAAACGCAAAGGTCATTCAAACTAAAATTTCGGACCACTATCCAATACTCATTGAGATAGAAGCGAAATGTCACGATAAGTTAAAGCATCGTAGTGCCAAGAAATTACGTTATGATGAGAGTGTACTGAACAAACTCATAAAAGAGGAAAATTGGATTAACATACTTGTAGCTTGTCGAAGGACGATGCAATTGAATAGGCAGTGTAGACTTGAATTGGTTTGTATTGCAGTGCTTCGACTCAAGTTAGAGTAATTTAACACACAGTGGTTACAATATGAGCTGTGAGACGAGAACGATTCATGCTTACAATTAATATTGAATTTGATCCAGCCTGCTTCCATATAGAAAAACCAACTCTGTGTCCACAGCTAAAGGAGCTGATGAGACACAGAGGGTAGATTAAAGATATTATTGAATAAGAGAAATAAATACGTAAAAGGAAGATTGAGGAATATTGAATTATCTGAATGTGAACAGCGCCATCTAACGGGAAAAAGGTGAAGCTGGAAGCAGACTGGTTATTACACATGTGGGACTAAGTGGTCCCCACATTACCCCCCTCCTAAGACTGGAAGTCGGAGAAATGTCGTGGAACGTGGATGTGACGACCTGAGCGAGTGGTGCGAGTCGGTGGTGTCGGCACGACGTCAGTGGCAGGAAGTGGTGAGGAGACCTTCTCCTGAGGTTTATCTTGAGCAGGATGCTGATGCGGGGGGTTGATCGTAGACTGGTGAGACGGTTCGTCTGTACTGGCATTAATGTAGGCCGGCTTGACCCTGTCCATTGACACAGTAACCGCACGACCGCGGCTTGAAATCGTAACTGTTTTGTCGGTGCGACTTAACACAGGGAATGGTCCCGCATAAGGACGTTCGAGGGAAGCACGGACGTGGTCTTGTCTCACGAAAACGTGCGTGGCCTTGGCAAGGTCTTGTGGGATGAATGTTTGATGAGCCCCGTGTCTCTTGACGCGAGTGGGGCGTAGTGAGTCGAATTTCCTTCGAAGTGAGATGAGAGTGTCCGCCGGACTCTGATTTGAAGGAGGAGTTGTCAGCATCTGTCCTGGTAGTCTTAATGGTTCACCATAGACCAGATCTGCTGGAGAAGCTTGAAGATCTTTCTTAAGAGTGGCGCGCATGCCCAGTAAAACTAGCGGAAGGGCTTCCGTCCATTTGTCATTGGCATGACACATAATGGAGGCTTTGAGTGAGCGGTGCATACGCTCTACCATGCCGTTGGATGCAGGGTGGTAACTGGTAGTCCGTGCATGGTGAAATCCGCATAATCGGGCCAGGTCAGCAAACAAATGGCTCTCAAACTGTCGGCCGCGATCTGTAGTAATTGTCTCCGGGCACCCAAACCGGCTGATCCAGCAGGAAATGAGGGTTCTGGCGACGTTTTCGGCGGTGATGTTCACCATAGGAGCGGCTTCCGGCCATCGCGTGAAACGGTCAACGAGTGTTAGCAAATACGTGTAGCCTTCCGACGGTGGTAATGGGCCTACAATGTCGAGGTGTATGTGCTGAAACCGTCGGTCAGGCTGAGTAAAGGTTCCAATCGCAGTGAGGGTGTGTCGATGTATCTTGGACAATTGACAGTTGACACACAGACGAGCCCAAGCGCGGCAATCCTTACGGATAGAAGGCCATATGTAGCGTTGGGCAACCAGGTTAGCAGACGCTGCTATTCCTGGGTGATGTAGGCTGTGTAGGTGCTCGAAAAGTTGTCGACGTAATGGTTTGGGCACAAATGGGCGTTGTATGTCTTGACTAGAATCGCACGTAAGGACTGAATCAGAGCCCGGAATGGGAACATCAACGAGGATGAGGGACGTCTTTCTACTGGACCGAAGCTCTTTGAGTTCTCTGTCGTCTTTCTGAGCAGAAGAAAGTTGCTCAGGAGATACGGGAGTAGAGATTGCTTCGATTCTTGAGAATGCATCAGCGGCCAAGTTGTCCTGCCCAGCGATGTATTGGATGTCCGTGGTGAATTGAGAGACGAATTCCATTTGCCGCATTTGGCGAGGTGAGCAACTTGTTTTTGGATTCTGAAAAGCGTGCGTCAACGGTTTGTGATCGGTATACACGACAAAAGCGCGCGCTTCTAGCAGGTAACGGAAATGACGAATGGCGTCGTGTACCGCAAGCAATTCGCGATCGTAGGCGGACCATGTTCGTTGGTTTTCTTTAAGTTTCTGCGAGAAGAATGCCAATGGCTGCCAATGATGTTGATCCGTTGTTGGACTGTAGCTCCGATACTGGTGTCTGATGCATCTGTGACTAGTGCAATCGGAGCCGTATGATCTGGATGCGCGAGTAGGGTGATGCGTGCCAGACTGTGTTTGCATGAGCTGAAAGCTTCGGTAAGCTTTGTTGTCCATGGTATCGTAGCGTTCCCTTTTACCTTGTCTCCAGATAACAACGTGTTGAGTGGTGCTTGTTCGTTGGCTGCATTTGGTAGGAACCGGCGGTAGTAGTTAATCATGCCAAGGAAACGGCGTAGATCTTTGAATGTCTTTGGAAGAGGGTATTCAGTGAGTGCCTTTACCCTGTCTGGTAGGGCTTGTGTGCCTTCTGCTGACACGAGGTAACCAAGAAAGCTGATTGACCCAACGCCGAGGGTACACTTGCTAGGATTAATGACTAGGCCATATTCTCGGAATCGTTGGAAGAGTTGACGTAGGTGTGATTCGTGCTCCTGCTTATCACTCGATGCAACCAGTACGTCGTCGATGTATGAATATGCCCACGGGAGGTCGCGTAGGATGTTATCCATGAAGCGTTGGAAGGTTTGAGCAGCATTGCGAAGACCGAATGTCATGAATGGGAATTCGAAAAGGCCGAACGGAGTATTTATTGCTGTCTTTGGAATGTCACCATTGGAAACTGGTATCTGGGTGAATGCTTTGACCAGGTCTATTTTGCTGAATACGGTTTTTCCTCGCAATTCTGCACTGAAATCTGCGATGTGGCGGACTGGGTACGCGTCAGGAATTGTTCGAGCATTGAGCCGTCTGTAGTCCCCGCATGGGCGCCATGAATGGTCGCTTTTAGGTACTAGGTGTAATGGTGAGGCCCATGGGCTGTCGGACGGACGACATACGCCGGTCTGGATCATGTCGTTGAACTCCTTTTTGGCGATAATAAACTTGTCCGGGGCCAACCGGCGTGGGCGAGCGGAGACGGGAGGTCCGTCTGTCGTTCTAATGTAGTGGACCGTGGAGTGTTTGACCTGGTCTGTGGGTTGTCTCGGCCGCGTGAGGTCGCTAAACTCCTCAATTATTACTTTTAGACTGGCCGGGGTACTGTGCGGTATTGTTAAGGTAGAAACGCTAGGTTGCTTGGAGGGGCTTTGACACAGGTTCGCCTTGCGATGCGTTGTCCCGTCGATCAGCTTTGAGTTCTGGAGATCCACCAGCAAATTAGAGGCTGCGAGAAAGTCTGCACCGATGATGGGTTGCGTGACATCGGCAATGATGAAATTCCAACGGAAACTGCGTCGTAATCCCAGGTCCAGTTGTTGAGCTGTTGTTCCGTACGTATTGATGATTGTGCCATTGGCGGCAGTCAGCTCGAGTTGAGTACGACGGAGCGGTAGGTTGAGACGGGCACGTGGAAAAACGCAGATGTCGGACCCTGTGTCAATGAGATAACGTATCTTGGTGCAAGGGTCCGTGATAAGAAGGCGATGTGAGGTTTTAAGCAGGTGTGTAGTGGCGCAGGCAGGCCCTGCCTTTACTGGCTGCGATCGTCGTTTTTCGGAAATCTGCATGGCTGCTGGCACTTTCTGGCCTTCCTCCCATAGGTTTGGTGGTAAAAACACCAAGTTGGGTCTTGTTTAGGCGCTGGTGAACGGAACTGGCGCTGGAACCGTGGCTGTGTGGCACGTTGTCCGTATCTGTCGGCGAACTGTGCCTGTAGAGCCGCGACGTTCTCTGTTAACGTCTTCAATAGGTCCACAGGGGCCATTGTGCACTCAAGAATCCGGTCACGTGTTGCTGAATTGATGGTGGCCATCTTGTCGGCGAGGTTCGCGACGTCACCTAGTGACAGGTGATCATGACCGATGATTGCCAATTGTATAGCGTGCGGGAGGCGAGACGTCCAAATGGTGCGTAAAACCGAGTCTGATATGGCTTTCTCTGCGAGGGCCCGCAGTCTCCGGAGAAAAGAGCTGGGAGTTTTGTCCCCTATGTCTTCCGACATTAGTAGCTGAATGCGACTGCTTGCTGGAAGACTCATTCGTTGGATTAACTGCGTTTTTAGCTCAGTGTATGGGTTTACTGGTACTGGGGCAGCTAACAAATCTGAGATCTCGCTGAGGGTACTTTGGTCGAGCGCTGAAAGGACGTGGTAATATTTCGTCGTTTCCATTGTGACCCCAGCAAGTGCGAACTGAGCCTCCGCTTGAGTGAACCACAGTGCCGGTGACAGGTTGGCCGACTGTGTCCAGAAGGGTGGAAGCTTGACCGAGACTGCCATCGTACTAGCAGGGCCTGTCATCTTGGTTGTAGCCGTGGGTGTCGGTGTTGTGGCTGTAGCAGTTGTAGCTGTAGCGGTTGTAGCTGTAGCGGTCGTAGCTGTAGCGGTTGTGGCTGTGGTCTGCGGCATCTTGCAGGTTGTGGCTGTGCTGCTGCGGTGAATGTAGCTGCTCCGGGGTAGTTTCCACCGCCTATGGCCGGATGAGACGTTCTGGAGGCTGGAACTGGAACTGGAACGGGCTGGAAGCTGGAACTGGCTGGAACTGGAACTGGCTGGAAGCTGGAACTGGCTGGAACTGGAACTGGCTGGAACTGGCTGGAACTGGAACTGGCTGGAACTGGAGCTGGCTGGAACTGGAACTGGCTGGAACTGGCTGGAATTGGCTGGAACTGGAACTGGCTGGAACTGGAACTGGCTGGAACTGGAACTGGCTGGAACTGGAGCTGGCTGGAACTGGAGCTGGCTGGAACTGGAACTGGCTGGAACTGGCTGGAATTGGCTGGAACTGGAATTGGCTGGAACTGGAATTGGCTGGAACTGGAACTGGCTGGAACTGGAGCTGGAACTGGAATCTGGAAGGCTGCTTGTTCCGTTGTCGAGGGTCACCAATGTAGCTTGTCGAAGGACGATGCAATTGAATAGGCAGTGTAGACTTGAATTGGTTTGTATTGCAGTGCTTCGACTCAAGTTAGAGTAATTTAACACACAGTGGTTACAATATGAGCTGTGAGACGAGAACGATACATGCTTACAATTAATATTGAATTTGATCCAGCCTGCTTCCATATAGAAAAACCAACTCTGTGTCCACAGCTAAAGGAGCTGATGAGACACAGAGGGTAGATTAAAGATATTATTGAATAAGAGAAATAAATACGTAAAAGGAAGATTGAGGAATATTGAATTATCTGAATGTGAACAGCGCCATCTAACGGGAAAAAGGTGAAGCTGGAAGCAGACTGGTTATTACACATGTGGGACTAAGTGGTCCCCACATACTTAATAAAGAAAATGAAAACGAAATATACAATACGTTAATAAATAAAATGCGAGTTATTTATCACAGGGCTGCAAATAGCCTAATAATGACTAGTAAAAGACCTGATACAACATGGATAACACAAAAAATTAAAAGTCAGATCAGAATCCGAGATGATTTATTCAAAATATGGAAGCATAGAAGAACAGAAAGTTCTAAGAAAGATTATGTAAAACAAAGGAACAAAAGTAATAAAATGATACACTCAGCAAAACTACAACACGTACACCAAAAATTTAAAATAATAAAAAATGATATAAAAAAAACATGGCAAATGATTGCCGAAATAACCGGCAGAAAAGAGACAAACACCATTGAGGACAACATCATGAAATATTTTTATAAAAATAAGCAAAATGTAGACATGACAGAGTTGTCCAACGAATTTCTGGACACATTTATACGTGAAATAAAATTAGTAACTGTAAAATGCAATAAAAAAATTTCAAACGTATTTACCCCCAGCAGGCAGCAAGACACAACAGACGTATTTAAATTTAGCCAAGTAACCGAGGAGGATATAAATAAAATAATATTAAAATTAAAAAATAACAATTCGCCAGGAATTGACCAACTAAGAGTAAGGGATTTAAAAAGTCATAAAATATTGATAAAACTAATCTATAAAATAATACACGGATCCCTAGAACATGGCAAAGTGCCAGACATAATGAAAATTTCCGCAATTCGTCCAATTTACAAATCCGGAAAGCATAACGACATAAAAAATTATAGACCAATCAGCTTACTAAGCTTAGCAGAAAAAGTCCTAGAACAAGTTGTGCATAACCAATTAACGTCCTACATAGACCGCAATAAAATTATTACTCCCAACCAATACGGGTTTCAAAGAAAAAAAAGTGCGGAGATGTGTCTAAGCGATTTTACTGAGTACATTAACAAAGCATTACATTCAAATAAGCAAGCATTCGTCTTGTTTGTAGATTTTTCGAAGGCCTTTGACGTCCTTCCCCATAATAACATAATTACAAGCTTAAGTGAAATAGGAGTGAAGGGGATTGAACTTGAATGGTTTCAAGATTATTTAAGAAATAGAAAAGCGACGGTGCGCCTGAATGAAAAAACTGGAAAACTGAAAGCTTGGGAGTCCGGTGTGGCCCAGGGTAGTAAAATCGGACCCCTATTGTATATACTTACAACCAACTCAATACCAAAACTTCTAGGAGCAGAATTATTTATGTTTGCTGATGACATTGCCATAGTAATAGTAAATGACAGCGCAGAAGAAGCATCAAAAGAAATGAACAAAATAATAAGAAAACTACAGAAACTAACACACGATGTGGGTGTCACGATAAACTGCAATAAAACAAAAATTGTTCACATGCGAAACAGGGGACCGGTTTATAAGAGGAAAAAATTTATTTTCCACACTCATCACTGTCTTCACCAAACAAACTCAAAAAACTGTGACTGTGTAGAAGAAATAGAGATTAAGGAGGAGCATAAATACCTTGGGTTAATATTGGACAGTAGACTAACATGGCAGAATCAAATTGATTGTATATACAAAAAAATGAGGTCCGGGTGTTGTGCCATACAAAAATTAAAATATTGCCTTCCGCTAAAAACCCTAAAAATGATTTACCATGCACTAATAGAATCGGTATTAAATTATGGAATACAAACTTGGGGGAGAGATAACAACAGCTATTTCACAAAAATACAAAAAATGCAAAATAAAATAGTAAAAAACATGCTATCTAATAAATTAAACAAAAAATTTAAAAATATAGACGAAAAATACAGATTTCTAGATATACTACCAATAGGAAAACTGTACAAATATCTTATAATAAAGAACAACTATTTTATGTATTTAAGCAAAATTGTTGGAAACACACAGAATAAGAGGCAACTGAGAAACGTAGACACATTGAGACAAAATATTCCTATAACACATGATAATTACGGCAGACGCCTCAATGAAACAGTTCTACCAGAGATATTTAACAAATTGCCACTTAAACTAAAAGAATTGAACAAAATAGGGAAAATAAAAAAAGAATTAAAAAAATACTTAATTTTAAATACAGACTATTAGCCATTTCATTATACATATAATTTTACATCAATATATAATAATATATAATAGTATAAATAATAAATATATATAAATACATCCTTCAGAGTTCAGAAGGATCTCACTCATTGCAGAAAGCTAGAGTGAGTACTATATAATGGTTTATTATTATTAATTATTATTAATTATATTTATATCTTGCAGAGCCACTGCACTATGATCGCTCGATAAGCGGAAGCTTGAGCGTGATAATGCTGATTAATAACAAATTGTTGTTCTCAATATATGCACCTTGTCCGTGGTTACCGGTCAAGGAAAAAAGTGAAAGTGAATTATTATTATTATTATTATTATTATCGTCTGAGAAAATATTAGAGAAAATAGTTCATAAACAACTAACAACATACTTAATAAAAAATAAAATTATACATAGCAGACAATATGGTTTTCAGAAAGCGAAAAGTGCTGAACAATGCCTTGGAGATTTTAGTGATTATTGCAATCACCAACTTCACCTAAACAACAACATTTTAATCCTCTTTTTAGATTTTTCCAAAGCGTTTGACGTAATGCCCCACTTGGTAATAACAAAACAACTGCAGGAAATAGGAATTAGCGGCATCGAGCTTGAATGGTTCAAAAATTACCTAAAAAACAGAAAAGCAACAGTCAGACTAAATGAGCAAAATTGTAAATTAGGCGCATGGGACAGCGGTGTCCCACAAGGCAGTTTGTTGGGACCGTATTTATATATATTAACGATTAATAAATTAATAGACTACTTAAAAGGTTTGCAGGTATTTATGTACGCAGATGATATGGCACTCGTAATTGCAAACAAAGATGTCAAAGCAGCTAGCAAGAAAATGAACTCTGCAATCGGAGAAATTCAACAAATGACCCATGACCTCGGTCTGGCAATTAACTTCAAAAAGACAAAAATCATGCACATGAGGAATAGAGGACCCAAACAAATTGAAAGCAAATACATATTCCACAAACATGGATGTCAGCACTCCAGCAATACCTGCAATTGCACACAATATATAGACATGGTAGAAGAGCACAAATATTTGGGATTAACCATTGACAGCCATCTAAACTGGCAATCGCATATAGAGTCATTGTGTAAAAGACTGCGATCTGGGAGTGCAGCTCTCCATAAATTAAAATACGGGATGCCAAGGAAAGTAATAAAAAATGTTTATCACGCCCTGATAGAGTCTGTAATAACTTACGGAATAACATCTTGGTGCAGGGACGAAAACACTTATGTAAATAAAGTGCAAAATGCCCAAAATAGAATAATTAAGAATATATTGTCAAACAAACTAAACAAAAAATTTAACCACATTGATGATAAATATAAGTACCTTGAAATATTAAACCTAAAACAACTCTATACATTTAAAGTAATTAAATATAACTTCTTTGACAAGAATTTTAACATAGAAACAGAAAACAATTCACATCACAATACTCGAAATCCAAGAAACGTCAATTGGAAACCAGCCTACAACAAATACGGGAATAGATTAAATAGTATAACGAAAATTTTTAATGAATTGCCCATACAACTTAAAAAATTAACTAAAATAGGAGAGATGAAAACGAAAATTAAAAAATGGCTTTTGAATTAAAATACTTCGCTTTAAAACTTACTTTACTTTTTACTTTAATTATTTTACTTTTTACTTTAATTATTTTACTTTACTATAATTACTCTTTACGTTAACTTACAATTTTAAATGGTATGAATTAAACTGATTTGAAATTAAAACTAAGTTTTTTTTTGCTAACACAGATGTGAAATAGAAAACATGTTGTTGCATCATCTACAGCGTTTACTGTGCGAGCCCCCGACAAGTTGATTAACTTGGGGGCCCACAGGTTATTTGTATTATAAGGGTATAATTGTTAATTTATAAATATATTCCTTCGGCGCAGGGGAGTACCGGCCGAAGAAGAAGAAGAAGAAAATTATTATTATTATTATTATTATTATTATTATTGTTTCAACCTCAAGGCATTTTTTAGTTAGTCAAGTTTAAAATTATTTTAGGAAGCTGATAATTCCAGCAGCCTAAGTAGGCCTAGTCCTGCAGAATCTAAGTTTTGATAGTGAATAAAAATAGCGAAACACTATAAGGCAAATTTACAGAGGAAAAAAGTGTTTTTATTTCTCATTTGGCGAATTTCGTGGCTTTCTTGCAAATCACACGTACTGCAAAATGTCAAGAAATTATTAGGCTTATTGATATTGACATCCCTAAATCAACAGCATTGGCCTACTACACTGCAATATTTTTTCATCGATGATGGCACACAGAATATTCACATCGTGCAAGCATAATAAGTAGGCTATGAGATTTAAAAATTCGAATGCCGGTGTTGGTGGATCAGGGACGGATCCAGCTCATCATGGGGGGGGGGGGGGGTAGCTGTGGGTTAAAATAGGAAAAACCTATGTAGTATCGATTAAATCAGAGCGTTATAAAAATTAACTTATAAAATAGATTTACTGATTTTTTTTTGGGGGGGGGGGGATATCCGCCCCCCTGTCTCCGTCCATGGGGTGGATCCAGGGGGGGGAACGTGCCTCCCTGTATCCGTCCATGGGGTCTAGTCAGAGTGACTACTTATTCTTTTTATATTCTGCTTATTCTAGTTGAAGTGTAGTCAAGGACAGATGAAGGGGGGAGCTGCCCCAAAATCTTATAAGCTAGCCTGTTGTAAGTTGCCTATTGCTATTTGCTATTACTTGGCAGATTAAAAATAAGGAATATTGTTGGTTTGCTCACAGGGCACTGCCACCTAAGGCATCATCTGTATAAACTCAAAGTCCACACGGGCAGTAGAGAATGTAGATGGTGTGAAATGGAGGACGAAACAGCAGAGCACGTTCTCTTAGAATGTGAAGCTCTGGCCAAAAACCGTTTCAGGATACTGGGAATACCAGGGTCAGAAACGAAGACAATTCGTGAAGATCCAGTAGGAAAAACCCGCTCTTTCATCAAGAAAGTGGGTATATTCCAGACATGAATCTCCATGACAAAGCGGCTGCAATAGATCTCAAAGGTCGACGCAACGAACCTTACCTCAAGGAGGCACCGCAAAAAAAAAAAAAAAAAAAAAAAAGTTGCCTAACTTATTACGTTATAATGTAAAGGATACTAAATATGTTTATTATATTTTGAGCCAAATTACCCCCCCCCCCCCAATGGGCTGGATCTACTCCTGGTATAGGTAGCAGCCTAAATTTAGGAAGTTGAACACTTCAAATTTGGTCCCAATGCAATTAAATAGACGAACATGGTTAGATTGGACTAAATAGTTTGGCTATATTTTGTTAAATTGCTGCTTGACACAATTTTTCTTAGTAACATATTCCTAGCTAAATATTAATAAATCTTCATAAATGCGGTGTTTGACCATAGAATATTGTTCTATAATAAATAAAAAAATATTACAAAAGCAGAAAATGTCAATAAATCGCATTAAAAAAAAAAATTATTGAAATACATCAAATTTACGCGTAAGTGTATATGGCATGGATCGCTTCTGCCATAATATCCAAGATATCAGGTTTTGTCCGTTGCCGACATCCCTAGCGCCCCTGGTGTATTTCCAGTGTATATATATTAAATATAGTTCAGTGGTCTTTAATGTCTGCTAAAACGTCAATACCACATTTAGGCCTACCATTGACCATTGACGTATGTGGAAACCCCGCCTGATAAATGCTTAAAATGTACTTTGGGCATAATTTGTTTTATGAATTATTTTTATATGTCATTTTTAAAATCAGAGTTGTAGATCTCATCAATGGGGTATACAGGTCCTCGAGGAATTTGGATTTGAGATATAATTTCCAGTAGTTTATACTAATATTAAAACATTTCTACACTCGAAACATTAATTAAAATATAAGGTATCATCTTTTTTTAAACTTAAAGTTGCTTAATGAACTTCGGAACTTTCCGGAAACTCTCGGGTCGTGTGACGTCTACCTTCCCGCTGAGGTTCGGCTTGTTTACTTTTCCCATTGGGTTTTAAATGACGAATAATTTTTATTTTGTTTTCATTCCATATATGAATATTATTACGTCTTAATTGTGGATAAGTTTGTAAAAGGTGATTCCTGGGATTTGCCTCGTGTTTTCGTTGATGTGATCCTTTCATATTTTAAGTAGAAAATCTCTTTATACAGCCCCAGAAATACGAGGTATCAAGGAGTAATCAAGCCGGTTTTAAAGAAGTTAAAATATAGACTCTTGTGACTTTTGCTTATGTATTTACTATATTTAATATCTAAAGTTGATTGAATGTTGAACAATATAACTTATATAACTAGTGTAAATTCAGCATTAAAGCATGACTACATTCAAAGCTAAGTTTTAAGATCCTATGACAATGTGCCAGAAAAAAATGGGATAGTTTGGGTTAAGGCCGTAGCCAGGATTTTTTCGGGGGGGGGGGGGTTGAATTTCATTGGGTATTACATATAAGTTTTTATTTTTCCTCTCAAAATCCGATTCTATCTAGCATCAACCCATTTCATTGGGGGGGGGGGGGGGGGGGTTGAACCACATGAACCCCCCCCCCCCCTTGGCTACGGCCTTGGTTTGTGTTGCCGGCCCTAGTTTTGAAAACTGTTGGCAGTTCCGGTTGGTGCATCTAGCAATAGCTTCGACGGAAGTGTAGCTGCTCGCCTCATATGTGAATAGCTGGTGAACTTGCAGCATAGACTCGTTGTGTTCCCTGTTGCCTCACAGGTACCGATTACAGCGGCACGAACAAACTCTACTACAGAAATTCTGAGGACGTTAGAACAAGGGAGAGTCTTAGCTAGTTAGTTAGCTGAGGATGGACAGTTGCTCTTCAATATATAGGTACCGAGCCACGTCGGAATAGCTGGAAACGAAAAGAATGACCTGCTAGCTAAGGTAGCCATAAGTGTGGCGAAATTGGCAGTTCCTCTAACGCTTAATTTAGCGAAGCACTAACCAGAAGATGCAAGACGGCTCTATACACCAGCCCAGGAGGATATAGCCATGGGAAATTTTGGTAAATCCTTTGCGACATGACCTTCCAAGAGCTTATTTTGTCAACCATTTCGCTGCACCTCAGGCCAGAGATGTAAAGTTTTAGAATGATGGCGGGGGCAAAACTATGTAGACCTTATGACGTCATCAGGCGGGATAAGGAAAAATTGAAAGTATAAGAGCAAAATAGCAGGATTTTACTCATTTTAATAGTAGTAAAGTAAAGCTGTAGATTTTACAAAGCTAAAAAAGGAATGTCTATATTCATATTGCTGCAAAGGGGACCATGAAGTATGAACCACGTCTTACAATGCTCAAGGCGGGGGGAGAGGGGCTTTGCCTTAGGCGTAGATTATGACAAATTATTTTCATTAACCTTCTGACCAAAGCACAAATATATTGGGAAGCCCATACACATTACACGGCCTAGATTGGTTGACTAGCTAGGATTTCTACTCAATGTTTTTTTGTATTGCGATGTAAAATAAACCTATATTGTACTTTATTTGATCACACATCAGAGGTTTCATTAGTAAAGAATTGTTACATATCTTCTTAGGGCAAGAAAAAAAGTTGAGTTTACTGTATTAAAGTTCAAGTTATATTTTACGAAATCTGTACAACTAAATTAATTATGTAAATGGTGATGATTAACATAACATCAGTTCTTTGAAATAGTAATAATAATTAGCGCTTCACACCGAGCTGATTTTCACAGTAATACAAAACCATTTTCAAATTGACAAGTTCTCCACTGGCTGCGTTGGTCCACAATCTCCACCTTTTCTCATCTAAAGGCACATTCAAAACAGTTCCTTTGGTGTCTTGATTGTAGTATCTGTACACATGGGCACTGCGTACAATTTGTAATTATTGCAATTAGCCAAATTTTGAATTAAACACATTTTTAAATCTGTAGATTTCAAAACTAAAGCTTGTTGTATTGCACATGGTTTGCTTACAATGTAGAGCGAGAAGGGTGACGTTTCAAATATGGCCGCCCCTGCCTTAAAAATAAAATTTATAAATAGCTTTCATTACCAAATAAGAATAAATTTAAAAGAAATTTATATCAATTTATATTTAGATTAAAATCTAGTTTCATTCAAAATACGACAAAAAAAATTTTGTTTATACAAAATTGTGTTGATTCCTGAAGGCACTTCTACCACGATTGCCTGAGGAGCAAGAGCAATATGGCGGATATTGGTTTCCTTCTAAAATAACGAATTTTGACAATAATATTTTTTTATGCTGCATTACCTGAACTATTGGCTTAATTGTAAGTATTAAAGTTAAGAGAACTTGTGTAGCTTAACATAAATATGTGCTTTGGTTAGTTCAGTCATATCTTCCATTTATTTTAGCCAAACATTCAAACTGTTGTTTGCAAGAGTTTGTACACATCGTGATATTTAATATTTGTATCGGTGCAGCACAGTAAATTATTATTTTTTACTGTTCTGTCATTATTTACATTGAGGCATAAGTAGGCTGCTGTTTAAATAACAGTACCTATTTGTATATAAACATAACCCTACTAGGCAATTGAAGCTTCTGTCGTTCAGGATTTTGCGTTTTAAAATCAGTTGACATAGCATAATGCTACATTGTTACTTGTTCAAAGCTTTGTGAGATGTCTTTTTACGTCAAACATTACTAATTTACACAAAACAGATTTTATGGTCTCCGGAAGAAAGGGAATAACCTAATAGCCTACTTTTCAAATAAGCCAAGCCCAGATTTAATGATTGTAACGTTTTTATAATAAAATAGAGCTGTCAAATCATTATGAGTGATCTCAGACCATAAAAATACCATTTTTTATAATTATCAACATGTCATAGCTCCCAATCATTAATTATTTGTGTGTCTTGATATTTGAAAGTAGTGTCTTCTTTTAAAATCTTCACATTTCGTACTATTGTCGACAAAATGTTTAATCTACAATGATAAATTATGTTTAAGACATTTTTAAATACGGTACATTTAATATGATCATATTTATTCATTTATTATTAATTTGTTTTCTTACCAACACTTCGACACCAGAAAAGAAAAAAAACGTCTTTGATAAAAATCCTACTCGTGCAATATGTTTTTGTCTGCAGTAAGGTTATTTGAAATGATGCGATTTGACATGCCTTTCCAAAGCTGGTATATTATGAAGCAAATGGCGATGGCCAGGTGGTAACGTGCTTGCACTTGTGCGAGTCTTTACACGCCATGCGATCGGAGACGTGTCGTAACTCAACACGGGTACTAACCTACAGAGGTGACTGAAGAGGCCAATCGGATACATTCATTAAATTGTTTGTATGCGATTCATCTTCTTGTTAAAAAGAAGAAGATATTATGCACGTATTGTTTAGTTAAGTTATAATTCTTGATGCAGACTAGTGTGTAGCCCCTAAGCACTACGGAATTCAGCAGTCAGCAGAGCTAGTCTGCCGTTATGGTCGCTTGGTATTCCACCAAGTAGGAATTTCAATACACCGACAGTCACCGTCACCTCTCAGTCTCTTAGTCTCGCCCATTCACTATGCGATTAAGTGTAAGGCACACCACGTTTTGCAGACTCAATTCGACAGTTTCTGGGGGGGCTTGTGAAATGTATATTCAATTACTGCAAATAAATTTATGCATTGTTCCACCCGTGCTTATGGTTCATTCACAGCTTCTCCATTTCCAAACGGTTCCACTTACTGACTTCAAAATGCTGCTGATACTTTGCTAAATATATTAATGACTATTTCATGCTAATTTGTATTTTTCGCAGAAACTATTAAGGAAGAAACGATGGATGACCGACGCGGCAGTAGCAGCGGCGGTCATCACCATCACAAGAAACATAAGCGACATCACGCGCACGGACATATGCACCATCATTATCACCATAGGTCTTTGGAACCGCCGGAAAATGCCCACTTAAGTTACATTTCGAAAAATGAACGTCCTTTGCGACCACCTTCGCCACATGCACAGCCTGTGCCTCAACTAATACAACATCCTTACCAGCATCCAAAATCAAAAGATTATAAGATGCTTGTGGATCCTGTTATCCAAAAGGGCTCCACAAAACTTTTTAGGTATGAAGGTTTTGTCTCGCACGACAGTTCATGGAACATTCACTCAGTTAAGGATCCGAGGTCCCACTTCACGAAAATGTGGACGCGTATGGAAGTGCTAGATTTGCCTGTACCTCGTTTTAAGGTGAGTGTTTCGTTAGTTTGAAAGCAGCCGGAACACCTCTGTTGAGTTAATTAGTAAAATTTTGAATTTTTATCCTCCGCCGTCTTGGATTTTACATCCGCGCTTTGAATTCTAAAAATAGAACAATTCCACTGGATCGGCCACCTCTGATATTGGTTATACAATTGCTTTTAGTTCTCACCTACCACAAACAATTTTGACAGATATGCGTATTAGTAGACTAATGTGTTCAAATACGGTACTTGTATTGACGGGAAATTCGCGCGTATACAACCCATACATAACCCTACATGGTAATTGAAACTCCTGTCTTTAAGAATGACCGATATGTCTTTACTGTAAAATAGGGCTGTAAAGACATTATCAGTAAATTCAGACAATAAAAATACTGTTGAAGTTAATCATAATACTGCTACACATCTTATGAAGCCATTAAATTCGTTAGTACCTGTTCTGCATTATAGCCGCCGTTTTACTTGGACTAATTGCAACAGAAAAAGAGAGCATTCTAAAAAAAAACAGCAAATAGTGCTTACATATAGCTAACTGGATCGGCCAAAACTCTTTACGTAAAAAAATAAAAAAAATAATAATTAGTAAATAAAAATTAACGGAGATATATGTTAAATGTATGATAATGTCATGTGAATAACATAACTTTGTGAAGTTTTACGTTATAATCATAAAATGCACAACCGGTTAGTATCTCATCTATTATTCCTCTCTTATTCATTATTTTTATTATTAATCATCTTTACACCGGAAATATAAAAAAGTAACTTCGTTGATAATAATCAACTCATTTCTTGCTTTTTTCATCAATATTTTTTATCTGCTGTAAGTTTAATGAATGGGTGAGATTGAATGTGCCTTTCGTTAAGTTCGTATTTAATTGAACATATTCACGTATTAATTACTAAAACTATCATAATTTTTCAAGCAGACAAGTGTATGTAATTTGGTTTAAAGAAAATAACGTATTGTCAGCCCGTGCTTATGGTCCATTCACATATTACCACATAATAATTTTTTCCATAAAAGCGATTTCACAATAATCTGTGGGGATCCCTTAGGCGGACTCACCGTGAACATCCGGCGTTGGGTTGACTGGGGAAATCATTTCGAAATAAACGCCCCTGCCTTCCCTTACCCGATTATCCATACAAAATTATAAATACGAATAAAAAACTGTTTTATTTAATTGTTTTTTTTTTACATTGTAGGTTGATAGCAACTATGTGGGTGAACCTCCCGCATTAGAAGTTACAATTAATAACCTTAACGACAATATCGACCGCCAGTTTCTAACGGATTTAGTGAGCAAGTTTGGGGAAGTCGAAGAACTGAAAATTTTTTACCACCCAGTGACTACCAAACATTTGGGTATTGCAAGAGTCGTTTTCCATGAAGTAGCTGATGCTTCGGAGTGTGTGAAAAATTTGAACTCACGATCAGTAATGGGGAAAAAGCTAGTTGTGTTTCGAGATTCGTTCGGTAAGGGTGCTATTTAGTTTTTAGCTTTCTATTAAATAAAATAGTTCCATAATACCTACATACAGTATCTCTTATAATGAAATTTCCGCTCCTTCGATTTTCGCTATCCTAAAAGCTCTACGGTTCGATCGAACGGTCAAATGCATAAGTATAGTCTATATTGGTCAGACCGATATAATACTACACAATATGGGTAATAATTTCAAGGTATGCATTGCATTGGGGCATTATTCATAACTTCTTCAAAAAACCTTTTTCTTCAAAATCTAAGCTTTCCCCAGGAAAGCAACCCTGTTTAATTTTGTTACTCTATTAAGCACCTACAATATGCATGAAGTTTGGAAGCATCGATGGAATAGTTCCGCAGAAAGAATATTTTTCGGTCCCGAAACCAAACTATTATGGGAAAAACGACATAAAGGGGTTTGTTTAAATTGATAACGACAACAATCTATGTAAATTTAAAATAAATCGTTTTTTGAGAAAAACAGTTTTATATGTTTTTTAGCCGTTGGGGGGGGGGGGGGGTGTTACACCTCGGATTGAGTTAACGGGAAATTGAAAAAGTTATTAAGATATGATTTATAGTTACCCACATGTTGAGTCGAGAAGTCTACGAAAACACTTGTTTCCTGGAACTTTTGATCTTCACATTGTTAAATAGATGTACGATATACTGCTTATAATTATAATTGTACAATAGTTATGTATCACACATGTAAATTATGATAAGCATAGTTACATTTCATGCGTGTCTGAATCATTGCCTTATTTACAAAGCAATGAAATTATAAAAATTAGAATACCATTTTATATCATTACATTTTCAGTTGTTGTATGACACTACAATACTTAACTCTAGCCACCGAGAGCTTCCACACACTTACTTGCTTGGAAATGGCGAAAGGGTCATACCTTGAATCATTGCGTACCTCAAATCAACCCCTCTCTTTGAAATACTCCGATGAGAGCCTGAGGTTGACAACAACATGAGCGCGGTTGTTCTTGCAGGAGCACATGAATGTCCTGTAATTAAAAAAAAAAAAAAATAGTTGTAGTTATTACTATGCAACAAAATGTGTGTGAATTTTTTTATAGCTTAAAATAGTACGAAAATGAGGACCCTAAGCAAACATTTAAGTTGCGATTGTATTTCAGGTATTGAATGTAAGCGAATATACCAGGAACTTACAGGGGAGGGCAAGCCGGAACCGCCACCGGAAAAGGAAATTCCTCTGTCCACATCATCAGCATCAACCAACGGCCCTGCATCGATGGAGCTCAGCAGTAAAGAGGCATCCACTCTGGAAAGTGATCACCGATTATCGCCGTGCAAAGAACTAGAAGATGTGAATTCTTCGAGGAACGCCTCGATGATGAAAGGGAAGGCTTTTATCCAGGGAGACATATTGGTGGATTTACCTGATAATTGTAAGTGTCAAAACTTTTGTCGCAAGAGGCCCCTCTCTTATCAGCTTCAGTTGACTACCAAACTTGGCCGGCTGAAGTAATTATCGTTTTATTTTCGTATGACGTCTTGTTCGTTACATCTCACCCTTATTTTCGATTATTTTAACTGGGTCTTCGGCAGTTCGGCAACGTATGATAATTCGGCCACGCACCATGGTGAGCTCAGAGCGATAGTGGTGCAACGGGAAAGGTTGAGTGGGGTGGGTGCCGTCCCAAAGAAAATCCTGGGTAAGGGCCTCCCCGCATTATTTAGTGTTTCGCATTGTCACTTCGATACCTGTGCAATAAGTTTCCTCTTTACATCTATCTTAAAATTTAGGACTAATGTTATAAGCTATATAAGATAATATTGTTGAATTTCTTGGTCTCACTGCAGAGGTTTTGGAAAATGGGTTCCATGCACATGGAATTAAGCCTAATGAAGGCGTCCAAGTGAAAAAGGGTTGGAAGTGTTATTTACTAGTCTGTTGTCTTGGCAACCGCATTAAGGATGGGAGTTTTTTTAATAGCTAAATTTTTTTATAGACTTCAGTAGCAAGGGCTATTCAGTCACTACACTATTTAAATAGACTATACTTTAGGTATCAATCCATGTTTTGAATGAATGAATGAATGTTCTGACATAGATTTGCGAGATCCGAGTTTATAGGTTTTAAGGGCTAGTTATATCACCTGGGATAATTATCCCCTGCGACTTGCGCTGGAACATCGCTGTGGTGGCGTTCCGAATGGCCACAGGGTTACCTTTAGAGCCACCTCCACAGAATAGGTGTCGCTGATTCATCTGAATGCCCCCTTTGGGTCCAAGGGGAAGGAAATGTCGATCACCTATTCAGCTGCATTGGCATTGAGGTTGAAAACCGAACTACGACACAGGAGGGAATGGCTCAGCTCTACTCTGTGGCACGGCGTCAAACCAGCCCAGGACGGGCTTTGACTGAAGAAGAAGAAAGGATGATTATGCCGTGATTAATTTTTTAATAATTGTACAATATTTATTAGTACAGCTCATACAGGTACCTTCATTTCTGAAACTCTGAAACTGGCCTCATTTTAAGCTATTGAGTTTCAATTTATGTTTCACAGCTGCAGCAACTCTATCCAACGAATTCTCAAAGGTGACATTACAGAAGATGCCGACTCACATGGCTCCTCCGATGGTCCCACCATATCCATCTTACCCTCCACCGCACCAGATGGAATTTCAACCATATATTAATAGACCTCCGAATATGCCCATTCAGCCGCCTCTTTGGAGCCAGCCTCCCCATTTTGGTAGTGCGCCACCAATGCCGCAGTGGAACCGTCCGATGCCTCCACAACCAGCCGCACCTTGGTCGTCGCCACCCCGATTCATTCCTCAGATTGCCTCACCTGTCCCTAGCCTGCCGAAGCCGCAACCAATTCCTGCTTCAACTGGGTCACTTGACCTGCGAATCGAGCTCCTTTTGAAAGGTACCGTTACTAATATTGAACCTCCATAATTGTTTACATTATGCCTTTGTAAGGTGTGCTCATTGTGTTATACAGTTGACAGTTGGAGCCGCAGAGTATGAATCGTTATAGTGGATATACTTATGGAATTTCGGGTTTCATTCCCGTCGTGCGCTTATTTTATCGTACATTAGTAGTCATCGCAGCAAATGCAAACAAACTCACATGTTCATTGTCACCGTTTTTCTGATTGATTGAATATCTTTATATCTCGATCATAGGTCTAGGCATTGCAACTGCTGTAAGTCTGGTGTGTTGTTTTTTCATTCAGAATGATTTTAATGATAAGAATTCAACTGTATTTCGCTTATTTTCATTCCATTGTTCTTTCGTCTAATGCAATGTTATTTTATATTCAAGGAGGAGGTCCACACTTTCTTGCAATGGATATTAACAATGATGGAGATGAAAATTCGAAGCATTCTCACGAGGAGAAACACCCAGCATCTGATGCTCGGGATAGTGGAAGCTCAGACGAGGCTTACTCTCCTCCTCCACTGCCCCCAGGCGAGGATCCCCCCTCGCCGCCACAGCCTCCCCCTCCCTTATCTCCAGCTACGCCTTTAACTTCGCCTTTCCCAGAGGATTCTGCCGAAAGATACGCACCTTTGTCAAACCCTCCTAGTCCGTTCCATTCTGAGGAATTATATTTAGAGTCCCTCATAAACTGGAGACTGAAACATTTGCAGTTAGTTCAACAAAGAGAAGAAGAGGCTATAAGTCGTCGAAAAAAGGCGTCTCATCGCGAATCTGACAAGGTAACTTGAAGTACTTGCCCAATTTGCACATGGTCTCCGAACACATTTCACGATAAACTTAATTTTCTTTGACTTATTATGGCGCTGTCAACCCTGGGGACTTCCACGTGATTCATTGATGCATGCTGCAAATTGTCGGTGCAGAGTCACTCATGGGAAAAATAAATATATTTTTTATACAGTTTATAATTATAAAATAAGCGACCAGTTTCGGTTCACGCTGTCGTAAGTGCAAGAAAAAAATCTGAACACAAAAGTATGCAAGCTAAAACTTAAAATGGTTGTCAAGATACAGCACACATATGGTAAACAATTAAGAATTCACTAATAACACGGGATCCAGTTTTGTATTTTTGTATTTAACATTTATAAAGGTTACGCCAACAAAGCAGAACTACTTAGATAATCTATATTATATATTACAGTGGTGTTCTTAGCAATAGCCTTTATTGACCGGACTTCCTTAGACAGACGTACTACGGAATTGTGCAGTCAATAGCAGAATATATATATATATACATGGGGGGGGGGTAGTGCTCCCACCTACAACCTCTCGAAGTCGCCTTGAAAAGTGCCTTCGGGTCGCAATACGCAGACCACACCGTTTCCCATCCCTCCAACTTAATAATGGTTTCCAGGTCCCTCTATTAACACTGCTTTATTCAGGACAACTTATACTATACAGATACCAACGCAACATGACGTTAGACGGCAGGCAGACTGCATACAGCATGGACTAAACACAAGACTTGGAGTGGGCCGCAATCTCAGAACTTTTGCTCCAAAAACATCCCTTTTTCAAACATCACTTATTTTTAAATCTATTTCCATTTTCAATCCCCCCCCCCCCCCGTATATATTTTGACCTTCTTTTCTTTCCCCTCTCTTCTTCTCTATTTAATTTTAAGCATCTATGTATAATTAATACAATATTTTTGTTTTTAAGATAGCATGAAAAGAAGACTTTATAGTCTTATTGTTCGCCTTTTGTTTTGTTTTTTCTCTCAATAAAGTCGTTGTCATTTCAATTCAATTCAATTCCACATTATAACACTCTTCCAGAAATAACTAAACAGTATTAAACTTTTCGGTCCCACAATAAAAACTAAAAAGACACATTTTTACATAATTAGCCGAATGACTGCCTCAGTATTTGCTGAAGTTGTTAATTTGATTTAAGCTGCCTACTCACTACACATTGTATCTACCGTTATTATTATTACTTCTTTTTGCTTCTTACTAATAATTGTTTATTTATTGTGATTTTTATGATTTAACTACGAAATTAATGTATTTAAATATTGTTTCCCATCACGGACTAACGGGCCCCATATATTCATTTATGCATTATGAAGGAAATGGTTTTGAAATACATTTACTTTACTTTATTCTCTATATTATACTTAATATGAGAAGAGAGTGAACTAATGATCCAAAAAGTTAGAATTAAGAAACAGGTCTAAATTAAACTAGGGTCTGGAGCTATATGAGCTTACGCTCATCACCGTCAACGTTGTACTGTCGGAAATTGTTTTTCTGAAATGCATGTGAATTTGCATCTTTTAAATATTTCTAAATATTAAATTTGTACACAGCTAATATTATTATCATTCCCACTCTTGCAACTTTGATTTTAGATTTAGCATTGCACATTGTAAGGTAGACTGCTTGATAATTTACAAACTATGGAGAGTAAAGAGGCTGTTGCTAAGAACAAGAAATTACTAAATGTAGTTCTCCATTGTCGGCATAACCTTTTTAAATGTTAAATAAAAAAACTGGATCCTGTGTTATTAGTGAATTACTAATTATTTACCATGTATCTACTGTACCAGGTCGGTTGTGCCATCCAGACAGTTTGCTTCCTTCTTGGAGCAGGTCTATCCGTTGAAGTCTCCTGCTGCGTAGAAAACTTTCAGTGTCCACATCGCCGAAAAGTCTTATCAGATTACCAAAAACTAATAGTATTGTACATTTTCAGGTGTCAGAAATTTCGAGTGATGAAGATGAAGCCGATTTTCGACGACCATCGAAAGATGATGATCGTATGTCCCTCTCTAGTCTTAGTTCCACTGGAGAGAAAATAGAAGAAGTTTCAGTACCTTCTAATCCATACGGGTCATACACATTCGGAAGCGTTGAACCTTCTCATGATTCTTTACCAGGCAACATTCCCGAAGGTGAATACAGTACATTTCCGCCGCCAATGGACCATCCGCACCCCCATTATATGTGGGGACAATGTCCTCCTGAATATAGATATCCCAACCGTGATCCGAGATATTCTGCGCACTCTGGAAGACCACACAATCTACTACCACGTATGCCTTCGTTCAATTCAGGAATTTTACCACCCATGCCTGAAGAAAGACCTAAATCTCCTCCACCGGAAAGTGAGCTGGATCTGATGGCACTTGTACTCGAGTGAGTAGTCTTCTTTTCATTCATTCATGCTCTACCGATATTTTACGATTGTCCTTCAAAATGCAGGATGACGCATTTGTAATCGGTTAGTCGTGACTCGGATATGAAACTCGGTTAATATAGAAACTGGCCATTCATGCGGCATGCAAAGCAGGTAGTCCCGGGTGTACCTAGTTTAATGTTGGTTATAGCTTTATAGCAGTAATTGCGTTTTGTTGGCTTAGTTATATAACATAAGTCATTTTTTATTTATCTCTTAAGAAGGTGTCATTTAAAGGTATCTCCTAAAGTGGACCACCTACGTTATAAATGTATTATTTAAAACTTTGGAGATAAAATTGACCCTAGAGAGAAAATCTTTGAATTTCTCAAATGTGCTCTATAGTTTTTAATTGGTGGAGGTGAACTTCGTTTTGTAAACAACCTCGGTTTGGTTAGTAGAGTACATATTGCTTGGCCGGGCAAGTCTCTTATCGAGTTAGAGACTGTAGATTGTATTAAAATTCCAGCTGTGAGAGTCACATATTCTGAGAAGAAATCCAAACTATTTGGAATTTTTCGTCACCGCGTTCATGGCGGTGCATTGTCTTTTATTCTTCCCCATACACCTTTGTTATGGGTGCTCGTTTGAATCATTCACAACTCTCACGTTTTATTTCCCTTAGAAAATCTTGGTAATTTGTTTTAATTTTAATAATTTAAATTTGAATATTAAAACTTTGTTGTGCCTTTATAGGGGAGCACTAGACAAAATACATGAAATTCTACTATCAACATTGGACAAAGATTTGACAAGGCGAATGACTATGACTTCACCTTTCAAAGCTATGGAAGTTTGGTGTGAGGATGAAGAAAAGAAAGCTCAGTGTGAAAGTCAGGACAAGGAAAAGGAGGTTGTAGAGGATAAGAGTGATCAAAAGAAGGTTACCACTGAAAGTCTTCTTAACACAATTATTGACTCAGGATTTGACAACTACTCATCATCAGGATTTGGATTAGGGTTTCGTGCTGCTCTTCCGAAAATGCCTTCTTTCAGGGTACGTACGCCCATCATTTTTTACATATTACTGTATAATAGGGTAAAACCTTTGCCCTCCTGGGGATTTGACTGTTTTTGAATTACAACGTTCTTAGTTCAGTTTCCCTTACCTATGATCTGGCCTACCTTACCCCATTGTAGCTGCTCAACCGTCTAACGCAATAACCAAATGGCCATAAACCCAGCATGTGTTTGCCTTTCGACAGGTTTTAGAACACTTCTATCACGTACACGGTCATTGAAACCAGCGTAAGGTTCATCGGGTTCAAATTGGTCGGACTGCAGGTTGTTTCAAATTACCTAACCAAAAGCACTGTGTTTCTACCAGCTATGCCAGCGACTTTCTTTGCGTATTAATGAAATATCTAAAGCATCGAAATTTTCTCTTTATTGGATGAATTAACCCTTTCTCAGCCTACCATGGTAGTAACATGCGGACAGGATTTTTGATGTGTCTGCTAAATGTAGCATTAGACTGCACTGAGTATCGGCGTATAAGCTTCATCATAGAGGGAGCCATAGAAGGCGGCAACCGACCTTGACGCCCGAGAAAAGAATATATACAGCAAGTGATGGAGGATATAGGGGCCAATACATACGTGGAGCTGAAAAGAGCGTGCCAGGAGCGAGAGGAAAGGAGGCATCGATGCCAACCAGCCAGCCGGCTGTAACTTAGAAGAAGAAGAGCATCGGCCTAACTTCAAGATTTGTGTCCCTGTCTCCATTCCATTGTAATTGGCTAGGCATTGTATGAAGAAGAGCTCACGGCAAAGTTTTATCATTACATTTTCTAGGAGGTTTCTTGGCAATTTTCCAGTGATTTATCTGTTATCTTGTGATATTACAGTAGAATATGACTGATGGGATGTGATAAGTCAGTTAACAATTGTCTACTGAACCTAGATATTAGATACAATCTTAGCAGTCAACGAAGAGCCACTATAAATATTTACGAAATGCTTGGAATTACTTTTAGATCGGAGGGATTCTACTGTATCATCATCTGACTCCGGCCGTAAAGGCTTTGTAATGGTTAACTAGCCGATAGAAATAAAAAGAAAAACAATGCGGCAAAATGCCCTCCTGATGAGCGGGTTCTATTCTTAAGTTGAGCATGACAGCCATCACAGCGACGGGTGGTCCGCCACGTTATGCGATAGTCTATTGTCTATTGTACCTCATCTTGGTTTTAGCATATGAGCATTGGTCTGCCATGTGCTGTAATTTTTTATATAATTAAAAATTGCATTTTTCATTTGTTTTCAGAGGAAAGTGAAAGAACCCACTCCTGAACGTCAGAATGAAATCGCCGGTGTCGAGAACAATGAGAAGAACGAGTCAGATGAAGAGGAAATGGTTCAACAATCAGGTTTGTCCATAATAATCAAATCAAATCAATCAAAATGTATTTAATTCTATCTAAAAAATACAAGATACAAATGAACAATTCCCAACCCCAAATGTTCCTAAGAATAATAATAATTATAAGTCTCGCGTCTTACTAAAAAAAAATGCCATACCTAATTTAACCTACGTTTAAAAAAAACGACTTACACAAATAAAGAATTGAGTTATCTGAGTCTAGCTGGGATTACATAAAATCAAACACAAATTTCTTTTCGAACTAGCATCAATATGGATACGTTTGCATTCATTGTAGAATAGAATAGCTTTATAAAAGAAGGTGGCACGGGTGTTAGTTTTGGTTCAATTTTGCGACGCTAAGTAGCCGGCTTGTCGTGTAGCTCAATTTCCTTTGGCAACAGTACGCCGCCTAAAGTAAATGTAGTAGTACCACCTTTTTGTGTAATATATGCACATGTACGATTTGTAATTGCTTGAACAACTCGCTAGTATGAGAAATGCCCGCAATAGATCTAATAGAAAATTACTGATAAGTTACAATTATAATTATATAAATATTTGTACTTCATAAGACCCGCGCCACTGAATCCCACTACAATATACCATATTGAAGTCTTGATTGAAAGAATGCCATGTATTGGATTGGGAATAAGGCACTAAGAGGCAACTTTTTTTTTTTTAAATTATGGAACAGTACTCGTCTAAGAGAGTTGTACAGATTAGTAAGTGTTACGTTCCAGTCAAATGAACATCCAAGTATGCACACCCTGATATCTAATAGTGCTTACACGATGAATGGCTGGGCATTCGCAGTACGTTTCATAACAATTTCGTGTGTGTATATTCATTGGTATATTCCTGTAGGGCAACAACTTAGATTTTTAAATAAGTTTACGCTAGGAAAGAGTTCGTGCACGCCCGATAACTCTCAACAACTTGAAACATCGAAGCATGCCAATTTTATAATTGTATTGTGTGACATTATGTGTTTCCAATACTACCTTGTCACAAAGGAAAATGTGTGTGTATATGTTGTTGTTTCTAACGCCTGCTTTCAGCATTTCTGCTTTAAGCAACCCTGTCAGCCTGGCGGGTGGAGTGAGTCTGTTTGTTAACTTGAGGCACCCTAAGGGCAGACTCTTTCACCTCGGGGAAAGGGGAGTTGACTAACAGGTGTGTGTATATGTGGTTCCATCCTCAGTCGTATCCTGATAATTTTCTCAATAATAAAAAAGATAATCAATCGTCAACTTCGCCCTACTTACTTCAACCGTATTCAAGTTAAGCCAAAAAGTTCACAATACGCTGAATTCTAACCTGAAACATTAATTTTAGATTCAGAGAGTCAGTCAAATGAGCCGGAATCTATGATGTCAAAAAGCCTTGTGAGAAGGAGAAAGTCGCTCTCCCGTTCAGATTCGTCCGGTGATTCATCCGAGTCGCCCATTAGTGACTCTGAAGCCAGTGACGCAGAATCCGTAGCCGATGATATAGAAACTGCCAAGAATGTCTATTTGAATGCTGTTGATTCTGATCTTTTAGAAAGGTGATGTTATTTTTTTTTTGCTAATAATTTTTAACTTATAAATTATGCGTACTTTTTTTCCCCCATTGGGGTTTAGCAGTGGAGTTAAGTACGCATTGCAAATATTAAAGTTATCCCCTTATTATTAGCTTTATGGTATTCTGGACGCATTTCAGATAGAATAAAACAGCATTAAAAGAATAATATGTTTTTGTTCTCTTGGGATTTACTACAGTATTTTAAGTGATTTATTTGAACTATCCCAAATTTCATTTGGCTATTAGCTACTAGTACTATGAACTGCCCAACTTTTTCGTTTATATCAGTAATACCTGTACGAAATATACGTGATTTTAGAAACATTAACAAGTTAGTAGGTACCGCGCACAACGACTTTAAGAAAACAAATCGATAAAACTTATGAAAAATACACGAATTTATTATTATTATTATAATAATATGTGGCCTATTTTTTTTTTTTTTTTTTTTTTTTTGCAGTATATTGCACCTTGTCCGGGTTTACTGGACTAGGAAAAGAGTGAAAGCGAAATGATGATTATTATTAATAGAGTTATATAGCAAGAGTAGGACTTGAACCAAAAACTTTTCGGGTTTCGAGCCCTTACTACTGCATTTCTTGTGCCATTCCCATTTTTTTTTGTTTCTGATGAAAATGCTGACAAGAGCCGTAAGTTCGAATGAATCAAACGGTGGGCCAAGTAGGAATAGTTAATTTAAGTTAATTTAATTTCGTCATCTGTTTATTATAATCTTCAGAATGCGTGAAAAAACTCCCGAGGCTAGAACAACGCCTATACCGTTCGATTCTGTGAGTGACGATGGATCTGAAGACTACTCGAAACCTCCCAAAACGCCTGACATCCACTTATCTGACACTGAAGGTCTTCCTAGAACTCCCAGCCCCAGCGGCAATAGGAAGTTGCGGAACACGGCAATGGAAGTCCTAATTTCGCTTGGCTTGGATGAGTACATCTCAGATATAAAATTCCGAGAGGTAATTGGATAAAATCGTACTTAAGTAGCACACATAGCACACAATATCTCTAGAAATACACTTATTAAGGGGTAACTGGAAGGGAAAACCGCTTTGGTGTAAAACAATCAATTTTGTAGTGAAATGTCGATACTGGAGCATTCAATTAGATATTAGTATATTGAATTGTTCTCCTACACGTTGATGTATTTTGTGTAGTAAGTTGTCGTCACTTATACCGATTGGCCACAGTTATTTGATTTGTATAAAAAAAACTGCTAGTGTATGGTGCTCCGTGGTTGAATTTACCTAAATATGGCCTATCTGTGTTAGTGCGGGTGATTTACTGTATATCGAATTGTAGAGGGCACTTCTTCCTACTAATGTCTTAATAATAGTTAAACATACGTTATTTCCTGTGAACTTTTACTTTGTGCCGTTGTATAGGTGTCCTGCTGTCTCGTAATTCGCGTATATTGAATTTTTTATTGCTGCATGCATATTGCACATTTTATACTACCATTTCTAAGTAAATAACACAGCATAAGTGGGCGCGCGCTAGATAGCAAAGAGATCGTCCCTTATATTTTTACGTAGCCTGTTTTGTTGACATGTGTTAACGCTTTCATAGAAAATAGCTTGTCTCAATACTTTTTTGTATGCCTGAAAAGGTATACGTTGTTTAATTTAGAAACGATGGGGACAAAATATCGTAATTATTATGCTTGCAGCCATAACCGGAATCTCATCCAAATATATTAAGAAAGTTTTTAATTTACATACCTATTCCAATGAAACATCTCAATTATTTATTTGTACTTTACTGCTTTTTCAGCCTCCCGAAATTCGCACACCCAGTCCAACTATTCGTCCTTCAAGAAGTCACAAGACGAAGCGAGAGAAGAAGAGGAATAAAAAATTGAAGGAAAAGGAGTACAAAATCAAAGAAGCCCCCGCTGATGCCTTCCAATTAGCGAATAGCCATACTAAAATGCCTAGCATAAAGAAGACTGAATTAGAAACTCCAACCCTTAACGTTGCAAGAGACCATAAACTAGTAGACATAGACTCTGATAGTACTACTACAGAGTCTTTAATTGCCTTAGAACACTCCTACTCAAAACCGAAGGATAGTCTGAAGCAGCGATATTCATCTTGGATTAATGAACACGATTACTCATCTGTCGACCGGTATGTAGATACCCTCCAGTTAGAGAATAGCCATCCTAGAATGCCCAACATAAAGAAGACTGAATTAGAAACTCCAACCCTTAAAATTGCAAGAGACCATAAATTGGTAGATATAGACTCTGATAGTACTGCTACTGAGTCGTTAATTGCCTTAGAACACTCCTGCTCAAAACCGAAGGATAATCTGAAGCAGCGATGTTCATCTTCGATTAATGAACACGATTACTCATCTGTCGAGCGGTATGTAGATACCCTCCAGTTAGAGAATAGCCATCCTAGAATGCCCAACATAACGAAGACTGAATTAGAAACTCCAACCCTTAAAATTGCAAGAGACCATAAATTAGTTGATATAGACTCTGATAGTACTGCTACCGAGTCGTTAATTGCCTTAGAACACTCCTGCTCAAAAACGAAGGATAATCTGAAGCAGCCATGTTCATCATGGATTAATGAACACGATTACTCATCTGTCGAGCGGTATGTAGATACCCTCCAGTTAGAGAATAGCCATCCTAGAATGCCCAACATGAAGAAGACTGAATTAGAAACTCCAACCCTTAAAATTGCAAGAGACCATAAATTAGTAGATATAGACTCTGATAGTACTGCTACCGAGTCGTTAATTGTCTTAGAACATTCCTACTCAAAACCAAAGGATAATCTGAAGCAGCGACGTTTATCTTGGATTAATGAACACGATTACTCATCTGTCGACCGGTATGTAGATACCCTCGAGTTAGAGAATAGCCATCCTGGAATGCCCAACATAAAGAAGACTGAATTAGAAACTCCAACCCTTAAAATTGCAAGAGACCATAAATTAGTAGATATAGACTCTGATAGTACTGCTTCCGATTCGTTAATTGCCTTGGAACACGCCTACTCAAAACCGAAGGATAATCTGAAGCAGCGATGTTCATCTTCGATTAATGAACACGATTACTCATCTGTCGACCGGTATGTAGATACCCTCCAGTTAGAGAATAGCCATCCTAGAATGCCCAACATAACGATGACTGAATTAGAAACTCCAACCCTTAAAATTGCAAGAGACCATAAATTAGTTGATATAGACTCTGATAGTACTGCTACCGAGTCGTTAATTGCCTTAGAACACTCCTGCTCAAAACCGAAGGATAATCTGAAGCAGCCATGTTCATCATGGATTAATGAACACGATTACTCATCTGTCGACCGGTATGTAGATACCCTCCAGTTAGAGAATAGCCATCCTAGAATGCCCAACATAACGAAGACTGAATTAGAAACTCCGACCCTTAAAATTGCAAGAGACCATAAATTAGTAGATATAGACTCTGATAGTACTGCTACCGAGTCGTTAATTGCCTTAGAACACACCTGCTCAAAACCGAAGGATAATCTGAAGCAGCTATGTTCATCTTCGATTAATGAACACGATTACTCATCTGTCGACCGGTATGTAGATACCCTCCAGTTAGAGAATAGCCATCCTAGAATGCCCAACATAACGAAGACTGAATTAGAAACTCCAACCCTTAAAATTGCAAGAGACCATAAATTAGTTGATATAGACTCTGATAGTACTGCTACCGAGTCGTTAATTGCCTTAGAACACTCCTGCTCAAAACCGAAGGATAATCTGAAGCAGCCATGTTCATCATGGATTAATGAACACGATTACTCATCTGTCGACCGGTATGTAGATACCCTCCAGTTAGAGAATAGCCATCCTAGAATGCCCAACATAACGAAGACTGAATTAGAAACTCCAACCCTTAAAATTGCAAGAGACCATAAATTAGTTGATATAGACTCTGATAGTACTGCTACCGAGTCGTTAATTGCCTTAGAACACTCCTGCTCAAAACCGAAGGATAATCTGAAGCAGCCATGTTCATCATGGATTAATGAACACGATTACTCATCTGTCGACCGGTATGTAGATACCCTCCAGTTAGAGAATAGCCATCCTAGAATGCCCAACATAAAGAAGACTGAATTTGAAACTCCAACCCTTAAAATTGCAAGAGACCATAAATTGGTAGATATAGACTCTGATGGTACTGCTACCGAGTCGTTAATTGCCTTAGAACACTCCTGCTCTAAACCGAAGGATAATCTGAAGCAGCCATGTTCATCTTGGATTAATGAACACGTTTACTCATCTGTCGACCGGTATGTAGATACCCTCCAGTTAGAGAATAGCCATCCTAGAATGCCCAACATAAAGAAGACTGAATTAGAAACTCCAACCCTTAAAATTGCAAGAGACCATAAATTAGTTGATATAGACTCTGATAGTACTGCTACCGAGTCGTTAATTGCCTTAGAACACTCCTGCTCAAAACCGAAGGATAATCTGCAGCAGCGAATTAATGAACGCGATTATTCATATGTAGACCGGTATGTAGATGCCCTCAAATTTACTTTGTTTGTATTGTGGCGCCATGGCCACTAGTGCTTCGTCTAGTTTTGAGTTAGTGATTTCTTCTGCTACTTTTTGTAGTTTTTTTCAATTTAAATAACATATTTTTTTAAAATATTAAGCTACAAATTGGTGACCCCGACTTGTAGAACATGAATTCCAAGAACAACTGAAGCTGCTCTTTATTTATTCCCTGGCGAGCAGTATTTCGGAAATAGTTAGTCAAAAAAGTAGCAGAAGAAATCACTAACTCTAAACTAGACGTGACACTAGTAATAACTACTTATTAAGGTACACTTCTGGCAATTGCCATGGGCATTTATTCATGCCATGCGCATGTCCATTATAATTGTTCATGGCAATGTCCGGTGAAAGTTTTGGCCGTCGTCACCACCGACCAGGTGTCTCCCACAAAAGCAAGCGATGGCTTTCTTTATTAAGAGACAACTACAAAAGGAAACATTACGTGTGAATTAAAAAAAAGTTCCGCATGAATTATCGATCGTCGATCCATAAATGAGATATTTTAAAGTAAGGAACATGTTCCTTTATATTTTGATGTACATTTTGTGGCTGACACTAACACCGATCCGCTACAATTATTAAACTTCGACACTGAGGATGTGAAGTTAAAAGAGTTCCTTAGTTGTGCTAATTGGTGATAGCGATTCATCAAATTGAACAGGATTATTTCTTATACTTAAGGACAGCTCAGTTATGGCTCTGCGACCGATATTTTCTGTCAAATCGGATTTCAAAGAAAACATAAAATAAAAAAAACAGACTTTGGGGTATACAAGTACTAGAGGTAGGATTATGATGATAATTTTTAGGTTCCTTGTAAATTAAGGTAAAATGACTATTAATTAGACTTTAAACACAAGATTTAATTGTTTATTTTAACTTTAAATATGCTTACTTCTGGAACATTCGGAGGCTTTCGGCTAAACGATAACTGTGACACCATAGATTTAGTTCTCTGCACTTAGCTTGTGTCGACTCACTGACCCAGAGAAATTCGGTCTTAGCTTGTGTTGGCTCACTAGCACTATCATATTGATAACAGTCCGCAGTCCCGCGATTTGATCAATGTAAAAGTAGACACAAAACTTCCTTGTTATAGCGTAAAAATCTCTTGAACTCTTAATCTGTAGGGGAAACAATTCTTGCGTACACCTCAATATACTTTGTAATTCTTATTTTAGATGGTCCAAGAAGAATGAAATTGAAAGCTCTACAAACGAACGTAAGAAGTCCTCTGAAAAATTAGTTTCTCATCTATTAGATGCATACTTAAAACCTACCACTACTATCAAGCTATACAAACCGAGAGAGCCTTTGGAGGAAATGATAAGAACTTACGCATTCCTTACAAAAGGTAAGCATTCTTGTTTATCCATTGGTACGAGTGGCTAAAATTGCGAATACATATGATTGGATGAAAGCGACGGCTGTTTCTAAAGTTAGTAAAAGAATTTGGGTAAAAACAAGGATATTCAATATAATAATTGATAGGCTAGGGCCAGTGTTACCCATACGTCCAAGTTGTCGGTCAGGAAGGATATTGTTTAAGCAAGGAATATCATAAATACAAAAGGACTTTTTTTGTTCTATTACTAAGCCAACCAAGGGGAATATAGTTTTCGACCGTATTTTTAACTAATCCCCGACCTACTTCTGAACAAAAAGGATTTAGAAAAAAAACTGGACTTTGCTTACATATAGACTTTCGGTTAACGAGGAGATTACCTCTTCAACCAAAGTTAATTTAATGTCAGTGCTATGTATACCATATAAAACTGCAATATAATTTATTATATTTATGGACACTACAAACGCATTATGATTATGATCCACGTCCTGCCACGACTGCTGGTCCCGCGTATCTTGTAACCCTTTCTTTTATAAACACGCGCCTTGCCCTTGTGGGCGTCCACACTTACATTTTTGAGAATTCCAGGCTGTCCTCAGAGTTCGAAAGAGTGAGTTCACTTATGGTACGCAATGACATTCTAGTTATTGCCGTTCAGTATGGCGGCAAAAGAACTCTTGGGCAGTTCAGTACCACGTGCGTAACTGTTGAGATATCCCAGTTATAACAACTTGGTGGTCGTTTGCTAGGAAATGACCATGTGTGAGTGAGCCTAGACGACCCAAACGCATATTAATCAATTATTCCACTACTGGTATCCTTAAATTTGCGACAATAGAATTTCTTCCGTGGCCCAATATCCCAGACAGGGGTTTAATTAAGCAAAGTTTGTTGTGATGGACTTTTACAGTCATCCTGCTATTGGAGCATATATCCACCTACCTGGTCATGTGAGTATGTACATTTCAGGGGCCACGGCACTGACACAGCTGTTGTTGCCGCCATAGCAGTGACGATTATATTTTGCAGCAGTTTTTTAGTCTCTTTATTTTTTAGGAATCGATGAAGAGGATATTAATTATTTTAAGCGGAAATATGACGAACTGCTTACTGATGAATCGCAATCTTTCTGGTTAAACGATACTCATTGGGTTCCTCATTATATTACTGACATCCATTCTAATTATTCCAATTCAACCCCGCACCACACTGGCTGTGCTCGCACCCAAGGGTACTACAAGATGGATCCACTAGAAAAACAAAATCATAGGGTAAGTTGCCTATGTCGACCAAATTTACAAATGCTTGCAATCGCATTATTATGATTGTTTTGAAGGAGTTTTATGGACATAGGGCTGCTTTTAGTGAGACTAGTGAGCCTTGCCCTGCCCATTGATTTTTCGGACTTAATTGGTTTTGTTTCCGCAGAAAGAGCTTGCCATTAGCATAATAAATGCGCATGTCCTTGGTGTTCATTCACATCTCAGACTTCGGGCGAGTAGGTCCTTGGGTTCATGTTGCAAAATAGTACATGCTTTGACCATCAAATAGTTCCATTATAATGATGTTACTGCCGGGCCACTAGACTGGGAACCTTTGGGCAAAATTACAACAAACGACAACTCCTCTAGAGAACGGATATGAATATTGGCGTTGGTCACTGGTTAAGTTAATTAATCTGTAGAATCATTTTTTTTTTTCTTTTTTTTTACAGCATCATTATAATAAATACAAGCAAGTGGCGGCAGCTCCCAACAGTGCTACTCACGGCATCCGTTCTGTGACTGACACGAAAGTTGCTGTAGCGGCAAGCAGAGAAGCCCGTAGCAACCAACGCAGGCTGTTGACTGCATTTGGAACGGATACTGATTCTGACCTGCTCAAATTTAACCAACTGAAGGTAAAACCAAGGCATTATATTGCAGTATTATTTAGTTAATATAACACTGAAATTGAATTAACTTCGGTTTAAGAGGTAACCTCCTCGTTATAACCAATATTAGTGGATATAGAAAACTGGATTTAGCGGGATTTGAACCCACAATCTACGCCTACGCCTAAAGGCTTTTATGGCCTTTATGTCATACAGTAAGCTCACATACCTGTTCGGTTAGATAGTTGTGTACCTGTGATAACCTGTCTACCAATACGAAACATGTCAATAAGATAATAAAAGTAGAGGACATAGATCAACTGTTCTTGTAGGGGCTTGTAGTCCATCGGTTAAGACGACGCCCCGGTTACCCGGGTAGGCGAAGAGCGTGCGTTCGAATCCCGCCTTCTATTTTACGACTTGCGAAACAACAGTTTCGGCTATGACAGGCACGGATTTATTTTTTTGGAAGCAGATATCGAAGATAGCAGCTTGGCAGCCATTGGCGATGCAGCTTGAGGAAGAAACAGACATGCACACTGGGCAGCACTGTATCTCCTCTACATATAATTCACATGTCTCTGAGGTGTATAGTGGCTTGGCCATTTCTGAAACAATACTCTATTATGGTCTTGATTGTCTGTGGTCACCTATTTGTTACAATAATAAGAATAATTATTGAACGAGACCTAAAAATTGCGGCTGCATTAATAGGAATATAGGCGCAATGTGGTCCAAACATGCTGTAATCTACAAGGAGCTGATCCAAAAGTAGTGCGATAAATTTTTGTTGGCCCTAGTATACCTCGCAGAGCCAGCGCGGGAGTAAGAATACCTTGGAACCACCAAATAGCACCGTGGGTCATTCAGCTCTATGCACTGGAGTCATTAGAATGCAATGCGCATTATTGGAGCTCACAACAGAGAACAGAGAAAACTTCAGAGCAAGAGCTACGCCATCAAGTTTTGTTTAAATTTGGCATGTCGGCTTCAAGAGCAAGAGCTGCAAGAGGCCTAAGGAGGGATCCTCTGTCAAAATAACAAATTTACCGCTGTCACAACCTTTAAGGAGGACTGGAAAAACCTCACCGACGAAGCCGGGTTGGAGGCGCTGGGCGCTTGGAGACCGAAATTTGGCCTCGTGCCATCCATTCGCAACGCCCCCCCCCCCTCACCCAGCCCATGGTCATCTCGTTTCTTTACTTTTAGTGTCCTAATGTGCAATATATATTAAATATTATATGCTACTCTTGAAATCATTATGGCTGGTTTTTTTTTCAGTTCCGTAAAAAGCTATTGAGGTTCAGCAAATCTGAGATTCATGACTGGGGACTCTTCTCAATGGAAACCATTGCCGCTGATGAAATGGTTATAGAATATGTTGGTCAACGGGTTCGCCCGTTCTTAGCAGACTTTCGTGAAAAAGATTATGAGAAACGTGGCATTGGCAGCTCCTATTTATTCCGAATTGATCTGGACAATATCATTGACGCCACCAAATTCGGCAATTTGGCGCGATTCATCAATCACAGTTGTAATGTAAGTATAGTAGAATTAATATCTTTTTGCTATTTTGATTTCATATAATTCTAATACGTAAAATCGCCCTGCTGTACCTTGACTAATAATTTTACAGCCGAAATCACTCTCACTTTACTAGAAACTACCTATGCTGATAACATAGTTTGAAGTGTCGGCAACTGTCGAGTGTAGATTATTATAAATGTTTTTAGCTATATCTGAATAGGCGTTGGTGACCCCTAGTATACCCAGGCAATACTTTTTATTTTTTATTCAAGTCACTATTAAAATATTTCAAAATGTACCAAATTCATTTTATAGCTAACTATTTTATGCATCATATTATAAGTAGAGTAAATGTTAATTTTTGGGATGTTCCAGACATTAATTAATGTTTTATTAGTATCAATTGAATTTATTATGAAAAGTGAGTAGCTCAATGATAATAATAATAATAATAATATAGTCTTTATTTGAGCCATCAAAAGAACAGGTCTCCAACGATTACACTTACAATGGTACAGTACAATTCACACGCAACCAAAAAATACACACAAAGGCTTTAAGAAAATAAATTACTAAAAACTAAAACTACCTATAAAACAACAATTCCCCCTACGGTACAGGTCTACTTAAAATGCCCAAGATAGCCGCCCTGAAGGATGGTAAGCTTAGTGCAAATGGATCAGGATCATTGAGTTTGTTTATAACCCCAATGATTCTACCAAGCGGTGACACATACACGTAGAGTTGGCAACTAACAAAGTTTTCGATCTTGTGTTCTTGGTATTAACTCTGAGGTAAACTCTTTCGACTATAGAAGGGCAGTCCAAATGACAAATCAACTTATAAAAGAAAATTCAGTCTACAACCACTCTCCTACACTCAAGAGAGTTCATATCAAACTCCATCTGCAACTGAGCTGTGCTAACGGGATGGTCTCTGTAGTGTGGATAGGTCCCATGACGCCTGAAATACAGATACCGTAAAAAACTCTTTGCACTCGTTCAATCGACAGAAACTGATTCGCTGGGCCACTATTCCACACCACAGAGGCATATTCGAACCTAGAGCGTACAAGTGCATTGTAAAGCAGGCTATATGTCGATTGGAGAGTGAAATGGTGAGACGTCCGGATCACAAAGCCAAGAATGATAGTAATTTTTCTGTGGTATGATGCATAAATAAGAGAAAAAATTTATTTTTTGTAAATTTTATTGTAACTTGAAAAAAAAATTGTTAAAAACCAAGGAGTTTTAAAAATTTAATATGGTATACATGGTTAGGGGTGTCGCAATTGCTATTCCTGTTCATTATACTCAACTAGGATCCACTGACTTATCTTCTATTGCAGGAGTGGGCTCTTAATTATATTCGCAAATATTAAATACGGATATAGTATGGTACAATAGTACATTAAGCACTCAGCATAAGATGTTTTAAACTGTGCCCGACATAACCTTAATGCGACAAATTCTTAAATATTCAATTAACCCCTATTATGAATCGACTCTTACTTACTTCTTACTTCAGCCAACGCCCGTACGTGGCCTTTCAGCCATCCGACGCCGTGCCGCCCAGTATAAAAAAGCTCGTCCCTCCAAAGTTGCCTCGCAGATGACGTCCTTAAGGCCGTCGCAGGTTACGAGATGTTCTGCAGTTCCTTCAGATGTAAAACACAGAGGGCACAATGGTGAGTCCATCACCCCAATCCTGTGCAAGTGCTTCTGAAGAAAATCGTGTCCCGTCGCCATTCGTAAAGTCGCCACTGCCACATCTCTCGGAAGGTCCCTTGCTTTGTTTGATGACACGATCTGTTCCCAGTGCTTTCCTTCCGTCGCTCTTTTTCTTGCCTTTTGGACGGACTCTCTGAAGACGCTGTTTATGCTGCGACGGGTACTGTGGTAGGAGATTGGATGGATTGGTTGCTCCATGGTACATCCCTATTTGGCCAGGTTGTCCGCTTTTTCATTGCCCAAAAGATCGCAGTGCCCTGGTACCCATTGCAGGGCTATATCTGTCCTTTCTTGCAGCAGGTGTAATCTTTCCTGGCAGATGTTTATTTCTCTTCCTTCCTGTGGCTTTGATGAACAGATAGCCTGTATCGCGGATATCGAGTCCGATAGGAATACTACTTTCTTTGCTATTGGTTGTAGAAGTAGTTCATTGGCTGCTTCGCTGATGGCACTTACTTCTCCATCGAAATTTGTGCAGTTTTTCCCAACAGCTAAGGTATTGTCGAGTAGTATCCTGCCCCGCTTGTCTTAGACATGGCTGACCCGTCTGTGTACAGGTGTATCCATTCATCGGATGGTTATCTTTCGGTAATCATGGGAACATTGTGAGCTTTAAGTTAGGAACGTCTGCCTTTCTTAGGTTTATTCCCGGAATAGTGGTGCACGATGGTATTTCCGGCTTCTCTTTCATGTAGACAGTCCTTCTGAAAGGCTCTCGTACTGGCTCTTCTGGTCCGTATTTAGTTCTTATTTCTGCTACTTTGTGCAGTGGTGTGATTTGGGTATTGAGTCTTTGGTGCGCATTTTTGTATTTCTCCCAAAAATTGTCACTGGATCTTAATGCTCTCTCAAAGAATTTCACCGTTGCCTTGTCCCTGCGAGTGTCTAGTGGCTCTATATCGGCCTGGCTTTCTACCGCAGATAAGCCTTACTGCATTGTTTTGCACTGTGCTCAGTTTCTTCTTTGTGTTGTCGGAGGCCGTGTTGTAAGCTTCGGAGCCATATTTTAGTACCGGCCGAATGTATGATTTGTATGTAGTTGTTAGTACATCCTGGGACGCACCCCATTTTGTTCCGGTGAGTCTCTTATACCCAAGACATTCCTTCAATTACATCGGTCTGTCTTCCTGTCCTCTTAATGTTAAATAAATGCCTTGATACTAAATATTTACCAAAGTCTTCAGTTTAATTTTTTTTCATTATTTTCAGCCCAACTGTTATGCGAAAATCATAACCATTGAGTCGCAAAAGAAAATAGTCATTTACTCTAAAAGGGAAATTCAAGTGGGTGAGGAAATCACGTATGACTACAAATTCCCTCTAGAAGAAGAAAAAATTGTCTGTCTTTGTGGTGCTCCAAATTGCAAGGGATTTTTAAATTAAGCACGGGTATTTTATTTTCCGTAATGCCAAAACTTTCTTTCTGCTATTGTTTTCACTCTTGTTAAATTATTCTTTTTGTTTCATACTTTACGTATTAGTTCAAAATTGTTCTATTGTGTAAGCCGTAGAAGTATTATTGATACCATTTTCGACCAGCCAAGGTCTAGGTTGGTGGCTATAGAACAGTTTAGAACGTTAGTATCCATAAGTGGTAATGGATTTAATAATTTTGTTGACATTTGCTAGTTACAATTATGTATGTTGTTTTAGAAGGGTGATAACATTATACACTTGCTAAGGCGGTGGGAAATACTGCTTGGCCAAAACCGTATTTAATAGTTACAATAGACGGTGCATGGGAATGATAGATGCATTTCTTATGCCTTCCCCGACAGAAAATTGAGCGCGGAAGTGTGTGGCTGATACTTTGCAATGCTTGCCAGGGTCGATGAAAAGTCCATTTTTGAGCTTGAGGGGTGAAATGTGGATCTTTTCCTTTACAATGACAGAACCCAGCGCCCCAATCTATGTGACGCATAAGCTTCCCTCCAATTCATCACCTAAATAGATAGTAGTCACTTAATAAAAATGTTTTTAGTGCCACAGGAAGACCTTGACATGTGCAAAGCCCCGTTTACACGCTACGAGTTGTAGCGATGTAATTGACCAACTTATTTGTCCAATAAATCGATATTGATGATGATCAATTTTATCAATTCTTTGTCAATATTTTCTTTTTCTACTTGTAGAACTTAATGTGTGATGGAGCCTAGAAAATTGCCACCACAATACCCTATACTTATTTTTTTTTTTAAATTTACAAAGCAGTTACTAGAAATTTGGTCTATTCATGTTGTAAAAGACTATTTCACACATAATACTACTAAAGGGTATTATTAATTGTTTGTGTTATAGTTTTTCCATGAACTTTACACTGGGGGAAATTTTCTATGTTCCACATCCTTTTAAGAACCTTTCTGATGAAGACTATGTGAAATCGTTATTTTAAATTAAATTTACTGTTTGCATGTTCAAACTTATCGTGACAATTGTTGTCTTTTAATATCTTGTTTGTGAAAAATCGAATAGGTACGATAAATGTATCGTATCATGTAAACGGTGATTAAATCCATTAGGAAACTGTTTACTGACACATCAAAAATATACAATACAAGTATATAATACAAATAATTACTACTCGTCCTGAAATTGGCTGTACGTGCTCAATAATTTGTTGAGTTCTGAATGTTCTGAGATGTATCAAAATCCTTTAAATTTTTTCGATTGTTTAATTTTGTAATATTATTATATGCATTATATTACTATTATTTTGTCCTAGGGATATGGGATAAAAATGTAATGTCCGGGGAAGGAATCCATAAAAATCTTGAGAGAGGGAAATTCGAACCCACGATCTGGGGTTATCTGCCCTTGTCTCTCCAGATATCGCTTGATCCAGTATATATTATATGTTATTGTCGGTGAGCATGGCTTATAGGGGTTCAACGGACATTTGGAAAGACGAGGATAGGCAGGGTAGATGCTAAAACCAAACCCTGGAAACGCAGGTTCGAGTCCGCCTTTGTTCCATTTTTCGGGTATAATGACCGAGGAGGTAGCCTTCTCAACACAAATCAGTTTAATGACTGGTATATACAGTAATTAATGGAACACTAAGGAAAATTGATAATAAAGCAACAAGCGTCTAGGGATTGCTGTGCTGGTCATTAAATTGATAAACAGTTAAATCAAATTAAAGTTAATTAGATTCCCCAGATGTTGTAAACCTAGCTACTAGATAGAGTCTATAGTTGGAACAAACGCTCTTTTGTTTTTGTTTTCTCTTTTATCCATATGCGAAAAAATTATGAGGAAATTTTTCTGATGTTCTCCTAATATTAATATTTCACCAATTAATTTTGAGGTTTGGCATTGTCTTGGCTTGTCTTATCGTTGTCTTGTCGGTGTCTTGTTGTTGAAAAAAAAATGAGACTTGCCGCATTTAATTTCTCGTATGAGAGATACAGGTATTAATGTGTAACAAATTTTCTTATCTTAAAAGCATCCTATGGGCAATTAACTTCTTCTTGGAGTTCCAGCAGTTCGTGCAATTCTGGCTTTAAATAAAATTTTACAGGAGATCGTAAAGCCATCAATGATGTCTCATGGGGTAGACGAAATTTTCATCTTCATTGTAACACATAGTAATACAGTTTTGAAATTTAGATTGTATCCTATGAATTTGAAGTAATGGCCAATCGGTGTTAATATGCTAAGTATTGAAATATTTCCATTTCCATGTAGAATACTTGTGTTTCAAGCTGGAACTTGTAAATTTGGTGACATGGCAGAAGAATAATCTGAATAATTTGCATCCTAAGTTGCTACGGGCCTATCATCTCAGTAATAGTATGCATCCCAGTCGGGATTTCAGAGTTCTTGTTAAAACGTCCAAATAGACCTGATGGTAATTCGCAAGAGTGTAGAGTGGTTCGGAATGAGGACGAAAGTAGCCACTAATAAATCTGGACATTCCATACAAAACAATCGACTACTCGGAGATAATGGTTGCGTAAGTACAAAACTGTAGAGGAACATTTCATCTATCCCATGAGACCTCAATGATCGATCAATATTATGTTTTGATCAATATTTTCAGTTACATTTCATTTTAGAGTGGGCAGTGCTTCTTCCGGTCTGTCATAGATGTAAATTTCTATATAATCGCTCCTTGATTTGCCAACTGTTCTAACTGCAAAATGCTAATTTATCAGGAGAGCGTTCCAAAGCTTTATCGGGTGGTTTCAATTTATTATGTCTTACACTTCAGCCACGAAATTTTCAGTTTTTTACAGGTTTGCAGATACGACAATTGGACGTAAAAAAATAGGATTTTAATTATTTTTGCAGTTAACATAGTTGGCGAATCAAGGAGCGATATTATTTCTGTAAATATTAATGTTCTTTTCATTTATTCATTTTATCGTGTACAGCAATCAAACTGTTTGATGCTTCTCTTCGAATAATGAAAAAAATTAAGTTTTGTATTTAAATGGGTCAAAGGGAGCCATTGATCATAGCTTGTGGCAACACTGCTTCTTATCGGTACTTGACTTGGACCAATCTAAAATATACTGCTATGTTGGATGGCCTCAATGACCGAGTACATGATTACAATAGCCTGTTACCTGTCCGACTTGTCACACTTGCAGGGCTGATGGGATTGATAAAAAAAAGTAATAGCAGCCCAGTTTCATATTTTTTCTAACTTTTTTTTACAATTTATATTAAGAAAATTCAATCCAACAAGAACACAAATTCTAACAATTTTTTTTATTAAATAATATTCAGCTATTTAGTAGATTATGTATGAGCGCGAAAATCTGGTGATGTAAACTGCTGTTAACCGATGAAGCCTTTTTGTAATAATTTAATGTGCTCGTAGATAGTTTAGCTATGTAAAATTTTTAAATAGTTATAAATACTATTCTATACATTTATACTGTATAGTGTCACATAATAATTAAAAGACTGTGTTTGTATTTTTGTTTTATATTTTATCTTCTACCGACATTTAGCGTCGACTGTTTTGTCTATATCGACGCCTACTGTCATTAACTATTAACCTTAACTATTTTTTTATGTTTTGAATTAGTTACTCGTAATATTAAATCAATTGAAATTGAAGAAAAAAACTCGTTCTGTGGAGAAATGGAAAAAACGTAGTTAATGGAGTGAGCATTAAATAAATAATTAAATAAATAAATAAACGTTTATTTGCAAACAGACAAAGTCCAATAATATGCAAATTAAAAGAAATTGAGAAGTTAGATAAAAAAAAATTGTTGGCCCTTTAATTATTTCCATTATTTTTTTATTTTTTAATTTACCTGATTTATCCTTTTTTCTATAAGCTGCGCCCAACCAATCAAAACACTCCGATTTGACGTCATATCTCCATGGATTTCAATACGACAGAGCTGCGATTTATTTACCATTGCACAACATTATATTATTAGTTTAGTATTATAAAGATAAAGTTGACAATTGATTGGGGTGGTTATAATAGCTACGTCCATACTTGTTCAACTTTCAAATTCAACTTGCGGCAGCGAATGTAAGAAAGGAACACCGACTTTGCTGTAAGATCCTTTTTGATTGTTGATGATATTAGTTGTATTGAGTATTGATATCCTGCCAAGAAATCTAGGTTTGTTCCAAAAGAACACCTCGCCTTAATGCAGAAAAAACAATCAAAATAAATAAAATGTACGGTAACAGAAATAATATAATTACAAAGACTTTCGCGGAGTTACGTGGTGTTATCTCAACCGAGAGAGCAGGGTGCCAATCAGGGGCGAAAAAGGCTTCACCTCACCCAAATCCCGTAGCTTGGTGTAAAAATCTCTGCACATCCCCTTGCCTTAGCATCTGTTCTGTACTCAACACCGTTAAGCTATCCCATTCAGACAAGGGTCTCAATGCCTTCGGGCAGACTGTTTACCCAGCCTTTCTGATTTCGGGAGGTGACACTGGTACTCGAAACCAGCTGGTTCGTTGCCGGGTCGGCCATCACCGTTTCCGGAGTGAGGCTCCATTAAAAAAAAACCCTTGCCCAAGCAGTTGCTGCAGAGCCTCCGAGATACAATCTTAAAAGTATGTGCAGTTCCTGTGAAGATGTCGACCACTGTTGCTGACGAAATGTTTGGAAGTACGATTTCAGATTGACCACGGCCTATCGTTCCGGATTCTACAGCTTCATAACAGAAATAAATCGAGTTAAAATCCAATTAGAGATGAAAAAAATCGAATTTGTCATGCAATTTCGATCTTACAACTTTTGAAAATAGCATATATCTCTTAGCATGAGTATATCATGTGCCCGTCTGTAAACCCGATTAGCAACAATAATCGAACTTTGATACGATTATTACTTCACATGAAGTGAGATCAGTAGAGTAGATGGCTTTTATAGCCCTAACGCCGCTAGATTGGCTTAGTAATACATCAAAATGTCAATATTTATTTATTTAAGGAATGCTGGATGGCACCGCCATGGAATGAAAGATGCCGGTATTCATTACAAAAACTTTACAAGCTACATGGTGGGACCCAGTCTTACACATATGATTGGCCTGGCAAAACAAATCCATATGCACAGTCTCGTACCACCCCCGTCTGTAAGTAATACCTTTTTGGCCCCACCGTCACGTTATTAAACATACCTCACCATTCATTGGCAGTTCGTTAAACTGCCGAGGCGTGACAAACATCAGGTTCAAGGCGGTGAAGCGAGTACTTTCTCCTCTCGACTGGACGCAATGTTAAGTTCAATGCATATTGCTCAGGCTGCAGTAGGTAACCAGGCCAAGCTAAGAGCCAATTCAACATACACCCAGCTCGTAGCTCTTAAGTTATATTAAGGATAGATGCAGGGGGGGTGGTTGGTGCCCCCCCCCCCAAATTTAGTATGTCTGTTGAGGTTGACTTATTTAAATTAAATTAAATTAATTTATTACTTAAGTTATAATTTGATGGATACTCAACTCGTTCAGGTACTCAAATCTCAAAACATCTACGGTTGAGCCCATAATAAGACTCGTTACCGCAGTTTGTTAAGTCGTGCTGAGGCCTGTTACAATATCAATGGTAAGCATGTCCGAGCATGCCCACTGGCACCTGTAGTCGGTGAGGGTTGACATGGAGGAGTGAACCAGTTGCCCACGGCTAGAAATTAATTCGGAAACGATAATAATAATAGTTTTCGAGGACCAATGGGGCATTTGGCAAGAAAGGATTCAGTGGGCCACTACAAGTAGGCCTACGTCGATTTAAAATCCTTTCAACGATATAATAATAAATGTAGCCAGCCTAGCTGTGCGGGGCTGAGGCCGGGGCCCACACTAGATAAGGCCACAATTTTCTTTTTCCGTACTTAAACATTAACAATTTAACTTGCATATTTATTTTCAATTGATCAATGCAATGCATAGGATTACAATGATTACACATATCATGGGCAATTAATTAAGGAGAAGCAAAGTCTGAAAATGCCACCCCCTAGACGTCTTTTTTCTCATTTCACGAGAAATTTTCAGTGGCGAAATTGGGGGGGGGGCATAGCCACCCTCAGGTATTTGTCTAGACCTCCCTCCAGGATTTTCGAGGAACTAAAACCAATTGATTGAAAAATACGAAAGAATACGAATAATTTATATAAATTTTTTTTAATCACTAAAACGAAAATTCTACTACAGTATTTTAATGTATTATGTTAGCAATAATTTCGTATTTTCGAACTGTTCTTTTGTCAATGTTTATACGTTTGAATCTGCGCTGCAAACTTGGATATTAATATCTAAAATTTTTTGGGGTTCTAAACCTTCACCCCCCCTGGATTTTAACAAGTAGGGGCGCGGAACACATGCCCCCCCCCCCAGGTTTTAGGCAATTTACGCCAATGGATATTTTTACAATAATTTTACATTTTGTTCATAAATTTGTAGATTCGTCAGAGGAGAGAGACCGCAGGCGCGTTAGAGGCTTCGCTCGCCTCACCAATCGATATGGGGGTCAGACGGAGTGATCCCTGCCGGCCATTTCCTTTTATCGTCACACTTCCCCTCTCACTTCAAGGCTACAACTCATCACAACCGCATGGATCGTAAGTTCATTTCAATTTCTTTTAATTTGACCGAATCGGCTCTTTTTCGGCTGCTAACTAATAGCAGTATTGGGTCTAGAAGGGGGTCGTTTAAATGCGCAACATTTCGGAGGTTGCATAATTGAATTTTTTTATGGAGTTAAATGTTAAAATTGCACGTCAAATTCTTAAAAACCTATTATGATTTTATTTCTAGTTTTCCCTCGAGACTCTCTTCCCTCAAAAGTCGACATAGCTTGAATACAATGTATGTACTGTCTGAACTATGGGGGGTGGAATCGATTTTTTTATGAAATTCAGATGGTAGGCTATTAATTTTGCCTGTCAAATACTTGAAAACCGATTAAGTTGCAATTAACGCATATGCTGGTTTCTAATGGTTTATCGCTTATTTTTGTAGACAAATGGGGCCATGCTTTGAGGTAGGGAGTAGGGGATATCGTAACAGCAAAACGTAAACAGCTGTTCTATGGATTTCGATTTTCAAAAGGGGGATTGAGTTGGGGGTGGGTGGCTTCACAATAAATGATAAGATGCAATTGGGGTGGACTTCTTCTGAGAATATGGATACATAGGCTATATATGGCACTACCGATATCTAACGTTTAAGTTTAGTTTGTAGTAATTTTAGTTTAGTTTTATTAAGTTTTAGTTATTTTAGTTTAAGTCTGTAAAGACAGAATAGATATTTAGTGGATGCATAAAGGAGGTGGTACCGTTCTTTCTCTTTTATCACTCTGTATATTGCATAATTTTTTGACAAGCGAGACAATAAGGTACGAGAATTTTCACGAGCCCGTTATTTCCCCCTCCGAAAGGTTTAAAATAATTTTTAAATAAATAAAGATAAATATCCACTCAATTTCCAAATAAATATACAGATTTTTTCACGGTTATAGTGACCGGTATGCCCTATATAGCAGTTGATTCAGCTCGATTCGAAAACTTAAATTGAACTTTGTTGGGGAATGACATGAACTGTATGTCGAGTATAAACGTCCCAATAAGAAGTTATCAAATAAATGAAAATTATTACCCTGGAAAATAATGTTTTTATATTTTTTATTGACTTCGATGGCCAGGTGGTAACGTGCTTGCACCTGTGCGAGTCTTTACACGCCATGCGATCAGAGACGGGTCGTAACTCAACACGTGTACTAACCTACATAGGCGACTGAAGAGGTCAATCGGATACATTCATTAAATTGTTTGTATGCGATTAATATTTTTTAAAAATATAAATAAAAAATATATACAAAGCTTTCCTTATGCAGCTGAATTATAAAAGTATAGGAAAGCAAAGAGTTAGTATGAAGCCTATATAGTAACTGTTGAAGACTGGTATCTGTACTTGGTTAAGTCATGCTTTTGCCTGTGGTAAGCTTGGTAAGCTTGTCTCAGCTTGTCTATTATCGCTTGTATCCGGTATAGGCTGACATCGAGAACGTATAACAGTTTTCCAATGGCTAAAAATTCTTACGGAAACAATAAAAATAATGTCTGATATCCAAGGGGTCGTTGGCATTGGACTAAGTTATAAGACCTGGGTCCATAAAAAGTCCTTCCAAAATTACATTACATACACGTAGAATGCCTCATGCCGTTATAAACTTAAGGTACCTACATTGTAATATAATATCTTTGCAAGAAAGTATGAATAATAATAAACCAATTGTTATGATAAGTATGGGATTTGACTATACGCCGAAGCAGTATAACAAGTTTCTAATCCTGTTTCATGATACATATCTAATAGAAGATAATACTCGCTTAATTTTTATCCAACAAGAAAATAATAGAATTTTTCGTGGCCAATTAACTACCGGGCACATGTATTTCAGAAAACAAAAGGAAAATACTTTAATTCACGCGAACAGAAATAATTGAAGGGCAACACTAAAAATAATAATAATTGCCTAATAATCATAATACTGTAATACAAAAAAAAAAATTTTTTTCCTTTTTACAAACTATCCAGGAACCATTTTTCAAATTACCACGTGTCTACCTAAGGTACCTATTCATCTCTGTTCTCACAGTATTTTCATAATTGAACAGGTTATGCTTATAAGTTGCGGGTTTGATAATTACAACCTTATCTAACCAAAACACACTGGGTTGGATGTAATATATACCTTTCGATTACTATAAGGGCCCATTGGCATAAAGTCCGAAAAGCTGTCGGACTAGTAACATGGGCTACTTGCAGACATGTAGGCAAGGTGCCAAGTCGGAATCTGCTACCTACTAGAAGATTTGATATAATAAATAATAAATAAATAAACAGATTATATATATGTATCATTAACAGTTAACCAACAACGGTTAATCGACTATGCTATGTAATTCAAAATAAGTATTAAACTGAATGGAGCAGTTTTGTAAAGAACCGGTACAAGCGTACTTGTACATGCTTTCCAATTTATAAATTAATATAGGTATAGTCCACGCAAAATGAGAAAAGTATGGACATGGAATGTTTTGATCCTGTGCAACACTGTAAAAATATTCTTTGCACAATTTTTGTTATGCCTTGCATCCTATGCAACAAGGTAACACAAAATGGTGCAAAGAATATTTTTATAGTGTTGTACAAGATCAAAACATTCCATGTCCATACTTTTCTCATTTTGCGTGGACTATATACCGTAATGGATAATTATGAGTACTGTAGTTCATAGGTAAATAATTTGCATAAGGTTAAAATTCGGTTGCCTAAAATTTTCCTATTATAAAGCACTGGATTGATCGATCGTATAATTGCATATACAGTCTAATATGTTGGCATTGGTTAATGGTAATGGTGTAATACTATTAAACAAAGGGTTAGTTGGACTTACATTGCTTGCTGTGTTAATAGTCATTAGAGGCATAGGCCTCACTGTCATCGAACAATTAGGGTGGAGCCCATTGTCAGGGGGAAGGGGGCGTTTCGGGAGTGGGTGCTACTACCATCATCAGGCTAAGTCCTGAGAAAGACTGATAGTGTAATTCTGATAAGGACTGATGGTGTAGTCCTGAAAACGACTGATAGTTTCTGGACGATTGACTCGTTTCTCTGAATTATTGAGTAAATCCGATCCCCTTGAGGATTCGAACTGCCGCTCTTCAGATGGATATGCAAGCTCTCTAACCACTCACCCTCACCGGAGTATACTAGTTGCAAACTTCTACTTGACCTACACTATGAGGCAGGCCCATGCGTCTAATTACTATTAACACAACAGACAATGTAAGTCCAACTAACCCTAATGGACAGACCAATAGATGTATATAAAACTACCTGGTAGTGCATACGTAGGCTACTGATACAACCTTGTCTACCTCGTACCTACCATGGCATGTAGCCTCTATACAGGTAGGGAAATTAGAGAAAGGGACTTAGGTTTCGTACACACGGACGACTCGAACGCCAGCGAATCGATGAGAAATTTTTCGGGAGCAAGCGGGCAGCAGATTTCTGCCACTTGTCGCACGTGCTCGGTGTTTCTCTCATAACGCTACCGATACGCCATTGACCTAGAAATCATCTAGAGTGCGTTCTGAGGTATACTGTTCCTTTTTTTCATCAACCAACCCCCAACCCGTTTGCTTCCGTGAAAAATTTCTCACCAAATTGCCGCGAATGTGAAAAATTGGACAAACGGGGTTTGAACAAGATTTTACTATTTGTGTTTAAGGCGAAGGGGTGGTCTACCCCGCTACAGAAAGGTGGTGACTAAGTGTAACAATCCTTTATGGTCAGGAATGATCCAGTTGGTAGAGTGCTGGACCATGAAGTGGAAGTTCGAGGTTCGAAATCGAAGGGCTAATACGATTCATCCTTTTTTTTCAGTCTTCCTCTCTTTTTTCTTCTCTATTTAATTTTAACCATTCGAATATAATTTTTTTTTTTTTTTTAATTTTGAGGGTTAGCATGAAAACAAAACCTTATAGTCTTATTGTTCGCCTTTTGTTTATTCTCAATAAAGTCGTTTTTTATTTAATTTAATTACATTGAACCATTAGCTTTTAATTCATATGGTTGCAACGAGGTTAGATGAACCGTTCCGCGTCATTTCAATAGATTGTCAGATGAATTGCAAGGAATCTGTTTATCTGTTCAATACAGCGGCGTAGCCAGATTTTTTTTTCTTTTTTTTTGGGGGGGGGGAGTCCTGTTTTCATGTAACATCAATACATAAAGTTTGCCCGCTTACTATAGGTTTTCGAATGGTTTGGCGCTCCCCCCCCCCCCCCCGTGCATGGTCATATGATCTTAACTTCCTCACCCGAGGGGTCGGGAGACTAAAGGGGGGGGGGGGCGTGGGCTACCCCGGGGAATGTTTTTTAAAAGATAGGCCTGGAAAAGTTTGTCGGCAAAAAGTTTTTGATTTTGCAGACGATAACTTTATTAACAAAACTGGAAACAGGGGGACCGGGGTCTCCCCACTCTCCCCGGGGATTTTTTAAAAATAAATATCTGAAAAACTTGCTGTTTTGCTATTTTTTGGGGGGGGGGTCCGGACCAGCTGACCCCCCCCCCCCTTTGGCTACGCCACTGGTTTAATAGGTGCGTTGAAGAAACCGCTTTATTTCTCCAACTTATAGACATTCTAAAAAAAAAACATGTTGTTTCTTTGATCTAGAATAGTTAGTATTATTAGTTATTGTAGTTTGATTAGTTATATTAATAGTAATAACAATTAATTTTAATGTTTGTAAATTCTTTTGATGAAAAAAATACTGTTTATTCGTGTTTGCACATCATGAGCGATGAACATGTGTTCAGACTAACCTCTTGGTTTTCGAACTGCACTGATTGTCTTATTGTTTCATTCTGGAAGTACGCTTTCAGTACGACTAAAGCCTATCATCCAGACTCTACTTCTTTGTCCCGTAATTAAAAATTAAAAAATTACAATAAAAAAAAACTGCAATAAAAGTAAAATTTTCCTCCCAACTCTAACGGGTACCCTACCTCCTTGGGCAGGGGAAAACGGGATAGACGGGCATGTTGCTGACCACAATATAATAAATAGTACACTGGTATAGAGATATTGTCCTATACCAGTCTCTCAACGGGTTGTAAACACAATATTGTACTACATTCTTGAATACTTTTAACAGCACATTTTTTATTGCTTCCCAGAAATTTTCGCTCCAAATCTCTTGGGTAAGGAACGCTACATAGAAACCTCGATCAATACATTTACTACAATATATAGCTATAGGTTTGCGTCTTGGGCGGGAGAAAGTTTTCCTCTTAAAGCCGACTCCAAATGTAGATTCATCACATCACCACAAGTCAACAAGAGTAGCCTCTGCCTAGTCACGTAGGTACCGAATATTCTTTACTCTGTGTTCAGACACTGTGTTTGCACAGCAATCGATATATATACAGAAATAATGGCACTTTATTCTATTACTAATCCATTAGCGATGGTTTTTCATATTTTGTGTACGTTTTGCACTTAACCATGTGCCCTATTGTGCCCTCTGATTGACATTACTATACTACCGTGTTCCTCAAGATATTTTTCCGTAATGAAGAGCTGGTATCTTGCGGGAATCAACCCTGTTTAGGTTACACCTTTTTTAGGTCAGTTCCTTTTTGCTTCATAATGGTTCGGATGCTCGATACTATAATTACTATAGCGCAGTCACTCAACAACCGTCCCACACAATCGCCAAATCCCATCAGACTAGCAAGTGTAAGATTTCAGACATCCAACTCACCCCCCCCCCCAACCGAATTTATTTCTATATATTATATTTATTTGACTTGCATTAGATAGGCTACGATTGGAAGGCCACACGCTCAGCCTGACGTTGTTTATAAAAAGCCACTATTTAGAGATTATTTACTATTCGCGAATCTTCGACTTCATCTGTAAACTAACATACATACGTACTTAACCCCCCCCCCCCCCCCAGTAGAATGTGGAATCCTGCCTCCTACTGCTGTTGCTGCTGTGTTTGATGGACTCAATGACCGTTCACCTGATAGAGCCTGGAAAAAAAACTGTAAGAATGTGCAAAACACCTACAAGTGAGATGGAAGTGGGCAAGTTTGTTGGACGTTGTTTAGTTTCTACGGGGACGAATGATACCCGGACTATATCGAAGCAAAAAACAAGATGTAGCTAAGGAAAGGAAAGAGGGAAATGCGAAACGTCAGGTCACAAGAAGGAGGTGAGGTTACAATAAGCCAAAGTCAGCAGTAAGGGCGAAAAAACCGTTATAAGCTATGAAAAAAGCTTCATCTTGCATTTTTACCAGTGTTGCCCAGGATATACTGTTTTACTTGCCCGAAAATGAGGCAAGTGTGCATGTGCTCAAACGACTAATGTTTCGTGAGAAAGTCAGAGTCTGTACCACTTCACCATCCATGCCTTTATCCGTAAGGTATCTGTTATCATTAGGACATATTTTCAATGTGAATGTACCTACATTAAAAATTCCCAGGTGGTTTGGTCTGGTCGTGTAAACATATGACGTATCTTTAAAGCCATATTTGTAGTGACGTTGACTAATCTGTTATCAATCGGTCCACTGAACAAAGTCGCATTCAATAAGATAAGCTGGTGGCAATAATTCCCGGCGCGCAGATTTCAACTTAAATGTAAGTAGGATACTTTTCTGTTCTACATTAATTCACTAAATCCTTTTTGCTTTCCAATTTATACGTAGTATAAGGAAAGCTTTGTGATGGTCGCAATTTTCGATTCCGAGATTTCAACGGACTTGAGTCCCAGGAACCCAAAAAAGTGGTTTTTACGAAATGTCTGCCTGTCGCTCTGTCTGACAGTATGTCTGTCTGTCTGTCTGTGCGTCGATTTCCGGGCAAACTACTCGGTCGATTTTTATGAAGTTTGGCCTGTAGGTTCACAAAAATCATACTTCGGAATCATTTTTATTTTAATTTGGGCTAACTCAATTTGGGGGGGTTTTATTTTCAAAAAACTCATAACAAACGTCTAAAAAAATGATTTCTCCAAAACGGCTCCAACGATTTCTTTTAAATTCTCATGTATTGTAGTCGTTATTAATCTTGACAAAATGCGGGGGGTCGCTTACCCCTTGATAGTTTACTTCTGGGGGTAAAAAAATAAAAATAACTAAATTTTGATGAAAAATGACTAAAAATTAATTATTCTGCGAAATCGATCTATCGATGATTTCCGCCCTACCGCATGTTTTAGGTGTTGAATTTAATAACGAAACGGGACAAGTTACTTTCCCACAAAACTATTTGGTTTTGTGCAAAAAAATGTTTTTTTGAAAAAATGATAGAATATTCACGGTCAAATACATTGCGTGCTCTGCCATTATTGCTGTGTGGTAATGTGTTGGTCTGACCTATCTATACCTGTCTACCAACATTGTGGCAAAAAAAAACGTTAAATTTCCTACCAATTTCAAAACTTTGTTTGGAAATTGTTTTCAACTTTTATTATTATTTTTTTTATTGAAATAAAAATCTTATTTGTGGCCGGCCGCAATTTTAGGAATTTTTGTGGGAGCCGTGGACCTGTGCCCCAAGTGCCCATGGATTAATCCGGCGCTGCTCGCTGGAAGGCGTAAGTGAAAGGTAAATAGGGGTGGCCTTACTTATTGCTTCCCTATTTATACATTAGAATAAAAGGAAAGCTTTAATTGGAAATGATCAAAATTTTCGATTTCAAAATTTCAATGATCTCAAGTCTTAGGACTCTCAGGAACCCAAAAAAGGAGGTTTGTACGCAATGTCAGTCTGTCTGTCTGTCTGTCAGTCTGTCTGTGAGTACTCTGCCTGCAGCTCTGACTGTTCGTAAATCGTACTATGAACTGCACGGTGGATTTCGATTAAATTCGGCATATTTTATAAGTAGGTTCACAAAAAATATTTGCCGCAATGCCGGGACCATTTTTGTAATATTTTGGGCTAATTTGGTAATGGGGGGTGTGTAAAGTTGGCTGTTACGATTTTTTTTTAATTCTCCTAATATTGTAAATTCTAATCGTTATCAATGTGAACAAAACCCACCCGGTCACCTTTTCCTTGATAATTTGGTTCTGGGGAAAAAAAAAACAACTAAATTTTCAGTAAAAATGTCTGAAACATATTTTTCTGTGGAACCTTCTTGTTGCACAGATAATTATATGCCTTATGGTCAAGTTTTTGGGTAGTTTACTAAATCAAAGCGTGCGAAAATCTACAGTAATGTTTTAATTGACCCATTTAACAATGCACTTCCTGTGTCCCCGGCATAAACATTACACACTCGTTAGACTACCACTTCCTGCTTATACCCAAGTGGGGATCCAGCGGAAAATGTAAGGAGGGTCACAAGTTGTTTGAAAGTTTAAAAGGTAACTTTTTTGGTGAAAAGTTGAGTTTTTATATTCATTTTTTTGTTACTAGGTATCTTATGAATTTACTCATTTAGGTCACCCTGACCCTCCTGTGAATCCGCCATTGCGTAGACCAGACCGTAGGTTATTAGCTTATGAAAAACGCTGTAGGATACAAAAAAGAGTGAAACTCTTGCACCATGTTGACAATTTTTATTACTTGAGTAGATTTATTTTTGAAAATATTAATAATAATTCTTTAAAAACCCAATAGGATTGAACTTGTACACGCTTTCCTATTCATTAATAGTGTGAGTGATTAAGAAATGTCGGAGAGAGGGGCCAGGGGGGGGGGGTGTAGCCCCTGGTTAGTCTAGTAGTAGTAGTAGTGTTCGTCGGGTTAATAACGACTTAGGCCTCATATTTGGGCCCATAGAGCGACCCCGACTTGACTGTCCTACGCCAGCCCATAGGACAGTGGACAGTGGATTCCGAACCACTTGGGAAACACAGTGAAGTCACACGATTAGTTTGATGTTTCCCTACCGGCACTGTGCACACGACCAAGTTATCTGCAGCTTTGAACCTGCTCTGGTCCGCTGGATTCAACTTGGTATGGCGGCCGGTTTCCCTGGTTAGTGGTTACTGACCTGATTCCAATCAGCTATGGTGTATATAATTGTTTTGGAATTTTTTTTATGTCTGGCACGATTTTCCCTATCCTATCTATTGTTCAATAGTGAACTTAAAAATATTTTCACAAGCACTTTCCAGTCTAAAACTGTCTTGTTTACATTTTTAACCCCAGGTTTAATTATTACTAACAGCACGGTAGGCCCACGGGAGGCAATGCATTTGACTAGAGGTGTGGAATATGGATTTATTCATTATCAGATATTGAATATTATTATGTTAATTTAAAAAAATCGTTTTTTTCGGGGAGTAAATCTCCCCAAAATTAAGTTATAAAAAAAATGAAAAACACACCCCTAAACAATAATTTTGTAAGCCTATCTTACGGACCGAATTTCATCAAATTATCGAGCAGTTTTACCTCAAATTCATATGCAGATAGGCCATCTGACGGGCAGACAAACAGACACTAACTTCGTAAAACTCACATTTTTTGGGGTCCTGGGACGCAGTGGCGGCGCTACGGGGGTGCCCGAGGGGGCCTGGCCCCCCAACAGTTTTGAGATATTTTACATCTTGTTAAATTGCAGCATTATTGAACGGTATACCTACTCCCAATGAAAAGTGTTTTGTTTCTTCATTGGCCCCCCCAGATAGAAGTCATGCCCCTCCATGGCCCCCCGCCTTAAAATTTGTAGCGCCGCCACTGCTGGGACGTTAAATTCAGTCAAAATCTTGAAATTGAAAATTTCGAAGAACATAATGCTTTCCTTATACATAACGTAGCGTAGAATGTAGCATATTAATAGGAAAACAATACATTTTTATCTTAATGTACGGTAATGGAATTTAATTCCAAATATAGAGTAAATAGCTTTGCTAAGTCTTGGATCCTGTCCCTACAATATGACATTCAAAACGGAAAGTTCCCAAGTAGCCCACGGTATAGTCGATAAGACTTTTTGTAGTTTCCTCCATTAAATCCCAAAAATTAGGAAGTTTTTGTACTCGTAGATTAAAACTTAATAAAATACATTTTTAGTGGCTTGGGGGTTTGAATAATAGATTTCCCTACGTTAATGGGACCCCAAGATTATATTATAGTGTTATCAGTGTAGTTGTGGATATGGCCGCTAGGTAGCGGCAAAATAGGCCTTCAGTCTGCAGGCAACTGGGCACTGGCACAAACAGCATTTCTCAGTTCAGTTGAAGGACGAGTGTCAATTGTGTTCTACTAGGCTTAACTTACACGTTTCAACTTAAGAGGTTTGTTTTAGAATTATTACATTTTTATTTTATTGTTTAAGTTCAGAGTGTTTTGGGATTTCGGTAAAGGTTCAGTTTAGCTACCCCGCTGTATCAAAAGTCGAATGAAAATGCTTTTAATATGGAAAGAAAACATCCTATTTGCAAGGGAGTTCATATTTTAAGCAAGGGTTGTCTTATTTACATGGCTCTGACAATGTTCCTTGCATAAAGAAAATTTATGAGCAATTTGTCCCTATACCAGCCCATGCAAAAATTCGAAGTAAATTCGGCTTTAACTCAAAAACTATACTTTTCCGACTTTTAATTCTTTCGGAAATGGGTTTCTTTAAAGCTAAATCAACGATATAGAACCAAATTTTGCGATTTTATGAGGGGTAGCTAAACTGAACCATTACCGGGATTTCATCTAGGGGCGGATTTCTGTTAGTGAGGGGTGCAATCAGGGGCCCGGGCCAACATGAATTGAACCTACCCACAACTGAGGATCTGGGAACATTTTGATAACTGCGATTTAGCGGGTTTCAAACAGATTTCCATGTAATGGGCACATTGGTGGGTGATGGTGGTCACGAAGGCGCCCATTCCACCGACCGGCTAGGGCTATTTACAAAAACGGTGACGTGGTAGCAGACATTCAAGACTTAGGTGGCGTTTCCACCGGCCTCGCATTCAGAATGCAAATGACATTGACGGAAATTAGAATTTTTCTTTTTATAGAAATCTTTAAATTGTTTATACTTAACATATCCCATGACGCCATTTTTTAATTTTAGTTTGTTTGTTTGTGATTTTACTGCATGATCATTGATCAATTTTAACTATGGCATAGAGGAAAATAAACATTTCCGTCAATTCTGCAATGCGAGGTCGGTGGAAACGCCGCCTAAGTCTTGAATGTCTGCTACCACGTCACTGTTTTTGTAAATAGCCCTAGCCGGTCGGTGGAATGGGCGCCTTAGAAGATATTGTCTGTATAGGCTATGTCATAAACGACAAAACAGTAGCTTATTGTCGTTATTTGAAGGCCCTGCCAACGACCTCAGCTGATTTTAGAATGTTATCGGTATTGTTTCCGTATGAATTTCGGCCACTGGCAAACTGGTCGACGTCAACCCACACCGACTAGAAGTGGCAATGAACAAGCTGAGACCTGCTTACCATTGACATTGTAATAGGCAGTGCCGTAGCCAGGGGGGTTCAACCCCCACCCCCCGAAATGAAATGGCTTGACCCTAGATAGAATCGGATTTTAGGAGGAAAAATAAAAACTACTATGTAATATCCAATGAAATTTCGGAACCTTCCCCCCCCCCCTCTGAAAGAAAATCCTAGCTACGGCCTTGGTAATAGGCGTCAGCTGGATGTAACCAAGTTTGAGAATGATCATGCCATCCAATGGAAAAAGAACCGGTACGACTGGTACGAGTGAATCCGTACGTGCTTTCCTATTTATGATTAATTATAGGTACGGTACTGAGATAAATAAATAAATAAATAAATATTGACTTTTTTGTTCTATATTACTCAGTCAACAAGTCAACCTAGCGGAGTTAGGGCTATAAAGCCCTCTCTTATACACTCAACTAGGAAGGCCCAGGACTGCTTGCTTTACATGCCCTCCGAAGCATGGCCAGAAAATGTAGCAAGTGTGGGACTCGAACCAACAACCTTTCGGGTGAAAGTCTGTCTGTACCTGAGTCTGTACCACTACTCTACATGTATAGTATAAGTAGGCTAGTTCCGTGGTTTGCCGGCCGCTATACCAAGTTGAATCCAGCGGACCAGAGCAGGTTCAAAGCTGCTGATAAATTGGTCGTGTGCACAGTGCCGGTAGGGAAACATGGTAGGACTTGTCCTGGTCTCCTCCGAACTAATCGTGTGACTTCACTGTGTTTCCCAAGTGGTTCGGAATCCACTATAATCAGGAGGTCCACTGGAGTCCTATGGGCCCACACTGTGGCCTGAGACTGTGTCAAACCATACTACTACTAGTTCCGTGGTAAACAATTGTCCTAGGGTTAAATTTCGGTTGCCTTAACCAAATCTCTGAATTGATCGATGGGACAGTTGTATAGTCTAGAATGGGCATACCAATATATTACAACACTGTAATAATGGCAGGGTATGCAAAGTATTGGGACATCAATTATCCTTAATTTTTTAAGTTCAAAACCAAATCTTTGTTTGGGAAAGCAACCTATTTGGTTCTGTTGCTCTATGTAACAACTAAAACATACCTGAAGTTAGAAAGTATCGATAGAAATGTTCAGCAGAAAAATTATTTTTTAGTAATTTTTCATGAAAAGTGAACTTTTTATTTTTTTGCCCCCAGAAGGAAACTATCAAGGGGCAAGCGACCTAGTATATTTTGTTTGCATTAGTAACGACTACAATACATGTGAATTTAAAGAAAATTGTTGTAGGTGTTTTTGAGAAATAAGTATCAAAGCCTTTTTTTGGAGTTGTCTGGGAGTAAACCCACCGAAATTGAGTTAGCCCAAAATATTACAAAGGTCCGAGTTATTTTTGTGAACCTACAGATTTTCATCAAAATCATCCGGGTGGTCTGCCCACAAATCGACGAACAGACAGACAGACCGAGAGACCAACGTAAAAAAAAATTTTTTTTTGGGTTCCTAGGACCTTAAAACGTGTGAATCCCCTGAAATCTTGTAACTGAAATTTTCGAGCATCACAAAGCTTTCCTTATAGCCTACTACTGTACTTATAAATAGGAAAGCAAAAATCAAACGACGCACTTGTTAGAATTTGCGCGATTGGACGGGAAGTGACAAACTTAGATTTGCTATGAACGTTGGCCCTGGCCTAGACCTTTTAGTCACTTTTGCGCATGACTGTTATTTTTTTTTTTTTATGTAAAAGCGTGAATTTGACATCAGTTGCGGTTATCAAGTGTCGTGGTTTTACCAGATGCGGATTTTTTTTTTCGTGGTAGCAGAAAGTGTCGTGCAATATCAACGGAGACTTTGTACTACTGTCACTATGGCATCATGGCATATCGGTTGTCTACGTGCTGAATGATAAGATTAGGAATTGTCTGTAATGAAACTAATTAGATATACGGCCATTGCATTTTGCCAAGGGGCACTTGTTATTGGGAATGAAGCTTGCAATAAAATTTGACTAGGCTTACTATCGAACTCTGAATAACCAGAATAAGTAACAGTAAAACTGTGGTTGCGTCCATATATACAAGAAAGGAGCCCACTGGATCGGACATTTGCTACTACACGAGATCTTCGTCAGTTGCATCACAGAAGGAACCATAAAAGGTGTCAACTGACCTGGGCACCCAAGAGAAGAATATCTGCAGCAAGTGATGGACGACGTAGGGGTTGCTACATACGTGGAGCTGAACAGGGCGTACCAGGATTGAGAGGAGTGGAGGCATCGATGCCACAATTTGCTGCCAACCGGCTGTAACTTGGTGAAGATGAAGAGATAATTAAATATAATAGAAACATCCTGGGAAACTTCCCCATTATTGTTATTATTATCATCATTGCTAAAGGTCTGGCCACTGCAGCTACACTAGTCCACCATATGTCTCTCGATTACATCATCCTTTTAAACATTACTACATTACTCCTTGGCGCTACTGCCCGTGAAGGGCCTTCGCATACTCTGCCATATCGCGCCAGCCAGCGCGGTCCTACGCTCCCCTTCGCCAGTCATCGACGCCAAGGGTCGCCAGATCCACCTCGACGTCGTCCAGCCATCGCATCCGTAATCGTCCCACTCGTCTTCTCCCTTGGGGCAACTTGTGTAAGGCTGCTCTTGTAGCCCTATTGTCCGGCATTTTTTCCACGTGCCCTAGACACCTGATGCGGGCTCTCTTGATTTCGGCTACTATCGGAGGTTCTCGGTATATCGCGTAGAGCTCGTCATTTCTCCGGATACGTCACTCTCTCTGTCCTTTCCTCTCTCCCTGATTTTGCAATGGTGCAAACACCTTTTGGAGTATCTTACGCTACCACCGCTCCTCCGAGTCATTCCATCCTTTTATACAGTTGCATATGCATACACTGAAAATCATAAGACCTTCGTCCATCGCTATGTCGGACAAATTGGGCGTAGGCTAAGAATGGTTTTTATGATGACCTGAGGCATGTTCATCCACATCGATGTTATTATCACCACTTATAATAGCTAGCAGTGGTGGTACTGTGCAGGTTTTGTTTACGACGCATTATAGTGAATGAATGAATGAATGAATGAAGGAATGTATTTCCAAGACAATATGTAGTAAATATGCACATTACATTAGAATTGTAATCGCTGGGCTTTAGCAGCCCGTACGCAATCAGTACCTGTTGCATTGATGTTTTTTCTCAATTAAAGAACCGGTCCGAGTTTACTCGAACATGCCTTCCAATTTATCAACATTAGTAGATGGAGAATATGAGTAATTTCATGGTAAATAATTTTCCAGTGGTTAAATTTCCGATATCTCGGGGGGAGGGGGGGGGGTTGTCCACCTGACCTGACTGGAAGTGAGGCAAAATTCTAGATAGGTCAGACAAACACATTAATTACCACACAGCAATAATGGCAGGGCATGCAATGCATTTGAGCGCGAATTCACTATCATTTTTTCAAATAATAATTTTTTGTGCAAAACCAAATATTTTTTTGGGAAAGCAACCTATCCGGTTTTGTTACTCAATTTAACGCCAAAAACATGCCTGAAGGTAGAAATCATCGATAGAAAGGTTTCGCAGAAAAATTATTTTTTAGTCATTTTTCATTAAAATGTAGTTATTTTTATTTTTTAACCCCCAGAAGGAAACTATCAAGGGGCAAGCCACCCCCCGCATTTTGTCAACATTAATAACGACTACAATAAATGAGAATATAAAAGAAATTGTTGGAGCCGTTTTTGAGAAATACTATTTTTAGACGTTTTTTTGGAGTTTTTTGAGAATAAAACCCCCCCAAATTGAGTTAGCTCCCAAATAAATAAAACGGTTCCGAGGTATGATTTTTGTGAACCAACATGCCGAATTTAATCAAAATCGACCGAGTAGTTTGCCCGGAAATCGATGCACAGACAGACAGACAGATATTTCGTAAAAACCACTTTTTTGGGTTCCTGGGACCTCAAAACGTGTAAATCCGTTGAAATCTCGGAATCGAAAATTTCGACCATCACAAAGCTTTCCTTTACTACGTATAAATTGGAAAGCAAAAACCGCCATTGTAATTAATATTATTTTCCGTACCATACTGCTACTTGGCTCTTTCAAACTGATATAGAATCAGATGTCTTTAGGATGCTAGCCAATCTATAACCTGTACCTCAAGGGGAAATCGGACACGCCAACAGTGATGCTATCCTATTTATACGGGAAGGAAAGCTATGTGATTGAAAAATTTACCGTGCTTGTACATGAGCAAGTCTCTACACACCTTGTGATCGGAGACGTGTCGTAACTCGCCACAAGTACCTATTAGTTCACTTAGTGAGGCACCTGAAGAGGTAAATCGCAGACATTCATTAAATTCCTTGCACGCGATTAACCTATATTAAGATAAATAAATAAAAAAAATATTAAAAGCTGGAAGTGACATTTTCGAATGAGAATGCACACATTTCGGTCTTCCATTTGCATTATTGTCGTTGTAATATTAAAACAGTTGGCCAGTTGATTGTTTTTAGGAAACTGAAGGTCAAAATATGTTTATTTACCTAATAGATAAATAGACAGTCCACATTATGTCGCCGTAAGGCTATAATGACCTTAGCAGACATGTTTACTATCGCTTCACATTTCACACTGTTACGAGTATAAACAATTAAACAAAATCATTAGGCATTATATCTTATATGTATATCATATATACTATAAATGGCACCAGTACTTTTCCATTATTATCATATTCTAGCCCCAAAAGTCTGCCTATCTGGGGCCTGGGACACCCAGGGGGGAGAATATAATTTAGTACCGTAGTCCAGACCTGGAGTCGACCAACCCTGCCCTTGGGATTTCGCCGCCTTGGGAAACACCCCCCCCCCCCCTGCCCCATTAAAAACAAATGTTGCGAAAGAAATTTTAAGAAATACGACCTAAGTACAGGTATAGGGTGTAAACTCTCAAGGTATACATAAGAATCACCATGGGTAAACACCAATGCTAAAAAATAGACCTCATTGATAGATTAGAATTAACGGTACTTTCTTCAAAACCATTACAGCAGCTTCTCTAGTCGACCATCTGGTTTCTGACAAGGATTTCACAACAGGGGTTTTATTTTTTATAGATGAGGTATTTTTTATTTTGAGTGCCCCCCCAGTGGCGTAGCCATAATTTTTTTTTTTTGGGGGGGGGGTCCAGTTTTCATGCAACATCAATACATAAAATTTGCCCGTTTACAATAGGTTTTCGAATGGGGTGGTGTTTCATTTGGCGCCCCCCCCCCCCCGTATTTTCGTAAAATAGTAGAAAAATAGGACAGCCGTCCTCACGGACGTATGCATCTCCTAATTAGAGGCATGATCTTAATTCCCTCACCCGAGGGGTTGGTGGGCAGAGGGGGGCCCGGGGGTCTCCCCCGGGGAAGGTTTTTGAAAAAAATAGGCCTGAAATTGTGGAGTTTTACACATTTTGATGTACATACGTCTACGAACCTATTCTAATAATGTTTAGGTTTTACAGCCGAAGAATAGTAGACCTACTGCAAGAAAGGGGTAATTATATTCAAAAAGAATAGACCCAAAATAGTATAATTTACGCACTTTGAAAGCAGTTATGCTCATATTTTACATATGAAGAATATTACAGGTATCAAGGGGGGCCCGGGGGCTACCGTGAGGAATGTTTTTAAAAGATTAAAAGATAGGCCGGAAATAGTTTGTCGGCAAAAAAAATTGATTTTGCAGACGATAACATTATTAACAAAACTGGAAACAGAGGGACCAGGTTCTCCCAGGGGATTTTTTTTTGGAATAAATATCTGATAATTTTTCTGTTTTGCTAAATTTTGGGGGGGGGGGGTCCAGACCCCGCTGACCCGCCCTTGGTTACGCCACTGCCCCCCCCCCCTTGGCGCCAAGGGCAAAAGCCCAGTCTGCCCATTTATAGGACAGGGCCTGGGTGTGGATGGGGAGGGGGCAATCACGGGTTTCCCAATTCTACCATCCCAGCAGTTTTTATTAAAATCGTCCAAATAACAAGAAATGAACGAAAATAATTTTATAATTTGAATGAAATAATTAAAAGAAAGACTCTTGTAGCCCTACGCACGACAGGAATAGCTTACCCGACCAGCAGGTGTTTGCGTGTTCTGACAGGCAATGTCACTACATACGATTATTGACTATAGGAACTCACTACCCGACCACAACACACCGTGTATAGGTAGGTAAATCGTACCTGCCTCCAATCTTCTGTCGTGCCAAATGTTTCGCCCTTAATTGTTGTCAGACACACAAATCGCGGCCAAGCTATGGTCTTCGACTTATTAAAGGTGTATATTGGAATACGGGCCAGAATATCTATAAGATATAAATATCATCTTTTGTGTACATGTATATGATTTTACAACAAGTGTTTACAATATTGTTCTTTTTTTGCAGTCAAAATGAACGCCTTGGAAGTGTTCGGCGTGCTGGGTCTAATATACTTTGGATGGCTAGTCCTTCATCAGGCTCTCCGGTGTATTTACGTTTATATAATCAAGGCTCCACGAAACAGGGACTGTATCCGAAGGGAGAAGGGCAGATGGGCAGGTATGCAGTCAGCAGTCAATAATCAGCTCATATACAAAACAAACAGTTTACTTTTGCAGTTTTTTTTTTCTTGACACTCTATTTCGGATATAATCAGCCAACTTAGCTAGAGTGTAGATGAGAGTCAGAGAGAGAGTGGTATGATGATGGTATAAATTTACCGTGCACATTTTAAATAATTCGAAATAGCTGACACAACAAAGATTCTTAGGCAAGCTTAGTTCTCTGTTCGAAAGCAAACTGCTAATCATGCCTTAAATTAAAATTACATAACCAGGTTAGCTTAGGTATTATTTAATTTTTTTTAAATAATCATAACACGCAACGCCCTTTGGGGCTTCCGCGTTGTATGTTTATGTGTGTCTTAAAACATCTCCTAAACTAAAATATATAAATCAGGGGTTCCCAAACTGTGGTCCACAGGCATATATCAGGTGGACCATGGACCAAAGTAAGAAATAAGAAAAAAATCAGTTGAGATATTGGAAATTTGAAGTAAAATACAGTAATTATTCTTGGCACTAGAAACTAGCTTCTATTAAGCCCATCCGAATTAAAGGTTGTGTTTCTTATTTATTGCCATATCCAAACGATATCAGTCCTAAACATTCAATAAAATATTAGCATGTATTCGTAGGCACAAATCATCCTAGAATTTGACAATTTTCCTGTCGCAGCTATGGCGGTCCACGGAAAATCATAAAATAATCTAGTGGTCCACGGACAAAAAAGTTTGGGAACCCCTGATAAACTATGGAAGGCAAATAGGCCAATAGGCCTATACAATAGATTTTGTCTTGTAAACCACCGTTTTTTCATATAAATTGAAAATTAGCCTAAGTCTTATTTCTGGAATAGAAATTAAAGCGCAGTTTTCTGGCATATTCTCACTGCAGGTTCCCAAATAGCTTTAACTGCATTTCTGCCCCAATTATAAAAGAACCGCGTTACGAGCAAACCTGCGCATGCTTTCCTCTTGATCTCTTAGTATAGATTAAAAGCAATGCATGGTTAATAATTTTCGGCTGCAACAATATTCCCCAACCTAAAACACTAAATTGCGAATTGGAAGACTAATCTATTTTAATAATGCCTATTTTATTTTCGCTTTACTTGCAGTTGTAACTGGAGCAACGGACGGCATCGGCAAAGCTTACGCAAGCGCAGTAAGTACCCCCATTAACAATTTAAAAAATCCTTTCGTAGATTTGCACATTCGAAACATAACCGTAAAATTACAGGGAACAAAGGACGGCATCATCGATTCGATATTACTTTAAATCAGGGTAAAACCTCTAAAGGTCAGGTCAGGACATGTAGAGTAGTGGTACAGACTCCGAATTTCACCCAATTGGTTTTTCTACATTTCCCGGCCATGCTCCGGAGGACATGTAAAGCAGGCGGTCCCGGGCCTTCCTAGTTGAGTGTAAGAGAGAGCTCTATAGCCCTAACTCCACTTGGTTGCGCTTAGTCATTGAGTTAGCCCTAAAATATAGTGAAGATGGGCTGGAGACATGATTTTTAAGAAACTTCATACCGAAATCTGCCGAGTTGGTTTTCCACAAATCATACACAAACAGACCAACTCACATTTAGTAAAAAACACTTTTTTGGTTCATTAGTTTCATTAACACCTGGGTAGGTCAATATTTCCTGCGGAACGTGCGCGCTATAGAAATGTCCCGTACGCTCTCTTGGATCTGTCTTTATCAAAATGTTGGCAGACTACATTTCAGTGTTTTATAATTCCAGCTGGCCAAAAAAGGACTCAATATTGTGCTAATCAGTAGGAACCCAAAGAAGCTAAGTGACTGCGCATCAGAACTTAGTAAGTAAATTAGAATAGTTTTTATTATTATCATTATTAAAATAATTATTATTACAGAGAAATCAACTAAGTTATCACCCGGGCGGTCATAAGCCGTAACTCATACGGCACTGCGTACTATTTTTGTTATTGGAGCACATTGTATATAGCCTAAACAATGGAAAAGTAGTAGTGCCATATACATATTGCCAAATTAGCTTTATTTTGTTATTGGAAATTTCCAAGCGAATATCTTAATATTAATCATCCGCCAACGGTGTAAGTAAATAATGTGACTGGAGGCTATTATAATTTATTTAATGTCACTAATATACTAGGTACACTAATATACAGTGGGTATAGGTAGGACATGTAGAGTAGTAGTACGGACTCTGACTTTCACCCGAAAGGTTGTTGGTTCGAGTCCTACACTTCCTACATTTTCTGGCCATGCTTCGGAGGGCATGAAAAGCAGGCGGTCCCGGGCCTTCCTAGTTGAGTGTAAGAGAGGGCTTTATAGCCCTAACTCTGCTAGGTTGGCTTAGTAATAGAACAAAACAAGTCCTTAGTTATTTATTTAGAAGAGCGTAAGTCACTGATGAAACATGATTATTAATCCAAGAAGTCATGTGCTTAAAATAATAAAACTTTCCAATTCGCTGTGTTATCGAGGAAACAAATGGTTTCCTGGCTTGTGACGCATTTTCTATAAACTTGGTTTTTATTGTTACGCCCTTTTTACGTATGACCGTCACATATAGCGGTTAAGTCAGAAACTCAACATTCACACTGGCTGACTAAGCCTGTTGTCAAAAAACCCTTCAAGAGTAGCCTAATAAGAACATGATAGAGATGAGACAAAAAATTACTGCCAGAATACAAACAATTACTATTCTAATGGGAGTTGGCAATGGTGTGACACGACTATTGAGTGGATAGTCTTTAAACTTGATGCTGATGAGAAATGTTGCCCCTGGAACCCTTTTGAACAGTGCCATCTTTGGAATGTCCCGGTGTCCCGACCTCCACCTGTTCCCTGTCAAGTCTAGCTTCTGTCATCTAATTATGGTAACGACTCGCAAGTATCCCGTCTCTTCTTTAAACTTTGAGATTAACCGGACCATAGCGAGGTAAAATCAGAATTAATTGAGGTACCTGAGTTAAGAAAAGCGCAAACCAAAAAATTGGACGAATGCAAGCTGTATATACGTTATGAAAGTAGGTTTTGAGGAACTTATGTGGTTTTATTACTCGGTAGGTGGCACAATAGACACCAATAAAGGCGTAAGTGCTTATGCATTGTACCTCAAAGTGGAAAATATAGCCTAATATTAATATATACTCTAATAATTTCCTCCTTTTACAGCTGAAAAATACAGCGTTGAGACTAAAGTGATACCAGTCGACTTCACTCAAGATGAAAGCATCTACAACACCATTCAATCTGGCATTGAGGGTTTGGAAATTGGTGTCCTAGTTAATAACGTCGGCATTTCTTATGAATACCCAGAGATCTTTTTGGATATCCCTCACAGGTACTATACCTATACATACGTTTTCTGCCCTAAACTAAGCGTACAACAAAAAATATTTAAAAGAGTCCATACAGTTGATATATAAGGCCTCAGCAATATTTTTTATCTAGCATTAGTATGTTATACTCGTCGATCGACAGGCTTACTTTGCAGTGATGGTCCATTTATTACATGATAATTCTCTGATAACTAGAATGCTAAGCAATAACGACCACTTACGGTAGGCTACATTGATTCTCCTCACGCGGTTCATAAATTGAATGCGCTATATAGCTTAGTGGTTGCGCATGACATGGTCGTCTTATAACCTTGCTTTGATACACAGTAAGATTGTCCCCGAGATTATCATGCCGCAAGTAGACCTACTCAATACCTAAATGAATAAAAGAAACGCCGTGGCATGACAAACCAATGAGGTTTGGCAGAAGATCTTAATTTTGGATCTGGTGGTCCGCAACATGCCCGGCAGGCGTAGTTTTTACCCACCAGGTCTGTTGCACCCAAGACCTGTGGAAAAGTTTTCTTTTTATGTCTGATGGTCGAGGCTGGAACCTTGACCTACTCCTACTCCAGTTCTATAGCAGCTGGAGCTGGATCATTCCGGTGTATATAAATGACCGATCCGGTACTTGCGAAACCTCTAACTGCATGGCCCCGGGCACTCAGTGCTACATGGGAAATCACTATGGTAACTTCTGCACATGAAAGAACCGGTAGGAGTGACATCACGCCTGTTTTCCTATTTATTAATTAGTATAAATACCGCAATAGATAATTAATAGCAAGGCCATGCCCAGGTTTTGATTTCGGGGGGGGGGGTCCATTTTTTTTTAAAACATAATTTATTAATGAATTAATGGATAAATTCTTCAAACCATGCAGGTTTACATACAAAAATTTATTTCGGGGGGGGGGGGTCCGGACCCCATGGACCCCACCCCCCTGGGCGCGGCCATGATTACTAGTAATTATTTGGTTCCTAGGACGTCACAGCTTGGAAATCCATTGAGATATCACAATCGAAAATTTCGACAATCACAAAGCTTTCCTAAAACTAACTTACAAATAGGAAAGCAATAATATATAGTGACTAAATTAGAAAAAAGTAAATAGTTAATCACAATTCATATCAATGTTTTGTTTCTCCGCAGATCTGAATTGTTGACGTCCGTAATCCGTGTCAACATAGTTGCGGCACTGAAAATGTGTGAGTTGGCCATGCCAGGAATGGTTGACCGCAAATCAGGTGTTGTTATTAATATTTCGTCACTGTCAGCTGTCATATCAACACCCCTACTGGGACTTTACGGCGCTTCCAAGGTACGAAAAGTTCTAACCGAAAAATTATGAAATTATGACGATTATCGAAAATCGAATTTGTGGTAGTTCATGTTACATATTTTGTAGTTGTCGGGACCCAGGCCGCAATTTGGGCCCATAGGTCCCCAATATGTGGTAGTAGGACTTAGTAGTGTTAACATTTCGGGTATGGGGCATCATGTTATTTTGAACTTCTATGAACTAGGCTATTTGATGGCGGCCTTTCCAATGTCTTGAAGGATAGTGTGAAAGTTAATCATTGCCATTATCACTATATTGGCAAAATAAATAAATAAATACCTACTGAAGCCACATATGACGTGAAGAAAATAATATGAATAAAAAAAGGGGCTGATTATTCAGACGGTGCTCCTTGGCTACGTGGTCAGCAACATGTCCAAACTTCGCAAACTATGAAATGATTGAAATTAATTAAATGCGAGCGAGAGCACTTTGCCCCTCCCCCACATAACAATAAGATTTTATTTTGAGGAGGCCCGAAAAACAGAAGGCAGCTTACCAGTAGTCCGTCAAGCTGCAGAGTGGTCATCAGGAGATAGGTAGCCTCCTCTCCTGTAGCGAAGTTGAGAGTCAGACACATTTCTAACTAGCCGCGATCGCAAAACGGGGCAGTCAACAAGTACAACATGAACACGAGGCTAAAGGGAGACCTTGTAAGGCCAGCACCACGCACAGCCAAGTGTGAGCGACTGGATCCTATACTACAAGATTTCCTCTGCCTTAGTAAACCCCCGATTGAATTGAGAGTGGCGAGAAATGCTACCAACTTCCCTAAGTTGCCTCGAGACCACCTCTTAGAGATAGCTTTCTACACTGTCACTGAGGCACTAGCACAATGACAATGACAGAAATTTCCTGATTTTGCCGTTTTTTTTTTATAGATTTTACTTTATACTTTCTTGTCGATTACTTGATTGTATAATTTAACAGAAGTATATACTTACTATTTATTATTTCCGTAGAAAAGGCATAGGCAGCATATCTCTGCGAGACTCAAGCCGGCTTAATATAAATGCCCCTGTAAAAATCTCATATAATCTCAGGAAAGAATAAGGAAGAATAATGTAAAACCGACTAGATGGCAATTAATGTTATTGTTCTATATTTTCGTAAAGGCTTTTATCGACAAATTCAGTAACGAGCTACGAGCAGAATATGAAGACAAGGGGCTGATTATTCAGACAGTGCTCCCTGGCTATGTGGTCAGCAACATGTCCAAACTGCGCAAACCCACGTGGATAGCACCCACCGCAGACACATTCGTGGCCAGTGCCCTCAGCAAAGTTGGTGTTATAGACAGAACGACAGGCTACTACTCTCACACTATTATGGTACGTTTTGTGAGTTTATAGTCAACCATAAATCATCGCGCAACTGGGAGACTGCAAGGTTGTATACCGTTTAAGCTATTGTCGTATAAAAAATTCAATTAAATTATTCGCGGCTTCGTGGTATTTCATTTTAATAAACGAACAAAAACAAAAACTTAGTACCTTAGCAATACTTGTTATAACTATTATAACTAGAATTATAGTAAAACCCAAGTAAGCGTTTAAAAAAATTAATTTTGTCTAAGTTTTAGTATAAAACCCCGAGCGCTTTTTAGCCATGAAGTATCTAGGCCGCGTGGCACTCACAAAAGCCTCATTCCTGATGGGGGTGGAGAGTGATTTAATCATTATTGTAATGTTTATGAAATAGCAGGAACCCTATTCTTATAAAGTATAGCTTGCTGACTTGTGACTTGTGAGGTGCGGACCTAAAAGTACTTCCGTTGTATTGTCTACATTTTGATTGATACGGAAACTGTATGATCAAGTGGTTGAGCAACTAGCGCGAAATTAGAAGGTTGCGAGATCTTCCCCCGCCAGTTGCTGTGTCCGTGATCGTTATCCACATCCACCCACTGTGTCAGCAACAGCAGTGGTGGCGTAATCACTATGAGTTCGGTCTAACCAATCGATCATTATTGTTTCCACTCCATTTATTTACCAATTTCCCCTGTTAGCGCTATCGTACAAACTATTCATAAAAGTGCATTGAAATCATGGCCGGGGTCATGGCCATGGGGTCCGGACCCCCCCCCCCCCCCCGAAATATTTTTTAAATGTAAACCTGTATGGGTTGAAGAATTTATCCATTAATAAATTACTTAAACAAATTTTTTTTACCCCCCCCCCCCCCCCGAAATCAAAGCCTGGGCACAGCCTTGATTGAAATTAACAAAATATTCTGTTGGTTCACAGCTGCGCGCATTGGACACTATCGCATCCATCTGCGAGCCACTGGCTGTTCGTATCGGAAAAAGTAGTCTGGAGAATATCCGGAGTTTAGCTCTTCGTAAAAAAGCCAAAGCTGCCAATGGGCCATCCTGACTAAAATATGATAAGACTGAATGAAGCACAACTTAATTATTTTGAGGAAATTTTTTACTAATTTATCAAATCGACATCGGGTGAGAGCTAATTAATTAATTTAACGGTTAATTTTGAAGAAAAACAATGCGCTTTACGCTCATTTTAAAATATGTAAATTGTGATAATACACAATAAATAAAGTCCTGATGGAACTTTTATGGACCTATAAGCCCATGGCTCCAATGCCAAACACCCCATCGATTTTGGGCATTATTTAAATTGCTTTCGTATGAATTATTGGCCACTGGCAATATGGTATTCGTCTTTGATGTTAACCTGCTTCGGCTACTAGCGATAACAGACAAGCTGAGATAAGCTTACCATTGATGCAATGTAGGAGGTGGAACCATGTGTCAACCAAGTACAGATTCATACGAATCATAATACACAATAGATTTTGTCTAAACTATAGTTAATCCATAAAAATCGATAAAAGTTCAGGTTCTTCATTTTATAGATTAACAATATACAATCTATATATATATAGCTCATGTAAATAAATGTATTGTGTATCATCAATGTTTATTTATTTCAGGAGGTGTTCAAAGAGCGATTTTGCCAATGTAGCTATAGGCCTACAAGGATTTAATTTATTGGTTCTCACTCTTACCTCATTTTTTTTCAACAATTTGGAAAGTTTCCCCTTATTATTAATTGCTTCAGCAGAATCCACAATTTTTTAGAATAAATTGTATCTTTGAAAGTGTATTTATTATAAGATATGTTTAGTGAAATATTTGTTTTTACATTAGGTATTATAAAACTGTGATGAACCGAATCAATTGATATTCCCGCTATCAGATAATCGGACAATTGGATTGTTGCAAAAAAGTGGATAATTTTTATGTGAAAGTACAGTACTGTATGAACTTTAAATTAATTAACTGTCCCTAACCTGTATGCCTTCGTTAGGTACGGCACTAATCGTGCATAGCAGGATTATTAAACTGTCAAATAGAGTAGCCCTTACTGGTCTTAAGCTCGTCTTATGTAAAGACGTATCTCTTTTCATTTCATTTCAAGTTTAGTGGAACTGCTGGCAACTCTGATTAAACGAATTACCGACTCCTTTGAGCTCCTATCACTCGTTCTCCGCACACATGATATAAAGTACCTTACTGTACACAAAACATAGGCGTGTACCTTTGTAATTGCAAGAAATCTTAACACATCAACTCTTATTTTATTGCGATACACGACTCTGGACTCTCTCGTATACCCTATATATATCAGGCGTACTAGTATTTAATAGTAGACCCACTTCATATATAACACCATTTTTACCTTCGTAGCCAATTACAAGGCCAGTGCGCTGCTGATAGCAGTTTGCCACTTCACACTAACACACAGCCAATTAGAATGCACCAGAACAGAGCCTGTTCAAAACTGCAGCAAACATGGAAGTGTGCAGAGCGTTGGAATGGGAACGTGGCGGGATATGATAACGCGTTGAGGCTACCAGTCAGCCTAAGAGCGTGTCGAGTCCTCCGAATTAATCGTGTGACTTTACTATTTTCCCCCAGTAGTTCGGAATCCACTGTAATCTATATAACTCCCCTTCTTCCTTAGGTGAATGAGTCTGCCCTTAGGGTGCCTCAAGTTGATAAACAGACTGACTACCCCCGCCAGGCAGACAGGGTTGCTTATAGGAGGAATGCTGAAAGCAGGTGTTGAAAAACAAACAACACTCGCACATACAACACACACCACGAACAACTCGGTTAGCGTAAAAGCACCCTCTTGCTGTGATCAGTGTTCTCTTTAACCATATACATCCAAGTTGAAATTTCGAAGAGTTTGTCTGAACATTTATGATTCATATTGAAGGGCTAAATATGGACGTAGTCTTACATTTAGTGTGGCCCCTTTGAACATTGCCTGTCAACGACTCCATCGGTTATCGGGCATTATTGGTATTGTTTCGAAGAATTTTTAGCATTTGGCAAACTGGTTCACTCCATGATGTCAACCCGCATCGAATACTAGGGAATATGGGCAAGCTGACAGGCTGATACGGTTGGCATTCCAAGAGGCGTTAGCTCTACTTAACCAAGTACGGGAACGAAGCATATTATTTATGTTATTATATTTAGATGATATAGGTACGGGTTCCTATAAGCATTGAATGTATAGCTATTCAATGGTATCACTCGTTCATGTCAAATGTGGTGAAAATTAATTGAAGGAAAACTGGAAATTTCGTTTTTGACTATGATACTTTCACTTTCAGCTTTTGTTTTTTTATCTCATTGAAATTATTAGCATACCTTTAGTATACATAATACAAATTAAAAAGTATAATTTTTGGTTGGTTGATTCGGGGGGCAAAGCACACAACTTTTTGAGTATTCACACCTCTACCATTCTTTATTAATTTTCAATTCTTTACCTGAGAACGTAAAAGTTATTTTTTTTTAAAACCGAAATTTAAGAAAAGTATAGCATTATTATTGTCAAAAGCAGGCTACTACTGAAACTATACAACATGTATAGTATAAGATAAGAGCCAGTTAGATTGTTCCCATATTGTTATAGCTTCAACTTAATTTTAGCCTAGACTTTCACGTTTATACCTTAAAAGCAGTGGTTCTCGACCAGTGACGGTCTGCGGACCAATCAGGTCGACTAATATGTGTCGCTGCGGCCTGCGGACCCACATGTATTATTATTGCTTTCCAATATATACTTAGTAGCCTATAAGGATAGCTTTGTGATGGTCGAAATTTTCGATTCCGAGATTTCAACGGATTTACACGTTTTGAGGTCCCAGGAACCAAAAAAAGTGGTTTTTACGAAATGTCTGTCTGTCGCTCGGTCTGTCTATGTGTCGCTGCGGCCTGCGGACCCACATGTATTATTATTGCTTTCCAATATATACTTAGTAGCCTATAAGGATAGCTTTGTGATGGTCGAAATTTTCGATTCCGAGATTTCAACGGATTTACACGTTTTGAGGTCCCAGGAACCAAAAAAAGTGGTTTTTACGAAATGTCTGTCTGTCGCTCGGTCTGTCTATGTGTCGCTGCGGCCTGCGGACCCACATGTATTATTATTGCTTTCCAATATATACTTAGTAGCCTATATGGATAGCTTTGTGATGGTCGAAATTTTCGATTCCGAGATTTCAACGGATTTACACGTTTTGAGGTCCCAGGAACCAAAAAAAGTGGTTTTTACGAAATGTCTGTCTGTCGCTCGGTCTGTCTATGTGTCGCTGCGGCCTGCGGACCCACATGTATTATTATTGCTTTCCAATATATACTTAGTAGCCTATATGGATAGCTTTGTGATGGTCGAAATTTTCGATTCCGAGATTTCAACGGATTTACACGTTTTGAGGTCCCAGGAACCAAAAAAAGTGGTTTTTACGAAATGTCTGTCTGTCGCTCGGTCTGTCTATGTGTCGCTGCGGCCTGCGGACCCACATGTATTATTATTGCTTTCCAATATATACTTAGTAGCCTATAAGGATAGCTTTGTGATGGTCGAAATTTTCGATTCCGAGATTTCAACGGATTTACACGTTTTGAGGTCCCAGGAACCAAAAAAAGTGGTTTTTACGAAATGTCTGTCTGTCGCTCGGTCTGTCTATGTGTCGCTGCGGCCTGCGGGCCCACATGTATTATTATTGCTTTCCAATATATACTTAGTAGCCTATAAGGATAGCTTTGTGATGGTCGAAATTTTCGATTCCGAGATTTCAACGGATTTACACGTTTTGAGGTCCCAGGAACCAAAAAAAGTGGTTTTTACGAAATGCCTGTCTGTCGCTCGGTCTGTCTGTCTGTATGTCTGTCTGTTCATCGATTTCCAGGCAAACTACTCGGCCGATTTTGATGAAATTCGGCATGTAGGTTCACAAAAATAATACCACGACACGATTTTTTCTTATTTTGGGCTAACTCAATTTGGGGGGGTTTTATTCTCAAAAAACTCCAAAAAACCGTATAAAAACATTATTTCTCAGAAACGGCTGCAACGATTTCTTTTAAATTCACATATATTGTAATCGTTATTAATTTTAACAAAATGTGTGGGGTCGCTTGCCTCTTGATAGATTGCTTCTGGGGGTAAAAAAATTAAAATAACTAAATTTCAAAAAATGAAAAATGACTAAAAAATAATTTTTCTGCAAAACCTTTTTTATGATTTCTATACCTTCAGGCATGTTTTAGGTGTTCAATAGGGTAACAAAAACGGACAGGTTGCATTCCCCAAAAATATTTGCTTCTGTGTAAAAAATTATTTTTTGGGAAAATATGGAAAATTCACGCTCCAATACATTACGTGTCATGTGTCATTGTTACTACTGTTACAATGTACTGGTCTGTTCGTTCCAGAATATGCAATTAAGTTTTAATGGGTTTTTAACATATTGAGGTGGACCCCCCCCCCCCCCCCCAGGGGGGTCTGAAGTTTAACCATAGGGAAATTATTTCCTTTGAAATTACACATGTCCATATCTACTAATTTATTAATCGGAAAGCATGTTCGAGAAAACTCGGACCTGTTAATCTTTTATAGAATGCTAAGCCTTTCAAGGATATCACTAAATTTAGCTTACAGTATGATTTTAATGTATTCCAAAGTTAATGTGAAACTTTGGCCCGCTTGTTTTTTACAAGTTAATGTTCTTGTTAATAGCAACTCTTAAGTCAGGCATGCTCGCGGACCATTGGCCAGGGTCTGGCGGACCACGCACCGGTTGGGAACCACTGCTTTAAAGTAGGCCTAACTCCTTAATTCCTTATTCCTTAATTCCTCAGAATTTGCAAGGAAAAATGGGGCCAGCAGGGAAATTGACATTTATTTTGAATTTTTACCGACAATTCCTAGGCCTATTTGTAAAATTTCTATAAGGCGTGTATTCCACTTGTCATCTTTTCTTCATTAAAAAAGATGAGATTTTTGTTTTAAGGTGACTATTATGTACTTAACGTATCTTTTATAAATTTAGTTATAATATGGTAGCAGACATCAATAATAAGTCTCTACCATATTATAACTTAATTTATAAGAAATAAGTGAAGTACATAATAAGCTCCTTAAAACAAAAATCGCATCATTTTTTAATGCACATATGAAGAAAATATGACAAGTGGAATACAAGCCTTAGGTAAACACATCACACAATATAACTGCTCTGTAATTCTGCATATTGCTTATATTATGGGCCTAAATAATATATAAAAAAGAAAAGAAAAAATATATATCAATGTTTATATATAAACATATAGGCATGTATATGTATGCAAACATATCAAATTTCCTTTAATGCATCCTTAAAAGATGGTTTATTAAGTGACCGCTTTGACGAAATCTTTTTGGACAGACGGTGCATTGGTATGGTCTATCGTCTGTATGTACTCTTAAATGTACATTCAAGTTGCAAATGCGTACAAAAATCCTATTACAGAAGTCACACAGAAAATGTTGCTTTGAACATACCCAGCATCGGTAAATCCTGCCTTTTACATGTACCAGAGCAACGCAAATGCTCTTCGGATTAGCACCTTTTCGGCATTGCTCGATATCAGCACAGAGCTGCGCTTTCATTGATAAATCCATAGGATATTTTTGAATCCTTCCCTCCATTCGTCCACGTTGTTGGATTTTTGACCTGAAACAATAAAAGTTAGTCATGAGGTATCTAGTCTTCAGGGACGGTTACAGAAAAGGTTTTCGGGGGGGGGGGGGGGCCTGAAAAGTATCGCGATTTTTTTATTTGAGTAATAATTTTGTTTAATTTCCTTCAAACGTCCATTCTATCTAGTATAAAGCTATTTATCTCGGGGGGGGGGGGGGGGACTGCCCCCCAAGGATCCGTCCCTGCTAGTCTTATTGTATACTAAACCAGGGGGCGGTCAGCTTGTTTTAGCATCTGAACCAGATTTTGATCTTTTTGAAGAGCCACACATCGATCCCAAAGGAAAATTAATTTCAATGTAACTGCATATAGGCTTTCACGGCCGGAGTCATATGAAGAACCATTAGAATCTGGGCTGATGGGTCGTGGTCGATATAAAAGTGAACTTCCAAACGTTTCATCAACCGCTGCGGTCGACTCGCTACGGAGCCACCGAGGTACAACCTTCGAAGTCCACGCTGCGCCACTGTTGATGTCAACCACAGCTGATGATGAAACGTTTTTAAGTTCACTTTCATATCATATCAGGCCCATCAGCCTGGATCCTACTGGTTCTTCAAAATTCATTTCAATTTAAGTTTCTTGTTCTTTGTACTGGGGATATTTTATGCTAGTGCGCTCATCGATTGTTCAATTAGGCTATATAGGGTACCTACTTACTTACATACTTGTGAGAGGCGCCTTATAGGTGCCTTTAAAAAAAACGAATGCACCATAAAAAGTAGGCATAGGTAGGCCTATGTTCATTACCTAATTAATTTTTGTATGAAGAAGTATAGATCCGGACATAAAGGGAAAAGCTCTATATATATAGAGAGGGACATGTCGTAAAAACCACTTTTTTGGTTCCTGGGACCTCAAAACGTGTAAATCCGTTGAAAACTTGAAATATCGGAATCGAAAACTTTGACCATCACAAAGCTTTCCTTATACTACGCATAAATGGGAACGCAATAACGACTTCTCTTCTATTTCTAAGCCAATCTAGCTCGTTAGGTATAGCCGAAAAAGAGTGCACTGCGTTTAATGTAATATACAGTGGGTAGGTAGGACATGTAGACTAGTGGTACGGACTCTGACTTTCACTCGAAAGGTTGTTGGTTCGAGTCCTACACTTCCTACATTTTCTGGCCATGCTTCGGAGGGCATGTAAAGCAGGCGGTCCCGGGCTTTCCTAGTTGAGTGTAAGAGAGGGCTTTATAGCCCTAACTCCGCTAGGTTGGCTTAGTAATAGAACAAAAAGTCCTTATTTATTTAGGTACTTACCGATGGATACAAAGGAAAGCAAACTGCAGTAGCTGCGGCTGTAGCTACAGGAACTAGTACAGGTACTTAAAATCTACAGGTAATAATGTTAGTCTGAAGGACGTAGCGCGATAATAAATTATAGCCCAATTATTGGATATAACTTTTTACGCGGCTATAATATTGCACCTGAATAGCATTGAACTTATCTAAATTGCCTTACTTTTCAATGCAATAACAGGGCAACACCAAACTAATTTCCCGCTTAATTAACTTCCATATTTTGATTAACTGCCTATAAATAAATAACTGATAGCCCACTTATTTGATTTAACTTTTTAAGACTTCTTATTGCGCCTTAATAGCATTGAACATATCTAAATTGGCTTACTTTTCAATGCAATAACACGGCAACACCAAACTAATTTCACGCTTATTTATTGTGCCTTAATAGCAGTGAACATATCTGTAATGGCTTAAATCTCAGTGTACTAACACTACAACAGCAAACTATTTGCCACGCTTTTATTAACTTTCTATAAAGTACCTTAATGAGCGAACCCGTACATGCTTTACTACATATCAATTATTATTGGATACCGAGATCTGTAATTTAAGTAGTTCCATAATCCCAGGGTTCAATTTTGATTTCCTCGACCAAAGCCAAAGCAATAAATTGATCGATGGGATCGATAGAACCGGCTCGCCAATATATTACAACAGTAATAATGGCAGGGTATGTAATGTATTGAGACATGAATTATCCATGTACGGTACCTCATTATTTTGTATAGTGATTATTTTGTATTATTTATATTGTACGCAACGATTTCTATGTATTCTTCGAATACCTTTGAAATAAACAGTATCTTATCTTATCCATAAGTTTTCCAAAAAAATATTTTATTCCTAACCAAATAAACCTTTGCTTGGGAAAGCAACCTACTCGGTTATGTTACTCTATTTAACACCTACGACCTTAACACACCTGAAGTTGGAAAGCATCGATTGAAAGATTCCACGGAAAAAGTATTGTTTAGTCATTTTTCATGAAAATTGAGCTGTTTTATGCCCCCAAAACCAAACCATCGACGGGCAAGCGACCTATTGGATTTTGTTTACAATCAAAGCAACTACAATACATGGAAATTAAAGAAAATATTTGGATAGTTTTTGGAGGGCAAAACCCCCCAAATATGCGTTAGTCCAAAATAAAAATAAATTGTCCTAAATTTCGTCAAAATCCAACGAGTAGTTTGCCCACAAATTAACGAACAGACAAACAGACACACACATTCTGAGACATCCAGGATAGAAATTATACACTGAGACTATTAAAAACGCAATAGGAGGTGAAAACCTTGCGGGTGAATAAAATAAACGTAGGAAAAATGTTCATCAACGGCCTACGTTTTGATTTAGAGTGGCCCTCACAAACCACGTTTGACCACAGTTGCGGGCATCGAATATTCAATCCTGTGAAAGGCGCGGCGCATATGCATATACTTATCTCACTTTCGTATATTTAAAGAAGGGTTGGTTGGACTTAAATTGCCTGTTGTGTTAATAGTCATTTGAGGCATGGGCCTTATAGTCATAGAACAATTAAGGCGGGGCCCATTGTCAGGAAAGGGGCTTAAAAATTAAATTTACCAAAACGCTTGGTAAGACCAGTAGCCTACAAGATTTCTGTCGAGCACCAAGCCAAACCATGCTGGGAAGCTACTTAAACCTATATTACAGTTGAACTCGGCTGACCCAAATCACTTTCAAACTAAACTTTAAGAGCATGACCGGCGTGGCTACACGGAAATGGTCGAAGACTTTCATATCGTTTTTCACCAAAAATAGTGGATGTTGACAGGGCAGTGGCCTAATGACTGAAGCAACTGTGTTCTACTCAAGCCCACATCTTTTCGCTCTAAAAGCTAATAGTTGCAACTCTCCCGATTGGTAATTATTGAAAATGAAATTATAATACTTAGCGCAAAATAAGGCGAAAAATAAAATAAAATATTCGATGCAATAAATAGCAATTCTATTTTTTTGCAGATATAACAGTTATAAGTGATTTACGTATTTCTCTTTTGCAGCACAATTGTGAGGAGGGTTTTCTTCAATGTCTTTAAATAACTCATTGCAGATCTTGATAATGTTATTCACTTCAGAATCGGCCAATTCATAAATTTTTGGACCAACCATCTGAAACAAAAACACTCATTAAACCACTGCTTTACATACAACTATCAAACTATTTTTTATGATGACTGGCACAAATAAATGGTTAAGTCTCATCAATACAACTTAGGCTATCAATGGTAAGCAATCAAGCCTCTGCTTGCTCATCACCACATACAGGCTGTGTAGATTGGCAACGAGAATCAATTAATACTAATTACTCAGACATTATACTCTGGGGAGCAAGCTCTAAATATAATTTTGAGAGAATTTGTAAGCTCCAGAAGAGGGCGATACGATATCTCCGTGGTGGTCTGCCTGGAGTCGCATCATGTCGTCCACATTTCAAAAGACTGGTTATTCTAACGGTACCATCTCTCTGTTCTGGAGGTGTGCACCTATGTAAAGAACTAAAGAAGGTGCATAGCACCTTGTCTACAAAGGGTGACACTCATGCCTATGGTACTAGGGGCAGGGATGACTTGTTATCCCTAAACATCGAACCAGCAGGTGTGAGGGTAAACTAGGGTAAACCCTCTCTCTATGTTCTGGAGGTGTGCACCTATGTAAAGAAGGTGTATGGCACCTTGTCTGGGATGGGTGACACTCATGCGAATGGTAGTAGCGGCAGGGACGACCTTGTTATCCCTAAACATCGAACCAGCAGGTAGGAGGGTAAACCAGGGTAAACCCTCTCTCTATGTTCTGGAGGTGTGCACCTATGTAAAGTAGGTGTATGGCACCTTGTCCTGGATGGGTGACACTCATGCGTATGGTACTAGGGTCAGGGACGACCTTGTTATCCCTAAACATCGATCCAGCAGGTGTGAGGGTAAACTAGCCTACGTGGGTGCTAGATACTTACAAGGGCTGCCTAAGAACATTAGAGAGGTGGAAGAAGAGGCTGCTTTTAGAAGTAAACCAAAGAGGCACCTCATAGACCAATGCCAACATGTGGAGGACATGATGTGGAACTAGACAGCCGATGTTCTCCTCATGATTCTCAGTGTAGATAGTACTCAAACCCCCACCTACAACGGGCATACCGTATTGCTTTAGGCTATTTTTTTAGTGTTTTATTTAGTTATTTGTTGTTCTTCAGGGTGTAGAACGCCTATTTTCATTTTAATGAATCAATACAGAGATATTCTATTCTATTACTTATTAATGCAAGGTATTGTATAATAAACACAATATTCATTATCGTTTTTTTTTTAAATTTCGTGCCAGAAGAGAATACCCTTCATCTTGAGGTTCAAGATGAGAGCGGAAGTCTATTTAATTGCCAATTGTGAATGTACGGCTCTGCAACACAGCCATGGTGTTACTGGAAAACTGCCTATCACTAGACAGTTCTTCTGCTTTTACTCCACCAATGAGCCTTTAAGGTGTTTTGGTATGTTTTATATGCTCCTTTTCTGTTTTTACTACTAAGGTGGCTCCCACCAACAACATGCAGAAAACTTCAGAAAAAGCCAAATTGCACAAACTTCCTAGAGGTAAAATTGTGTTTACAGTCAATAGGACCAACTTGCCTCATTAGCCGAAGGAAATTTGGCGGACTCACCCTGATTAGTCTCTCGAGGCACACATACAGTGGAAAGCAACCCACCATTCCACTGATGATAGCGCATGTCCTACCCTCCTGTACGGGCCCCAAAGCCCTTGTACTTCTTCCGCGAACATTACAAATACAACAACTGCATGGCCATGACGAGAGGCGCAGTTCTAAGGTCATTAGTTTCTATTTCTAAGGGCTCTATGAGGCGGAAGAAAACCCAGAACAGGTATTTAACATGCAAAGTATTTAAAAGTACTTACGGTTTGGAATTCGAGCGCAGTCATCGGAGGATTATTCAAAATTTGAAGTATGATGGACCCAGAAAGTTTTGGGGTGAGCGCCGAGAGCTTCGCAATGGCCTCGTCTAGTTGAGCACCTGTCCGCTTAGCACATGGTGCTGCATCCAAGTACCGAATAATCTGCAATAAAAACAATGGGAGTTATTAGGGTTAGGGATTAATTTAGCTCTGCCACCCTGTATACGCGCCCTCTATCGGAGTCAGCAGCCTGCTGCAGAGACCAGCCGAGAATCAGCTGTGGGGGAAAACACTGCTTTGTTACGTTCTGTGTCCGGGTCTGTATTCTCATGCTGGAAAGTGGTCTGTCCGTGTATTAGCTTGCTGGTATTTTTTTCTTCATCACTCTCGATAAAAATAGGATAATAGTATGGATTATCATCACGTACACGGCCTTGGCTGAGTCGTGTTCATGCCCGTTAATAGAAAATGATCCAATTATAAGCATCTCAGAACTTGCCCTATGGCTATGCCGCTGTGTGAGTTGTCACCGAGGACGCGTACTAGTTTGCTAGCGGCAAGAAGTTAATTTGGAACCAACAATCACTTCAGAAAAATAGATGAGGTCGTTGGCAGGGCAAGGTTTAATGGACATTGCAAGTAGGCCTACTTCCATAAAACCCACTTCAAAATAATAATCGACTTACTATAGCTATGGTAGATATATTTTAATAGGGTAAAATGGCAGGGCCAGCGTCAATTGGCCACTATTTCCATAAAAAAGTTCTTCAAAAGAACTGGTACGAGTGAACCCGTATATTATCGCCTATTTATCTATTAATATATCGTAGGTGTCATAATAGATAGAGTAGTTCCATGCTGATAATTGTCCCGGGTTCGGCTGATTGATTATCCAGATCCTAGAGCACTGGATCGATCACGATCATCGATCATGATGACACCGTGGCAAATTCTAGAATGTGCAGACACATAGTAATAATATAAGCTAGTGACGGCAGGGTATGCAATGGATTATCCATGATTTCTTCGAAATCCCGTTTTTCTCTCTCGTTAAAACTAAAAAATTGTTTGCCACTTTATCTAGGACAAAACACATCTAAAGTTAGGAAGTATCGATAATACAAGTACCTGTATTATAATGGCATAGCATGAATGTATTAAGGCACGGATTATCCATAATTACTTCAAAAAATATTTTTTCTTAAAAACAAAATCTTACTCGGAAAAGCAAACTATTCGATTTTGACCGAAATTCCACGAGGAAAAGGCGCAGTAATAGTAAAAGTAAGAATTAATCATGTATTCCCTCTGGGTCTTACATACAGTGCATAAATTGCATTATTTCGAACACCTTAAGGTTAGCATGAAAACAAGACTTTATAGTCTTATTGTTCGCAATAAAGTCGTTTTTTCATTTCATTTCATTTCAGTTCACCTTATATTGATCATTACATGCCCCCGGTGGGGCTACCGGCTGTAGAAAATAATAATAATTTTATTGCTGTTCCCGCTTTTTTTTCTACTTCATGCGATGCGAATGACGGGTGATCAAGGTACGTTTAATTATACTATATCTTGCTACATAGGTTTGCTTATTATGGAAAAGCCACGAGCCCGCAAGCATTGTATAAAACTCCCTAAGGGCTCCATTGGCATTGCACTGTATAGTTTACTATATGTGACCCACTAGAAGTTTTTTCATTACTTATCTGATTTAGAATAATTGACGATTTCACTTTATACTTTCTTGTCGATTACTTATTGATTAGGTTCTTGCTTGTATAATTTAACATAAATATGTATATATATATTGTAATGGTTTCACCCTAATCCACCCCTGCCTGGACTGGGGTATTCAATAGGTTTCTCACCCAACCCCAGTCCTCAGGCTCTTCAGTATCCCTCTAATACGCGGCGGTGAGACATACACACCTTACACTTATACATCACACATGGTCAACTGTCGAGACGCCGCGGACCAAATAAGGTAGGTTCACTTTCAAATACAGTCCACTAATCATAAAACCATCGAAGGCGTGTGGTACCGTCACATATATATTTATAAGAACTATAGATTGCAGCCCAACTAATTAATACACTATTTTTTGTATGGCATGTTACATTAACTATAATTATTAAATTGATTTGCCAGTTACCTCATAAGTAATTGTAGCCAATGGCGTTGGTGTATTCCTTTTCTGCGTGGACTTTAATTTCTTCAAAAACTGATGCGTCTCATAGTCCGTCATTAAATGTGGAGGCTTCCTGGAAGTGAATATATTTCATTTGAAATGAATATAGTCTATTTGAAGAATAAAACTGACGGCAAGTGACAACGCTTCAAAAAGGAATGATTAAAAGAGTAGTTCAGTGCTATGAGATTTGGGGAAAATAATTTATAACCAATGATCTTAATACTGTGCTATGGATTCGACTCAATACATGAAGGGTTGTACGTATTGAGCTTAGGCTACCTTTTTCATTGATACTGTCGGTCTTTTTTTATGTCTACTTTAAGGGTTAGGCTCAAAAAACAGCACACATATGGCTAAGACTTTGAAGACGTCCAAAACGATGGCTACGAGACATCATTGCATTTAAAAATTCAGGGAAACCATCCAGCATGACCCCACTAAAACTACATGTTCGGCCTTGGAACATCTGGACTAAAAGATCATAGATCAACCACCAAGTTCATCTATAAATAAATAAGTCCAAATTGAACAGTGTTATGAATAATAATGAACAATTAAGTAAATATAGCTCATTTCACTGAAACCTCGTGACATGGTGTATGGTTTAACCAGAGGGCGCGACCAGAGTACATAACAACCCATAGTATGTAACACACTATAGCAGAGCTAAGGGCTGACATGCCATCCATTAAATTCTGTTTTGAAAGTATTTTTATGCACCTAGGTCTACTTAAAGTGGTCCATTTGTCCCTTGTCCAATGCCAACGACCCTATTGATTTCGGACATTACTTGTATTGTTTCCGTATGGGATTTTGGCCATTGGGAAAATGGTATACGTCCTCGATGTCAATCTACGCCGGCTACAAGCGATAGTATACAAGCTGAGAGAAGCTTACCATTGAGGCAATGTAAGTATGACTTAACTAAGTACAGATACCAGTCATCCCTTAGCTTGAGTAGCACTAGTTTTGAGACACAACAAAATTTCTCAACTGGAACCGTAGTTTGTAGGGTGGAATTGTTAACGCCAGGATCGTAGGGGTTTTGCTTAGTTTTTCTATTTTCCGTCCTGCTATATAGACTCAATGATCGAATTCTGTGCATTCATATTTCATACATGTAGTCCCTATGAACAGGCCAACTATCTATCCAACGTATACATAATTCCAGTAATTTTTTCAAGCATATCAGAGGGCTTTGCCAGCATACTGTGTAAGATTATGTCGAGTACAATGTATTGCTGATCTGAAGCCCCTTTCACTATTTATCAATAAGAATTTAATAATACAGAAAATATATTATATTGTTAATTTGTTCATTAGGCACTCTTTCTTTGTTTCTTAGGCGGCTATTCCATCTGTCAATAATCCGTCATTTGTGCATTAAAAATTGATAAGATGTTTGTTTTAAGATTGTACAGCCCGTAAGAATGTGGCAGCCCGAAATTTAATACTTTTTATTTTTTATTTAATTAACTAAGCATGTTATTAAAGATTTGGTTCAACATAGTTGTAGAAGAGTACTTCATGCATCATATAATAAGGTATTTTTATTTTTCGAAATTGTAGTTTTTTTTTATAAAATCGTTAATACGCGAAAAGATATTGTTTATAAAATGTCTGCATGTTTCTGAAAAAACTACAATTTCGAAAATTGTACACTCTTAAGGAGACTATTATGTACATACTTAAGTTATCGCTCTCTACATATAAAAAAGGAATCCCTATTTCTCTTGGTCACGCCATCACGCGTGAACGGCTGGACCGATTTCACTATTTTTTTGTTGTTGTGCTTGTTATTGTCAGGAGAAGGTTAAAAAATTGCCCGGAAAATTAGAAAATTCTGGAAATTGAAGTTGACAATCGTTGGGTTGTTCCGTTGGAGATTTCCGTGTCAATAAGCTAAGTGCAGGGGACTGTTCTAGAGGGGTCACGAGTTGTGGAGTGCCGCTGTGCTGGTACCTGAGTTGCCCCTTTTGAATGGGGGTTGCCAGATCTTCATTTTGTTAGGTAACTGCTTGATTTGGGTTCAACAACTAAATAGGGCCACTACAACCATTCTCACGTGTCATAAGAGCCCCGAATGGGCGAGCTGCGTAATGCCCAATGGAACCACGTTAATGCGAGGCCCCGAAGAAGAGCAGCCACCCGCCGCAGGCGCAAGGGGGGCGGGGCCGCGAAGCGGTCCCAAGCCCCACTTGTCTATTATAAAGTAAGTTATAATATGGTAGAGACATCAATAATAAGTCTCTACCATATTATAACTTAATTTATAATAGATAAGGGTAAAGGGTCAGTTTAGCTACCCCTCATAAAATCACAAAATTTGGTTCAGTATCGCTGATTTAGCTTTAAAGAAACCCATTTCCGAAAGAATTAAAAGTCGGCAAAGTATAGTTTTTGAGTTACAGCCGGATTTAGTTCGAATTTTTGCATGGGCAGGTATAGGGACAAATTGCTCATAATTTTTTTTTTATGGAAGGAACATTGTCAGAGGCATATAAGCAAGACAACCCTTGCTTAAAATATGAATTCCCTTGCAAATGGGATGTTTTCCTTCCATATTAAAAGCATTTTCATTCGACTTTTGATACAGTGGGGTAGCTAAACTGAACCTTTAGTCCTTTACCTAGATAAGTTAAGTATCTACACAATCACAATAGCCTCCTTAAAACAAACATATCATCAATTTTTAATGCACACATGACGGATTATTGACAGATGGAATAGCAAATTTACTTGCTATAGGCCTAGGCTATTATGAAATAAAAGTACTCACAAATTAGCCGTTCTTAGCATTTTCAGCCGTTCACTTGCCATTGGATAAATATATTTTTATAGTTTTCAATTTTAAATATTTTAAATTCAACGATGCAAACAAAATTTATACTAAAACTAATTAAATAAATAATGTCGATGGCTTCGGCAATCTATCTTGACCAATTGGCAGGGCTGCCGTTCGGAAAATTAAAATTATACGCAATGGAAGCGAAAAAGATACGCAAAGATACGCAAGTTGCAAAAATAAAAAAAATATTGCATTATTTTTTTATTTATTGTTTTTTTTTATGTTTTCGTGCCCTAGTCGGTTATTTACTTAAAATATTAATTTTTTACCTTCAAATTTCACACTTCCTTCTTGTTGGCAAAACTTTTTTCCCGCCAATTTTTGAAATCATTGAAATTTTCTCATGTAAACTTTTTAAACTTAAAAATTTAAATGCATGCATATGCCTAAGCTTAGCCAATTAGTGGGATCTGATACTTTGTTCCCATTTCAATATTGGTTCCGGGCTGAGTAAAACAGTTATTTCGGATGTGGTAACATGTCTAGAAGAAATACATAAGTATCCTAAAACCAGAAACTATGACGGTCGGTCCGCTGATTCTTCGGATTGGCTATACCGAAACCATAAGCGAAACATGGTATGATTATGTCTAGCCACAGAGTTTTTACCATCGCGTGGCTGTAGACCGTTATCAATATGGCGGCTAGTGTAGCCTGCAGAAGATAAATACGCAATTTCGCTGGGTAAATAGTCCTCATGGGCCAAGTACAGAGATTTGACCGGGTCCAGGTATCCGTTCTGCTATGCTGAAATGTGTAAGACTTCAAAATTTTTACTATTGTACTTATCTCTGATAGTTGGCTTATAGTTAACGATTGGCCCGTAAGGGACATTATGGGTACCGCCGTCCCTGTTTATATATTTCTATGGTTTATACCAACAAATAACTCCCGCTAATTTTCAAATGCTAAAAAAATGGATTTTTTGTTATTGAATATTCAAGATTGCTTTCTCGCATTTTCTTTGTTCAAACTATAAGAAATTATACGCAAATTATACGCATTTAACATTATACGCACGACGATACGCAAGCCTTCAAATTATACGCAAAATCGTATAATTATACGGCAAACGGCAGCCCTGCCAATTGGCCATCTTGTTATTTTTGTATCACAGTGTTGCCATTCTGCCAAGGTGCCCATTCCATTGACCGGCTAGGGCTCTTTCCAAAAACGGTGACGTGGTAGCAGACATTCAAGACTTAGGTGGCGTCTCCACCGACCTCGCATTGCAGAATTGACGGAAATGTTTAATTTCCTCTATGCCATAGTTAAAATTGATCAATGATCATACAGTAAAATCACAAACAAACAAACTAAAATTAAAAAATGGCTTCATGGGATATGTAAATTACAAACATTTTAATAGATTTCTATAAAAAGAAAAACAAACATTTCCGTCAATGTCATTTGCAATCTGCAATGCGAGGTCGGTGGAGCCGCTACCTTAGTTTTGAATGTCTGCTACCACGTCACCGTTGTTGGAAATAGCCCTAGCCGGTCAATGGAATGGGCGCCCAAGCCCAAAGTAAATCAAAGAAAGGAAAGCAATGAAGTAACCAGACTCTCCACAACAGTCTTCTGAGTAGTATTTCTGGGCGGAGCAACTGTGATTACTTGGCTGTTGGTTCTGCAGGGTCGCTAGTGTCGCAGGTTGCGTTTCCGGCATGGACATCCTTGGTTTCCGGCGTTCCCGCCATTTTTCCCGTCATCAAATAAACTTCCATTTGAACTTAACTTTGTATTTTTTTTCTTTTGGATTTTGATATTTTGGAAGTGATATGTGAAATGTAATATCACTAAATAGCCTAGGTTATTTAGTTTAAGTTTTTGTTACTTTAGTTTACATTTTAATATTTAAATATAAAAAACAGACGGGGTTATCCTTCATAATTGAATAGTTGAGGCGTCTAATTGCAAAGTGAGCAAACTCCACGCCCTCAAAATCAATGGAAAAACTCGATGGTAATGAGGTTCTTTAGGGACAGTTTTGGTCACTAGGTTTACTGACGACAAACCGATATCCATATTATTCAAAATGGCATGTGAAAACTAAGCTCTTAGCATCTAATTAATTCTTTTAATATTTTTTATAATATTTTTACTATGCCTGGACCTTTTTTCGCTGCATATAATTTAATATATATATTCTCCATGATTTATAGAAAAATATCACTTTAAAATAATACGTAATTAAAAATCATTTTAAAATAGTATTGAGGCTTATGGAAAAATCAACGCTTTGATATCATTGCAACTGGTGCTGCCATCTACTAAATGACGTCACAAATGAACCTCATTGCAAAGTGAACAATCTCCCAAGGTAGGTTTGTCACAAAGAGGACTATCTCCAATTCAGCCAATCACAGAACAGCCTGACCCGGTTCAGAGCATAAAGGGTTCAGTATTTCTGCCCACAGCGCTATCTGCAGGATCAGTCGGCAAGTTTTATCTGACTACGAAAACCAAGAGCACAGTTTTTAATAATTAATTGTAATTAAATTATTTATTTACGCAAATTTAATTTTGTATAGATTTAAATATATTTATTATAAGCAGTGACCAATTTGTTTTACAAATTTAAGTTTATACGATATCTCTGGGGACATTCATTGACTAAAACCGCCATCTCCTTCCTTGTCAAAGCACTGTTTTTAATAATTAATTACAATTAAATTGGTTATCTAAGGGACTTTAATATTTTTATAAATTTAAATATATTTATTATAACCAATGACCTTTTTCCAACCTTCAGGCTATATTTTATCTTAAAATATAGTAAACGTAGTTCATCATCCATATCAGTTTATATCAGTTCAGTTTATATCAGTCATGCCATATTCCACGCAGTTCAACAGCACTATTTTTAATAATTAAGTTAATTAACAACTTAATTGTTTATTTGAACAAATTTAATACTTTGTAAATTTTATAAATTTAAATTTGCATTAATTAATTAGTTAAATGAACATTAAATAAACTATATAAAATCAATTTATTATGAAAGTTTTTTTTTGTAGGTTAGGGCGGAAACGCGATACTAGCGCAGTCTTAAGTCCTGGTCGGCAAGTTTTTTTGTTTTAGGGAATTTTTCCGCCATTTGTAAATAAACAAATACTACTATTAAGGCCGTTGTGGACCATCTAGTTAGTTATTTACTTATTTATGTAGGAGATAAAGAGAACAGCTTGACCTGCAAGCAAAATAATGCAAGAAGAAGGTTGCGCAACCTCAAAAATGGAAGCGGAACGCTAGAAAGCGCTTAAGGTACGTGAATAAGTGACTCAAAATAATGATGTTCACACGTATTCTTGCCGTAAGACATGCCTTCATAATCTTAGTTATTTTAAAAAGAAATTTCAAGTTTTATTGAATTTTATTGTCGAATTATGCTTATATAAAGCCAATTCAGCTTATTAAGCCAAAATACAATGTGTAACTACTATAGTTTCTGTAAAAACAGACTCCAAAAATGACGGCTCTCAGCACCATTTGATGCCGTTCTCCGCGCAAATTCCCTTTGGAAAATGAACATTTTTAGGCAATATTATTTTTTTGTATTTAAAATAGTTAGCAGCTAGATTCTAAAAGTATGGTTGTATGAACCTGTATTTTATTGTTGTAGATACGCAGACAGTGGAGCACCCAAACTGCCGACATGTAAGCACGACACCAAGGCACATCAGTGCAAGAAACTTCGTCTCTCCAAAATATTAGATTTCCACAAGCGATTTTACGCCAATGAGACTAAAGTTGACCAAGACAATTTTATTTTTCAGTCCCTTCATATAAAAAAAGCTTGTCGACGGCGGCCTACGACTGAAGCACGTCAGCCAAAGACAACCAGTACCAAATATTTCGTGAATGTGACTGAATCAAAAAATATCCCTGTGTGCCAAAAATCGTTTTTGGGAATCTTGAGGATCACTAGACGACGAGTGACAACAATTGTCAACAATTTAAAAAAAACTAAAAATATTCCTGCCGAACGAAGAGGGGGAAATCGGTATAGGGACAAGTTTGAGGCAAAGAGAGCAGCTGTCATCGCCTTCACTAAGTCCCTAAACTGTATTGAGTCCGATTACTGCAGGAATAAATCGGAAGAATCTGGCAACCGATTTAAACATAGCAAAACTGTGGAGGATGTACAACGTCACCAAGACAGACAACCTCAAGGTAAAAAAATAGTTTTTCCGCATTATCTTCAACAAGAAGTTCAATCTTGGATTTGGAACGCCTCAAACTAACATGTGTTCAAGCTGTATTTCCTTAAGTGAAAACTTTGCGAGGAGTGAAAGTGAAAGAAATGACCTCATGATTGCAAAACGCATACACAAGCTACGAGCAAGAGCTTTCTTTCAGCTACTGGAGGAAAAACGAAACGGTCTCATTACTATGCCCATTGACCTGCAGAAATATCTTCCTTTACCAAGGGTCCTAGATCTAGCGGCTTATTATAGTAGACAATTGTATTTACACAACTTCACTGTGGTAGTAGGGGATTCAAAAGCCCCATTGTCATGGGTCAATTGTTTTAGCTACTGCTGGACTGAGGACCAATATATAAAGGGTTCAAACCAAGTGGCCTCTACGATATTCCATCGCCTAAGCAATACGGATTTTAAAGGAGTTCAGACGGTGCGACTAGTCTCTGATGGATGCGGAGGTCAGAATAAAAACAGAAGTGTCATTTCAATGTGCTGCGCTTGGCTTCTTAAGAAGGCCCCAGTTTCAGTGAAAACAGTGGAACTGGTATTCCCAGTCCGCGGGCATTCTTTCCTACCTCCGGATAGAGTCTTTGGCAACATTGAACGTAAAATTAAACGTAAAGAAGTGATAGCCACACCAGGTGAATAATGTTTTTGTTTTCTGAAAAGGTTTTATGAAGTCTTTGTCTTCTCCTATATAAGTAATGATGGTCTTCTTGGTAACTTTCTGTCGATAATAATCAATTAAATGGACTTCCTGATTGAGGGGGAACAGTGTACAAGTGTTAAAAATCAAATTTCAGATGCAATATCAATCGAGGAAAGGAAAATAATACGTCTTTTTACATTAGGATATAGTATGTCATAAATCCAATTGGCCAATGGACATAGCTTTGGAACTTGATTTGTAATAAATTATTGTAATTTTTTGAAGGACTTTTTATGGACCCAGGTCCCTCATCCAATGTCAACGACCCCATGGATTTCGGACATTATTTGTATTGTTTCCGTATGCAGTTTTGGCCATTGGCACACTGGTTTACGTTCTCGATGTCAACCTACACCGGCTACAAGCGATTATGGACAAGCTGAGACAAGCTTACCATTAACGCAATGAAACGGGTGAAAGAATGACAACCAAGTACAGACACGAGTCTGGAACTTGATGAAGTGAAAAATATCAGACATCGAGGATGTCACGTTGAAATAATTAAAAGAAACCCGTGCCTAGTTAAAGAGCTCTAGCCTGATATATTATTTAAACCGTATAAAAATCCAAACAATTAAAACTACCGTAGATCAAAGTTTCACGAGAACATTTTAATTAAAAAAAAAAAAAACTGACTGTCATTTGTCTTTTAGAATTGTTAATTTTAATTTTGAATATTTCTGTGTAGTAAATTGTTATTTGCTATGTTTTTATTGTAAATGCCTTCGGTATTGGATCGATTTATTTCTGTTGTTGGCATTTAATAAATATTCTATTCTATTCTATTCTTAAAAACCACTTTTTTGGTTCCTGGGACCTCAAATCCGTAAATCCGCTTAAATTTCGGAGTCGAAAATTCATCAATCACAAAGTTTTCCTTATACTACGTATAAATTGGAAATCAATCAATTAAAGATAGAAACTGACCGGCGTAAGCCAGGTAAGCCAGACATGAGTAATTTTAGATAACTCTATACGAAACAATGATGATTCATTGGAATATATATGGTATATATAGAACAGACGGGTCACTATTGAATTTAGAACTCTTCGCTTTCATAACAACTTAGTCCAATGTAAGATAAAAATCAGTGACTAACCAGACTGGGTAGCAAGAGGGCAGTTATCACATACACCGCTGAAGGCTTAGTCAGCAAATCAGTGTTCCAGTATTCTTCGTTTACAGTTTATGTGCTGATAAAGGTAAGAATATCATCAGGTTTAGTTTAATCAGAACTGTTCTCAGTGCCAATTTTTTTAACGCTAATTTGGGGTTCCCTCTGACCTGGTCAACTTACATCTCTACTGTAGTGCTAGGATTGAAAATAAAAGTGGGAAAAAGTACTTTTTTTTAAAAATGAGTTTTTAGTCATTGACTTAGCCCCAGAAAGCCAAATCGATCGTGGTATGGGCTAAATCTTTTATAGTAAACCACCTCAGCTGCGGAGAAGGGGCCCATTTACTCTTTAACCCGGCTGTCAAAATAAACAGTATATATAGATTAATAATGACTTTAATTTTGGTACACTGAAACCACCCTAAGCCCTGTCTAACACTCAACTAGGTCTACTACAAGTAGCCTACAATAATAATACAAGAACAATCTGAAAACAAAATTCAAATGAGCAGACATCTCACACACGCACACATGAGTCGTCTAGTATCAAAGTCGCCAATGTAATTTTTGACCAATTTTTCAGAAACCACAAAACCTGTTAAGGTAACGGACCAAAAGGTGACACCATGCATAAAGGTGACACTTTATCATAAACTTTTATTTATTAAGAACTGTAATATATTTTCGCGGTTTTTTTTAAATTTGAACTTAGAATTCAAAGTTTGTTTACCTAGAAATCCATGCGCTATTCTTGTTCCACGAAAAACATGGCCGCCACTGACATGTTTGTTTACGCTTGTTGACGATTGCCAATTTATTCCGAGTTTATAATGGATTTGCTTAAGCACGGTAAGTAGCAAATTAAGGTTTCATGTTTCTAACCATGGTTTTTAATTGTGTCTGAAGCGTTTATTTTCCTTGTTATACTCTTAAAAAAGGCGTCAAAACTAAAATTGACCTGAAGATTGGTTTTATAGCCAACTGCTGGGGGTGTCACCTTTACGCACGGTTATTTCTTAAAATTCCTTAACCTGACACCCTGTCATCTTCAGGAGAAAATGCCTAAAATAATGATTTGGTGTAATTTGGACTGGGACTTTAATGATAAATATTATTATATGCTCGGCCTGGCAATATTCGATCGGGAACCTTAAGCTGACATGGGGGTGTCATCTTTGGGTATAAGTGTGTCATCTTAACGCATTTCTATTTTTTAGGGCAAAAGAAAAGAAAAAACCTGCTCTATACGGAGGAAAAAATGCGTCAAGCCCTTATTGATGCAAGAAACGGGATTTCCATAAAAAAGGCAGCAAAAAACAATGGGGTTCCACGGATCACCTTGTTGTATAAATTGAAAGGAAAAAATCCGGAGGGGAGAAGAATTGGAGCACCAACAGTTTTTAGTGCGGAGGAAGAGGACATATTAGTGAAATGGGTGCTTGGGATGTCGGCAAGAGGTTTCCCTGTTTCTAAGGAGCTGTTCATATCCAGTGTAAAGAAAGTGGCTCGTAAATTGGAAAAAGATGCATTTCAAAGAAAGGAGCCCAGCAACAAATGGTTTTATGGATTCATGGGAAGGCACAAGGAACTATCAAGCCGTGTTGCACAAAACCTAACCAAAAGTAGGGCTTCGGTTTCAATGGAGGAATTAAGGAACTGGAGCGTTCAGGTGAAAAAGTGTCTTGAAGAAAAGGGGGTGTTTGATGTTCTAGAAAGTCCTGCAAGAGTCTTTAACGCTGACGAAACGGCCTTTTTTTTAAATCCTAAGGGCGGTAAAGTACTGGCTACAAAAGGGCAGCGTGCAGTCTACCAAAAATCTGGAGATAATGAGAAGGCATGCATAACGGTCTTAGTTAATGGCAATGCCAATGGAGACATGGCCCCCCCAATGATTGTGTTGAAGTACCAGAGGGTGCCAGGGGAAATCGAGGAGAGTTTGCCTCCAGGATGGGCAAGAGGGAAGTCAGACCGAGGATGGATGACCCAAGAACTTTGGTTTGAATACATAGCAAATGTATTTAATCCCTGGTTAGATCGCGAAGGGATCACTAAGCCTGTTATTCTATTTGTTGACGGACATTCTTCTCACATATCAATTGAAGTGAGTGACTTTTGCATGACACATGGAATTGAACTTATTGCCTTGTTCCCAAATTCTACGCATATTTTGCAGCCGATGGATGTAGCCGTTTTTAGAAATCTTAAAAGAGAATGGAAAGATGCTGTTCAAGATTGGCGGCTTGCAAATGATAATTGTGAATTGAAGAAAAAAGACTTTTGTAAGGTGCTCAAAGCAGTGTTAGAAAAATGTTTCACACAAAAAACATTGGCCAATGGATTCAAAGCTTGCGGTTTAGTGCCTTTCGACATTGAGGCCGTTAGAATGCCATCATTCGATCAACCAACTGCAACTCAACATGTTAATGGCGCAATTACTCAGGAACTACCGAAACAATTTCTTGCCTGGCTTAAAGGGCTTATTGGTGACGTAGAGAACGCAGATCCTGCACTCATAGACCTGTGGTGCAGAGCGAATGCACAATTTGCGAACAGTGTCAACAAAGATGCGCCTCTTCCCAATGCAGCTACTCCATCCGGCCCTAAGGAGGCAGATGCGAATGCTGCTACTGAGGAGATGTTTACCGATGACTTTTCCTTGTTGTTTGAGAATGATGCAATGGAAAGTTTTATTGATGTGGTTAACGACCCTTTACTTGATGAAACTAGTTCCACAAAGAACCAACGTGAAGAGCCCGGTGTGGAAGACACCCCTACAAAACAAGCTATCTCTACTTCCGGTAACAATTCCGTACAATTGCCATCAGTTCATCCGCCTTGGCCGGTGTCGCCGTACAAATTAAGTTTTATTGATAAGGTTAACGACCCTTTACTTGATGAAACTGGTTCCACTAAGGACCAACGTGAAGAGCCAGGTGTGGAAGACACCTCTACAAAACAAGCTATCTCTACTTCCGGTAACAACTCCGTACAATTGCAATCATTTCATCCGCCTTGGCTGGTGTCGCCATACAAATCATGCTTAATATGGCCAAGAGCAGACCCAAAGACAGGGAAAATGAAAGTACCCAAAGATGGGGTCCCCCCGGTAATTACATCGGATCTGTTCCATATGCATGCAAATGCAAAGGCGGCTCAAGCAAAGAAGGTAAAAGAGGATATAGAGAGAAAAAAACAAGAACGTTTAAAGAAGAAGAGGAAGATGGAAGAAGACAAAGAGAAGAAGAAGCAAGAGCGTTTGGAGAAAAAAAAGAAGAAGAAGGCAGACGACATGTTAAAGAAAAAAGCTGAAAGGGCGCTTTACACAAAGCGGCCAAAACGTACGAAGAAAAAGACTCCATTTAAAGATTTCATCTTGGTAAAATTTGTAACCGAAGAAGACCAGAGGGAGAAATTTTACGTTGGTGAAATAAATGGAGAGGCAAAAGAAGCAGGGGTGGACGTTCTGTTTTTTCGAAAAAAAACCGGGAAAATAGGAACTTTTTTTAGTTTCCCCGAAGTGAGGGATGAGGGGTTTGTGGAATATTATAATATAATTGCTAGATTGTCGGAGTATAATATGAACAGGGACAGCTACGTTTTCCCCAATCTGGGCAATTTTGTCGACTTAAATAAGGTACATTAAATTAATATAATTTAAACACCAAAAAATGTATTATTTTCTGATTTTTGTGCTATGTCACCTTTAGGTCTTTAAGTGTCATCTTTAAGTCGCAGGCGAAAATTTGGTGTCATCTTTAGGAGACAGAACATGGGAAATTAAAAAAATTAATGACATCAAATATTTAATCATATTATGAGCTTTATTGTATTAGGAAGCTGCTAGATGAACCAATTAATCAAATTTTACCATTGGTAGAGTTCTGACTTTCACTACTCAACAGTAGGAAGTAACAATATAAAGAAAAAAGCTTAAGGGTGTCACCTTTTGGTCCGTTACCTTAATACGGTACAAATAATATACTGTATTAAAATCAACTGGCAATACAGTTACTGAACTATCGGTTTAGCTTAATACAGTATATTATTTTTACCTACTGTATTTACAGGTTTTGCTGTTTTTGAAAAATTGATCAAAAATTACATTAGCGACTTTGATACTAGACGACTCACATGCATGTGGCGGTTGGAATGAATCCTATTATCCTATCCTATCATATATAGCCAACGCCATATTAGAAAGTATAGATGATGTAAATACAAGTTTAAATACATATGTACACTTCCAATTTAAACTTACACTTGATCGGTACTTCGGCATTTTTATAAGATGCATGGCCGTGTCGAGGGGGTGGTGCAAGGGGTCCGGACCCCTCCCCCCCCCCCCGAAATATTTTTTTAAAATGTAAACAAGTATTGTTTTAAGAATTCATGAATTATTTCATTAGTAAATTACGTTTAAAAAATTTGGACCCCCCCCCCCGAAATTAAAACCTGGGCACGGCCTTGATAAGATAAGGTTTTGCTCATTTTTATTGATTTTCCGTGGATATCCATCATATTGGAATCCACACGAATCTTCATCTCTCTGGAAACAAGTCAATTTCTCTATGTAAATCGTCTTTTCCTGACTGCAGGGTTTTCTTTTTACAGCTCAAAGCATGGCGTTTTTGGAACAACGGATCCGTATGCGTCAAGGGCTTCTTAAAGTAAGTGTAGCCCTAGGTACTGTTGAATTGCCCTTCTATTAGTGAAGGGTTCAGCTACCTCTTAACGGGCAAGAGTCAAATATAAAAATGTACAAGGAAAATTCCTAATTTTAAAGAGACACAAATGTTTCTGTTTCAATATTATTAGGATTTATATTATAATTGTGATATACAAGCGGAGGGTGGCAGCTCGCTCCTTCGGGGCCTCGCATTAACGTGGTTCCATTGGGAATTACGCAGCTCGCCCCTTCGAGGCCCGCATGACACCACTTCAATTTCCAGAATTTTCCGCGCAATTTTTTAAATGTTTTTCTGTCATAAGAACCTTCTCCTGACAATAACCAAAAAAAAAAGTGAAATCGGTCAAACTCTTCACGTGTGATGGCGTGACCAAGGGAAATAGGGATTCATTTTTATATAGGCTATATAGATATGTAGGCCTATGTATAATATAACGGATATAATATGTTAGCCTATATAATTATTAGAAAGCGGTGTCACTTTGGAACTCATAAAAATATTTATAAGTGTAAAATGAAGGAGAAAGTTAAGCATTTTTGGATTATATATTGTTGCAAAAAGTCAGGTTTTGCAAACGCTATACAATGAGGCTCAGCCTTGGCACTTAGGTAAGGTGCTTACGGGTACATTCCGGGCAAATTTTTAAAAAAATATTACAAATCAGCTGGTTCAACGCCTCGAAAATTGCACGAACTTGGAAATCTATTTCAAATTAGCCCATAGGCAATGAGACTCAGATATCAGGATCATCACACAACACCCCGGCGGTGGCAGAATAATTTTTGAGTGACTCATCAGTATAAAACACACAAGATTGCCCTGCGCCTAATTAGTGTTAGTGGCGGTTAAATACTTCTTCTTATTATACTTCTGACTCTACAGCCCTAGATAAGCTTGGGCCTGCTCAACAACACTCCTGTCTTCTCGTATCATCAGTATCAAACACAGAAGATTGCCTTGCGCTCAATCGCTGTTAGTGGTGGTTAAATACTTCTTCTTCCCCTTTTGGCTCTACAGCCCTTTATGAGCTTGGGCCTGTCCATCAACATTCCTCCTGCCATCTCAGTTTTGTACAACGCTCTACCATTTACGGACTCTCAACTTGCGAACGTCAGTTTCCAACTCATCCTTCCTGCGTGTTCGAGGACGTCCAGGCCGGTTAAATACTACGTGTCAAAATTTAGAGTAACATTTCTCCTACTATGCGACACTCAGTTATGGGTCTGCAATCGATACTTAAACTGAATTTTGTACGAAAAAATTTATAAGATGGCAGCGACATGTCGTAAGAATGTTAGAGGACCGCATCCCGAAAAAGATGTACAAAGCAAGCATGACAGGAAGCCGACTGGCCGGACACCCTCGAAAACGCTGGAAGGATGAGTTGGAGACTGACCTTCGCGAGTTGAGATTCCGTAGATGGTGGAGCGTTGTACAAAACCGAGTTGACTGGAGGAATGTTGTCGAGCAGACCAAAGCTCATCAAAGGCTGTCGACCCAAAAGAAGAAGAAGATGAACAAAAAATGGCTGTGGGGTGTCCGAGCCTCTAAGCGTTTCTAGCCAGCGCATTTAATAAGGACAGGTGATTGGAGAGGGACTGCAATAATATGCAATAGATTATCCCACATGTTAAAACCAGTTGTCAACTCAAGACCAATGGATTGATTAAATTTTTTTATGGGGTTTCAATGTTTTAATAATAATATATTAAAATTTTCAATGCGAGCGCATGAAAAAGGACATTCGGAAGTCAAGAGTAATATCACATGCAATACGCTGCAGATTACATGTATACCCTAGCATTTCATTTATAGTTAATTAAATGGCTCATGAGGCAATCACCAATGCAATTGGGGGCCCGGGTCTTCGGGTCTGCTACCTAAATAGACACACATAATAAGCAAATATAAAAAATATAAAAAACAGACTAAATAGATGGACATAAAGGTACGTTCTATTGCTAAACTAACCTATTGAAGTTGGGGCTATATATGGTCCTGATTTGCAATCAACTAGCAAGACCTCATGATATGCATGCCCTCCGAAGCAAAGCTAGTAAATTTAGCAAGTGTAGGACGCGAGCCAACAACCTCTCGGGATACAGGTAACCATTGGCAACAATTGTTTGCCAACAAGTGGTCACCGAAAGTTGGTACTTGACACTATGCCTATCCCATGCATTGTATGAATTTTTTTGCAGTTCGAAGCGCTCGCTAAACATTTATTTTATCCCTTTATTAATTGTACCCTGGTGTAAGGCAGCGTTTTATCGACCAATATATACGCTATTATGCACTGTAAACCTAAATTGGAGAAAGGGAGGAAATCAGGGGTTTATCAACTAGACTGTAATGATTGTGGTAGCTTATATATATATCGGACAAACTGGGAGAGGGTTTAAAGAAAAAATAGCGGAGCATAGACGGGGGGTAGGAAAACCTGACACTCAGTCCACCTTAGCCCAACATATAAACACCCACAACCATGCCTGTGATTTCGATAATTTTAAGATCTTACATGTAGCCAACAAGGGGAAACTTCTTGATAATTTAGAAACCATTGAGATTAGGGAAGCTATGGTTAAAAACATTTCGTTACTTAATGACATAACCTTTTTAAGTAGTTCCCCCTTGTTGGCGCTTCCATTGGTTAATGTTTAATTGTTCAATTTAAATTGTTTACTTTATGCGATGCTGTGTGTTATCCTGACAATGAGTTTTATTTTGTTTTAGCTTGCATACCTTTTGTTTTATCTGTTTTCAATCGCACTTGACGATGGCGTGAGCCGAAACCGGTTGTGAATTTTTAATTTAATTTTATTTGTAAAACTATACAAAGTTAATTTTAACAATGAGCGACAGTAAGTTTCACAAAGTTACTAAGGAGACTATTATGTTTACTGTATATAGCTTTTAGTTTTCATGCTAAAGCCTTAACGCGTTGCTATGATCAGCGGTCTCAATTACTGTCTACATCTGAGCCGGTCTGATGAAAGCGGCAGGAGCTTGTGTAGGGCGGTTACTGAGTACATATCATACGGGGACTACAGGTATATGATCCCACAATCAATGATGATGATGCTACCGTGGAATCCAGGCTGATAGGCTGTGGTCGATGTTAAAGAGTACTCTTAGACGTTTCGTAAACATGTACGGTCGACATCTTCATTGACACCGTGAGGAGTTCTAATATTTTATCTCATTAGCTCAGATACAATTAGAGAAAGACGGTTATGAAAAAATGGATGAAAACGGGAGCCTCCGCATTGCCGGGGTGGTATGCCGACCACTTCACTAAATCTGTCTATCTATGGAGACTCGGGTGCGAATGATGTTTTGTCTTCTTTTCTCTAATTCCTGTGGAGGTTTTCAAAAAATATGATAACATACAATATTAGAAGATGCAATCTCAGAAGCGTACGTAGTGCCACTGAAGAAGTAAAACATGTGTGAAATTAGGGTAAACCTGGCTTGTCGCACTTAAACACTCAGTCAAGCTGATTGTTTTATCGATACGATTGAATTTTTCATTTCAGAACGCACCCCAAAGGAGGGTGAAGCCAGTCAAAGATGATGCTACAACGAATCTCCCACTGATTACCTGGTAAGTAACATTCGCAAAGTGATGATTCCCACTGTGGAACGAAAATAAATTAATAATTTTTTTTCTTTTCCTTTTCCAGTATCCCCTGGACAAGGAGCATATATTTACAAAGGAATACAATAACTGACACAATAATACCATAATATTATAATAAGGTACATAATAATAACATCCCGCATTCCCAAGCAAGTGCTTATTTGGGACAAAAGGCTGTGCAGTGCAGTGCAGTGCTGCTAAACAAGGCTTCATAATATTTTCGTTTGTTTGTTTGTTATTTATTTATACTGTTTGTTTTATTTACTTATTTATTTTATTTTTAATGTTAATAATAAATAATAATAATAATAATAATCTCTTTATTATATACTAAGCTCCACTAGCGGAGTTAAAGAACCGGTCCGAGTTTACTCGAACATGCTTTCCAATTTATCAAAATTAGTAGATAGAGAAAATGAGTAATTTCATGGTAAATAATATTCCTATGGTTAAATTTCCGATATCCCGGGGGAGAGGGGGGGTTTCCATCTAACGTCACTGAAGGTGAGGTAAATTATTCTAGATAGGTCAGACCAACACATTACCACACAGCAATAATGGCAGAGCACGCAATGCATTTGAGCGTGAATATTCTATCATTTTTTCAAAAAAACATTTTTTTGCACAAAACCAAATAGTTTTGAGGGAAAGTAACTTGTCCCGTTTCGTTATTAAATTCAACACCTAAAACATGCGGTAGGGCAGAAATCATCGATAGAAAGCTTTCGCAGAAAAATTATTTTTTAGTCATTTTTCATTAAAATTTAGTTATTTTTATTTTTTACCCCCAGAAGCAAACTATCAAGGGGAAAGCGACCCCCCCCCATTTTGTCAACAGTAATAGCAACACAATATATGTGAATTTAAAGGAGATTTTGGACTAACTCAATTTCGAGGGGTTATATTTTCAAAAAACTCCAAAAAACGTCTAAAAAAATTAGTTCTCAAAAACGGCTTCAACGATTTCTTTTAAATTTACATATATTGTAGTCGTTATTAATGCTAATAAAATGCGGGGGGTCGCTTGCCCCTTGACTTTCATCTGGATGTAAAAAAATAAAAATATCTAAATTTTAATGAAAAATTACTAAAAAATAATTTTTCTGCGAAACCTTTCTATCGATGATTTCTACCTTCAGGCATGTTTTAGGTGGTAAAAATAGTAACGAAACCGGACAGGTTGCTTTCCCAAAAAAGTATTTGGTAAATGATAGAAAATTCACGCTCAAATGCATTGCGTGCACTGCCATTATTACTGTGGTAATGTGTTGGTCTGACCGGTCTAAAATATCATAGGTGATATCCTAGGCGATTGCCAGGGTCCTTGTGTTCCGGTTTAATAGCTAGAGAATATGACGTGGTGGCCCACTTTATGGCACGTAGGGAATGTTTGGTTAATAACTTTATCAATTGTTAAAAAGAAGGTTCGGGAATATGAGGGGCGGTATGTGAAGGTATTTGGTACTTGGTGAACGTATTTTATAACCTGAAATCATCATCACGTGAGAGGCAACACTTATGATTATTTAATATTTATTTATTTATTCATTGCAGGGAGCAGGACCTGCATACTATTTTACTGCGGGAAATGGAAAAAATTATAATAGTGGAGAGTAAGTTATTGCCCTCTTTTAGTCTTTTGACACCCGAGAGCTACATATAGGCTATAGCGGAATAGAGGTAGCATAATATAGGCATCGATGTGTATCTATTGACGAATAGTTTGAATTTTTATTTTTCAGTCCGTCTGCACCCTATTCCACTTGTCTTCAATAATTATTATTATTGACAACTGTTTTTCTACAATATTTTCCAATTCGTTGACTTTGGCCAGCCACCATATTGGCTTTATTTTTTTAACCTACGAGACATTTTAAGATTTAAATTATGAAATTAACTAAAATAGCCGATCTTGTCATATTTCAAAGTGCCGCCATTTTAATTTTTAGTATGTTATTATTATTTTTTATTCTATGAAATTTAATGATGAATTTTATCATGGGGAAGTTAAAGTGGACATAGCGTAAAAGGGTAAAACAAAAAGTAATCAATTATTGTTGTAAAATTGAGAAATGGAATATTTACCCTAACAGACGCCTTAAAAGTTTGCTGATTACCAATAAATAATAAAAATAATAAAGTCTATTGAAAAAGATGGCTCTCTCTTACACCTAACTGTACATTTCAACAAAGGTTTCATATTTGTGCATAGTAAACTACATTCTCACTGAATATCAGTCATACCTTCTACTGCTCAGTACTTTGTTTTTTATTTATTGCAGATTTGCCAGCTGATCTCCCGGCATTTCACCCCCAGTTTGAGGATTATTGTGCCAATATCTACCGTTTGGAAGCAATAGCAAAACGTTTTTAGACTGAACTTGCAAGGGAACCAATAGTCTGACCCATCCATCCACAAAAATGGATTAACTTTTTATTTTTATACTAGCTATACATGTAGTCTAAGATTAGTAATCATATTATTACGATGCCAAAATCCGTTGTGGTTTTTTGTTTAAATTTATGTCTCATCAACTTTGTATTCATAGACTTCTTTTTCTCCTGATGGCCCTACAGTCCTAGATGTAGAATGTAAATTTACTTGCGGGATTTAAAGTGGAAAAAATTAATATTACAGATTGTTTAGCCAATAGAGATTAGTTGCTGCTTATGCTTAACTAACTGTGTAACTTACTTTTTATGCGCTCAGATAAAAATTAATTGAATTTCGATTCAATTTTAACACCGGTATAAAATGTTTTAATTATACTTACGGCAAGTCTCTTTTTAAACGCTGTGGTAAGGCTGCAGGTAAATATATTTTCTGCAAGGTATTTAAAACATACTGTTAGGTCTATTATGTAGTTAATAATGTGATTTCAGTACTCTGCTTTAAAGGGTTGTTTTTAAAATAATTTTTCTATCATCAACAGCTTCTTTCTTATTTTTTTGAGATTTGAGAAACGAAATTTTTAAAGTTTTCAAAGATCGTTTCTTAAAAATGATCAGTCAATTACCAAAAGTGTTCCTTATATGTTACTAGTTATTAAAAATGTGATACGGTAGTCTAATTGATTTTAAATTTTAAAATGGAATAAAAAGACTTGATCATGCAGAAGTGCATTATATTGTAATAACAATTATTTTGCTTTTAAAGGTTATTTTTAAAATAATTTTTCTATCATCACCAGCTTCTTTCTTATTTTCTTTTAGCATTGAGAAACGAAATTTTTAAAGTTTTCAAAGATCGTTTCTTAAAAATGATCAGTCAATTACCAAAAGTGTTCCTTACATGTTACTAGTTATAAAAAATGTGATACGGTAGTCTAATTGTTTTTAAATTTTAAAATGGAATAAAAAGACTTGATCATGCAGAAGTGCATTATATTGTATATCAAATCATTTACGCCCATTATATCTACTATAGCCATTATATCAAATGCATTATATTGTATATCAAGTCAATTTTTTGTAAGTTGCTTTTAAATGTAATAAAAATTATAACTACGGAAGCGTAGGCTAGTTTAACATTTAGTGCCGTATGTGTTTAGGCCTATTACTTTTGTCAACATCACATTTGTCACTTAAATACGAAAAAAACCTGAAACAATTAATGTTTAATACTTCTTTGGCTCCCTCTCGTAATAACATATTAAGTTAAGTTCCTATTATAACTTAATAATTACTATATGACTGGTAAATTAGTTGTGTCTTCGCATAGTTACTTGTGAACAAATATAACGATGTGCCATCTTACTACATGTAGGCTACATTTTTTATAGTTATAGCCTACCTTTCTCAAAAAAAGTTATGGGTAATTCATGTCCCATTACATTGCTTACCCTGACATTTATATTATATTCGACTGCCCTTTCTTCACTATACAATCGTCCCATCGATCAATTTATTGGTTTGGGATAGGGAAAATCGAGGCGAGGTTGTGTGTCAAAATGGCAAAATGGGATCGATTAAATTAGAGCGCAATAATTTAACTCACAATAGATTTATTAAATTTGGAGTGGGCAGCTACCCTCCTGCCGTCCCCTGTATCCGTCTCTATTTGCAATGGCCGGTAATAGCAGACGTGGCATCAGGATTAAAAAGAACTTTTTGACGCATTTGAATGTCCCATCTCGCCTATATTTAGAACTTTACACTGCGCCATTAGAGGTGTGAAGTCTCCTCAAATTTTCTTTTTGTCTGCTGTGCCTCACCAAATTTTATCCTCACGAGCCACCCCTGAAAATTTGACTTCTAGAATCTATTTGTCGAGCTATGAAATTGGAATTCTAATGGCTTCGGTTTTGGTTTGTTTCCATGCCAACCTCCAAGTCAAACTAAGGTTTTTGTTACTACTAATTACTTATATCTGTTGTAAGCCACTGACCACTGTATTAATTGTGAATTGAGAAAAGTTTTCCACCAAGTCAGTATGAAAGACATATCACACCACATGACTGAGCCTATTGATTATTTATTTGAGCCCGTGCGTCAGTGACGCATATTGTACATTGTATGTTCTAGTAATCTAGTCAACAGCGAGTGGTGAGGAGTTTGTTTGTTGTTTGGTCAGCAAGCTGAATGGCTGATAAGGAGCCAAAAGGCGTTTACACAGCAACTGGTGACAAGTACCACTGTCCACAGTCCACATCCATAACCAGCAGCCTTAGAAAGTAAATGCCACAGTAAATGCGCGCTAATTCTGGTCAATCTGGCCCAGCGCAGAAAGGTGGATTCTAAGGCAACAGATACGCAGCAGATCTGCCAAGATACATTCGAACAAAAGGACCTATCTGTATTATGCTCGAAGTAAATTTCCACAGGAAGTGCCTTTAGTAGAATAATTGCCCAGAAATTCTTGAAAAGAAGAAGCGTTCTTCTAAATTTTGATATACACAGTAACACACAGAGTGGAATATGCAGGAAGTTATGGAGCTGCTTCCACTGGGCTTCCCCACTATCAGGTTTTAATACTTATATCAAGCTCCTTAGCTGTAGCCGATTGTTGTTCATGACTGTAAATATAACATGTTATGTACTCTTTTATCAAAATGCAGAGGCACACTTCCTCTTTTTTCCCCTACGGTCGTCCATTGAAAGGACACAAACACAACCACTATCCTTTCTTTGTCTACCCAAAACTATCGTGACAATGTATTTGACTTGGTAATGTTTGCATATGTAGACATTATTATCTTATCTTAAAAAGTCAACTTTCGCATGAAATATTGATCGTATAGGATGGCATCCCTATAAGGAATTCACCTTTAAATTTTGGTAAGTAATGTATATCCATCACTGACACATTGAATTACGTGTGATTTTCAGTATTGTTACAACTTTCACACTTTGGTAGTAATGACTACATACTATACATTTAAATATAGAGGCGCATTCCTTCTAAGGATGCCACCCCAATGCCATGAATCAATATCTTCTGTGAAACTTGAATTTGTTTGTGGAGTGTCGATTTTGTGTGCAAAATAGAAAGAGGTGTTCCACATTATTTTGACATATACATGACATATGTGGCATAAAGGTGGCCAATGGGTACAGCTCCCGTCAGCAAAGATAAGCGCAGGGGAGTTAGCCGATTAGCAGAAGGGCAGAAAAATGGAACTCGATTCTGATGACAACCGCAATCCGCAATATATGCTTCTTACACATATAAAGTTACCCAGCTGTGACAAATCGGTGGTCGTGACGTCCACATAAGACACGCATTTTAAAATATAGAGGAATTCTTCTTCCTAATTTCTCAATGATAGCTCTAATGGAAAAATCTACATAGGGGAAAGTTTGTGTGTAGACAACCGGCAGTTACTTTGGGCCACCAAACACAGGGAAAAGCGTTTTCCTTTAAATACGTATGGTGGAAAAATGGTGTTTTAGTTTTAGACAATTCTAAAGTAACTTAATAAAAAAAGAAAAAATACTTTCTTTAAATTCATCCATCACGTGAAACAATTCTCAACATTTTCATATACATTGCTATTTACATATACAAAATATGCCTCTATAAAACGAAACAGTGATGACTGACAAATGCAGACTATCTGCCCGAATGCAAGCCTTGTTCGAGGACTCACCCGTAATGGATGACATTTTCTGGGGGTCTGCAAGAAACTGGCCAGCGCGGCAGCACCTATTGGCTAACTTGCCAAGGGTGGGCGTTGTGCTGGCTAGTAAGTAAGCAAGATCGTATCCAGGAGGGCGGGGGGGGGGGGGGGGGAGAGAGAGAGGGAAGGTTGTGTTCAACCCGCCCCCGCTCCCCCGAAATGCAACTACGAAAAATACATTGGACTAAAGCAGTCCAATAGACGCTTGTGTATGATCTTTTAATTTTTTCCCTGCCATTAGAAGTAGAAGAAGAGAAGACTGCCATAAGAAGAAGAAGAAAAGACTGCCATTAGAAAAACAATGTGTTCCAAAACTAACTGAATCTACTTAAGGATTTGAGGGGGAGGAGATTTTTTTTAATCATACCTCAATACCGGCCAATTAATACGTCCTTTTTGTTTGTCTGTTGAGCCCCCTGTGTTATCTTATACAATCAGGTATCCTGATCAGATCAGAATATCAAATCTATCGAAACATGAGGAAAAAACAAAAAAAATCGTAACGTACTTACATAAAGTAGAAGCTGTATAATTCAGTAGAGCCGTCAAAAGTCAACATAATAGAAATATTATTTCAAAACAGCTGCAAACGCAAATCTTTCTTCTCATTGAAATTTTGTAAGAATTTCTAATCATTAATCTGGTTTGTTTTTTCTCTGAGGACATCCATTACTAATGTAGCGAAGACGCAGGGCAATATTCTCACGGCTGTTTTTATCCTTAGTCCCATCTTCTACGAGTGTAAGATTAATGGTACGGCAGCATTTTTTTCTTCTTCCACAACACTCACACCTGTCAATGCAGTCATGATGGCAATAATCTTGTTTTGAACTTTTGGAGAAGCATACAAAGGCATTTGGAATATTTGGCATTTGGAATAATTTTAATTATTTTAGTCAGTTGAGGATCTTTTCCAATAGTAAAATAGAAAAAAAATTTGCAAGTAAGACGGTTTCACTATCACCTTCACCGATATATAATCCCCATAAAGGTAGTCCACTGAGTATTAAAACCAGCTTTCTTGCGCAACTCCGCCTCTTTCATTCCAGACATGCACATGACCTTGCCTTTACTTAAGGCTAACTTCCAGTTGTTAAGCCCCGTGCAAGTAAAAGTAAAAAAGTTTCGGCACCCTTGCCACAGTGGCGACGAGCCTAACTGAACGCTGCATCTTTTATAAGTGAATATTCCACCCAGGAATATTGGTCAATCCATCTTGCTTCGAAACTTTGATTTCCTCAGTTTTTGGGTTATGTCATTTGCTTTTGGATGTATTACTGGAGATTCTCGCCTGCTTAAGTCTGAAGCCACTTATGAGCAAACAAATTGAGCAGCACCTACAAAAAAGAACAATTTTGATTAATGGTTTCCAAACAAATTACAATTATACATCTCTATTACACAGTGACTTTTTGAAACTAAATTTTTGTGAACATATTTCCCAATCCGATCACAAGACCTGGGCTCACGAAGTTCTCAGAAAAAAATAACGGTAAAGAACAGAGAACAACATATTTACTTCGTCTTTTGAAGTGTAGCTTCTTATGGAGCAGGAGGCACAAACAATGCAGATACTTAGTTTGATTAACAGGGTAACATAATAATATGTTATAAGAGGTACATGTACACTGGAGTTGTTGAGAATTTGATCTCTACTGTTTTGTAGAATGCTATTGTTTTGATCATGCTACATCATGTTTATAAAAAATGAAATCTATGATGACTTTACAAAAGCATAACTAAAGGAAATTAATAATTGGTTAATTGGGTTGTTGGCAGAACAAGATTCAAAGTAGGGCTAAGTCCATAAACAGTACTTCAATAATAGTAATAAATTATTACGGGGATGCGTCTTCCCAATCAGAGCAAGGCGCAGGATGTTTCTATAGGAACGTTGTCCATGCATGGAGGCTTAGTTAGGTTACATTGACGATTTGACCTTATTCTTTTTATGCGCGTATATTGATAGTGTAATGTAAAAAGAAAGTATCTGGGTAAGGGCAGTTAAACAGAGACATTCATACACATATCCTAAAAACCACCGAAATAGTATTAAAAACGAGTAATGCATTAAGTAGGCCAATGAGAAATGAAGACCGTGTGAAAATAATCGGAGATTGCTAGCCTCAGTGACGACGTCAGTATTACTATATGCAGCGTAGAGCAGCGTAGAGTACTAGACACGGCCAAATATCGGGGAAAAAAATGGATGCAGTACAGAGGCCAATAGCTATCGAACGGTTTCGACAGACGTGGCTTTCGTCCTGGCAAAACTCCCGCCTATTGACTTACTAGTGCAAGAGCGGTCCTAAATATACCACTGACCAGAGAAGAGCAGGGCACGGGAAGAGCTAATGGGAAGGTGGCAAAGAAAATGGAACGACAGCCTAAATGGAACCTAATAAAATTAAAGATGGATGAGTAGAAAGCATGGACAGCTTCTACTTAACTCAGTTTCTAACTGGACATGGCAGTTTTCGGGCTTTCCTTAATGAGTGTAAAAGAAGTCCTACACCGGTGCATATGAAACGGGGAAGAGGATACAGCCGGACATATTTTCTGTGACTGTCGGCGTTGGGAAAACGAGAGGAGGGCATGTGAACAGAGTGCGGAAAATGGTTCAGTCAGAGGCGGTTTCGTGTGCTGTGGAGGAGTTGACATGACTCATCTTGAGCCGCAAGACGAAAGAGGAATGGGTAACTAACTATAGCAGCAGAAAAAGACGCGGCTATCCTAAAGTAATGCTGAAAAGCGGTTCCAGGACAGTTCGTAAAAAAAAAAACCCGTGTGACTGCACCAATATACCATTTCTAGGTGCTGCCACCTCGCAACTTTTGAACTATAGTATGAAACCACCTGGAGTTGAGCCATACGCCACAGCGGAAAAATAAGATGAGTGAGGCTTACTGTACAAGTGTTACGCGATCAACAGTTATCATACAGATGATACATAAGAAAGCTCAATCGTATATGTCATTTGTAACATGCCGATTTGTGGTGCATTTGCACAGTATACCTCAGTCGATTTAATGTAATTTTTTTGCTGTGACGTATCGCTTAACCTCGTGCATTTTTACTCGTATATTATTTGCGTTCTACGAACAGTAGGTAAAATTTGTTAACTTGAAGACTCGGACTCCAAAGACGAGATTGATGATGGTGACAACAGTGCCTACAGCTATGAGTAAGGAAGTGGCATGATGAGGTTTTCCCAAGTAAATTAATAGTTAGAATTTTTTCTTAACTACGTTAATAAAACTTACCTAATGCATGGCTACATAGTGATGTATTATACAGTACACAATTAAATGATTGCATTCATGATAAATTACAAAAACTACTATTAAAATAAATTAGTACCTTCAATACACTAGCCAAGTTTTTCTCAGTACTATGAACTGTAGCATGGTCACATGGCAATTTATTTTTGGCGCAGAAACGTTATGAGTCGCCTTAACACTGGCACGGCACGGCCCGGCTTCTCTAGCTGCAACAAAAATACAAAAAAACATATTAAGGTCTTGTAGCACAGGCATTAATCATGTGGCACGCTACCCATGTAGGCTATTACTACAAATTCACGGACAGACCGACATTCCGTATTAAAATTACTTTTTTGAGGGGTTCCAGGGACCTCAAAACGTCGAAATCTCGGAATCGTAAATTTTGACCTTCACAAAGCTTTACTTATACTAGCGAACATTATAGGAAAGCAATGAGGTGTTCCGGGTGACTAACCCGCCTGCCTGTCCACAACTGCCAACTGCCAACCTGCACGACCTGCATAAAGCAGTCCATGTTGCTAAATTTTGGACAACCCATTAATGAGTGTCTGACTGGACACGCGAAGTAAGTAAGTACCCCCCCCCCCCCTCGAGACTTTTACAAAAAGTGAAAAATGAACGTTTAGCGCAAAGTCTTTCCTCTGGAATTGTAGGTCGTTTGTATGTGTGAAATTGTGGTCACTTGCCACCATTTTTGTTCAAAAATTTGTATTGTCATTTCACTAAGCTAATTGTAAACTAAACCTATTACGCTTCACAGCGCTGCGGACTACAAAATAATTCAAGCACTCCTCCATATTAAGGCTTGCGGGCTTACACTTGTGAATGTGGCACTTTTACAGGGCAAGTAGTGGTTGGTAGGTAAGGTACATAAACAAAAAGCATACCCGTGAAATTCACTGAACTTTTCGACTTTCTTCGTAGCACCCACTGCTTCAATTACATCCGAAAAATTCGCTATCTTGTTATATTTATATATATCTTTTGAATGGCAACTTGAGACTTCCAAGGATTGTTTTCATCAACTGGATCAACATCGACGAGCAGTCTGTATCAGTATCAGTTTCAGGTAATTGCGCGACATCATAATACCTGAGTATTCCTCGTTTTTTGGAAGCCTGGAACATTTCATTATAGAATTAGCCTAGTTAAAAAATTAACATTCAAAATAATTACTCACTACCTCTGTTTCTGCTTCTTAGTATGTTTTAATTATTAAGAGAGTACAGCCCGTAGGAAATTGGCAGCCTGAAATTTAATACTTTTTATTTTTTATTTAATTAACTAAGCATGTTATTAAATATTTGTCTCATTAAAGTTGTAGAAGACTACTTCATGCAACATATAATAAGGTATTTCTAGTTTTCGAAATAGTGTTTTTTTATAAGTTCTAATATACCTGAAAAGCTATTGTTAATAAAATATTATCATATTTCTGAAAAAATTAGTTTCGAAAATTAAAAATATCTTATTATTATATGATGCACGAAGTAGTCTTCTACAACTTTAATGAGCCAAATCTTAAATAACTTGCTTAGTTAATTAGATAAAAAATAAAAAGTATTAAATTTCGGGCTGCCAATTTCCCACGGGCTGTCCACTCTTAAATCTGCAGTTTAGTCGCGTGAATAGAGCATGAAATGCATTGCAATGCTTTTTAAAACTTTGACAAGATAATAACGTATATTACTTTATTTATACTGAGTTAGCAACAGAGTAGAAATCTAAGTTTCCATTATATTTATGATTTTATTTTATTAATGATTTCATTTGATACTACAGCAAATACTAAAGAACAATCCACTATAAAAAAAAAAAAAAAAAAAAAACAGAATTTGGCTATGCATCGTTTATTTTTATTTCTGAAGGTTTACTTACAGCCCATTTTATGTTTAATTTTTGCATTGGCAGATATAGCCAAATAAATTATTACTTATGACAAATTTTATGGAAGGAACATGATCTCAAAGGCATGTAAATAAAACAATCCTAGCTTAAAATATAAATTATCTTGCCAATGGGACGTTTGCCGTCCACTTTAAATGCATTTTCATCCGACTTGTTGAGCCACGTGGTAGCTTAACTTCGCCTAAATAAAGGACTTACCATTTTCAAATTATTGCGGCAGCAATTTAACTTGGCCAATGCTGAGAATCAATCAATTTACATTATGACAATGACATAATTGTTATTGAGTACGAGGTGCGGTGTCTTTACATCATGTGTTTCAGCACAGCTTATACATGAACCTACATTATTGTTATTAATCATTTAGCTAATAAAACTATAATAGTTTTACTATGTCTATGTTATTATTGGACATTTCTTTTTGTTATTTTCATATTTTGTTATTTGTTATCTTAAAATTAAATAAAGATGGCTACCCTTTTGTATTTCTGGTACCACGATAAACAGTTTTGCGCTATTTTTGATAAAATTTGAAAGTTAATAAAATATTTTCCGTCTTCTATTTTAATTTTAAGCTTATCAGCCCTTAATTATCCTGCAACTTGAAGGCTATGCATACATGAGTACTAAAAGCACCAGAAATGTTCTATATTTTAACACATAAAAATATTTTGTATAATATAATATATAGTATATAAATCGGTATATATTTATACTATATATATAATAATTGGTTTGGCCACATTTTTTGAAGGCGTCAAAAAATTATATATATATATATACCTACTTAAAATGCATCCATTTGTTTTGTTGTTTTTATTTCTAATAAAATATTCGCAAGTAGCCTGCTATGTAAAGTCACGGTAGGCTATGATTTTCTTGTAGCATATATTTCTGAACAAAACGTAGACTTGAATCAGAAACATCCTAGGCTTAATGGCAATGTGGTAGCGTGCTTGTACTTGTGTGAGTCTCTACACACCTTGCGGTCGGAGACGTGTCGTAACTCGACACAAGTACCTTTTAGGTTACTTAGTGAGGCGACTGAAGAGGTTAACCGGATACATTCATTAAATTCTTTGTATGCGTTTAACCTTTTATTTAAAAAAAAGAAAAGTGTTGCATATCCTCTCTGTAGCGACTAGCGAAAAATTGCCTTATTCGCCCGGCGCTACGGGTTTGTCTTTCAGACAGAATTTCAATGCATAATGGGCTGTCTCAAAGAACCGGTCTGAGTTTACTCGAACATGCTTTCCAATTTATCAATTAGGCTAGTAGATAGAGATTTCATGGTAAAATATTTTCCAATGGTTAAATTTAGGAACTCCCAGAAGGGGGGGGGGGTCCATCGGACGTCCCTCTGGCTCCGGCCCTCTAAAACCTAAAATATAGTCTGGAGGTAGAAATCATCGATAGAAAGGTTCCGCATCAAAATTATTTTTTAGTAATTAATCATGAAAATTGACATATTTTTATTTTTTTACCCCAAGAAGCAAAATATCAAGGGGCAAGCGACCCACCGCGTTTTGTAAACATTAATATTGACTACAAATATAACTATGTGAATTTAAAAGAAATCGTTGGAGCTGTTTTGGATAAATAGTTCTTTTAGACATTTTTTGAGAAATAATGTTTTTTTAGTTTTTTGAAAATAAAACCCCCAAGAATATTTTTTTCCCGAGGTATGATTCGTGTGAACCTGCATGCCAAATTTAATTGAAATCGACCGAGTAATTTGCCCAGAAACCGATGAACCGACAGAGCGACAGACAGACAAAAAGAAATTCGTAGAAAACACTTTTTTTGGTTCCTGGGACCTCAAATATCCGTAAATCCGTTGAAATCTCGGAATTGGAAATATAGACCATCACAAAGCTTTCCTTTTAAATAAATTAGGACTTTTTCGTTGTTTCTATTACTAAGTCAACCTAGCGTAGTTAGGGCTATAAAGCCTTCTCTTACACTCAACTAGGAAAACCCGGGAACGCCTGCTTTACATGCCCTCCGAAGCATGGGCAGAAAATGCAGCTAGTTTCCTTATACTACGTATAAATTGAAAAGCAACAAGCTAGTATACAATCATTTAACATTTTTAGTCACTTCTGGGAGATCCAAAATTTGTATTTTTATGGTGCCGTATATACATTTTCACTTTACTTACTTTCTTGGGATCATGCGTCTATTAAGTTAATTGGTTTATTGTAAGAGTGGACCGAAAAGCCCCGAATTCGCCCATATCGAAAATAAAGAAAATTTTCTTTCTTTCTTATTAACGAAGGTTTGATGAGTTATATTTGTGATTTCAAAGAATACTGTCAAAAATGTACGCTGTGAGTACTATTTAGGTACCCTAACTTAAGAGATATGGAAATATTAAATCTATTGAATAACACTTAAATAACTTCTCAGCAAAAACCCCTCAGCCTGCTTCAACTTGCATAATCCTGAGACAAGAGTGCCATAGTGACTGCAGTACCAATAGCCATGAAAGGAGTGTATGCGACTAGTCTAAAAACAGGGGGGGGGCTTACAAGTAAATTTAAAAATGACTTCATATTTATATCATATATTATACAAGTATAATTAATTTTTATTTATTTAAAAAAACAAAAAACAAAAACGTAAATACAATAGCCAGGTGTCTCTCAGCATCATGAATTGTAGCACGTCGATGTCGATGTCACGATTCGACTAAACACACGTACGGCTTCTCCGTGTAACTACTAACAGCCCGCTAACCTTAGGTACGCTGTTGAGTTGGATGCAGTAACTTCAGCTTCTCGATCACACCTGCAGCGAACACACAAGCATCAGATTATATTCAAGCCTAACCGCACCGGAATTAATCTCGTGGCACACTACACATGCAGGCTATGAGATTGAAAATCAAATTTCCCATTAAATATTGATAATAGCGCTAGATGAGGACTTCAACTCTACATTTTGACAATCAGCACATTTCAAGCAGACACACTGCAGTAGTGGCGTAATTGTAAAAAATATTTTTTTTTTTGGGGGGGGTGGCAACCCCAGATTGCCTTTAGCTATCAACGTCTTGGCGCAGGCAGAAGCCTGAGACGACGTTGAGTTCTACCAACCAAAATGGTTAAGGCTGACTGCTGATCCGAACATCTATTAGATGGGAAATTATGAATTACAACAACTCACATTAGTTAATTTCGTCTCATATTTCCTTATTTCGGGGTACATCCTACGCCATTAAGCCACATGGACTTCATTCTGTAGTCCCATTTCAATAATCTTCCCTCCAAAATAATATAAATAAAAAACAGATGTAATCAGATTTACTTTGGACAATACACCCTATTAAAAATGAAATGAAAATGAAAACGACTTTATTGCAAATGAACAAAAGGCGAACAATAAGACTATAAAGTCTTGTTTTCATGCTAACCTTAAGGGTAGTCATTGTTGATATTATCGAGTTAAAAACGTTATCAAAGTTACCGCACATCGTGAATAGACCTCTGGGTGTTGCAGGTTCACAAATAAGATAAACAGATTTGGTAGCGGCTGACATTCCATTAACCTATCGAAGCAGGACCGCTTTAACAGATCCACTTGTTTTAACCCAGAAGTGCGTTTAGCTAACACGCTGGTATTACAATTAAGAGGAAGCTGACTGACCTTAGCTATTGTCATATTGACCCCAAAATAGGTTATTTTACATTGTTTTGTTTAATTTAATACAGAAGCTGTCAAGGTTGACTTACCAAAATCGTTCCATGGAACTTCGTGGATTTTGAAGCTAGGAATGGTCATCAGGATGGAGATAAATGAGCGGACGTCTAATGCGATGGCCTAGACGAATGTTTTGGTCCGTTGGTTTTGGAGCTTACTACGAAAGCGGAGCTACTGAAAAATAAAACGAATAACAGTATCTGCGCTCGGCTACTAGCACGTCAGATACCTGACTTTCTCCACTACCAACTCTGTCAGCGTCAGTGCAACAGCAATCTTCACTCGCCGGCAAGTCCATAATAACGTCTTTTAGATGCAATACTTGTTTTACATTTGGGATACATTTTTTCACATTTTCTCACGTTACCGGAGAAAGCTGCACCTTAAATCATTCACCTCTCTTGATTTTTAACATGACGTTTATTGGTACAATGCACATTAAGTTACCCGGTTAAATCTTATGTCGTCAAGGTAGCGGGGAAACTATAAGCACCATTACCTGCATCTTCTAGACTTCTCAAACTTGAAACTCATTTGTCGAGCTGCTTGCATCAAAATATCAGAAATATTTCATTCATGCACACGTCGGACACTGATGGACTGCAAAAGGTTACCTCGGAGACCAAAGTTGCGCTGATTGCACAGGTGGGCTGTTCAGTCTTGAAATACAGGACTGCAGGCAGAGAAGTCTTCTATTTTTCCAGAATTAGCCGGTGACTCTCAAAACGCTGCAATTCAAAGACATAATTTCAGTGCTAAAAGGTAGTAAGGTAAAAGTAAGGAATACTGAACGGCACCATCATGTTCCGATGCAAGACGGTGCCTTCCAGTATTCCTTCCTGAAATTTCTCAAGGAATGGTGGCCGAACGGACTAGAACAAGACTGCTTCTGTTGCGAGCAAAATGACGTTATATCCGTTCTTGTTCCAACTATATCAGTAATATTTTCCACATTTCCTTTGTAATACTTCGCCATTAAAAAAAAAAAAAAAAAAAAAATGCTTTGTCAAGTTCTACTAAAAATTCTGTTCGACTTACTACAAGAGTGCCTGTCTTCATCCATTTCTCTTACAACTTCTCCCAAAAAAGGCAAGAAGTCAGCAGCATGAGGAAAGCTGCATAAACTTGGGTGATACGGTAAACAGGCTGATAGGGGCCCATTATTTCGTATAAACTGCTTACCTTTCACTCGTAGACGTCTAATCAATGCAGCTGATAGTGGCAGCCACTCGAAAGCTCTCGAAATTATTAAATCCCTTGTAGAAGATATCTATAGAGCCATCATCGCAATCATCCAATCAACCTTTTTTTCATGTTGTCGCAAAAAAGTACCACCCTCGAACCGAAAACTGGAAGCCATTTTAACCAAGGCACTTCATCTTGTTTCGCCAATGTATCGTCATCTGCACGTCAACAAAGACGTGAAAATGCGAAATAACCACTGGAAAAATAAAAGTATGTTAGCCTTTAGGTAGGTACCGGCACTGCCATCTACCATGCAGTATTCCCTAACGAGACATCTCATGCGACGATGCGACCCGCCCTAAGAAAAGCCAACAAACCCATCAAGGGTTCTGGCCTGAGGACTAGTAGGGGAAAATATTTCCCCAATTCAGGATGTTGCGGTCAACAACATGGTCTCCGTAAGAAATACTGGACAGCACTGTGTTCCAATGCACGACGGTGCCGTCCAGCATTCAATCCTGATACTTCTCAAGCAATGGTGGCCAGAGGGGAGACTTAATAGAAGAAGACTACTTCCGTTGCGACTACAAATGATGTCACATTCGAACTCTTTTACCATATATTATTGCTCATTAAGGCTCTAGCTTACAGGTTACTATCAAGTCTGGCATATACGGTACCTGTTAAAATGGGTGCCAAATGGAAGAAGGCGTTAAATAACATAGGCCTAAGTCACCAAGATTTATCATGGAAGTTGTTTTTGAAGAGTACGGTAGAAGAAGACAATTTAATTGTTACAGGTGGGTGAAACAGTTTTTATCGTGGAAAATGCTGTTAAAAGTTGAAATGTCCAGGAGAAGGCGGCAGGACGCATATTAAAAAAAAATTGAAAAAGGGCTAGAGCTACCTACAGAGGCTGCTGAAGAGGTTATGGGGATACATTCATTGAATTGTTTGTATGCGAATAATCTAAAAAAAAAAAAAAAAATCTTCCATGACAAAATCCGGGATTTATGTAATGCGACTAAACACGTTCTCCAACCGGGCGACCCTTTAATTCAAAGCATGCTTCACTTTGTCGAATTCTCGCTTACTCACTGGTGGCAACATTTGTTGGTTTTGATCAACGGTAATATAATGGAATAGATGGAGCCTAACTAAGTATTAACGTTAGCGGGCAAACGTACGGGAAAGTTTGCAGGGTTGCAACATTAAAAAAAATAGTGACAAATAAAAAACAAATGAACAATGAAGGGATGACAAAAGAAGCTTGGCACTGGGCCACTGGTCATGGTAATAACTTCATATTGACTGTGTTGGGCTTTTATCGAGCACCAACCCCCACTTCGACTAGGAAACCAATTTCTTTCTGCTTCATTGCATACATCAAAGGCTCCAGAGGCGTATATATTACATATTTGGGTGGGGGGACAAAACAGGATAACCTCTAGCTATCAACTTCTTGTCCGGGCAGAGACCCAAGACGACACTGAGTTCCACCAACTAAGCCACTAACATCTCACTACTGACCCGAACATATTAGATTTGGAAAATTATGCATTGCAACAAGTGACATTAATTAATTTCGTCTTACATTTTCCCATTTCGGGAGGGGCCCACTTAATGGCTGTCGCGATGGGAAACTCAGAGACAAGCTAGTGGACGATTTACTACATTAACTCCAAACGCCACCGCTATTTGGAACATTCGTTGGGAAAGCGGTCCTCCAAACCATTTGGCAAAATGCCATCCTCTGGAATTTGGCCTTTGACATTGGCTACCCCTGGATCGCACCAAATTGGGTGGGTTTAAATATTTTTTTTCCTTAATTTAATAAAGTTACAAATATTTGGTCTCGCCGATTGGTAGAGCACTATTACGTACATATTACTAAGAGGTTTCTATTTAGTGTTGGTGCAGTGGGTTTTTCATGAAAATGATGGGCCTAAGAAATTTACTACTTTATTACTGAAGTATTAAATTAAATTAACCATATAAACCAACCTAAATTGCGGTGAACCCATGTCAACGGTAGCTTCGATCATCTGTAGTCGACGACCTTATGGCCGAGCGGCTGAAGATGGCTTCGACATGTGCACCGAGTGTCGGCTGGTAGAACACCCAAAACCGTGTGGTTAGCCATCCGAGGGGGAAAAAGACCTAGAGGGAAGATGTGCCGATCAGTTCCATTTCACATCTACACGAAGGAAAGTCTTCTGGAAGATAAAAGTGTAAATTCCAAACAACTTACCTTATTTGTGGCAGCCCGTCACACCTTCTAATCGCACCCTGTAGACGACACAGTTTTAAAGGGCTGCACATGGCTGGAACTGGGCGGCAGCTATGTCTTGCATTCCAATGTCGATGACGGGAAGTGTATACTGAAAGGAAAAAAAAATGTTTGAGGCATAGCTAGTAAAATTACAGCCAAATTATCATACTTCCTCCACTGTTTTCTCAAAAACATGGACGATAACAACCATCGGATGTACAATAGATGTCGGCCCGCGAAGTGGGGTTGTGCCCGAATACCAAAGTTACGACTAAGCACGATTTTTTTTTGAAGATTATTCGCATACAAACAATTCAATGAATGTATCCGAATAACCTCTTCAGCCACCTCTGTAAGTAATACCTGTGTTGAGTTACGACAGGTTCACGATCGCATGGTGTGTAGAGACTCGCACAAGTACGAACAAGCTACCACTATGCCATCGAAGGCCATTAAGGGCCGAATATTCGGTGCAGATGCTTCCGCAAGCATGATACCTATGCCAGACCCGGCTGCAAGACTGCAGATGGCCGCAAAGATCGCAAGGAATACCCTCAGGTGGTCAACAAACGCAAAACTATAACCCCCAGTGAAACTGGAAATCGACCCGGGACCTACTGGTAAAAAGCTAAATATTTTATGTGTTGATTGGTACCTCTCCCTTAAAACTTGTAAATATGCATACATCACTTGTCAGCATGGCCGTCAAATAAATAATTATTATGCATTTTTAATTTTCAATTGGAGGATTCGTGGCTATTATGGTTGATAGGCTACAACATGGGAAAACAATGATAAGTAAGTAAAAAGTCCCATATCATGTTATTTATGTAAAATGTTCCCAATGGTTTGGTTATCCTTATAGCGGTAAGAGCGGGCTAAGCATTGGAAATTTTGTTTGTTTTTTGGGAAAACTATTGCTCTTATCAAATTTGAGCAAACTAGATTCCAGTTCCTCGTAAAAAAATTGGTTGTCTGTAAAGTCGGTTTACGGACGACTGTTTAACGTGACACCGTCAAAAAAATAGTCCCGTCCCTGGTTCAGGCTCATAGTCCATTAGTTCGAGAAAGTTCAAAACCTGGCAAAATGGCTTCCTCAATATATACACGTGTGCTCCCCGGGCCATATAATAATTTGTGGTAAACCGGAGCGGATCAATTCAAGAACTTAACCCCCCTTTGCTCAATAAAGAATCTTCCCGTCACAGGTCTCAAATCTTAACCATTTCAAAAATTAAAAATAAATAAAAGAATTAAAATAGAAACAAATAAATAAATAAATTGTTGTAATAAGCAATGAAAACCACATTAACTAAGATGCGGCGTAACGAAAAAATGGGACAATGAACATGGGACTGTAACGCTTTTTACTGCATGCACCCAGTGTTCCAGCCAGCGTTCATCGATTTATTAGACGTTGTCTGTTAAATATTGAAATAAAATAATACAAAATTAATCAGCAAACTCTTGACAGGAAATCATGTATTGGCGGGAAAAGCACGAAGCAGAATACTTTTATTTTTATAATTTCCTGAACACACATGTCAATAAGATGGAGTAATAAATATGACCACGTTATAATGGGAATAAACCTGGCGTTTTATATTGATAATTCATTAAAACCTCAAGAGGTTATGGGGACCAGGCGTTTTTACGGTGAATAAGAAATGGAAGAAATACAAGGTAATGAAAAACTTAAGTCGCAGGAGAATTATACCTTGTGGAAATTCCAGGTAGACGTAACCTTGAAAGCCAAAGGCTTATACGGTATCGTATCAGGAACTGAGAAATTGTCATCAATTGACCCGAAAGACATTAAAAACATTGAACTTTGGAAAATCACTGATGCAAAGGCATCCCAAATCATTATTTCCACTATGGAACGGAGTCCACTGGTATACACATAATGGCTTTGTCACAGGCAGAGGACATGTACAAAGCTTTAAGAGACATTTACGAACGCGACACTTACGAAATAAAGTGTGCATTAATGAAAAGCTTCTATGATTATAATATAAAGGCTACTAACGTATTAGGCAGTGTAGCGGAAATTCTAAATATAGTTCATAGATTAAAAGGCTTGAAGGAAAGCATAAATGATGAAATGGTGCTGACAAAAATTCTATCATCGTTGCCTTAGGAATATAAGCACTTCAATGTTGCATGGGATTGGGATGGAAAAGAAATTGTCAAATTTAATTGTACGAATAACAAAAGAAAATACACAGATGAAACAGGAAGCAAAAAAAGATGAAGCAGTTGCTTTTAAAAGTCAAGGACAATTTCAAAACAAGCAAACAAAATTAATTAAATGTTATGGCTGCGGCGGACTAGGCCATAAAATATCTTCATGTGGAAAGAAGAAGCAGCAGAAGAGCTGTACGTACTGTAACCGCACAAATCACGATTCTACGTCATGGTTTTACAAAGACAAGGAGCTACATTGTACAATTTGCAAGCGTAGAAACCACCGTACTGACCAATGTTACTATAAGAAGGATAGAGATACCGAAGAAAAGATAGTTATGTATCCTTTTACGTTGGTAACTCAGGTAATTTTTAGACAGCGGATCGAACTGTCACTTAGTAAATAATGATCGTTGCCTGATAAATTTTAATGTGAAAAAGAAAGTTTAAAAATAAAAATTGCAGACAATAAAAAATTTTAACTACTGAGAAAGTAGGCAATGCTGTATTTAGTGAATGTATGCTAAATGATGTACACTTTGCACCTAATTTGTCGAAAAATTTACTTTCTGTTCCAAAAATTACTGAAAATGGTCGAACAGTAATCTTTACAGAAAGAAACGTAATTGTTAAAAAGGATGATACTATTGTATTAAAAGGTGAAAAACAAAGTAATGGTTTGTATACAGTGAACCTGAATTTAATTGAAAATCAAGCGTTTATTTCTAATGTAGACTCTAGTATTGAGTGGCATAAAAAGATGGATCATTTAAATTTTAAAGATCTTCAGAAACTGCATAGTCTGACTCAAGGTATGCCAAACATTTCAGAGAAAAATAATGAACTCTGCAAAATATGTGTCGAATCAAAACAAACACGACTACCATTCAAAAGGCAGAGAGCCAGGGTAAATAGGCTTTTAGAGATTATACATTGTGATGTTTTAGGTCCAATAGATCCTTTGACTCATGATGGAAAGAGATTCGTACTTACCTGTTTGGATGACTACAGTCAATTCGGGATGATTTATTTACTAAAAAGGAAAATTGAAATAGAAGAAGGTCTGAAATACTATATAAGGGAGGCAGAAGTTTTTACAGGTAAAAGGGTTCACAAAATAAGATGCGACAATAGAGGAGAATTTACTGCTAGGTCTCCAACATCATGGTGTCGCAAAAGGGGTATAATATTCGATTATATTGTACCCTATTCACCAGAATTAAATGGTAAGGTATAAATCGAGTATTAACATAGCGTACTCGAGCGTTACTGTTAGAAAGTAAGGTAGGAAAAGAAATGTGTGGTGAAGCTAAGTATGTAGCTATGTACCTAGTAAATAGAACCCCGACTTCAACTCTAGACTGTACTCCGTACGAAAAATGGTTTGGTGAAAAACCTAATTTAAGTAGATTAATAGTATTTGGTTCACTTGCGTGTGGGAAAGTTATCTCACATGTGGGAAAATTAGACAGTAGAAGTAAACCATATATTTTTGTTGGATAGAGTAATAATTGCTACCGTTTATGGGACGCAGACAACAGAAAAGTAATAAGGTCAAGAGACGTAGTAGTTTTTCCACACATAAAGAAAAACTTAAAATTATTTGAAAAAATTGTAACAGAAAATTTAACAACAAATGGAAGTTAAAATCAAGAAGAATGTGTTGAGACAGAAGAAGAGCAAGAAGACTGCAGTGAAAGTTAACTGGAAAAACCCTGACCAGAGAGATATAAGTGGAGACCTGACAGGTATGGCTTTAACGAAAGCGATTTTGATTTCGAAAATGATTGTTTATTATCCTATAGGCAAGCTATTGAAGGTCCAGATAAGGAAAAATGGATGAAAGCAATTGAGGACGAAAAAAAGTCCCTACAAGAGAACAACACTTGGCTGTTAGTCATGTCATGTAGAGTAGCGGTACGGACTCTGACTTTCACCCGAAAGATTGTTGGTTCGAGTCCTACACTTCCTACATTTTCTGGCCATGCTTCGGAGGGCATGTCAAGTAGACGGTCCCGGGTCTTCCTAGTTGAGTGTAAGAGAGGGCTTTAAAGCCCTAACTCCGCTAGGTTGGCTTAGTAATCGAACAAAAAAGTCAATAGTCAATGTTAACCGAGGAGAAGCAAATGGGCAAACTATATTAACCAGTAAATGGGTATTAAAGGAAAAAGAAGATGGCAGATTTAAGGCACGAGTAGTAGTTAGAGGTTTCAATCAAGAGGATGGTGTAGACTACTCTGAGACAATTAGTCCGGTAGTAAATTCCATAGCAGCCCAAAAGGGTTTAAAGTTAAAACATTTGACGTTAAGACGGTTTTCTTGTATGGGAAACTAGATGAACCTGTATACATGGAAGTACCTGAAGGGTATAATGTGTAAAATATAATATGCAAACTGCAAAACGCGCTTTACGGTCTAAAACAGGCTCCACTTAAGTGGAATCAGACGTTGAAAAATGCTCTGAATGAATTAGGCTTAAAGCAATTGAAAACTGAACAATGTATTTACAAGAACAATGATAACACACTATTTATTTGTTGCTATGTAGATGAAGGCGCGATCTTTGGTAAAAATGAGCATGAAATTGATAAATTTATGCTGGTATTGAAATAACAAATGAAGAAAATGGTATCATTTTAAGTCAGGCTGCCTAATGTAAACAAGTTTTTAGCAGATTTAATATGCCAAATTGTAAGAGCGTGGATACACCAGCTGAAAATGATTCACTGGACACAAAGAATGAAAGTTTTACTTATAGACTAGCAGTGGGAAGTCTTCTGTATTTAAGAACTAAGACGAGACCTGATATATCATATGCTGTAGGCTATGAAACGCGCTCGATGGAAAATCCAACAAACAATAGTGTTATAAATTTGAAAAGAACGCTAAAGTATTTGATGGGTACTCAAAATTGTGGCATACAATTTAACAAAGAGAGTAAAGATTTTAACTTAAATGTGTACTTTGATTCATTTACGCTGGCGATGTGAAGTCGTGAAGGAACCAAAAAGGACAACAGGATTCGTTTTATTCCGGTGTGGCGGTCCTATTTCGTGGTGCAGTCGTGAACAACCTATTGTAGCGACATCTACAACAGAAGCTGAATTTATATCAGCAGCTGAGTGCATAAAAGAAACTTTATACGTAATTGCCCTCATTGAAGAAATAATTGAGAATAAAATAAATGTGTCACTTAATATTGATAATAATAGTACTATTGGTCTTATTAAGAACGGCCAGTTTAACAGGCACACAAAACATATAAGGCATATAAGGATATAAGGTATTTCTTTCTGTGCGAAAAATTTAACAAAAAAATCAATTTTAAGACTAAAACTCTCGGGAGCCGGGACAAAGGATGGAAGCAGTGTAGCAGATTGGGAAACTTTCCAGAGGCTGTAACGCTCGGTGCCATGGCAACTGATGACGTCATACACGGCATCCTTGACAACCCAGTCTATAACAACCTCAGGCAACTCTCCGAAGTATCAAAGGGGTGCCACTGGCTTATGCGCAGCATACCTTTGTCAGATCAATATGTTCTTGCTGATCAATAGCAATGTAGTGGCATTGCATCAATTTTTTTCATAATTGTTTTCTTTTCATTCTTACAAATTGATAGTCATACAATTTCTTCCCGTACTCGTCATTCATTCAGCATAATTGAAATCCCATATCATGTCACATGCGTAAAATGTTCCCAATAGTTTGGTTATTCTTAGCGGTAACATTGGCCAAAGCAATGGAAATGTTGTTGGTTTTTCGGGAAAACTATTGCTTTTATCAAATTTGAGCTATCCCGCCAAAACGCCCAAATTTCAACAACAAAATCCAAGAACTACTTGAGGCAGCTAATGTAATTAATTAGCCAATGAATTTTCAGATGAATTACCTGGTAGTGAGCGTAACTTCCAGCATAAAGACGGTGAAAAACAAAAACGTTTCGGCAGCAGATTAATCAGATCTTTCACACCAAACTGCATTAGGGTAAAAGGATTTTTAAGCAAAAGTTCAATCAAATATTGCTCCATAATTTTTACACTCACTCGGATCCGACAATCAACCGTTCGCGACAAAACGCAACGACGCAGTGAAGACACATTTCGTTTTTTTTAGATACTCCGGAAGCTGTAGATGGGGAGACTTTGTAGAGGCTCCGACAGTCGCTGCCATGGCAACAGATTACGTCATGCGTAGCATCCATGACAACCCTGTCTAAAAGAACCTCAGGCAACTCTCCCAAGTATCGGAGGGGTGTGTTTGGCAGATCAATATGTGCTTACTGGTCAATAGCAATACTATGGTGTAGCATCAATTTTTCTTTGTTGTATGTTTTATTTTCTTTCTTACAATTTGGATCTTGGTTTCCTGCGATATGTTCTCGAGGAATGGAATGGCTTTCAACTTGAATTTTTACAAATAGTTTTGAATTATACTGATGTACTTGAACCGATCACCACTGGGATGTTGTGCTGTGGTATTATGGTCAGCAACGTGGCAACAAGCCACGTTTTTCTTCTACAGGACACATTAACTTCACATTTCGTTTTTTTGGATACTCCGGAAGCTGTAGATGGGGAGAATTTCCAGAGACTCCAACAGTCGTTGCAATGGCAACTGATTACTCATGCACAGCATCCATGATAACTAAGTCAAAATAGAACCACTGACAACTCTCCTTAGAATCGGAGGGGTGCCACTGTCTTGTAAGGAGCATATGTTTTTTAGATCTGCTTACTGGTCAATAGCAATGCAGTGGAATAGCATTCAGTATAATTTGCTAACTTGGTCCACCTACGAATTACGACATGTTTTTGAGGAATTGAATGTCTTTCATCATGACTTTTTATCAACCAATTTGAATTATTCTGATGTTCAGGGTACCTCTATTGGGTTGCTTACAATAACCGATCGCCACAGGGATGTTGTGCTGCGGTGTTCTTATGGTCAGCAACAACTAAAAGTTCAATCAAATATGGCTCCATAATTTTGGCAGAACCCTCAATCGTACACTATAAAACGCAACAACGTAGAGACGTTCTTCACATTTCGTTTCTTCAGAAACTCGGGCGCCTACTGATGTGTTGTCCACAATCGCCGATTAGCATGCAGCCGTTTGTAGATGAGCTCAAATTTAAGCCCCCGAAAGACTCTAAAACTCTCGGGAGTCGGGATAAAGGATGAAAGGCCTTTATTTCAATCGATCCTGTAGCAGATGGGGAGACTTTCCGGAGGCTGCAGCTCGCTTCCATGGCAACTGAATACGTCATACACGGCATCCTTGACAACCCAGTCTACAAGAACCTCCCGCAACTCTCCGATGTTTGGGAGGGGTGCCACTGGCTTATGTACGGCATAAATTTGTCTGATCAATAATATGTTCTTGGTGGTCAACAGCAATGGCGTAGCATAAATTGTTCTTGCAATTGTTTCCTTTTCTTTTAATTTTTTCCCGTTTTTGTCATTTATTCTGTATAATTTGGCTGCATAGTTTACTTTCGATTTGTTTCAGGACGTGTAGAGTAGTGGTGCAGACTCCGAATCACACCAGAAAGGTCGTTGGTTTGAGTCCCACACTTGCTACAATTTCTGGCCATGCTTCGGAGGGCATGCTAGGTATAATTTAACCGTAGGGAAATTTTTTACAATGAAATGAACCATGTCCATCTACTACTTTATAAATTGGAAAGCATGTTCGAGTAAACTCGGACCGGTTCTTGTTAGCAGGATCAGCTGGGGGATCTTCAGGAAGATGGAAGTGTAAATTCTAAACAACACTTACCTTATATGTGGCAGAACATCCCACATTTCAATCGCACCCTGCAGATGGGATGCACTCTGTTAGAGCTGGGCAGTAGCCATTTCTCGTAATCCAATGTCGATGACAAGAAGTGTATACTGAAAGGAATAAAAGAAATGTATAAGGCTTAGTCAGTCCAATTACAGCCACATTATCATACTTCTGCCACTGTATTTTATAATAAATGGAATATAACTACAAAGCATCCGTCGCATGTACATTGGCGATGCCGCAATGCGGAGTTTTACCCGAATACCAAAGCGTGCGCAGGTCCTTTGTAAAATTGGAAAGCAGGATAAGATAGACACCTCAAATTGTTGTTTTACCAATCTATATGCTAAGTCCAAGTGGAATGTGACACGCATACACTAACCGTTTTAGTATCATTTCTTAGGGAATGTAATTTAATAATATTCTAGCAATTAATAATAAATCTAATAAAAAAAACTGAAGAAAAAACCCAATGGGTCGCACATCCCTTGATCATTTGGTTCAGGTTGTAGGAAATAAAGAAGGCTAAATCTTGGGGTATTCACTTAGAAAAATCTGGAACAAGTGATATGCAGGAACAAGGAAAGCACGTTCCCGGACACAGTCTTGTTAAAGGAAGACTGTTCCGGGAATGAGAAAATCATGTTCCTAGAACTAGACGGAACTAGTTGCAGATTCACATTGCAGATCCTGCTTACTTAATGAAAACTTTCCAGTGCCGGAACAAGACTAACTTGTGTAATTCGTCAACAAGATGAGCTTGCTGCGTCTGGAACAAGATGGTCTTGTTCCAGAAGGGTCTTGTTGAATTTCAAGCCGTGATAGTCCCTGCGCATTGAGCAGACTACATTGTTCGTAGAACAACACGGATGTTTTGGTTTTTGCATTCTCATTTTTACACATGGAAAAATAATATGTGGAACCTGGATTCGTCACTGCGTCTAGAGACTGCTTATCGCCAATCTGTCGCTATTATTGTCTATTGCATGAACTAATATCATACGCACCCTCTTACTTCCGGGAATTGAACCACGACCAGCTAGAAAACTGTGTCTTCGTCTATCACACGAGACATATTCTCGGATCTCTTTGTCATACGGTCACCTTGGCATTAAAATTTCATTTTTTTTAAATTCGGCAACCCTCATTCGGGCCAGGATTTTTGCAGGCAACCCTACATCATCGTATTTGCAATAAAACGGCGCTTATTTCTATGTTTAATTCATCCAATAAACAAGTAGGTGAAGTTACCTATATTTTTAGTACCTGTTTAAACCTTGGCAACCCTGTGTATGGCCAAGAAAAATATAGGCAACCTTACGTTTTCATACTCTATACACTTAGTACTTATGGCTAGTGTAAATTTTTTTGGATAAACACATCGGTGAAAATTCGACAAAAAAGTGATTTTTGAATTTTGAATTAATGGTAGCCTGGCCAGGATTTTTCCAGGCAGCCCATTGTTTTTATGATCTTTAGCCTACTAAATTGCTTATAAAACCATTTTCATCCAATAACCAGATCGGTGAAGGTCGATCTTACTTCGGATCTCCTACTAATACGATCGTTTATAAGCCCGATGTGCTGAATATACTGCTGCGTATATATAATGTGAAATATGTAAGACATACTTTATACTTCTGGTTGTGCATATACTATATATATATGATATTAATTTCATTTATATTTGTGCCGCATGCAGGAGCATATTATATATATTGAATGTGCATCCTATGGAGCCGCAATTGAAATTCAACTGATATCTGATATATATATATATATACTTACTTTTTCAGCGCCATTTCCCTTCACGGGGGGTCGGCGGCAAGACAGCAACGCTTCCAGATCACCCGGTCTTGGGCCTGTTCCTTCGAGAGATTGGCAATTAGTAGGTCCTTCCGTGTTTTACTCGCCAGTGAGATTTTTGGTCGTCCACGTGCTCTGGTTCCTGGTACGGGTGTTGATCGCACTCTTTTTATCAACTCGTTGTCCCCCCTCCTCTCGACGTGCCCCCACCAGCTTAGTCGTCTTTCTCGCAGCTTTTCGTGGATGTCTCTTGTTCTCATTTGGCATCTTATGTCGGTGTTTCTCACTCTGTCAATCAGAGAAAAGCCACATGCTCTTCTTAACATACGCATTTCGGCTACATGTAACATATTCTCCTCGTCCCTTTTGAGTGGCCAGCATTCCGACCCGTATAGCATGCTCGGACGTACCATTTGTTTATACACTCGGCCTTTGAGTTTCATCGGCATCTTGCGGTCCGTCAGTATAGGTGCCATATCCCTGTATTTCATCCACCCGGCCTTAATTCGACATTTGACATCATCTTCACATCCGTCATTCTGTTCAATAGTACTGCCCAGGTACTTAAATTTGTTAGTCTTGTTTATTGTGTGAGTGCCTATGCTGATGGATCCCGGCTCCTGTCTAACGCACTCCATGTACTCCGTCTTATCTTTGTTCACTTTCAGTCCCTCCTTCTCCAGCGTTTTTACCCATGTATTCAGGTTAGCTTCAGCATCTTGGCGACTGTCTGCTGTGAGGACGACATCATCTGCAAATAGGATACTCTTCGGAGCTTCGCCCTGGATTTGTTCCGTCACCGCATCCATTACTATCAAGAAGAGGAAAGGGCTTAGTGCAGAGCCCTGGTGTAGCCCAAAATTGACAGAGAAGCTTTCGCTCAATCCTGCTGCGCTTCTTACTTTCGTGGTGCACCCCCGGTACATATCCTGGATTACCCTTATATACTCCGCCAACACTCCGTGCTTCTTCAGGCAGTCCCATATTATATATATATATATATAATATATATATATATAAATTCTTCACACCTTTCAATCGTAAACTGCAGATGACGTACAGCTTTAAATTAGTGCACTCTGTGAGAGCTGGGAATAAGCTATTTCTTGCATTCCAATGCCAATGACGGGAAAAGACGGACGGTTGCTATTCAATGGGTATACCGAGCTGGAAGCAAGGAGATGGTCCCGCTAGTCACAATAGCCCACAAGTACAGGTAATGTGACAGTTTCTCAAAAGTTGGGAAGCAGCGCATCAACTGTGCTATAACAAAAACGCTCCACTGACTAGCACAACAGGACCCTTGTGAAGAACCCCATGCCGTGAGCTGTTTTGGTCACTCGATTGAGATGGGCACGATTCCATGGCTCACCTGTTCCACACAAATCACTTCTGACCACGCTGCTTCAATGAGCATGTGGATGCCGCCTATTAGCGGCCTGACCTGGCACTCTACAGGCAGGCGTGGCACAAAACGTCAAGTGTGCTAGGTGTTTTCTGACGAAAAGTAAGTAAGACATTTAAAAGTAGTTACCGGCAGTTCCTTGAGCAAAGACAGGGCAGTTGATGTCTTATTTTGGTTGAGCTTCAAAAGCACGGTGTCGGCGAGATGAAAGACATCAGCAACGTGAGTTGTAGCCAGCTGCAAATGTAACCACTTGCTGTTCTGCTAATTTCCCATCATCAAGCAAGAAAAAGTGAGCTAGAGATAAAGAGAATCCTCCAATTATCAAAGTCTACCGTCCACAATAATTTGGTACGCTGTACGCCAAGACCACTGATCCGGGGGAAAGCGACGAGGCGGCCACGCAAGACGACTAGTCGCCAGGACAAGGAATTCGTAAAAATCATTAAAGCCAAACGCATAATTGATCTAGAGCTCAAGGAAGCTTGCAACTAATCAACATTGTCCAATAGCCCAGGCTCTGTGAGTACTACAGTTAGACGAATCCATTCTGCCCGCTATGGTTTTTACACTACCAAGGGGAAACCCCTATTGACACCTGTACAGGTAAAGAGGAGGTTTGCTTGGGCAAGTGAGAGGGTGAATTGGACAGAACAGGACTGGAAAAGGCTCATTTGTAGCGATGAGGCCCGATTTGAACTAACTTTGGATTCTGCTGGATCTAAGCGCGTACCGTAGTACGAATATATGGCGAGACAGTCAAGCCCCACTGTATCAAGAAATCCGTGAAGTTTGAGTGTATGAGTGCATCAGGAACAGGTGTATTTCATTTTGTTGAGGGTACTGTTAATGGGTAGGCGTACATTAAGATTTTGGAGAACAGACTTACAAAGATGGTGTCGAACGGGAATTTTATATTTCAGCAAGACGGCGCAACTAGCCACACCGGCCGAATCGCTATGGCATGGTTTCAAGATAATGGTATTAAACCTCTCCTTTGGCCTTCAAGCAGCCCTGGCCTTTCCCCAATCGAAAATATTTGGGAAAAAATGAAGAAGAAATTGAGGACCACTCTTGTACGGACAAATCACGAACTGAGGACCATTTTATTGGAAATTTGGGATTCGTTCACTGCAGATGATAGTGTCGCTCTTGTATCTTCCATGCCCCGGCGCATGAAGGCAGTTATTAATGCAAAAGGCACTATAACAAAATATTGAAAACGTAGTGGTCCAGGTTTTTTGAATTAATGATTTCAGCATATGTTTGAGCAAAGCTGTCTTATCAGATTTTAAATCATCAATATCAGGTTTTAAACCTAATAAGGAGAATTTTTTCTCATTTGATTGAGGAATAGTTAGGCTACTTTCCGTATTAAAATAAATGATATATTATTCGAATTGACAGAGATAGAAACTGAAATGAAATGCACCGTGACTAAGGGTGGTCCAACCTTTTTGAAACTGGGTTGTAGGTTTAGTCGATATTTCTGGGAAATTTCATTTTCCAAGTTTTTCGCCCTCCAGTGGTCTCTGATGCTTTCTAGATCTTCCTCTCATGTACACAAGGTCAGAATAGTAATTTCTTAAAAAATCCGTCCCTTAAGATGTAATTGTTAGCTTGTCTCATTGATCCTAATAAGAAATTAATCAAGTAGGCCATTGAATTTTATGCATATGGTTTTCATATACGTTACATACATTTATACGAATGCTTTGCAACAGTCATATTTTTGATTTCGATATACCAACGGACACAATTTTAGGTTTTTTTTAGTGGTTTTTTACAAAATGACTGTCTGTCAGTCGGTCTGTTAAGCGATTAGACGACATTTGAGTATTACTGTACCTTTGGCGAAGCCTCTTCTATATCTTTGTCGTCAGACGTCCTCTGCGGTCTCCCCCTCTTCAAACTTCCCCACTCACTACGTGAATTCCCCCTAAGACCACCTTCCCTCCTCTTCCACGGGTTGTTTTCCTCTTTGAAGACTCGGGCCATGTCGACCACCAAACTCGGCAGAAAATCCTTGTCGTCTTTGTCTTGCAAGAATTTCGAGCGCCCTGAAACTAAACTAAAACCAGTCAAAACATTAAACAGTATCAATGGCGCACATGTCGCTTTGCACGATTTTGGACAACACGTTGCCATAGGGCCATAATTTTCCCCTTGCAAGAAGGAACTCCCATGCCTCTACTACTTCAAAGTTTTCACATCGGTGCAAATTCAACAAAAAATGTGATTTTTGCATTTTTAATTAAGTACAGCCTGGCCAAAAAAAATTTAGGCAACCTATTTTTTAATGATTCTTAGATTACTAAATTGCTTTTAACGTAATTTTCATCCATGAAACAGATCGGTGAAGGTCGATCTTACTTCGGATCCTCTAATATGTCTTCCTGGATGCGGTTTTTCCCACTGCTGGGGCAAGCTTGTCTTTGAGATGAGCTCATGTGCTTCAGCAGTAATGGCGAAGTACTCCTTATCGTACAGCGGCGTGGGAATATGCCTACCAACCAGCACCAGCAGGGCAGTCGTATACCGCAAACCTTAAATGATGAAATAAAATAAATATTAAGCATCATTGATTGATGTCTCATCTCAAAATCTAGCAGTCTTTCACCATGGGTTCATGGTTCAATTAAAAAATTCGGAGAGGCTGTCCCCTATTAAGGGTGCCTATGATATTTTAATTTTGAAAAAAGGAAAGTTTAGCCCTGATATTAGCCATTAGGAAAATGTGAGCCGACTCAAAAGATAACGATATTTTTTGATCTAAGGTGTCTGCTTTCTAACATTAATGCTTTAGCTATTCCCACCTTCTTTCATTACAGTAGTCTTTTATTTAGTGCACTTTTTGAAAGAAGGTGGGAATAGCTACCGGCCTACGGCATCAATGTTTCCAAGTAATCTTTGGCTAATGTAATCAAATTTTTAATTGCGTCACATTATCCCCTTAATAACTGAATAAAAAAAGCCAAGATCTAGGCACGTACCAAGTTCTGGCGAATATCAATATATATATCATATGGACCATGCTTCAAAAATTTCTTTAAGGCCAAAATTCTGCCCTTCTTCTGGCTGGTATTTGCCACTCTCGAGTTCATCCAATTCGCGATCGATTCCTCAGTAATAATAGGTCGTTGCTTTTGCTTCCTTTCAGTAGCCTTGTGAGGCAAGACGCCTGCAGCCACTTGCGACCCCCTTAAATTTGTGGCTTTTCACAAATTCAACCTGCAAATAAAATAAAAAATATTGATTAGGAATCAACGTATTATAGGAAGTAGGCATAACTATATTGTAGAAGTAATAGACAGTAAAATAATGGTTAGTAATTATGGTTTGCTACATCCAAATCAATAGCTGATTTTGAACCATTAAATGGTTGGTTTCTAATGCACTAAATAGCATGAGAAGATCACAAAATAAGCCGAATTACCTTTTCTCATTTTTGTCCGAAGTTTTTGCTCTTAAAACAGCTAAGTTCCGTTTAACATCGGTTAAACTCAAGTTCTTCATGTTCAAACATGGATCAATGGCTTAGGTGCCCATTCCACATACGTACAACGTCAATGAAAATTATGAAATTGAAGGTGGTAGCAGACATTAAAGACATACTAAAAATTCTGCTACCACCTTCAATTTCATAATTTTCATTGACGTTGTACGTATGTGGAATGGGCGCCTGAACAATATCATACCAACCAACGGCAACATTGCTACCACTAGCTCTCCAAGCGGTCAATCAGCCAGCCTCCCAAAGCCGCACGATCGATGAGTGAATGGAGTACTTGCGTAGTGACGTCACATGATCACCGTTAATTTTTTTGTCCGAATGTTACATAAGCAAAACATAAACAGCAACCAATAGTTGTCCGATGACGTCTACATTGACTCCATGTATAGCATCCCTGTTGGATTTACCTGCGCAAGAACTCCATTCTGGTGAATTCTGCCGGACTGATTGCGAAGCATCGAGCAAAGATGGCTGGCGGACTGCTTCAGACGTTGATTCTCTTTTCAGATACAATGTCTTCAGTACACATCCCTGGATCCAATATTGAAGAAAAAAATGGTCATTGTTTATAATAAACATAATTAAATTTATAAAAAAATATTAAAGTTACTTAGATAATTTAAATATTAATCGTAATTAATGATAAAAAAAACAGTGCTTTTGCCGTTCATAGTCAGATTATACTCCCCAACCATCCTGCAGGTAGCGGCGGTAGCGCTTCGGGCGCCAATACTGTACTTTCTATGTTTTGGTATACAGCCACACAGTCGCTGTAGGCAAAGTTGACATGACGCATTTTATACAATAATGCCACGTCAATAATGAAAAATTTGCAAAAATTTAATACGCCAATGCAATTTCCAATGTTTCGAAGAAAATTTAAACTATTAAAAAAAGGTCGTTCATATAATGAAGTGATAACTAATTCAAACAAGAATTTTCATTATAATTTATGTTTTTATAGTATAAGTTAACAGTGTTTCTTTATTTGTATTTAATTATTCAATAAAAACATAAAAATGTTGACAAGAATCGATCAATGCCAGAAAGGGTTGAGTGAGAGTGAGAGAGACAGATGATTTGCTTATAGCACTGGTCCTGTCTTGCTCTATTGTGAAAGTAATTCCAGTTTCCAGTTGAGGGACTTTTAATAAAAAACAAAAGCATACATTTTGTGGAGCTATGGACAAAGGTGGGTACAGTAGATATTTTTTTCAAGCCGCGTCCAAAGGTAAGGGAAGTAAAGAGAAATCAAAATATGTACGGCATAATGAAGAAATTCTTGAACTCAAATTCGACTCTACAGAAACTGGACTGGCGACTGATTTGTTTCTTGAACAACATTACTGTAGATACTGTACTCAGGACCTGTAGAGTAGTGTTACAGACTCCGACTTTCACCCGAAAGGTTGTTGGTTTGAGTCCCACACTGGCTAAGTTTTCTGGCCATGCTTCGGAGGGCATGTAAAGTAGGCGGTCCCGGGCCATCCTAGTTGAGTGTTAGAGAGGGATTTATTGCCCTAACTCCGCTAGGTTGGCTTAGTAATAGAAAAAACAAAAAGTCAAGATTTATTTTATTTATTTACTGTATGCTGCTGTTACTGTGAACTTGAGCCAGTTAGCCTGGGCAACTTCATTTAAATTCGGCAAATTGTTCGATTTTTTGTAAAAAGCGCTGGCAAAGGTAGTAACCCCCTAATAAACTACCTAAATTTGGTCGTTTTTTTTTGCTTCTTTTAGGATCCACAATGGATGATAATGGAGGCCAGTTAGATGATATGTAAGTAGCGTATTATCATGAAATTTCAATGTGCCACATATGTCCTGCCTCGTGCACTCGTTCGTTGAAGTAAATATTGGACGCTTCAGCGATAACTCAAATGTTGCCAACAGATATGTAGCTTTTACTATACTACGTAGATTCAACTGTAATAAAACAGAAAAACCATAAGGTAAGTATTGCCAATTGCCAACAAATGAACAAAACCCCATCTTGAAGCTCCCCATACCGGTTCAATTTTAATAGTGGATTAATCCTGGCAAATACTCTCCATCATCAGATCACCAGATAGGTACGTGCAATCAGAATCATTATAACAACGCCCAAAAACCTACTTTCAAAGACAAGCAAATGACGATTATTACAAATTGCCCCTAGATAGGATTATATAAGAATTAAAATGTATGAAGTATTGTTAGAATAAACTTAAACAATGGATTTAGAAATTCTCACTTGGTAGTACTTGTGTCAAGTCAACTTCAATAATTTTTTTTTTTTTTTTTTAAGGTTAATCGCATACAAACAATTTAATGAATGGATCCGATTGACCTCTTCAGTCGCCTCTGTAGGTTAGTACATGGCGTGTAACGACTCGCACAAGTGCAAGCACGTTACCACCTGGCCATCGAAGTCGAATCATTGCATGGGAAATCCTTGCTGAATGACTTTACTATGTAATCTGTATACAATATTACACTTTAAATGTGATTAAATAAACAAAAGAGGTAAACCCAGAGTTGTATCATTTATGGTGTCTCAAGATACTACATTATGTGAACGCCCCATTTAAACGGCAAGAATTGAGAACTTAATGATTGATTGAAATGCAACACTTAATAATTCAATACTTTAATTCTCCTCAGTAACTAAACAATGACACAGGAAATAATTTAGCAGATTAATGCATAATGAAATGATCAATAATTATTACATAACGTGAAGTCTGGATGTAAGTTGTAAAGCAAACAATATTACCACCAGCTGAAGACTGGCCTGTTTAATTACAAAAGTTTAAAAACAATATCATTAAACTAGAAACATGATAAGAGGAACTCGAAGGGAACATAAAAGAAAGGCACCAACAGAGAATTCGAGCGGCATTGGAGGGAACTTGCGGGTGTTGCTCCATGTAGCTGTGGGGACCACGTGGTCCCCCATACATAGCAGCCTGCCTGCTTCTAGCTTCACGTTATTCCCGATTCCACATTTTCATATTGCTAATTATTCTTCTACGTATTTATTTCATTTTCTTACTAATATCTTTAAGCTAATCTCTGTGTCTCATCAGCTCCTTTAGCTGGGGAAACAGAGTTGGTTATTCTACATAGAAACAGGCTGGGTCAATTCAATGATTAATTATAAGCATTGTATCATTCTTTGTACACAGTCGGTATGGTAAACATTATTTGTAACTCACTCTGAACTTACTCAAGCAGAGGAAGAACTTACTTAATAAATTCTCATTTCTTACTCCGATCAACCGTCTAGTTCATTATTACATCGACCAGTACAAGCCGTCTTCCTACATAGCCTATTACCGAGTCTCTGGTAGTGAATCGCGAATGCTTCAAGACAGGTTGAACTAAAATGAGGTCCCCCTACAAACCTGTAGGATACTTTTAAGTTTTAATAATCATTTACTATTATTCATTCTGTGATGTCTTCAAAATATTAACATACGTGGGAATGAATTATGTTGATTATTTAAGTTAGAAAAATTGGTCATACCGCTACGTGATCTCTGCGATACTGTGCTTGATTTTCTCTACTGCGTGCGCATACATCACTACGGCACACGCAACTGGCGCGAAATTCAAATTATCCTCACGCACATGATAATGATAATAATAATTAAATTGCCTATATAATAAGAATAATAATTGTCCAATACGTATATAATTTGTACTCATGTACTGTACATGTGACCAAAGCATACACTATCAACATAAATTGAATTTAAGTAACTTTATTTTTGTTGCAGGGGAGAGCGCACAGTTTACGTGTCAGCAGTGGAGGGTAAACTTACCAGTGAACATTTAGAAAAAACATTCATGAGCAAGGAATCAGTTCTCAGACCGATAAAAATGCAGTTCAAGCCGGGGGATCAGTGGGCTACATGTTTGTTTGACTCTGTTCGGTAAGTTTGTGGTTCAGTTGCCCTTTTAACGCTTGAATTTTCTCAATAGCTTTAAAAGTTCGGAAATTCAAAAAACCACAATCACCAACCAGATGTCAAATCATGACTCCTGAAATTTTAATAGCTTGAAATTTAAAATACAATTTTGTGACCTTTTCACATTGTATCACATACGCAATAGGTGCTCTATCAGCCATCCTCAATCTATAACCCGCGGCTCTTCTTGGTGTGACCCTTGGACGAGGTTAGTGTAGCAGATTTGAAGTTATAAGACAAATTAAAAGCTGCCTCATTTTAATTGAAAATGCGTGGCACCTGGAATTATCAGTTGTTCCTAAAATGGCAAAGTTAGGATTCATTCATGCGATACAACTTTCGCAGTTCATTGATTTGAAGCACGGCACAGAGCTGGAAGCCATGTTCAAAGAAAAGAGAATTGAAAAGCAGTATGCAGTTCCAGTGGTTCCCAGGAAATTTGACGAACTGGAGAACTGCGCTTGGCTGCTGATGTGTCTGTTTTCCTCCACCAATTTTAGTGAAGCATCTTACTCTTAAATCAAATCGCATACGGGGAGGGCTAAGTGTGTGGGCACTTCTCAGAGCAAGGCAGTTATCAAGGAGGCAAGCCCTCTGATATCTTTCCCTGGTGGGTTGCAATAGCTACATTCCCTGACACCTGACGCTATTGAGCACCCAACTGATTTGGATCACTAGCTCTAAATGTCTGGAATGTTTGCTTTCTTTTATAATGTATCATATAATTGTATCATATGGTATCTTGTTTTGTTGACTCCCTTTTAAAAACAGTAGATCTTTCATACGATAATTTTCTTACTGCCATACAATATATATAGTATATATCTATCACCGCTTATTATTGTTTGTTTTAGCATGGTGCAATTTACAATATGGACGTTAAATTCCACCCCGCCATGCAACATGTTTGCTACTTTCATTCAACCACAGTTGCTAAAACCTCTTCCTCCTCCTCCGGAACTAAACAACAGTATCCCGTTCCAATCACCATGTACGGCAGAGAAGCTGCCACAGCGTGCGTAAGTATTCTGTTTACAACTATATATTTTTGCTCTAAACACTGTAGATTGACGATGACTATGCGAAAACCCAAGACTAGGCTACTACCTATTATTTTGGGATACTTACTTCGCGTGTCCATGGAAACACGCATTTAAAAGGGTTGTCCAAAATCGAACAGCTTGGATGGCTTTGGGGTATTTTGGGATATAACTGCGGCACTAGCTTTACATTGTAAGTTCAATTTCTAGTCCTTGCGATGTAGTTATTTTATTTGTAGTGTATTAGAACGTTTTTAAGAAGAATCTTATGGAAAAGAAATGAGAAATAAAAAAAATGGTTAGAAGTAAGAAAGGTTTGAAATTATGAATTAATAGGCTATACTGCCAAACTTCAAATTTCATTAAGAATTGACTGTTATTTATTTATTATTAATTATTATACAATTGCATTGATGTCTGAAATCAAAAGGCTTTAAAGTTTTGACATTCATTCATTCTCTATGAACTAACCCTCTGTTAGCGCTGTCTTAATAACAATTTAAGCAAGACGATCATGATAAAGTAAAACGTTGTGGCGGAATTATTTGCCAAACAATATGGGCAGGGACAGCGCCTCCAAGCCCAGACATTCACATAACCAGTGGTTGACGATGGTATCCTACCGCCAACTCCTGAATTCAATCTCCTTCAACAAAAACCTCAATGCTGCTTCAAACAACAAAGTTTTACAGTGCACAGCTGAGGGCCTACCTTCAGAATCAGATTCCAAGTAAAAGTTAGCCTACAAATGTCCGCAATTGTTTTAAAATTATCCCCGAAATTGTATTTCGTTTTGTAAAGGTCATTCTTGCACACACCTACACCAATGAGTGTTTCTACGGTCCGCCACATTATAAGAAATATCACAAGAATTTGTTTGCTCCAGCAATGGTCACCCCAGAACTTGACAACGTTTCAATGCCGGTTATGTAAATTTGGCACACGGAAGTTGTAGATGTCTTTTTCACGCATATATATTTGGTGGAGTAATCAGTTTTTGAGTTTAGATCGTTATCTATAAAGCATAACAAAAGATTCACGAATTTTTCATTTTTTACAAAATTACAACTCCAAAAATTGATTTCTTAGATGCTATATGTGAAATAGCCATCTAAAACTACATATTATCAAAGTTAAAAATGAAATGTACGGTTCTAAGTCCTTCCTATATCATGTCTTTCATCTTGTAGGAGCTGCTGAACCAGAAAACTGAAACTAAATTTTTAGTTTTAGGAGGAGACCAAAATACTCTACCAAGCCAGTAATTTTCGGAGGGTTGCCAGAAAGTGAAGCATGGGTAAGTTACTGCACCTAAGACCTCAATTAAATGTTTGCTAAGCAAACACTTTTTGATAGGTATGGGCACTGAAACATTTAACAATAATGAAATGTAACTAAACCCAAATCCTGCTGAGAAAGTTTCCATCGAAGGGCTTGAAATAGTCAAATAAATTTAAGGAAAATAAATAAATAAATAAAAATTATAACAAATATTTTATGCATAACCCAAAAGAGAATGGCTTTCGTATCTGCGTACACAGAAAATTGTTACTTTCGATGGCTCGGTCGAGAACTTTTGCATAGAAATTCAACATTCAAAACAAAATGACTGACATACTTTTGACCTTTTGTTTCGATTCAAAGAGACAACGAATAAAAAGTGCTGCGATGCCCTTCTCTCCATAAGATAACCATAGCAGTCATTAGGAGGATGTGACTATCACCAATCACAGAGAGGTGGAGGTTCGATGCTCCATTTTCAATACCATATCTATACCGAATCCCTATACAGATTTCCAACGCTGCAATCCTATTTTCAGCTTACCATTCCATTCCTACACTCAGCAGCATAAACAAGCTTCATTTAGCCTAAAAATAGCAGTAGCAAAGTCACAATAAGCCGCTACACAAACACTGTTTCAATACAAGGAATGGCAAACTGTTTTGGACCGTTTTTGGGTAACCCGTCACCTGAATTGTTACCGATAGCAGATTGGCAAACCATCACAGGCCCAACTATCCATGACACATCCATTGCAATGTCTACCCACCAGAAAACACTTATACGATGAGTTGTGCGCTTAATATTAACAAAAAAATAAACAAAAAAATCAAAGTTGTCCATTAAAATTAATTATCAAAATAGGTTTGTTTATTTCATATAAGCTTCGATGAGATTTTAATTTATATAATAGGATTACATTTTCTGTACAGTGTATATTTTTTTTTTGCAGCCAATTCGCAAATGCGCGGTTTGCGGTCTTATGACAGGACTAATGTGCGAGACCTGCTCCAGCTATTTGTGCTCATTGGATTGCGCTAGGAAACATACCGACGTTTGCAAAAGTAACGCTTAAATTATCAAGATCTGGAGGAAAAACAATAATGCCATTTTCTACCAATAAAATTGTTGTCTACAAGTGTTGAGAACATGATCGAGCAGTCTTTTTGGCTTTGTGTTTAATTCACGTCAGTGGTTTTTGCAAAATGGAAAGTGTACTTGATTCACGGCCCCATACGATACATCTACAGTAAGTTATTTCCGAAATAGGTTATCAAGAAAAAAAATTCCGATGAGACTTGAACCCAAGACCTACCTTGGCATCGTGTGGATTCTATCGCACTCAGCTTAAACTAGGTAGGTACTCTGTAAACCTATTGATGGTCAACGACTAGATTCAAATTTATAGACACGCGCACGGCTTTCGACTAAACATTGAAGAAAGACCGGACCGAAAAAAGAATGTTCAGATCGAACAGGACCGAAGACCCGTGATCACTAGATACACGAAAATTTGTAGGTAGAGGGGGGAAAGTTGGTTCTGAGTTAAATGGCTGACCTGGCAGAGGCAAGAGCGTTGCTAGCTAACGTTGGGGGGGGGGGGGGGGGTCAGCAAGGGTCCAGATACACAAAATACACATAATTTTCCGTGCCTGCAGCCTGAGACACATGGTTATACGGCATTACTGGCATGAACTTGGACACAATGTGAAAAAACCTCAGGATCCATCCGGACTAAAAGAAATCAGCATATACAGTGCAACCAACTTGACATGTCATTTTATAAAATACACCATTTTATTAGATTTGTAATTTTATCCATTTCTATCTTATTTTATTTGACTACCTATGTATACCTGTCACGGCCAGGAGTAAAAAAAAAGCGCAATGGCAATCCCTTACGGTAAATGATATTTTGTACACGTAATAAGCAAGCAGTTCATACTTCCTTAATGAAGTTGCTGATCGAAGCTTGCTAATACTCCCTGGCAGAGTTTCTATTCTGTACTACTGACATCTCACTAGCCTATTTGTATTCTTTTTGAGTTGCAATTTATTGATTGGTTTGCAGCGAATGTTGTGGTCTTCTTTTCTACTCCTTTCTGTGGTGTGCGGTCCTATTTGTTTTATGAGAATTATTATTATCATTGTATTTAGCAGTAGTAGTAGCAGTTCTTAGTTATATTACCGCCGGTTCTCTGATGATAGAATAATAGGTACACTGTCCTGAAGGACTCTTCATGAACCTAGGCCATAGGTCGCTTGTCCATTGCCAACGAACCCATGGATTCGAGTCTAATTCCATAAGTAAAGTATTACTTAAGACACAGCTGTCCAGTATCAGTTAGGCAGGCGGCACTACTTAATTAATCTAAAGAGATGGCAATTGAATAACGATGATAGTAGCCTACAGTAGAGAATCTGAGCGTATGGGCCGTGGTCGATCTGAATGTGTGAATGTGTACTTCCAAACTATGACTTCGTCTTAGGGGCCGTCCATTAATCACGTGAGGTTCGAAAGGGGGGGGGGCAAAAATCACGAAATATCACAAGGGGGAGGGGGGTATATATATATATAAGATATCACGTGTATTTATTTCTTCGTCAAATGCATGATCGCATGACTACACGTATGATCACACATTCCTTCAATATTGTTTTTATGTCAGTCAAAAACAACCTGCAACCTTTCTGTCTAGACATTTTTATCATGGTCCTTAATTTGTACAATGGAATACAATTAGATTATACTTTATACCTGTATTTAAAAATAATATTATAAAAATTTTAAGATTCTTTGTAAGGTAGGTACTAAAAAATACACGTGACTTTGGGTGGGGGGGGGGGGTGTGTAGCCTTAAACCTCACCATGTATCACCAAGGGGGAGGGTTAAAAAATGTTTAAAAAAACAACATCACGTGATTAATGAACGGCCCCTTAGATGTCCACGTAACGCTACTCAATATGTTGATCGCAGTTGTTATCGAAATGTTGAGAAACCCTTTTTCAGATTCGCCACCTTCACCTCATCTGACCCCTGCCGCGAAAGACATTTTTTTAAATTCGTGTTTTTTTTTTTTAAATTTTACGTAAGTAGACAAGCTGAAATGCCTCGTCATGCCAGTAGCGTGTCATAGGATGCAGAAGACCAAGCATCCAGTTGCTCGCAGAGTAGGAGGTGTTTCATTTATTTTGCAACTGAGGCAAGGGGAATTTAGCAAATGCAACATGTAAACATGATTATAAGTAAACTATGAGCCTTTCAAAATTGAGGTCGGTAAAAGCGCACTGTAGTCACAGAAGAAAATATTTACTATAAACTCATTTACTACAAATACTATCAGAAATATCAAGATCAACCATGGTAGTCGTAACAACTGGAAATTTGGTGTCCAAAGAAGTAGTGATTCTATAGAAACCGCGTTGAATCAACTCCCAGAGTGTGTGGCTCTGGCTAGAATATTTCGCATTAAGAACCATTACAATGTTGAATCAGCAATCAACTGCGTCAAATGCTATTAACAGTTTGTAGTAAATATTATCTAGAACAACATAGTAAGCCCTGGCTTCTGTTAAAGGGGAACTTACTGCAATAACGAAGGGTTGTACCGTCTCTCCGCGATCCCTTAATTCTGTCCACCTCCGTGGAACGACTTCTGCGACGTTCGCCTCAGATGCAACTCGGGTAATGAAGCCGTCCGCAATCTCCTTCTTAGAAAGACGCAGCCCCTTCTTCTCTTGGTGCTTTCCCTTTTTTCCGGTGGTCACCGGGATTATGTATGCCAGACACAGTAGGGCCCCCAAACAGGACACGGCCTCCAATCCTAAAACCATTCACAAAAATAATTTACCATAGCAATTATAAAACAAATATAAAAAATAAAATAAATGAAAATCTGATGAATGAATGAATGAAAGAATGAATAACGACTCTATTGCAATACAAATGGCGAACAATAAGACTATAAAGTCTTTTTTTTTATGTTAACCATAATAAAAATTTAAAATTATACAAGATAAAAAACAGAATTAAATTATTAATGATAAATAAAAACTATATGCCTATATAAAACAATAAATGACTTCAATACAATTTTAATTTCAAAAATAATAATATTGCAAGAAGACATTTCACGCATTTTGGAATTTAACATTTAGGCCAATTTGAAAGAAAAAATTATGTTCCAAAATACGTTTCGGCGTAGTACGAAGATACTTGTCATTGTGCCTTAAGGCTATCCAGACTAGGTTAACTGACATAATTTTATTTCTCCCTGGTCCTGTGAGGAAAGAAAGATTTTTTTCAAATTCCAGTGTACTATACTTACAATTAATTATTGGTTTAAGTTTATCATCACACTATATTACTGCTTCTTGCAAGTGTAAAGTATAAGTAAGTAAGTAAGTAAGTATATATATAATCGAACAATCAAACAAGTGAAAACCAGATGATGCCCCCATGTGGCATTATCTAGTTTTCACCTACAAAATGAAGGAATAATTAAGTGTGAAAATAAACATTTAAACCGGTAATAAATTGATAGTTCCACACGGGAATTCGAAAAAAATCTTACCTTTTTTCCTCATAGGATCAGTAAAAAATAAAATTATATCAGTTAACATAACCTGGATACCGATCACTCCTTTTCTTCTGAAAATCCAATTAAAGCTTACCCTGCTCACAACTTAGGAACTCCAAAAGGGCTCCCTTCTCCAGCGCTTCCTTTGTAGTTTCCAATCTCTTCCGTGCCTGTTGGTAGATCCTGGACATCACCTCGGGGAACTTCAGAAGCAGAAGAGATGAGTGGTCTGGGTACTTCCGATCGAAGTCCGCTTTTAGCTGCAAAAGGAAATAATTGCAATAGATGTTTTGCTAATAGAAAAGATTTAGAAAGAATTTTTTAGCTATGTAACTGCAAAGGCTTTCACGGCCGGAGTCGAATTAAGAACCAATAAAATCCGGGCTGATGGACGGTGGTCGAAATGAAAGTGAACTTTCAAACGTTTCGTCAACATCTGCAATCGACATCTTCAGTGGCCCATCAGCTTGGATTCTACTGGTTCTTCATTTTTTTAGCTTTTCAAACTTCCAATGTTGACTCATTCGCAGTACACACAATGTGGGATAATGCGTCGGGAAAGTATAGGATCATTGCACTAATGACTTACCAAATTGTAGCCCGATGGAAGAGCTAACGCCTTGCAGGCAAATAAGCATCCGGTTATCGGCAATGGAGGCTCTTGTACCAGTAGCCGGCAGCGATGGGCGAACGTCCGCTCCCAATGCGATTCGATCTCATACCACGGGTCGCAGAGGTTCTTTAGGATCGTCAAGCTCTCCTCAACCTCCTCAGTCGTATTTGTATCTGCTGGAATAGATCCCGGTACGGTCCCGCTCGAGCTCTTTCTTCGTGCTTGCGAATTGCCCCCAAGCTGATAAGGTCTTTTCGGCGGTTTCGGAAGGAGTCATACAGTTTCCCCTTGGCGCTTTTCGGGGTACCTCTTCTGCCTGGCCCGCTGGCTCCTGGTGTTTCTGACAGATCTTCGCGCCCCGATTTGAAAGGCATAAAATAGGAAGTGGAGCCCTCCCTGGGAAACAATCGGCTAATTTGCCTCGAGAGGGACGCCAGTCGATGCGGGGTTGGTATTGCAGCCGGGTTTTTTTGGATGTCGAAATCAACAATAAGGTGGCAAAGTTTGCTCTTTTTATGCTACTTCTGAGGGGTTGGCTCCCTCCGCTGTAGCTGCTCAAACTAGTCCTGCCCTCAACTGTTGAAGACAGTTTCTCATGCGGTTCCTGCAATATAATTGAATGTACTTTAGTTATTTAATTGGTTAGTATAGCTTATTTACAGTACGGTACTATGTATACTTGTATATTGTTTTATTACTTATTTATGAACCCAAAAAACCATTCCCGGACTTTTTTGAGAATTTCATCAAGATATCTACCTAAAAATCTAGCCTTTCAATTGTATCATAACATCATTAATAGCATTTTAATATTTTCAATAAGATATGATATTGAGAACTATTGATTTGTCATCAAAAGTGACCATTATTAGTAATGCAGATAAAAAGTTAGGCATACAATTCAAAAGTAGCCTGAATTAGATCGTGAAGTTTTTGATCGTTCGTTATTTTGTTCCAAGGGCTTTGTCGACCACCTCCCCCAAAGCTGCACTTAAACTAAGAGTGACACTTAAAACTCAGTGGTTCTTGGTATTGATCAGTGGTATTCCAATAGAAATATGATAATAGCCTATTTTCATTATGTCGTTACATTGCATTCAATTCAGTAGGCTAAACAACAACACAGCTTTATCTTACTCGTAAGCTATGGAGAGGTAGTCAACCAGGAAGTCGACTCAGACACGACGCTAAAAGAGTGACTAGCTATGTCACATTTTCACTCACCCATGTTTCGCTTTCGTGAGATAAAAGAGATGTAGCTAGTCTGAATCGCATACCAGGGCCATAGTGTATTTTCAAATAACTGATCTGCATAGCTCTTATCTCCAATGGAATATTGAATTAAATAACAAGCTTACCGTCTTCTCCGGTCTTGGCACATCGACTAGTCTCAGAGTTGAGTGGGATTCTAGACTGACCTCTGTGGAAGCTTGTCGCTGATCCTCTTCTGACACTGGAGTTGATGATTTGGTCGGGGCGAAAAGGCCGGTGTTAGTTATATTTAGATATGATGGCTCATTACTGCTTCGCTGCAAGAACATACATACAAATTACAATGGACAACAATCCAAAGTTATATACTGACATTTACTCTTCCTGTTATGGTGCATGGGGTAGAGACATTATTTGGAGCCTTTACATTCAATTTTGAAAGGTAGCCATTGCAACTTTAACACAAACTGTAGGCTACCATTTACACCATTCTTTAGTGCTCATATTACCCAAATAGTTTAGAGTCAACTAGATTTTACACAACTTCAGTAACCAACACAATTAGTGTAACAGGTACATAGGCTAGCTTCGTTGTATTTTCAGCACATTTTATTAATGTGATATTTACTCAATGCCGATGGTTATACAGTACACTGAATATTGAGTAGTACCGATCCAATTTTTGGCCTGCGTTTACAATAGTTTTGTGTAAATAGTCGTTTTACACGAAATAAGTTGGTATAACGCTATATCATTGTTTACACTAATGACTTTACACATTTCATTTGGTTAATGGAAACCAATTGCTACTCTTAGTTTGAAACAAATTTGAGTAAAATTTACTTTATTGTGTTATATCCAAACAAGTCCCGGATTACACAGCGTGTGTAAGAAATATTTGTTACAGTCATGCGGCAAATCGTTATAAGTGAAGGCCACATAATCAATAAGTAGAGGAACATTTCTTTTACTTTATCACGCCCCATTAATGGCGATACGTTCGATATTTTAAGAGAAATTTTACTTTGTGCAGAAAATCCACGGGGGGCATTTGCTCTTAAGACACAAGCATTGAACGGGGTTTGGGTAATGAGTTCGTCGCACCATTAATAATGGATGGAGGAAGCTGCAAATTCTGCAGTGTTCAAATAAGAACAACTCAATTCAGCAGAACAGCGGGGTACATGGGGGGGGGGGGAGAACTCACCAAATCCTCTCTCAGCTCTCTCATTACGTGGGCGGATCAGCACCCTCTATTCGCGACTAAATTCGAAATTACCGGTGCATGAGGCAACCTGCACAGTTGAGTCTAATGTATGCCCTAGACGACCAATCTGCCTGATCAAACGATTGATTCACGCTTCAATCAACCCACCAATCTATTATAATTACAAAGGCTTTCACGGCCAATCGGATGATGAAGCAGTCAAATCCAGGTCTTCTCTCAACCTATACGTGAAAAACAGCAGGTCGGCCACACCCAGTCCGTTTGTTATAAAATCAATTTTCACCGGAAATATTCTAGAGTCGAAGATGATTTTGTTAAGAAGAAGCCGAAGACGTTATAATGCTCGAAGGTTTTAGCGAACGGATGGTATTGGGCTACTAGACGGCCCGTCGCACAAGATAAAACCGGCATTCCCTCAAATCCTGGAAGACGACTTTAGCAGTGATACCTCACTTTCGGCCTTTCTCCAGCACACTGAACTCCTAGCAATGATATGACATAAATCAGGACATGTAGAGTTGTGGTACAGACTCCGACTTTCACCCGAAAGGTTGTTGTTCGAGTCCCACACTTGAGCTGAATTTTCTGGCCATCCTTCGGAGGGCATGTAAAGCAGGCGCTCCCGGGCTTTCCTAGTTGAGTGTAAGAGAGGGCTTTGTAGCCCTACCTCCGCTAGTTCGGCGTTGTAATATAACAAAAAAAGTCAATATTTATTTATTTTTATTTTATTTATTTTATAAATTACTATGATAATTGAATGATCTTGGCCAATATGCCAAAAACGTGGCCTCGCACCCTAAAGGAAAGAAATGTATTAGGTACTAATTACCTACTAATGTAATATTTTTTCCTTCTTACAAAACAACAAAATAATGAATATAAAAATATAAATAAATATTGACTATTTTGTTTTATTACTAAGCCAACCTAGTGGAGTTGGGGCTATAAATCCCTCTCTTACACTCAAATAGGAAAGCCCGGGACCGCCTACATAGCCAGAAAATGTAGCAAGTGTGGGACTCGAAATAACAACCTTTCGGGTGAAAGTCGGAGTCTGTACCACTTCTTGTCTTGACAAAATAAAAAGAGCCGGTCCGAGTTTACTCGAACATGCTTTCCAATTTATAAATTAGTAGATCTAGACATAATGTGTAATTTCATAGTAAATAATTTCCGTATGGTTAAATATCGGATCTCTTGGGGGGGGGGGGGGGGGGTGTCCACCTCAATATATTATAATCCCCTTAAAACTGTCCTGGACCTGGACCCCCCCCCCCCTTCTGGCTACGGCCTTGGCGTATTCTAATAAAGGGACTTCAAATTACGCTCCTGAGACCTGAAGGGTTAGGAGTGAACTGCGTATGAATAATGAAAATATAGCTTACCGTACTCAGCTTATTCTTGGAGATACGATATGTTATAACGCAGTTAAATATTGATTGAGAACCGAAAACTAGTGTAAGCTTTGAGAGCGTGTATGCAACTGACCAAGGCCGTAGCCAAGGGGGGGGGGGGGTTCATGGGGCCCCCCCCCCCCCCCGAAATGAAAAGGCTTGATACTAGATAGAATCGGATTTTGAGAGGAAAAATGAAAACCACTATGTAATGCCCAATGAATTTTCTAATCCCCCCCCCCGAAAAAAATCCTGGCTACCGCCTTGCAACTGACTACTGTCTCTCTGGTTTCTGCTCGTTAGGCGAGGTTTCCACATACGTCAATGGTCAATGGTAAATGTGGTATTGACGTTTTAGCAGACATTAAAGACATACTAAAAATGTCTGCTACCACGTCAAAACCATATTTACCATTGACCATTGACGTATGTGGAAACCCCGCCTTATCAACTTGTATAGACTTGTCTAGTAGTATAGTAGGCAGTTCTATTATAAAATGTAGGTATTTTTTTTACGTGATGATGCTATAACGTACGTGTCAATGTGAGTCAGGGACGGATCCTTGGGGGGCGGTGGGGGCGCCCCCCCCCCCCCCCCCGAGAGAAATTGATTTATACTAAATAGAATGGACTTTTGAAGGAAATTAAGAAAATTATTACTCAAGTAAGGGAAACGCGATATTTTTCAGGCCCCCCCCCCCCCCCCGAAAACTTTTTCTGAAGCCGTCCCTGATGTGAGTGAATGTCACATTAGTAAATACGCTGCGCTACTTATATACCGGTATCCGAAGGTACCTCAGGAGTGAGAACAATTACATACTATGACACTAAAAGAGGGCAGACCGAACAACCACATTACTTACCCGGTGATACAGCTTTAAGTTTATACAATAATGTAAGCCATCTTATTAACTAGCACATTACGCACAAATTACAATTACAAGAGGCTTAATAAACACATAGTGTGCATAAACGATAGAGTGGGAATCACCACTCAACTCAACCTATCCTTTTGGAGTCGAACTCGAATAAATAGCAATAAGCAATATAGCATTACTAGCAAGCACTCAAGCAGCGTACTTTACTATTTACTAACTAAAAATTAAAATTGAACTGCGGGACTGCGGGAGTGCGAGGTCCCAATATTAGAGGAGGGTGCCTCTTGTACCTGTGACGACCACCCAATATGTTTAGTTTGTCATTTGTGCGTGTAAAGCCGGGTTTACACGCTACCATAAATGCTAGCAATTTCGATTCGATCGTTGCGTGTGAACAGGTCAGCGCTTAATTGGAATTGGATTGGACGATGGCGAGCATCAACTTCTGCAAATCGTAACGACAAGTTGGAACCAGTTAGTTAAGTTGGTACGTGTAAACATATAGCAACCATTTATCGCTACGATTTGATTTAGTTTGCATTGGCCGTTCACGGAGGTTGTGTATAGTTCGTTGTTTCGTTGACAACCGATTCTTTTAAATAATTCCACCAGTCATTGGGTTCATTTCGTAATTCTCGCAATAAGTTTATTTGAGAAATTTCCCTTTTTCTGCAGCAACCATTTGCGGCTCGACTTTGTTCTTGGTCTTCGCGACTTCTTCCCTTTTTTCGCTAAACAAACGATATATAACGACCACAACAGTACTTCCTCCATGCCGAAACCTGATGGTCAAGTGAAGTAAAGACGAAGAATATTGGACAAGCATGTAAACAGTATCCACTCTTTCGATAAATTGGAGCAATAAAAACGACGATAAATTGTCATTCACATCCGTACGATTTATCGTAGCGTGTAACCCCGGCTTAACGCAAAGACCAAAGTGTGAGTCCAGTGACTCTAGTCTGTTGAATTGTTGATGTTCGAGCTACTTAGCTAGTGGGGTCACTTATTTGTCTAAGAGTGGGGTGCGTACTGTCAACTGTATAGGTTCAGACTTCAGGTTAGTTAATCATTAATCATTAATCCCCGCACACTCCATAGTTTTTAATGTGCTGATTGCCTAAAATGTAAACTTTACTGTTAACGTTAGTTAGTTATGTTCGGTAAGTATATGTTTCGACTATTACATTCAATTACGTTATACAATTACTGATCTTTCCCAAACTGACACTATATGAACCACCGCATCACGGGCCCGCACACTGTACTATTAAATAAACAGTGGCGGCTCGTGGTGTATCAAAATGGTGGGGCAACGAATTGTAATATAATAAAGTAATAGCATATAACTTACCATTACTTGATTATCAAATATAGATTCTTCGGCATTTCGATGTGGCAAACAAGTCTATTACTCGCTCTTTACAATTTAAATTTTTGTAATATTTGTTTACATTACTAGGGCTCTATATTAGACAGGTATTGTCATCCGCCATTTTTTATCCATTATAAGTCTGGTGTATAAGCCAAGCATTGGGAGTTTACCCATTTATTATTAGAAATTTACCGTTGTTTATTTATTTTTATTTAAAAAAACGTCCTACTAATTAGGGTAGTGTTTAATAAAAATAATAATAAAACGTGTTTTCGTTTTTTTCAATCTTTTGCATTTCTTAAAAATAATTACAATACTTACCATATAGAAAATATTGGATAAAAAGTGGCGGATGACAATACCCGGGTATATAGTGCCTTACATTACAACTGGCCGTTGGGCATTGGGCAGAACCTGACTTCCCTAGTCAAAAATTGTACTTTGAAAATTTTTATAATAATCATCACTCATGACAAAATAGTGAAACTCTTCTCAAAAATAACTCTTAAAATTATGATTAAAAAAAATACTAATATTCAACGATGTTATTAATACGAAACATTTAAAGTCATTTTTGGGGCGCTGCCCCGCTGCCCATGTATTAAATATTATATATTAATGCATAAGCCAGGAATGGCATTGCTAATTTGCAAGGTCCATAAGAGAAAAGTTGTGTAGGCCTACACCTTTTCAATGGTGCGAACGACCTTCTTAACTTTTGCCTGAGTCGGTTACCATGGCGACCCGGGGCTAAATTGAAAATTGCCCCTAGTTGCCCAGAGCACGCACATAGCATAGCCGAATTGTAGCAGTTGCATTTTTCTCCAGAATCTAGATTAGTATATTATTATTATTTTATTATTGTTATTATTATTAAAAGGAAATTGCTTTGTTTGCCGGTAAAATTTTGGGAGGGCTGTAGCCCCAGTGCCCTTGTGGATGAGCCGCCACTGTAAATAAACGACAAACAAAAGTGTTGGTGCAAGGGCATTTATTTGTACGCCAATTTATTGCTTTCCAATTTATACGTAGTATAAGGAATGCTTTGTGATGGTCGAAATTTTAGATTCCGAGATTTCAACGGACTTACACGTTTTGAGGTCCCAGGAACCCAAAAAAGTGTTTTTTACGAAATGTCTGTTTGTCTGTATGTCTGTATGTCTGTATGTCTGTGCGTCGATTTCCGGGCAAACTACTCGGCCGATTTTAATGAAAATCGGCATGCAGGTTTACAAAAATCATACCTCCAGACAATTTTTTTTATTTTGGTACCAACTCAATTTCGGGGGGTTTTCTTCTCAAAAAATTCTAAAAAAATTATTTCTCAAAAACGGCTCCAACGATTTCTTATAAATTCACATATATTGTAGTTGTTATTGATGTTGATAAAATGTGGGGGGTCGCTTGCCCCTTGATAGTTTGCTTCTGGGGGTAAAAAAATAAAAATAACTAAATTTTAATGAAAAATTAATAAAAAATAATTTTTCTCCGAAACCTTTCTATCGATGATTTCTACCTTCGCATGTTATTTAGGTGTTAAATTGGGTAACGAAATCGGACAGGTTGCTTTCCCAGAAAAGTATTAAGTTTTGTACAAAAAAATGTTAATTTGAAAAAAATGATGGAAAATTCACGCTAGTATTGCTGTGTGGTAATGTGTGAATTTACCTCACCTCTAGTGACGTCAGGTGGGCAACCCCCCCCCCCCCCCAGATATCGGAAATGTAGCCATAGGAAAATTATTTACCATAAATTACTCATTTTCTCTAACTACTAATTTTGATAAATTGGAAAGCATGTTCGAGTAAACTCGGACCAGTTCTTTGTTCTATTACTAAGCCAACCTAGCGGAGTTAGGGCTATAAAGCCCTCTGTTACACTCAACTAGGAAAGCCTGGGACCACCTGCTTTACATGCCCTCCGAAGCATGGCCAGAAAATTTAGCAAGTGTGGGACTCGAACCAACAACCTTTCGGGTGAAAGTCTGAGTCCGTACCACTACTCTACATGTCTCGAATGAGATGTCATAAAGTAGAAGTAATGGTCCTTTTCAATTTGATTCATAGCATGCGGCCGTCACTAATACCAATTGGCCAGTTTTGGAACTCCTCTGAGGTAACATCCTCGGTGCCCGTTATCTTTTAAAAAGCCTATTCGATAACTGTGGCCAATCGTTGTTAGTGACAGCCCCGCGTTTTTCATCATAATGTATAGGGACATTTTTTTTTGCTTTATGACATCCCATTTATGCGGCTCTACATCGACATTTCATGTGAAATTTGAACTTTTTACAACTCTAATGATTTCCGCTCTGTTTACCTTAATTCTAACATTATTGGGCCCCGCGCTATGTGCTTTTTGATTGTAGTATGTAGCTCTGGCTTGCTAGCATGCTGTTTGCTTGTTTGCTTGGGGGGAGGCATGCTATGGTCGGACCTTGTCGTGGTGCGTGGGCTTAAGCTGGATGCTGGTGATCTATCACCAGGACCTGGCGAACTAAGAAAAAGCACAACTCTTTCCCTCCCCTATCCCATCCTCACCACCTCCTTACTCACCTTCCCAACCTCCACCTTGCTTCCCCATAGTTTGAGACATCTATAAAATGTCTCCGCCCATGGCTCTCCCCGCATGGGTGACACGGAGACCATGTCTGAAGGCTGTGCTGGTAGGTTGAGGGTCTTTACCCAACACGCCACTTTGCCTGTCGGAGGATATGGTGAACCGCGAACGGAGCTGGCAACTCCTGTTCAGGGGAAACACCTCTATTCTTCGGAATGAGGAGATAGCAGGTTCCAGACGTGCGAGTAGGTCTACTGAAGGTGGAAAACTCTAGATTTTGGAACGATCTAGAGTCAGACTGCTGGATGGACGATTGAAGCGTACGTCAGGGGCTACGGAGAGCCAGGTCGCGGGAGGACGAAGTAGTCTGGCCTGATGTGCCTCACCCGTGGTGAGAACGCTGCCTGGAACCCTAGAAGGGGCAAAAACCCTCTAATTTATAACATGGATACCTTAAATTCTGTTGAAATGGAGCATGATAGTATGGTGACTGCGGAAGCTCAAGCAATTGAGCAGGCTGTCAGTGGACCTACTACCATAGCGGAAGAGTCCCCAGGTACTTCCGGTAAAGAGACCGGAAAACAGACTGAGGGAACAGCCCTTGTAGTATTGCAAGGAAAATCTGTTGTTGGCACAACGGAAAAACTAAAACGACTTAGCCTGAACGCAAAACCAAAGCGAGACAGCAAGTGGTTTAAAGAAAGGAAAGAGAGGACGAAACAGAGGAAGATCCTAGAGGGAACGTGGACTGAAACGAAGCCCGGTAGGATTCCTCTGAGCCTCCCAAACCCTCCACAGACGGTCAGGTCGGTGGTAACGGAGACTTTAGCTGATACGACAAAACGGCGCAGGTCAGAGTTTAGTACTCCGTCGACTTCCGAAAGACCAGCAGTGAAGAGAGTTAGAGAGGAGGGACAGCCTAGGCTGTTACCTCTTAACTACTCCGAGGCTACCTCGGCTATAAAGATGGCTGTTTATCCAGACAGTTATCCTAAGTCGGGGTTTACTGAAAAGGTCTTCACGGAGCTGCAGGCTATCCTCCTGGCCAAGGTGAAGCCAATGGCTTCAGGCGAGCTCCCTCTATTTAGAGACTGCAGGCTCGAGTCAGGCTTGGCTGTGTTCACATGCGTGAACAATGAGACAAAGGCTTGGCTCGAGGGAGCAGTTCTCGAAGGGAGGGAATGGGGGGGTCATAGTCTGGAGTGCGGTGAAGCCAGAAAGGTACTCAACCTTACCAAGGTCTTGCTAAGACTGCCGGCTGTTCATAGCAGCAGCAGTGTTGGTGTGATCTTTACAAATCTTGGTTTATATAACAAGATAAATACAGAGGACTGGAGGATCTTGAACTGTAGCAAAAATGAAAGAGGGGTGACCATAGTTGCTACAGTTACCGAAAGAGACCTTGCAGTTCTCAAAGAAAAACAATTGAAACTGTACCTGGGCTTTGGACAGTATCAAGTTAAAGTACTGGGAAAGCGAACGGCTGACTTGAAGGGAGATGAAATTTCTTCAGATAAACCTCCAACATAAGAGGTTAGCCGTTGCGAATCTTATGAGGAAGCTACAAGCCAGTCACTACGATGTGGTTCTTATACAAGAACCATGGGTAGTGAGAGGCAGGGTAGCAGGCCTTAATACTAATGGAGGAAAGCTAATATACAGCACAAACTGTACGGTAGCAGAGCCTCCAAGAGCTTGTTTAATAATAAACAAAAACTTGAAATTTTTACTGTTGCAAGAATACTGTACCAGAGATCTTGTAGCAATTAAGGTCAAGACTTCGGATAGGGAAGTAACAATAGCTTCTGCCTATTTTCCGCACAACTCTGATGGCTTACCCCCTACGGAAGAAGCAAAGAGGCTAATCATCGCAACCAGAAGCAGAGGAGAACAGCTAATTCTTGGATGCGATGCCAATTCACATCACACAGTCTGGGGAAGTACAGACTGTAACAAGAGAGGTGAGTCATTACTTGAATTTATTTTATGTAATAACCTAGCTGTTATGAATGTAGGAAACAAACCAACATTTATAACGGCTGTAAGGCGTGAGGTACTAGATGTAACCCTGTGCACCATGCAGATTGCTTCTCTGGTGGAAGACTGGAGTGTGCTGGAGCAGCCATCTATGGCAGACCACCAGTACATTGGTTTTTCCATTGGAGAGGGGGGTGAGATGCATGAGCGTACATTTAGAGATCCAAACAAAACCAACTGGAATAGTTATCGAGATGATCTAAAGAACCAGTTGAAAGTAACTCCATTAGAGAGTCTAAACTCATATGAAGATCTTGATATAAGAGTGGAACTCTTACAGAATGCTATCATGAAATCATATGAGAAAAACTGCCTGCCAAAGACCGTTAAAACAAAGAGAGAGGTGAGATGGTGGAACGAGGAACTCAGTGGACTGAGGAAACAGGTGAGAAGGCAGTTTGTTATCGCAAGAAGAACAAACTGTTGGGCCAGTTATCACAGTCTATTGACAATCTATAATAAAAAGATTCGTGCGGCTAAAAGGACTTCGTGGAATAGGCACTGTGAAGCGGTAAACTCTACTGCAGAAGTAGCCAGATTACACAGAATCCTTAAAAGCAGCCACTGCAACCCTGTAGGTACAGTTCGGAGACCAGATGGGGGCCAGACAACATCTGGAGAAGAAACATTAAGTGTACTACTAGAATGTCATTTTCCAGAATCAAAAAATTTGAAAGACGCAAATCTGGCTGAATATGAGAGAGCTAGAAGGTGCGACTGGAACTATGCTAGGCGGGTTATAACTCAACATCATGTTAGATGGGCGATTAACTCGTTTCAGCCAATGAAAGCCCCGGGACTGGATGGTATATTTCCTAGACTTCTTCAAGAGGGAAGAGAAATAATTATTCCAGTCCTGACGGACATATACATATCAAGTCTAGCACTAGGATATGTCCCCAAGGCATGGGTCAGAGCGAAAGTGATCTTTATTCCTAAACCGGGTAAAAAGTCATATGCGGAAGCAAGTTCGTATAGACCAATATGCCTTAATTCATTCATGCTTAAAACTATGGAAAAAATTCTTGATAAAGAAATAAGAAAAATCTTGAAGAGGAACAATGATCTTCATGAAAATCAATTTGCATACAGACCAGGAAGATCAACTGAGGCTGCACTACACATGCTAGTCAGCAAGGTTGAAAAATCCTTGGAATGTAAAGAAATTGCTCTTGCAACATTCATGGACATAGAGGGTGCCTTCAACAACACTACCTATAGCTCAATGATAAGAGCAGTTAGGGAAGCTGGAGTTAAAGGTACAACTTGTCGATGGATAAAAAATATGCTCTATCGTAGAGAACTACAGGCCTCGTTGTTTGATACCGAGAAGGTAGTGTTGGCGACCAAAGGATGCGCTCAGGGGGGTGTTCTCTCACCTCTACTGTGGAATCTGGTGGCCGATAGACTTTTGGTAACTCTGAATGGGGAGGGACTGTACACACAAGCCTTTGCGGATGACTTTGTCATAGTGGTGGTGGGTAAATTCATCGCTACTGTGATGGAACTAATGCAAAGAGCTATTAAAATAGTAGAGAATTGGTGTCTGGAAGAATCCCTTAGAGTTAATCCTGCCAAAACTCACATTATCCCATTCACTCGCCAACAAAGGGTGAGTGATAGGGAACCTCCAATACTATTTGGAGAACAACTCAAATGGGCGAAGGAAGTCAAGTATTTGGGGGTCACTTTAGACCGGACTCTTACTTGGAATGCCCATCTAAAGTCTAGAGTAATCCAAGCGAAAAACTGCATGTTTGCATGCAGGAGAGCGATTGGGAAAACTTGGGGGATAAGGCCTAGAATGACTTACTGGCTATATACGGCTGTCATAAGGCCTATAATCTCATATGCTGCTGTAGTTTGGTGGCAGAAGGCAAATCAAACCACAGCGAAATTAACACTAAATAGTGTGCAGAGGTTGGCTTGCATAGGAATAACAGGTGCAATGTCTACCACTCCCACTGACGCCCTAGATACCCTTCTGGATCTCCCATCATTAAATTTATTTATTATGGGGCAGGCCAGAATGAGTGCGTACAGATTGGAGCAAGGAGGACTCTGGGAAAATTCCCTCAGAGGACACTGTGCTATAAAAAACTCAATTACTGAGGAAGGCATTAGTATGCCATCTGATCAGATGTTGCCTGAATATGACTTTAGGAGGCCCTTCGAATCCAGAATCTTAACTCGAGAAAGCTGGACGGAGGGTACGCTGAGCCAGGAGGCTGGCACACTGGTATGGTTTACTGATGGCTCTAAGACAGCAAATGGTACGGGTGCGGGAATTAACGGGGTGAACCCAGTTAAGTCCATCAGCATAAGCCTGGGAAAATTTTGCACGGTTTTTCAGGCTGAGGTCTGTGCCATTGCTGAGTGCTTAAGGGAAATTCTGAGAATGGAATATGAGAATAAGACCATTCACATTTTTTCTGATAGCCAGGCAGCTATTAAAGCTCTGGATTCTTACTGTACTAAATCAAAGTTAGTACGGGATTGTAAACAGCTCCTACTCAGAGTAAGTAAAAATAATAAACTTAAGTTGGAGTGGGTGCCGGGACACTCTGGAGTAGAGGGAAATGAACGAGCCGATGCATTAGCAAATATAGGTTCGGACTCAATATTTGTTGGACCAGAGCCAACTTGTGGTATATCCTATGGAAGTGTACGCACTATAGTTGACAGATGGATCCAGACCAAGAAAATTGAATCCTGGCACAATATGACAGAAAAACGAAGTCTAAAAAGACTTGGAATAAAACCATCAAAAAAACTTACCAAAAATTTGCTATTACTTGGCAGATTAGAAATAAGGAATATTGTTGGTTTGCTCACAGGGCACTGCCACCTAAGGCATCATCTGTATAAACTCAAAGTCCACACGGGCAGTAGAGAATGTAGATGGTGTGAAATGGAGGATGAAACAGCAGAGCACGTTCTCTTAGAATGTGAAGCTCTGGCTAAAAACCGTTTCAGGATACTGGGAATACCAGGGTCAGAAACGAAGACGATTCGTGAAGATCCAGTAGGAAAAACCCGCTCTTTCATCAAGAAAGTGGGTATATTCCAGACATGAATCTCCATGACAAAGCGGCTGCAATAGATCTCAAAGGTCGACGCAACGAACCTTACCTTAAGGAGGCACCGCAAAAAAAAAAAAAAAAAAAAAAAAAAAAAAAAACATTATTGGGCATTGCTAACCAAAACATTGCAAATAGAGCAGACGTCATGGGGGAGTATCCCAGAGGGGGTAGCAGCCGCCCCCACCCCCCAAATTTAATAAATCTATTGTAAGTTAATTTACTGTGCTCTGATTTAATCGATTCTACATGGTAGGTATTTCCTATTTTGACCCACAACTACCCCCCCCCCCCAAATATTAGGCTGGATCTGTCCCTGGAGTATCCTCTACCTGTGCTGAGGCCTACACCCTTGTTGGCCTGTCGTTTTTTAACCTCTTAACATTGTAAGCAACAGCAGCAGTTACTTACGTCATACGCTGCCGCAGCGTCTGTCTAAGCCAAGCAGTTCACCGAGGAGCTGATTACATTCCCCCTTATTAGTAATCAGAGCACGCTTCCGCGAGCAGCAGATAGTCGAATGTAGAGCAACAACATTTGAAAAATGGCGCCAACAGCATACAGCGAGCTCACTGCCCTCTGTGAGACTCGCCCGTTTGGCTGACTCCACGCATTCGCAGGCCGTTTGTGGGCGAATACTCACCTGTCCCGTACGCTAGCAAATGTCAATTTTACGCTTAGTATCTCCTATATAAATGTGGCAGTATTTTAACTTAAAACAAACTCCTATCATATCATAATAACGAAACAAATTTTAATCACTATTTTACTGTATTAGAATTTATTTATCTGTGTTTCGTGCTGTAGTAATTAATTACCTTATCACACAGTATGTCAACTGGTAAGTCTTTATTTACATAATTTTTAACCCTGACATTAAGTTGTATTGCTTAAACTATGTAAACATGAAGTTGAAATGATGGAATATTGGGGTTGTTTACATTTTTCCGTGCCGTTGCCTGTTTTCACTTTTCAACCTGACCTTCAATAATGTAGAATCGATGTCGGGTCGGGGTCAGGTTATCAGTTAACAGATGTTTTGGTACTATTCGTTGGTACCTGACATTTTTCAACAGCTAAAGACAACAGCAGCATGTTTAATTTTATGAAGGAAATGTTAATCCGTGCATATAAACGTTAGCTGTTGTCTTATCTTATCAGTCTTTGTCAGGGTGTAACGATTTGATGACATTTTCTATTACTCTCGCTTTCATTCTCGCGTCATACGGCCGTTACTACGGTGTAGTATTGATTTGTATTGTTTAAAAAATATTATTGTTGATTGTAGATGAGGCATAACATCCGACGTTTTCTCTCTCTCTCTCTTTACTCTTCGTCGATTTCTCACGCTTAAGAAATAACAAAGTATATTTTTATTTACACGAGTTTAGTGATTGGTGTACGTAAGTTTTCTGTTCTTGTGTAGGTACATTGTTTTAAAGTTTCGTATTATTCCATGTGGCAGCTTTTTTTTCGTTTTTATTTATAAGTACTTGTTAATGACCTCGTTGTATAGGAGTAGACTTTACTGTGTGGTATATGTGTAACTGGCATACTTCAAAGGTGAATTGAGACATTAGAGTCCCTATTTTTGGTCCATGGAGTAGCTTTTCCCTATAGTTTGTGAGTAACTTGGTTCCAAAATGCTATTTATACAATCAGTGGTGTATTTACTCGTATTTATAGTATATATAATACCAGAGACGGGTTCAGAAAAAAAAAGTTTTCGGGGGGGGGGGGGGTGGCCTGAAAAATATCGCGTTTCCCTTACTTGAGTACCTAATAATTGTTCTTAATTTCCTTCAAAAGTCCATCCTATCTAGTATAAAGCTATTTCTCTCGGGGGGGGGGGGGGGGCGACCGCCCCTGTATAATACTATATTTTTGGGCTAGACTACTAATGGTTTTCCGGTCGCCTTTAAATAATTTTAGTACTACTTGACAAATTTGTTTGTTTTATTTATTCAATTTACTATGACGAAGTTATGAAGTAGTGCAATATGTAGTGAATATGCAAAATATTATTGGATTATTATTTTTATTTACAACTTTACAGAAATTGGTTGAGTAAAGCTAAATTAGATAAATTTTATGTAAAAGGCTTTTATTATTATAAACATGTATACAAATAATTCAATTATTTTACCTTATTGTTGCTAAGATTATAATAGCATTTCAATAATTATATTGGTTGTCTGTAAGTCGGTTGTTAAGTCGGTTTACAGACGATAGTTTAACGTGACAACGCCTAAATTACTAAATTTCACTTAAATAATATATGGCTGGAACGAGAAAGAAATGTAGAAAAGCCCTTAAGTAGTTTGAATTTTTTAAATAGATAATAACGCGGCCAAAAGAGGCCTATTTTTGTTGAAAATCGTGCGCACCCCCAGACTTTTAACACCCCCAAAGCCAAACCCCTTGTTTGATCACCACAAATATAGCATGGACTGAAAGAGGAAGAATAGACGAAGACATATGGGTATAATTTAAGTTAAGATAGGCCTTCCACATCAGCCCATCAATTGCTTTAAACCTGCCCATGCAATTCAAATGGGATTGCTGGAAATGCGTCTTTTTGTTTTAGAAATTTTGTGTTCCACTCGTGGTTAAGAGGTGAAAGGGTGAATTTGAAAGTATGTATTTATACTCGTTTGAAACCTTAATTCATACTGCTTTTAATGAGGTATTAAAAATTAATTTCGGTTGAAAATTGCAGGCTGTGGAATATTTTGTACTCCATACATGTAAATTCAAAAGTACCCTTTGAACCTGTTTTCCGACGAAACAGTGATGGCTTACCAACTCACCTGAGCCTGAACGGAGAGACCGATAGTAAAAATGAATATATGTCTGAAAAAAATTAGAAAGGTGGAAAAGAACTAAAGTAGTTTGAAGTTTGCAAATTGATATTAACACCCCGAAAAACGCGACCGAAAAAGGCCTATTTTCGATTATAATCGGCAAATTCAGGTCAAATTTGGGCACACCTCCTCACGTTTCCTCCCTCCAAAGTCGAACCCCTTGCCCTATCACAACAAATATAGCATGGCCTGAAAGGGGAAGAATAGACGAAGACATGGGTAGAATTTAAATTGCGATAGGCCTTCTACATCAGCCCAAAAATGAGCGTCATCCATGAGTACAGAAACCAGGATGCGCATAACAAGATGGCGCGACACCCACTACGTGATCGAGTCCCAATATCGCGCATCCCTAGGATTTTCCCCCTACGTCGATAAAGAAGTTTCACTTCAATAATGAGTTTTTGACCTATTACTAAGCCAACCTAGCGGAGTTAGGGCTATGTCAGCAGTCAGTCAGCACATCCGTCACTTACACCTCTGTGCCTCCTAGAATTGACCGTCAAACTTTTACGGGAAGGAACAACGACAATAGAATAGGTCGCATCTAACCATAAGCTCAGTTTAGCCGTTAGTGGGCAATCGTAGGGGGAAATGACAAATGAAATGTAACCAGGTTTGAAATGTTCATCGTCTCATGCAAAAATGATGGCAGAAGTTCTGTGCGCTATGCCATTGCGTCACAACTGCAGGAATCATTGATTGCCTGAGTCTAGATGACATTCTTATATGATTTTATTTCGACTGTATTGGGCGAGAACCTCCTGCTTTTGTTAAGTGCCAACTGCGGAATCGTTGATTGGCTGACTTTGGATGGCAATATTATATAAGCTTAGAATGATGTAAAAATTTATATTATATTCTTATTTTATTTTCACTGTATTGAGCTTTCGGGGAAATTCTCTCGCTTTTACTGAGTCACAACTGCGGGAATCATTGATTGAATGAGCTTTGGATGGACATCTTGCTAGCCGGGGTAGGAAGAATGTTTCTAGTACATGGTAGTATGGGCCTAATTATATTAGATATGGTAGCGCTCTACACCCATGTCTCGCAAAACTGAATAATTGACCTCATTGACCTGACCTTTGACCTGACCCAAAGGCTTGATATCTTGAAGGCATACTCCTTTTAATAAGTAACGTTTGCATCTTACCATAGCAAATTTTCATTAATTTGACTAATTAAATAGTGAAACATGATATTGAGGTATAATCGACAAGAGGGAAGCCCTGCTTAAAGGCAATTTGGCAAATTGCAGCAAGGAACTTACTGTTACTGTAGCCCTCAAACTTTCAACATGCTGCCAACGTACAGAAAATTGGTATATATTAGAACTCAGTTATACAAGAGGCGTGGTCGGCAGGGACGGATCCAGACCATTATTGGGGGGGGGGGTAGTGGGGGTCAAATAGATGAGATATATGCAGTATCGATTAAAAAGAGTGTATTAAATTAACTTACAATAGATTTACTAAATTTGGGGGGGAAGCTACACCCCCTGCCCTTCCCCTCTCTGTATCCATCCGTGGTGGTCGCGCAAGTAGTCAGAGCATGTAGAGTAGTGGTAAAAACTCGAACTTTCACCCGAAAAGTTGTTGGTTCGAATCCCATACTTGCTACATTTTCTAGCCATGCTCCGGAGAGCTTGTTAAGCAGGCGGTCCCGGGCATTCCTTGTTGAGTGAAAGGGCTTTATTGCCCTATCTCCGCTAGGTTGGCTTAGTAATAGATCAAATTCACTATGTATTTATTTATTTTTATTGTTTATGTGCAATACACTCCAATATACAATACACAATATACAATACTATAACGTTATTCCTTTTATGGCTCTTAATGAGTACAAGACAAAAAAAATAAAAATAGAAAAAAAAGACTGGGAGAAATTCTTTGGTAAGAAATAAATAATCCCATTCAAAGTCTTAACTAGGGTGGCCTAGCAGGGAGAGTCGAAAGTGTGGGCCCCATACACCAACTTGCCAGAGTTCCAACCACTGCGCACTACGTTTGATGTTACAAAAAAAAAGTAACCGATGAAGCGAAAAACGGACATCCACTCTATACGTATTATTTTTACTGATTGAAATTTAAGTGAAGGAAGGGAAGGGAAGAAGAGGTACGAGCTAATGGTCCGCTACATTTTGATTTTGATTGATGTTAAAATTACAAATGCTTTCACGACCAGAGTCGCGTGACGAAGCAGTAGAATCTGGGATGGTAGGCTGTGGTCGTTCTGAAAGTGTACTTCCCAACGTTTCGTCAACATCTGCGGTCGAAATCGTTAGTGATGTAGGCAGTAGGCATTATTAAGGCGGCTCTAACACCGCTTCGCCACAGTTTCTGACGGCGTGGACCTAGCAAAACCGTACAAATGTTCACGTCTTCAAAAACTTCTATTTCTTCTACTATTTTTTTTTGTAAACGGTAATCGCATACAAAAATGTATTGCCTGTACCCGATTGACCTCTTTAGTCGCCTCTGTAGGTTAGTACCCATGTTGAGTTACGACACGTCTCTACACGTGTTCTATGATTGATATTTCATGAGAAATAAATAAATAAGGACTTTTTATTGTTTCTATTACTAAGCCAACCTAGCGCAGTTAGGGCTATAAAGCCCTCTCTTACACTCAACTAGGAAGGCCCGGGACCGCCTGCTTTACATGCCCTCCGAAGCATGGCCAGAAAATGTAGCCAGTGTGGGACTCAAACCAACAAGAAATGCCCACAGTAGGGGTGACCGAATATAAAAGAATAAATAATGACTTTTTGTTCTATTACTAAGCCAACCTAACGGAGATAGGGCTATAAAGCCCTCTCTTGCACTCAACTAGGAAAGCCCGGGACCGCCTGCTTTACATGCCCTGCGAAGCATTGCCAGAAAATGTATCTAGTGTAGGACTCGAACCAAATACCTTTCGGGTGAAAGTCAGAGTCCCTTCCACTACTCTACATGTCCAAATATAGAGAGTCATCTTAAGTCAAAATGACCACAATGCAGTATAATGGCCATTTCGCATAGTTGAGTAATGAGTTATGTTACAGCCTTTGTATGTCAATGCGAGCATGCATGGGAGTGGCCAGAGAGGTGCAGGGCACACGCCCCCCCCCCCTTAAAGGTTTGACCAGTTACCACTAGATAGAACTGGGGTTGCTTTGATAAATTTACACAATGTAAAAAAGCGCGGGGAATTTTAACTAGATATAACAAATACGATTTTAATGTTAATGTTCAAAAAAATTCCAATTAACCCACGAAAAATAATAGATTTAATCGAACTTTTGCACCTGCAGTTTCCCCTTCCCCTCGGCCCAATCCTAGCTACGCCCATGCAAGAATGCTTTTCTTTGCCGGCAAAATGTCGGTGAAGCATTCTCTAACCTTTCAAGAAACAAGACAAAGAAAACCACCCCAACGAACAAACTCCTCCTTCCCCCTCCAACAACTGAAATAATGGCTGGCATCCCAGATATTCTCGATGAGGTAAACACAAAGAACTAAGCAACAACAAAACTGCAATGAATATAGTAGCAGTAATAATAGTAAACAAAGAAGATTGTAAGTTGTCTAATCCATACAATACTGGATGGAAGCTTTTTCAAGACAGTTTTCTTGACTTAGTGGAACTCAGGGGATCTTCGATTTGTGTAGAGTAGAAATTTAGTTGAGGAGGCTGTTTACAAACATGACCAACTCCAAGTTGTAGAATTTTTCAGGAGAGTGGATTTTCTGTGGAAAATCGCATTAAGTTTATAGCTATAACCCTAGACTTCTCAGCGCTTCTGTGCGCAATCTGGCTGCTTTTGTCACTTTATTTTACAACGTGCAGGTGGACATTAAAATTTTCTGCAAGGTCGGATCAAAACCCCATTATGTAAGAAAAATGGAGTTGGCCACGTTTGTAACCAAGCTCCTCAGTTATTAGTTACACATTCCCCTTTGGGTAAGAAATACAAAATTTTAGTACAGTTACCATGAGTGATAGCAAGTTTTCCAAGATTAATTATAGAGACTATTACGTAAGCTGCATATTTCTCCACGTTCGCCTTCAAGCATCCTGTCCTTGTAATTACTCCTTCATACATCTTGTGCATTTTTGCAACCTTGGCTGAGTTAATAATGCAAGGTTTAAATTTAGAGATGCCACTGATCAGGAATTTCCATTTCAGCTACGAGTATATAAGTTTGTAAATGATGATTTTTATTTTCCCTTACAGATAAGCAAATGAAAGAAAATTTGATACGATGCGTGAAGAAAGAGGTAAGTTCATTTGAAATTATCTGACTCTATTGCATAGCGAAGTTTTTGTGTGGGGTGACATATAAAAATGTAAGTCTGCAGGGGGCAGCAACAGCAACAGCCTAACTCTAGCTTATTGTAGAAAATGAGAAAATTATAGAAACAAAATATTGCAAAAAATTTTAATTACGTAGCCTAATACTTAAGACTACGCTTATGGCTAACAACAACAACAGCAACAACAACAACTGCGCTTTGCAGTTCTCTTGCAAATATAGCGGACTGACTAGAGCAGTACCTACGTTCAATTTTGAGGGCCGAATGAGACATGAGGCCTCGTACTTTGGTATTCAAGAAACCGACTATTTTGCGCTGCCGTGTTAAAAACTTTTCCCCCGGGGGAGACCAGACCCCCCCCCCCATTTCTGACTCTTTGCCGTTTTTTACTCATGCGCGATTCGTTTGTAAGACCTAAAGTTTTTTGCTTTCCAAATACGTAGAAGCCCAGTTTTACTACGTACATACAAAATTCCCCGGGGGAGACCCCGGTTTTGCTGTAATTTCAATCAGTCTTGGTCTGTAAAACTCAGGCCTCATTCAAAAGACTATACGGTTCACCCAGCCTTTCTCCCTGCGGACGTCCTTTGCGCCAAGCCCAGTCTTATTGATTCTAACTAAGTAAACTGAACTACATCTACAGTTTGACAATTTCTCGTTCAATTTTTAATTACCGGTACTTTAATTTTACATCAAACATTTTTACTCCTCGGATTTTGAGAGGAAAAATAGAAACCACTATGTAATATGCAATGAAATTGCTAAACCCCCTCCCCCCCCCCCCGAAAAAAAATCCTGGCTACAGCCTTGCTTCCAACAGTGGTGTTACATGCTGTAAAAGCAAATAGCAATGATATTATTTTTATAAAAAGATATTGGCATAATTCTTTATGAAAAGGTAGAAGAAAAATATAAAAATTAGCCTACTAACTATCCTAGACTATTTGTCATATTATCTAAAAAAACTAATTAAAACCTTCTTATCCTGTGACAATTAAGCATTCGCTACAAATTAATGAAGAAAAAGGATTTAATAATTTTGATGAATTCTACTCATTGCCTACGAAAGTCCACTTGTCGCGTTCAACACATGTTTCAACCTTCGCCAACTCCCTTCATATCTCATGGGCATGCCTCCAACTACTCAACTTTCACTATCGAATCAAAATTTTCAAATTGAAGCATGCATTAGTAATCGTCTTGGATCATTTTCATGTGCCTTTAGACCAGGTAAATCTCATTATGGAAGAAGCACCGATGAGGAAGTACGCCCACGAAGAGTGGCATGGGATGGAGACTTGAATGTCAACCCTTTCTCGCCCAATTTCTCATATCTTCCTGTCCCTAATGCCTTGCACTGATCATCTTGGTTCCCATGCTTCTCCACAAAGTGAAGCAGATCATGAAAGAAACAGTGACGAGGAAGTACGTCCACGAAGAGTGACATGGGATGGAGACTCAAATGTCAACCCTTTCTCGCCCAATTTCTCATATCTTCCTGTCCCTAATGACTTGCACTGATCGTCTTGTTTTCCATGCTTCTCCACCAGGTGAAGCAGATCATGGAAGAAGCAGTGACGAGGAAGTTCGTCCACGAAGAGAGCTGCTCGGTGACGTCACTGTGCGCCGCCGTGGAGGCCTGTCTGTCCCAAGGCTTGCGTCGTCGGGCCCTCGGTCTCTTCAAGACCAGCTCCAGCACGGCTCTACTTCACAAAGTCGCCAAGACGTTCGCTCCTGCTGCCCTGATTTCCCAACTGGTGGAAGAAGTTGAAAATTCGGAGCCCAGTCGGTGAGTTTCACTACTTGTTGCTTTTATATTCGTTATAGAGAGATGACGAATCAGCAGAATCCGGGATGATAGGCCGCGGTCGTTCTGAAAGCGCAGAGTTGCTGCTGAGACTCCGAGATATAATCTTAGAAGTCTATGCAGTTCCACTGAAGATGTCGACCGCAGATTTGACGAAACATTTGGGAACACGCTTTCAGAACGACCACGCCTATCATCCCGGGTTCTGCTCCGACCGTGAAAGCAGGCGCGGATCTAGAATGAAACTAAGATTAAATTTCGTGTTTTTTTTTTTAAATAGGGCTGAAATATTGTGGTTTTACGCATTTTCAGAGCAATAAGGGGGGCCCAGGGGGTCTCCCCCGGGAGAAAATTTGTGAAAAATGAGACTGAAATAGTGGGGTTTTACGCATTTTGAGGACCCTAATGGGGGGGGGGGGCTATAGCCTCCATAGCCCCCCTGTAGATCCGCGCCTGCGTGAAAGCCTCTGTATTATATTGTAATTATATATGTAATTATATCGTTATATATAGCGAGGGCTGCAGGTCTTCCACCTTTAGGGACTCTTCAATAACAGGTCCTTGAATGCACGCTTGTCTCCAGGCTGAGGCGTGTTAAGGTTGTAGAATTTTAGAGGGACTTTTTATTTTAGGCAGGTTGTAGGCCTCCTGGAAACCGGTCTGTCTGATACTATTTTTCTGACACTTGGCCGGTTCCAGCAGCCTGATCGAGGCGATTATAATACTGGGGTTAAATAAATACTCTAGGATTATAACTGTAAACAAACAAATTTTGAATAGCCCTTTCCATTATTAAATTATCTTGTTTACCAGGGGATTAAATAAATACCGGTATTATAATCGCTTCAATCAGGCTGCAGGAAGATTCAGGGCTGAAACTATGATCAGCTGACAATAGCTGTCTCAAAAAGCCAGTAAAAAACCACCTGGTATTTGTTTGCTCGGAACTTCCAAGACCGGTATCGATACTGAAGGAGATACTTGCCTTGCCATTGACAACGGGGGTTTATTAAGAAAACCCCCCCCCCCCCCCTGCCTTAGAAGGTCCGGCACCAATCACCACCTAGCTAGCTATACACTTGATGATCAACCTGATCAAAAATGTTTTGAGATTGTAGGCCTACCATTATATTTATACCTAATAGACTACTTGACTATTTTTGAAACCCTATTTTAATACACTAGTAAATTAATGTTATACCCCTTAAAATAGACTTTTCGTTTGATAATTGATGAAAAAACAATCTTATATTGTTATTTGTTTGCTTGTTTCTTTACTGTTTGGAGAATCGCGTTTTTTTACCTACGACTCAAGTTACCTTCAAGGTCAGCGCAACAAATTGGAATACGAACTGGAACTATAATATGGAAGTTTTACCTTATAGTTTCTGCCCAATATGGTGTAATGAAGACATGAGATTTGTTTTCTACATGTGTTTTCTTGATTTATATTATGTGGAAATATAAACCAATTCCTTAGGCTAGATTTTATGCCATTAAATATTCCTCGTTTAGTAGGCTACTGAAATATACTGATAACCGTCAGTCTAATTTGAAATGTCCACTGAACACTTATATATTTGCTAAAAGAACAGTGTTGTATAATTAGTGCATAGGAAACCTGCTGTGGTCCAATGTCATTCGACACATGGTCTACCTAAATAGCTAATTGCCCGTGAAGTAAATACCTGTGTCCCTCTCGCCTCTACGTACTGTAGGTATCAAATCAAACAGTAGGCAATGGGAATGAATGCTACAGCTACAAGGACGGATATAAGGGGGGGGGGGGGTAGCTGCCCCTCCCAAAATTTAGTGAGTCTGTTTTAAGAGTGTACAGCCCGTAAGAAATTGGCAGCCCGAAATTTAATATTTTATTTTTTTTATTTAATTAACTAAGCAAGTTATTAATGATTCGGCCCATTTAAGTTGTAGAAGACTACTTCATGCATAATTTATATAATAAGGTATTTTTAATTTTCGAAATTGCAGTTTTTTTTCATAAACACGATAATAATTGATGAACACTACATTTTCACGTAAAATAGATACTTTGAAAAACTACAATTTCGAAAATTAAAAATACCTGATTATATGATGCATGAAGTAGTTAGTCTTCAACAACTTAATGAGCCAAATCTTTAATAACCAGCTTAGTTAAATAAATAAAAAATAGTAAGTATTCAATTTCGGGCTGCCAATTTCCTATGGGATGTACCCTCTTGAGTAAATTAATTGCGTTATAATTTAATAGATATTAAATAAGTTTATTTTGTTATGACACACCACCCCCCCCCCCCCCAAATGGGGTGGATACGTCCCTGGCTATAGCGCATACTGCATAGGTCAGATGCTCAACTAATGAAAACGCATAAAGGCTATTCCTGTTTATAACAATCCATTTTGGCTCTGGCCGATGATGGTGTATAGGGATTTCACCATTGCAGCCACCATTGGTTTATTCATCCCTTGTAAATGATGTCATGTGAAGACGTCAGGTGAAAACCCGGAAAGGTGCAATTTTGGTCGAAATTGAGATAATGGTGGCATTCTGTTTAGTTTCTAACGTAGTTTTAAATGAACTAACAAAACCGGATAAAAACAAGTAAGGTTCTGCAGAAATGGCATGGGAAAAACAGTATAAAAAAAGGGAACATATGGCTACTTTAAACTTTAAAACTAAATTTCTGAAAAATCAAGTTTTGATCATCTTTTCGAGTTTTCCGCTAACGTCTTCATATTGCAGAACATATTGCCGACCCCGCTTTTCCTCTATTCTATGGTATGTAAACAATTAAAAATGAAAATTACAGTGTCTAATGACTTCATTCTATTCCCGAACACAACATTAACAAACAAAACACTGCCGTGTTCCAAATTTCGAACCACAATGACGACTATGAACTTTTTGGATTAGCATCATTAGCAAAGTCCCGATTGAACTGAGAGCGGCGAGAAATGCTTCTAACTTCCCTAAATTGCTTAGAAACCATTTCTTAGAGAAAGCTTTCTACACTGTCACTGAGGCACTAGCACAATGACAATGGCAGAACTACCTGATTTTGACGATATTTTGGACGATTTTATTTGATACTTTCTTGTACTTGTACGGTATTGTATAATGTAACAGAAATATATATTTATTTATTGCAATTTCACTGGACGCCATCTTGAAATCATTAATTTATCATAAAAATTGTAAATTACCAATATTGTAGATAATAATGCAGGCTTTCAGTCACATTTTATTTCATTCCTGTGCGATCAATATTAATTGAGGAGCGAATTTTTTAAGGATTTGATCGGCCGCCTTGAAGCAAAACTTTGAATCTAGCTGGTTAACAAACTTAATCAAGATATTTTTATGATACATTTTTTTGCTAAGTTTCATCAAAATCTGATAATATTTTTCTATTATATATATATTTTTAATAATTTTTATTTTTAATAATAAATTACATCCGATACATACATGCATGCATGTACTGTATATGTATGTGACATTTTGATTTCTCAATTTTTGAATTTGTGGTGAGAAACATGCCCGGCAGCCGCGTCTAACCCAATGGAATTTGGGTGTCCATTTTCATGCTGTGTCTCGAACCTCGTCCTTCCGTTCCATAATCCAGGTGGGAAACGGAAGAAATAAGTTTCAGAAAAACTTTGTATTTAATTAAACAATTTAACCCGTAGTAGGAAAATCCTAAAAAACGAAGAAAAAAACATGCATCACTTACATTTTTTCGTCAGGTTAAGCAAGTTGATAAGGAGTAACTTTTTTTAAAATTATATATAAAGGTTATTCGCACACAAACAATTCAATGAATGTATCCGATTGACCTCTTCAGTCGCCTCTGTAGGTTATTACCCGTGTTTAGTTACGACACTTCTCCGATCGCATGGCGTGTAAAGACTCGCACAAGTGCACGTTACCACCAAGTCGATTTTCTAATGGGTTTCCCACTGCAGATGGCAGTTCTTACCGAAAGCGCACTGGGGTTTTACTAACATCAGCGATTTTCTTCGACAAAGTTGATTTTTTAACGTTTACTTGGGTTTTACTAACACTGGTTATAATACCAAGTATTACTAAAACACTGGTTTAATGCAGGTTTATTAAAATGAATTTCCACGAAGTCACGAGTAATTTAATTTTATCTTACATATTTGTTGACGTCTTTGTATATTTTGTAAGGTATATAGGCTACGGCACCTAACCGAAAGTATCGTAACTTGAATAGGTGAATCAGATAGATACCTTACCTACTAATACTATATAATATGATATTGTACTGATTGACATTTCGCATTTTTATGGGCGTTAAGGTGGCCATTCGGTCCCCTAGCCAATGTCAACGACCCCATGGATTTTCCGGACAGTACTTATAATGTTTCCGTGTTAATTTTGGGCCATTGGCGAACTTGTAAACGCCCTCGATGCCAAACTACACCGACACAAGCTCAGACAAACTTACCATTGACAAAACGTAACTGGTGTAAACATGACTTGACCCTGTACGGGCATGAATCAGAGGAAAATGCCTCTACTCTGCCTTACCGCAGTATACGGTACCCATTCTTCCATGATCCAGACATATTTAAATACAGACATGTTGAAGTTTAAACCTTTCCATAGAAATGTAATTCCATGTCTCTATAGAATTCTAATACAGGCACTTGACGTGTTGGGGCGAAATATATAGGGGTTTAATTGCCTTTCCGAGGTTCAAATAATAAGCTCCTGGCTGGAGGTACCCTCAGGCTCAGAGACTGTCGGTCCCCATGGCAACGGCGTAGTGGGGCTTCCCGACGGATATAATAATCCTTTAATGGCAGGTTCCCCGCAGGATGATTCCTATTGTGCAGATTTTATGTTGATTAAAGCAGTTGCAAGGCACAAAGCCAACTTCCATTTTACTATTCCCATACTTTCCTCAAACCCTTTTAAGTACTGCATCTTTATGGGGAATATTGAAAAGGTGCTTAGATACTTTATATAAAGAGGATAAAAGACTCCATAAAGCTTTTTGAAAATCTTTTAGATAAAACTCTATAGTGGAGAGTAGCCTACTCTCAGGAATATCCGATTCCGAGCAATTACTTGATTTCGGAATCGAGTACTGTATGCAACAACAAAATGCTTTTTATTCTGATGGGTTAGTTGACTGTGCATGTACATGGACTTTTATTTCATTACAATCCATGGCAATCGAAGTGGATGGAAACAGGGTGTGTAGCCAGAAATTTTTTAGGGGGGGGGGGTCCATTTGACGTCACTGGAGGTGAGGTGAGGTAACCTCAATATATTAAAAAAAAACAACTCCGTTCTATCCAGCGTACGCTGCAAATTTGCATATTATTGGACTTTGTCTGTTTGCAAATAAGTTCTTATTTATTTATTTAACCAACCCAGGGTGGATCCAGGGGGTCAATGAAGTCATGGAAATAAAATGAACATACACTAGTTAAAACTGTGTTTTTGCAGTTAGATCTAATTAAAAAAAAAAAAAAAAAAATACTATTTCGCAACTCTTATGAAATAAAAACGATGATGTAGATTAAAAACTAAATTTGTGGAAAGCTAAGATTGGAAAAGCAAATGCTCACTTAAACTTACTAACTTAAATTCCGGTAGCTCTATAAAAACTAAATACTAACTGGTCTCGCCCTCTTCTTGGCCTTCCAACCCTTACTGGTGGATAGTTGGGTGACCTGACGAACGGAATAAGTAGTGTCCTCGGTGACCGAGAAAGTAGGCAGCAAACTTAACCGATATTGATGAGCTTGGAGATGCCATTGGGACATATAGTAGATATGCCGAGACTGAATAAAAGACAAAAGCACCGTGATAAACTCCTTTCCGAATTCTCCAAGGAATATTATCGGGGAACGATTTACCGCTCACTTCTTGACAATAACATCTCCGACTTGAAAAATCGTCTGTCAAAAGGCTCAATGGAGTGGTTCAACTTGGATGTGGAGGTACTCTAAAGATGATGTTACAACCGTGATGGAAGTCGTTAAACTTTTTGGAGAAGATATGTTATTATATGTTGATGATGATATGTTGATTATGTCGGCTTACGAAACAAGTAGTAGCGGAGTTTCATCTGTGGAAGGCAAAATGGACAAGGGAAGCTGTCACTGGCGGAGAGATGGTGAGTTTCTACTTGGATGTGAAGGTACTCCGTAGATGATGTTACAGCCGTGATGGAAGTCGATAAACTTTTCGGAGAAGATATGTCATTCTATGTTGATGATGATATGTTCATTACGTCGGCTTACGAAACAAGAAGTAGCGGAGTTTCATCTGTGGAAGGCAAAATGGACAAGGGAAGCTGTCACTGGCGGAGATATGGTGAGGTACGTAATGGACGATATTGATATCTGTGTCTCGGATCCATACCCAGGGTCAAGTTCGATTCTGCGGATTTTGGCGACACTCCCTATCTCAATCGCCACAATACCGTGGAGTTTCCCTCCGCTGTACAGCTTGAAGGACTAGCTACGCAGTTCGATAGCGGCGTCTAATCAGCCAAGGGCTCATGAATATTCATAATTATAGGGACATCGAATTAATTGCCGATAAAATCATCCACAGGTTTGGAAAAAGTGGCAACATCAAAAGATAATTCGTTTATATTCTTGTTTGGAATCCGTCCTTCTGGCTGCTTCCTTACTTACTCTTATCCCTTTCCTATTTATACATAAAATAAGGAAAGGAAAGCTTTGTGATGGTCGAAATGTTCGATTTCGGGATTTCCACGGATTTACACGTTTTGAGGTTTGTTTAAATAAATAAATAAGGACTTTGTTGTTCTATTACTAAGCCAACCTAGCGGAGTTAGGGCTATAAAGCCCTCTCTTACACTCAACTAGGAAGGCCCGGGACCACCTGCTTTACATGCCCTCCGAAGCATGGCCAGGAAATGTAGGAAGTGTAGGACTCGAACGAGCAACCTTTCGGGTGAAAGTCAGAGTCTGTACCACTACTCTACATGTCCTGACCTTTGGTTTTAAGAAATATCTGTCAGTCTGTCTGTCGGTATGTTATTTAACTTGTTAGTAACTATTACGCCTTTTCTCATTAATTTTTCAGTTAATTAGGTTTAAATCTAGGATCGATGATGTGTTTGACGCTGACAGCCATTAATAAACTTTTAATTAACCCCGATTTTAGTCAATTAAAATTTATAATATCATTACTGTTCCAATTTGCCGTAATCACATCTCACCATTCCTGCATTCCTCATCCATTAATGAACAAATGATGATTATTACTGGGTTTAAGGGTTTTGGGGCATTTTAGAGATTTTTAACGAAAACTTACGATTGTTACATTGTTACATTTACATTCAAAATAGTACTGAACCTATCTCGAGAACGAAGCAGTAGATCGTTCGAACGACCACGGCCTATCCTCCCCGATTCAACTGCTTTGTCACGCAACAGCTTTTGTAATTGTATCAACCCAGCAGAATTTGGGGTAGACCATAAAGTCTATTTGTATGGTAAGTGAAAATACCTATCTACTGTTTGAACAACAATTTACTGGTCATATTCGGGCAGTGTTGCCTTTTTTGCGCGAAGTAATAAATAAATAAATATTTAGTTTTTTTGTTATGTTACTAAGACAACCTGGTGGAGTTAGGGCTATAAAGCTATACATTGCCAGAAAATGTAGCAAATGTGAGACTAGAACCAACAACCTTTCGGGTGACAGTTGGAGTCTGTACCACTACTCTACATGCCCTGACGTAATAGGAGTAATAGGAATTTTTAGAAGATAAGTGAGTGGGGTTTTCTTTTTCGGTCAGTGTGGATTATCCTACGCTATTTGAAATATTCCTGGAGATTATACCTATATCAATCCATGAGGATTCTCATGCCATAATTATATGTAACGCCATGGCCTGACCACCCAATGAGGGTCTAGGCATGAGGACTGGCTTGACCGCGAATATTTTTGGGAGAGTAGTCAGCAACATGCCCTGCAGCCGCCTTTTCCACTACCGGTGAAGTTAAGGTACTCAACAGGGCTGTGTGGACTCAGACCTGCGGAAAATGTTTCCTCTTGTCGAGTCCAGTTCCCTACCAACTGGATTATTTCGGCCCATTTCTTGCTATAAAATTAGGCCCGATGCCAGTGGGGATATGATAAATATACAATTAACCATTTCCCCCCACTGCGGAGCATATATAGATGGACGTATTTCCCGTCTTTTTCCTGGTGAAGGGAGAGCTGTTTCCGTTATTTCAATGCATTCCCAGCCAATTTAGGATAAATAAATTATTAGCAAATACTATAATTATAACATCAGTCTCGACGGGGTCCAGTTCACACGGCCGATTCGCGCAGTCGCGACTTGTTGACGTTTTTCCATTATTGCCATAGAGCTAGCAGAAGATTTAGTGACCGTTTCAGAAGCTGGCGTGAAGCCGACCCCACGAAAGTGCACGGTTTTCCCCGATAGACACGCCAGTGAGATCAGTGCCTGATTAAGCTAGCTCGGGGCCTGTAACAAATTCTGTCAAGGGGCCCTTGGTTTAACAAATAACAAATAAATTAGGACTTTTTTTGTTCTATTACTAAGCCAACGTAGCGCAGTTAGGGCTATAAAACCTTCTCTTGCACTCAACTAGGAAGGCCCGGGACCGCCTGTTACAAATAAACTTTTCTGGATTTAATATGGGCAAAGTATGGACAGCCGTTGGAGCGCGAGGCCCAAATTTGCGGGGCCCGTAACATTTGCTCCTCTTGTTACACTGCGCCAGATCATATAAATCTTCTATGGGTTTGCACCTATCATTCACCAATAGTCCACAAGACTAGTAAGTTTAGGTTTTGAGTTTGCAAAAATTAGGTACAAGCTCAACTTTGGTATTTTGATTTCTAATTATGTGCAAAATGACTAATCCAAACTACCCTAAAATCCCGTTACACGGGGGGTGAATTCAATTTTTTAAATTTTAGCATGGTAGCCTCATTATCGGGGGCGGATTTGGCTTTGTGCGCATATAGGCACTGCCGTTGTCGCGGACATTAATAATTATTGTATGCATATACAATGTATGTATACTAATAAAACCACTATTTTTTATTTAAAAAAAAAGTGTTTATAATTAAAATACCTACTTTCTTACTTTCTTACCCTTAACTAAAGTGTTTTTTCTTGCTTTGACCTTTTACATAATATGCGCGAAAAAAAATCTTTAATGTACCGTACGCGCGCGCGTATTGGGTAAATCCGCCATTGGTTATTATTCACATTACAGCAAAACATCTAAAAAAAGATTGCAAATAAAAATTTCGAGTATAAGAAAGAAACCCCCGTTTGGCAAAACTAAGGAGCTGCAATGTTTCAAAATGTTGGAGTTTCTCAAATTAATGCAAATTTCTATCGTCATAAATTAAATAGAACGAGCTTGGTTGATTTTGGTTTTTTGTTGTGTTATTAGCTTTGGGGCAGTGCTAGAATGTTTAATGTAGGCCTAGTTCTGTATACAGACGCAGAAGTTGGGGGGGGGGGGGGGTGGGGGGAAGGACATTAAATAAATTATTAATTGTTATTTGATATTCTTTATGATCTTATGGTGCCAAGTTTTCAAGTTTTTTTTTTCATTTTTTTTAAACAAGTTGCTAGTCTTGTTTATGGAAACTTTAAAAACTTACATCATTATTATGAGCGCCTGGAGAGACTGCGTTTCTGGGGGGGGGGGGGAGGTAAAATCGTCTTTTATATTATTTAATCTTTTAACAAGCTCGCGCTGGTGATGACAGAGAGTTCCTTTACGGTTTTTCGAGAAAAAAAATTGGAGTCATCCAATAGTTTTTATTATTTCATATTTAAAATATAAAGCCATACGCTTAGCTCCATAAATGTGGTTGTAACCAAAGTTTAAAGCACATTCCGTTCTTACCTTTGCAACAAAGAGTCAGTCTTCGGTGGCCAGGTGGTAGGGTGCTTGTACTTGTGCGAGTCTCTAAACGCCATGCAATCGGAGACGTGTCGTAACTCTACACGGGTAAACCTACAGAGGCGACTGAAGAGGCCAATCGGATATTACATACAATACATTTTTTGTATAAATAAATAAGCATTTATTTGCAAACTGACAAAGTCCAATGATATGCAAATCTTAACTTAACTTAACTTATCTATTGTGCGTGTATACGCCAATATATAACTTATGTTATAAATTTTAACTAAGTCTATACAATTTATAAATGGTAATCTATTGGATTCAATTTAGCCAATATTTTAATAAATTTACTTTTGTTATCGGTAATGTCTAAATATGTAGCATTAAGATTAAATATTTTAGTTAACCTGTAAATGGGAGTATTAGCACAGATATTAATTCGGGGAGTTTGATGATAAAAAAGGTCATTATTTCTGAATCGCCTATTTGGGGTATTAATTAAAAGTTTTTCTAACAGCTCTGATGAATCAATGAAAGAATTGAATATATTATATAGGACTTTTATTGCAATTTTTGATCTTCTTGCCTTTAGCGTGGGCATCTGAAAGTTTGTTGGTAATGTTTCGTAAGGCATTAGTTGTGGGTAGACACCCATTTGTCTAATTACAAACATTTTAAGAATCTCTTTTGTACTTTTTCTAAACTTTGTATGTTGCCCTTTGTGTAGATGTCCCAAACTTCACAAGAATATTCGAGTATACTCCTATGCGGTTAACCTGAAAAAAGTCTGATCAGTAGTATACAGGAGTACGCATAATATAAAGCAGAAGCATCTTTCTTCTTCTGATTTCTCCCCAGCGTTTTGAAATGAAATGAAATGAAATATAATAGGCCATAATTACCACATACAGTACAATATAGATATAAAGGTACAGTATGTGCTCGGCACCGTCAAAAATACAATTAGGTCTACCATGTAGGCTACATAATATCAAAACATCAAGTCTAGACTATAAACATTTTGACTATTTATGAGTCAATAATTTGAAAAAAAAAAAAACAATGAAGAAAAGTCCATATCAATAGTTTTAGTTTGACAGAGAAGTCCATATCAATAGTTTTAGTTTGACATTCTAATGTTCAATAGGTTTAACTAAAACTTTTCCCATTGGCTCTTTAAATTATCAGTGATAAGATTGGACTTAATATTTTGCCAAAAAGACTAGTTTTGATAAAACAGGCGAAAATATTTTGTCGAGTTCCTATATAAAGCACGACTCACAGAGCAATACAGTCCAAATGTTTTACACCCACATACATATTTGGACATGTCACACGTCAGGACATATAAGTAGTGGTACAGACTCTGACTTTCACACGAAAATTTGTTGGTTCCGCACTTGCTACATTTTCTGACCATGCTTCGGAGGGCATGTAAAGCAGGTGTACCGGGCCTTCCTAGTTGAGTGTAAGAGAGGGCTTTACAGCCCTAACTCCACTGGGTTGGCCTAGTAATAAAACAAATAAAGTCAATATTTATTTGGCAAGCACAATCTTCAGAAGCTATTCTGGTCCCTGAAGTTGGTTTAGACTTTTGTGCTGCAAAACCGTGTTTCTGAAAACCCATCCCTGGTCAGGATTAATACGAGGATTCGTATGCCACATTTGCACTTGTTTGTAAAATCGACACAGATCCTCTTCGGCTGCACTCTTGGTTGGAGCTAGCAATCTGAATTTAAAATCTTTCCGCTTTACCGTCAATTTCAAAAATAGCTTTTACCTTAAGTCATCAATGGATTCTGTATCGGTCTTTCCTCCATATAGGGCTAAGGTGCCCATTCCATTGACCGGCTAGGGCTATTTCCAACAACGGTGACGTGGTAGCAGACATTCAAGACTTAGGTGGCGTTTCCATCGACCTCGCATTGCAGAATTGATGGAAATGTTTATTTTCCTCTATGCCATAGTTAAAATTGATCAATGATCATACAGTAAAATCACAAACAAATAAACTAATATTAAAAAATGGCGTCATGGGATATGTTAAGTACAAACATTTTAATAGATTTCTATAAAAAGAAAAATTCTAATTTCCGTCAATGTCATTTGCATTCTGCAATGCGAGATCGGTGGAAACGCTACATAAGTCTTGAATGTCTGCTACCACGTCACCGTTGTTGGAAATAGCCCTAGCCGGTCGGTGGAATGGGCGCCTTAGTGAATTTTCAAGCCACTACACACAATCAATTTTTGTGATTGAAAACAGAATTTACTTCCATTAAATATTCCATTTTCTCTATTAATTTAACAACATTTAATTTTCATTCTTTTAAAAAAAGCAGATGTGATATTGCAGTCCGAAAAGGCGTACAAAAACATAATGTTCGTCTCAATGAACCAGCTGCTGCAGTTTCTCGATGAAAATACAATGTCGTCCCACTTTACCTTTTCCCAGTTTTAAAAATAATATTTCTTTCTCATCGGGTGCTCTTGCTATTAAAATGAACAGAAAATCAATGTTGTCCCCAACTACGCAAGTTGTTACAGTCTCATTAACGCTAGCAAATGTAATTAAACTTTGCGCTTTTGTTCTTATGCTTTTAACGCTTCTCTAAAGCCTTCACCTGAGTACCCATCAAATGTAACAATTTCAGCTGCAGTTTCATTTTAAGTATATTGCTCAGCAAGCTCTTTGTAAGTTGAAACATACTGCAAAACATTTCATCGCGCTAAGTTGTTTCGAAACGATACTTTGGGGTATGGCATACATGGTATATATATAATTTAATTTCATTTGTAAGGGGAGCCCTAATGACAAGTCCCGTGCTGGGCCCACCTTTTACAAAGGGTAAAGTGAAATATAATAAATTTAATGAAAAGACTCTGAAAAAAAAAACAGGATAATAATATAACAAACAATAATAAAATGGCAAACAATTAGTACTATAAAGAGGTATAGTGTAATAATTATGTTATTATATATCCCATCAAAAACACTCCGTGTAGAAACAGACCAAGCTCCAAAGGCGCCCATTCCACCGACCGGCTAGGGCTATTTACAAAAACGGTGACGTGGTAGCAGACAATCAAGACTTAGGCAGGGTTTCCACCGACCTCGCATTGCAGAATGCAAATGACATTGACGGAAATTAGAATTTTTCTTTTTATAGAAATCTATTAAAATTTTGTACTTAACATATCCCATGACGCCATTTTTTAATTTTAGTTTGTTTGTTTGTGATTTTACTGTATGATCATTGATCAATTTTAACTATGGCATAGAGGAAAATAAACATTTCCGTCAATTCTGCAATGCGAGGTCGGTGGAAACCCCGCCTAAGTCTTGAATGTCTGCTACCACGTCACTGTTTTTGTAAATAGCCCTAGCCGATCGGTGGAATGGGCGCCTAACACCGATCTTGCAAAAAGTTTAGCCATTCAAAGTAATGAGATCTTAAATTTGGCCAAGTTCTTTGGCCATTTAAAGTAATGAGATAGGGATGAGGGCCAAGTTCATAGGTCACAGGATTTTTCAAAATATATGGCTGCGTTTTAGATAACTTGGCCTGGCAAATGATGTTTTAGGACTGTGCTACAGTGCAGTAGTGCAACCTGGCAAATGATGTTTTAGGACTGTGCTATTCAAAAGCATTAAGGCTAGAATACAATTACTGGGTTGCCTATTCGTATGAAAATAAGACGCTCCTGGTGAAGTTGTGCTATTTTTCATGTTTAGACCCATGCCAAGTTATCTACAACGCAGCCATATATTTTGAAAAATCCTGTGACCTATGAACTTGGCCCTCATTTTTATCTCATAACTTTCAATGGCCAAAGAACTTGGCCAAATTTAAGATCTCATTACTTTGAATGGCTAAACTATTTGCAAGACCGGTGTTAGGAACTTGGCCTGTTTTTAGCAGAATCTACAACGGCAACAACAACAACAACAGGATTAAGGCATGAAAGCACGCATTAGCATGCAACATGCATCTGAAAACTACAAGCCGCATTAGTTTTTTATTTCTCCGCTGTTGCTCAGGTACGACAGCGAATATTTTGGATTTTGGAACTTTGCTGTTAGTTTTAGTTTATTACCTACCTACATGCAAAATTTCAGATTTCTAGGTCCAAAGGATGTCACATTAGAAAATGCTCAGAATAAGCACATTTTGCGCTGTAGTTCAGAAACGGCAGCAGATATTTTGGATTTCATAACTTTTCTGTTGGATTGAATAGATTACCTATCTACACGCAAAATTTCAGGTTTCTAGGTCCAGCGGATGTCATATTAGAAAAAGCTCGGAATAAGTACATTTTGCGCTGTAGTTCAGTAGTTCAGAAACGACAGCAGATATTTTGGATTTCATAATTTTTCTGTTGGTTTGAATACATTACCTAACTACATTCAATATTTCAGGTTTCCAGCTACAGTAGAAGTGCCTAAACATTTTGATCAGTCAATATATACAGTTTTTTCAGCTTTTTCGGTGTTTTCAGGTGTCTGTATCTCAGCCCCCTGCTAACCTGGAACCTAACGTTTTTTAATATGTTATAAAGGAGTATAAATTTAGGAAAAATTCAAAATTTCATCGTCATTTGTGCATTGGGGGCAAAACTACAGGGGCTCAATAGTGCCAATTTTCACGTTTAAGCTCTTTCGTGTATAACTACTGCGTCGCGCAACAGTCGGGCGGGTGTTGGAACTTGGCTCGTGCGCTTCCGCGCACGTTAATAATAATCTCTTAGTGACTCACCACTCTGCTAATCCTGTGTTCGAGCCTGCATTAACCCTCATGCTAGTCATGCTATTTGTAAATTGGTGGAAAGATATCTCGTCGCTTCACGCTCAAATTTTCCATTATCCAATCCCTAATACTGAATGGGTGTGTGGACCCCCCGGGGCGGTCAACCCCAGTTTGAAACAACATGTTTTGGAGCTTGCACCCTGCCGATATGTCAAAACGTAACGAGGTCATTTGAAAACTAGATTTCAGAGGCGGACACAGCGACTGGCACTGCGGGCAATTACCTCCCCCCCCCCCCCCTTTGGAATGCAGTTATAATTCTTTGCCTCTAAAATACAAGTGTTAACTACACTCGAAATGCGTAAAACCCAAATATTTTAGCCCTGTCTTTTATTACTTCCCTGTAAGAGTGGGCCGAAAGGTCGAAAATTCGCCCACATTAATAAGACAATTTTCTTTCTTTCTTTCTTTCTAATATAGAACCCTTGTTCCTCTGAAGATGCGTAAAACCCCAATGTTTCAGCCCAATTTTCCAAAAAAATTAAAAAAGTTCCTCCCCCTTTTATGAGGTCTGGGACCGCCTCCGCTAGATTTCACTGCTATTTATTTTTCCCATACCGAGTGCCTATATATGAAAATCGATTCTTAAGGAGTAAGCTCCAAAAACATTCTAGCACTGCCTCAAGGTTATTAACACAACAAAAAAAGGTTGAAACAACACGTTGAATATAATGAATGAAGAAAAATTTGAAAAACTAAAAAAAAAATTTGAAAGAAAAAAAATTTATTTAAAAAAAAAAAGGTTAATCGCATACAAATAATTCAATGAATGTATCCGATTGACCTCTTCTGTCGCCTCACTAAGTTACCTAATAGGCACTTGTGTCAAGTTACGACACGTCTCCGATCGCATGGCGTGTAGAGACTCGCACAAGTACAAGCACGCTACCGCCTGGCCATCGAAGTCGACATATTTCTGCCCCATTTGTTTTCTCTACCCTAGGGAGAAATCTATCAATAATCACTGGTACTTGGAACATAGCTTGAGCGTGTGATCGAATTACGGTAGCTGGAGGTAGTTCAATTGTACTCTTGCGCAGTGCTTATAACCTCATACCCTGCAGCCATTTTACTATTGGAACTGTAAAAAACAAAAAGATCTGATTTCGCAGCGATATTGCCGCTGCTAGCTATGGAAACCGGAATATACTGAGAGCTTTCATATATCATCGTTCTAGTAAGAAACCCAACTAAGTCCTCAAGAGGGAATTTCTTGAGAGAAACAAAAACCTTACCTAATAAAGAAAATCACTGGGGAAAGTCTGAGACGAATCCTTTTACAATTCTTCGTTTTTACACAACCCTTTGCCGGAGTTGTAAGGCAGGTCAGATCTGAGGATCAGAAAAGATTATCTTTGTTTCTATCTCCCCAAGTTGAGAGTACAATGGTTGAAAAATCGATTCTTGGCAAAAAGCATTTCCTTAATTTCTGGATTTCTTAATTAGTTGAAAAACAAGAACCTCAAAATATATTATCTCACGCAACGGAAGTACGGAGATTACGACTTTAAATATCGTAGCAGGCAGTAGGAGAAAAACCTAGCGGGTGTAAAAACTCACATTTCGTATCAAATACTGATCGTAGAGTCATAAACGCGGTGTAAAAAAATATATGAACTCTCGCTCTACATTTTGATATACATTATGTGTCCGTCACAGTAACGTGATTCGCCAAAAATAATAAATAAATGGATTATATTATAAATGTGTTAGTGACAATATCAAAATGTAGACGAGGATCTGCCACTTTATAAAATCTATCTAATGGCTTTCCGATCTATGTTTTCTATGACATTGGATTGGGAAAAAACGGGCGCTACAGGTGTCCTATTGTCATAATAGACATGTCCAAAATGCTGCAAATTGAACACTAAACTGAGCAATAAACCATTACATAAACAGGGCAATACAATTATAGGTGATTCTCTTTAGAATTTAATTACATAGTAAAGCCAAATGAGTAATGACCAGATAACTGAACAAGAACCTTGATTAGTGCTGACTTCGTTGAGCCTCCTGCCTGCCCCCCCCCCACATGCAATTAGAATTAACCTCAACGTTGTTTTTCACCCTGTTAGTCCCCTTTTACCACATGATACGTGGAGCATCTCTTCTATATAATTTAAAGTCAGCAAGTTACTCGTAGTTCACTCTAGGAGGCTGCAGGATAAGTCAAGTATGGGCCATCATATTCTACTATTATGATACAGTATTGCCAGGCGTTTTGAAAACACTACTTTTTTTAAAGGAGGTACGGTGTGACTAGCGTACCATTGGCCAATGTCAATTAATATCTTTTGTCATCTTCAACATTTTTTTAAAACAAATAGTACGGTACATTTTATCAAAAAACATCTAAAAACTCTTAAAAAGAGTACATCTAGTCACGCTAGACCAGTGGTCGTCAACCTATAGCTCCGGAGCCAATCGCCAACAAGGCTAAGGCTAAGCTCTGGCTCCACCAGAACGCCACGGTAGAAATTGAAACTACAGTAGTCTAGAAAAAAATCAAATTCTAATTTATCAAAATGGAAACTCAAAACGGAAAAAAAAAAATTATATTGCATCATATCTAATCCACATATTTTTGGTAGTCAAACTTTAAGTCAAAGTATTAAAAAAAAGCGGTATAAAAAAAATAAGTTACTTTTCCCTACCCCCCCCCCCCTTTTCTCCTGTCTATGTGTATGTCATAAGTCACTGCGGACTCAGAATATCGCCCCGTTGTGCAAGAAGGTTGGCGACCACTGTCCTAGACATTTATTTTCAATCTGAATTGTTTGGAAACGTGATGGGTTCAACGTAAAAAACTAGATTTCAATTTTCCTACTATTGTCTGAATGACTGCTTCTCGTCGTGGGCTTTCAACAAGATTGTTTTTGGAATTCTGTGCTTTTAAATTTATTCGTCTGGGCAAATGTATTTTCGGAAATGGGGCCGGTAGTGATGGTCGTATTCAAATAATATATTTTCGACATTTAATATTCTGTAAAGTTGATGTATGACAATATACAGTTGTATACAGTGCTGACCTCTTGTATAGTTTTGAAGGCTACTACAGTAATATGTGCGAAAATGCAAAATTTAACATGAGTATAATTTTATTGTAGCCTTGCTACCTAACTTTTACGTATATATTCCATTGTGTTAACTGATGTAGGCCACACACGGGCGTTCGCCCAGTGGCGTGATTTTTATGAATTGTCGTTGTATTGTGTATTGTTGAATTGTATTGTATTACAAATATTCATTCATTCATTCATGTCCCACCATGTTCCCCTGCCAACGCTGTGCACACTACCAAGTTTGCCGCAGTTTGAAACATGCTCTGCTCTAATGGATTCAACATGGTAAAGCCGTTGACTGAACATTTTTTATGGAGCCACCGAAAATTTTTCTGTAGAACCCCTGGTTTATGGTAATGTTGTAGGTGAGAAGGAATTTGGGTCACGCGCTGTCGCGCGCGTTGATAAAAATTGACTACTTCATTGAAATGGAAATGGATCTAAAGCCCGGTAAACAATGAAGATTTCTGCAATTCGCTCAGAAATTATTATTATTAAATAAATAAATAAGAAAGAAAGAAAGAAAATTGTCTTTATTTTCACATATGGGCGAATTTTACTCTTACAATCAACCCATTACTAAGCCCTCTATTACACTCAACTAGGAAGACCCGGGACTGCCTGCTTTACATGCCCTCCGATGCATGGCCAGAAAATTAGTGCTACCCTCGCACGCCCATGGCATGAGGGGGCACTACTTTATATATGTACCGAGAAAAAATGTAAAGAAATTACACGGATTTATTATTATTATTATTATTATGTAGGAAGTGTAGGACTCAAACCAACAACCTTCCGGTTGAAAGTCAGAGTCCGTACCACTACGCTACATGTCTTGACAATTGTAATGCAGTGGTTTCCCGTTTTCTTCTGCATCTTTATGACTCTTCATTGAGTTCCTCCATCTTTGGGGTAAGTTTCCCAACCCCAGGACAAAACAGTGCCCTGCATAGAAAAGGCTGGGTTTTTTGCTTATCCCGGCTCAGAGTCGGTCTCCTATCTGTTCAGTCGTCATTACGTGTTCCATCTTCACCCCGGGGAGGAGATAGACTGCAGGATCAATTCTATTTAGAGCAAACTAAATTTTTTTATACACCTTAAAATAACAGGGTCTGTTGTACAGATACTTCCAAGTTAGTGTTTTAAAACCGTGCCACGAACGCTTGACTACTACCGCGTTGTTTACTCTATTAAATATATATAGATAGCACATCTAACTCGATAACACCAACACTGTGAAGACCCCTTATGTAATACTCAATGCTACTACTGTAATAATAACACACAGGATCATTAAAAGAGAATTTTTTAATTCAGTTCATTAGTGAGCTTTTTGACACTGTTTGGATGACGCAAGAGAGTCAATGTCAGGATTTATTTTTGAAATTTTTTACCTAAGGCTAATTTGTTTCTGTTTTTTTTTTTTTTAAATACAAAAGTCGTTATTGTGACTAATACATAGGATGAGGCGTTTATAGGATGATAAGCTATTTCTATTATGTCTATTGTTAGGTTCAACTCAGATACTGAACCTTAAGCCTGAGTGTTCAAAAGGTTTTGTAAACAAGAAATTATTGTACTTTTTGGACGAAATTAATTAATTGCTCGTTCCACAGCCACAAAGATATAAAAGGGAACAGATGAAAAAATCTTAAAAAATACAAACTTTCTGTGAAAGCTGTCTATTCCCCTTACAGATTTACAACTGTGGTACAGAATGGGTTTAGGGCTCTTTATCCAATTTGTTTAAGGTAATAATATTTCAGTTCAGAAAAAAAAACTTCCTGCGATAACTTGGATTTTTTGTGAGTTTTTTATCTGTACACTTTGTTATCTTTGTATCTGTGGAATGAGCAATAAATTATTTTCGTCAAAAAATCAGCAAAATTTCTTGTTTACAAAACACTCAGCCTTAATTGTACAGACGAGCAAATGGGACCAAATGGGATATGGTGGTGAAACTGGCAGAACCGCAGTCTATTGAAAGCAGATGTTTGGAGCTGGCTTGTCACTTGTTGATCAGAGCTCTACTGCCTGTCAGTAGAGGTGCGGTTTCACCAGGCTTCGCTTTCATGAAAGCTTTATCATTAGATCACTAGGGACAGAGCCTTTCGTGAGTACAGGCTGTCAGGTCAGGGCCTCAATTTCACTTCAATCCGATTTTATGACAAAACAACTTCAAGAAAAATAAAAATAAATCATAAATGGGTTAGTTGTAAGAGTGGGCCAAAAGGCCCGAAATTCGCCCATACGGAAAATAAAGACAATTTTCTTTCTTTCTTTCTTTCTATACGGTTTTGGATAAAAGTGTCATCAGCAGCTTTCTTGACACTTGACAACTACTTGTGATTTGTGGTCAGCAACATGTCCAAAAGTGCATTTCTCCTACCAGTAAATGTAAGGCACCAAATTTTATTGTAAGAATGGTAGTTAGGATATATTTATATATTACGTTGTTCTTTGATAGTTAGGTAGGTTTTTTTTTATAAATTCCAATTATTTAATAAGAAGTTACAATAGGCTATAAACAGTAGGAGTTTTTGTTGTTGTTGTTGTTTTTTCGGTTTACATTATGTAATATTTATACACATAAAGGCTACGGCTGTGTGATGTAATAAATTTTTTTTCTATTTCTATTTCTATTACGGTTGAGTTGTTCCCCAATATTTTTTCCTTCTTCTGGTTCATCAGCCAGTTACTTAACAAATGGACTGCCGGACAACAGCCCTATTCACCAAATTCTAATTGCTGAAGTTTTGCCTTAACTAAAATATTACAAATACTTTTATCTGTCAGTGACCTGAATATTACAACTGAACTATGAACCCTAAGGTAGAGTTCGTTGGTCCGCCTTACTGACCAGAACGTCCCAAATTGAGCAGTGGTAGATAAATAAATAAATAATACATTTCCAACCTAAATTATATTAGCATATAACGGTCAAATAAATAAAATTTAGACTTCCTCTTCAAATGCCTCTTCTATCGAAGATTGGCCTTACGGTAATTTTATAAATCATAAAACCAGGAAACACGTAGATAGCGTACTTCAGATTCCCCAAAAGAAAGTCTAGCACAATGGCGGATCCACGGGGGGGGGGGGTGTCAGGGGGTTCATGCCCCCCCCCCCTAAATGAGTAAATTCATAAGATACCTAGTTTAAAAAAATGAATAAAACTCAACTTTTCAATTAAAAAAATTACCTTTTAAATTTTTAAACAACTTGTGAACCCCCCCCCCTAAATTTCCCGCTGGATTCGCTCTTGGTCAAGCTTGTAGATTATCGAATATACTTAGTCATGATGACTGTACTAGGGAATTGTAATACAGTGGTTTCCCCTTGCCTTCCGCATCCTTATCCCGTTAACCAAGGCCGTAGCCCAGGGGGGGTTCAACCCCCCCCCCCCCCCCCCCGAAATGAAAAAGCTTGATACTAGATAGAATTGGATTTTGAGAGGAAAAATAAAAACCCCTATTTAATGTCTAATGAAATTTCTAACCCCCCTCCCCCCCCCAATAAAAAAATCCTGGCTACGGCCTTGCCGTTGACTCTTCATTGAGTTGCCTGTGGGGCCAGTTTCCCTGCCCCAGGACTAAAGGGTGCCGTGCACAGAAAACTTTTTTTATTATCCCGGCTAAAAACTTGGTCCCCTATCTGTTCAGTGGCCACTATGCGTTTCCATCTCTACAGCGAGGAGGTCCAGATTAGGGCTTTCGCGTCTTCGCCTCTCATAATTATAATAAGGCATTACTCACAACCTCAGCATCTTAGAAGATAAATAAATAAATGTAGACTAATATACAGTAAATAGATTTTTTTTATTCTAAAATAGAGATTTGGCAACATCTGAGCAAAATAAAAACACACAGAAGAGAAACTTCAATACATTGAACCTAAATTTCTATGTGGGGAAGATCGATATTTTCGACTTTCAAGTGCCGCCAGCCATTTTAAGAACGTGGCAGGTCTTCCCAGACATTTTGGCGGGAGCAATTGTCCCATCTCTCCTTTGTAGACCTCTAATTCAATCTATCCCTATTGAACTGTGGGGACCACTTAGTCCCACATATGCAACAACCAGTCTGCTTCCAGCCTCACCTTTTTCCCGGTAGCTGGCGCTGTTCACATTCACACAATTCAATATTCCTAAATCTTCTTTTTTACATATTTATTTCCATTATTCAATAATATCTTTAATCTACCCTCTGTGTCTCTTCAGCTCCTTTAGCTGGGGACACAGAGTTGGTTTTTCTATATGAAAGCAGGATGGGTCAAATCTATTATAAATGTTATCATGTATCGTTCTTTTCACACACCTGATATTGTAATCACTGTTTGTAAATTTACTCTTACCAAGAAGAGTCGAAACTATCTCCATACTTCAATACAATCCATCTACATTCAAACCGTCCATTCATCGTCCAGCAACTTCCTACAGAACCTATTGTATCAAACTGTAAGCATACAATACTTAAACAAACAAGGGCTGAGATCAAGAAAGGGTAAAATCGATAGATTGAAACACGAACACGTTGTTCAATGTGTATTTATTAACGTTATTAACGAAGTTAACGTGAACATTAGGTCTGGGGCGGAAGTCGAGGATGCAGGGTTACAGGGTGAGTTGGAAGATAATGGGTTTATGTCGCTTTATATTTCCCCTTCTATATCTGTTTATCCCTTAGTGGAAGGAACTTAAGCCCCATTTGAGTTGCTCTAATTCATTATGACATTTTGGATGAGTAACGTGTTACAGTCCACAAGACTAGTTCACGAACTTGGTTAAGTTGAGCTCACGCCATTCGTAATGTGTCAATTTTTAAGTTTGTCTCAGCTTGTCCACTGTCGCATGTAGCCCATGCTAGTTGACATCGATGATATATGCCAGTTTACCCGCGCAACGATGGGCCGTGGACGTTCTGAAAGCGTACTTCCAAAAGTTTTGTCGGCATCTGGGGTTCCTCAGTGGAACTGCGTAGACTTCTAAGATTGTATCTCAGAGGCTCAGCAGCAACTGAGAAGTCCACCCAGTTCGACTGAAGATATCGACCGCAGATGTTGACGAAACATTTGAAACTACGTTTTCAGAACGATCGGGGCCAATCATCATGTAACTCCGGCCTTGAAAGTTGATGTAATTTTATTAACATAAATGTCCACAAGGTCAATGAAGGCGTAGGCTACTACAAGTAGCTAAGGAAGGGAAGACATGAAAAAATGGTCGGAAACGCGATTCGAACCCTAGTCCCCTGCCTGCCGGGTTGTTTTCCTCACCACAGCACAAAATCCGTTGCCGTCTATGTCTCCAGGTCTTCCCGTACTTAGATGAATTAATGACAACGTCTCTGCCCTCATTTCCAAGTCTTATTTTCTCTAACTCCTCTGCCAGTAGCCCAGTAAGGGCTTTGGAGCCGTTTTTTATTTATTTTTTATTTTTTTACTTTTATTTTATTTTTTATTTTTTAAAATGATTCTTTCGTTCAATTCTTCGTTCAAATAATACTTAAGCACATTTAGGCCACTTTTTAACCCCCCTCTCTCCGTGTAAGCTATAGTAAGCAAATTAGAACCCCCCCTGCTGACGAAATTTATACTTGGAGCGCACACCCCTAATTTAGACTGTGTATGCAGTGCTAGGTGAGCAAATAAGCATTATACCATGGGAAAATGAACTGAATTATATTATATAGAGTCCTTGGTTGAAATCGAAGATACGAAACTAACTACTCATATAAGGGGAGCTGAGAGTGGAGATTTCGCAAAGTATTCGTTGCAACAGCAAACTTGTCAGTGAAATGCAGTCACATGTGTCGCATTTAAAAAAACAGGAATTAATTTTGATATTGATTTATTTTTCCATGTAAATTGGGTAGAGGAGCCCGGCGGCACGGACAATTGGCTTCTTTAAAAGTGGGCCGCGGCTTTAAAAGCTGGGGAACCACTGGTTTATGAACCCGTCAAGCTCCTCATCCATATTTTCAATAATGGGAATATATTTTGTATTTGTTGCTCCTGCAGATAGCTGCTCTATCGAAGCCATCCTTATCCAATTTCTTCTTGCCTCTCCTCACTCATGACAATGCTATATAAAAGTTTTCAGTTTCATTTTCATATTTTCAATTCATAATATGGTTTCTGCAATAGAGAAAGCTTACGTAAGCGGCATTGGAATACCCCTCCCCCTTGTCACTTACAGTGAACGAAACCTGAAACCCCCTCGAGTGCTTACGTCATATTTGAACGTGTTCTTCCTACAAAGTGACTAAAATGTCTCTTCTAAAATAGCTACTCTGTACCTGTAATTTTTGTTATATGATCACATACAATGACGGAATATGCATATGAATGAATGAATAATGCATTTCCAATCTCTACAAAACTATATATGTAGTAGAAAAGAACAGTTTTTCCCTATGGGCAAGGCCTTGAAGTAGTTCATCAAAGTGCAGGGTTAGGCATTAGTAGATGCAAATTTATCCGTCAAAACCGGTATAAGAAATAAATAATCATCTATTTGCAAACAGATCTAAATGTCCAATACATTGCAAATCGTATACAGTAAATTGAGTACAATTTAAATTCCTTCAATTTCTATTTGAATATTTTATGCATCATATATAAATATATGTATAGTATAATATTGCTTTCCAATTTATACGTAGTAGGCCTATAAGCTTTATGATGGTCAAAATTTGCGATTCCGAGATTTCAGCGGATTTACACGTTTTGAGGTACCAAGAACTGTTTTTTTTCGAAATGTCTGTCTGTTTGTCTGTCTGTCTGTTCAGAGATTTGTGGGCAATCTACAAAGTGGATTTGAATGAAATTTGGCGTTTAGGTTCACAAAAATCATAACTTGGGATCGTTTTTTGTATTTTGGGCTAACTCAAGATTTATTTATACATATGTATTTATTATTTTCTCTTATTTATTTTTATTTGTACATATATTAATATTATGTATAGGCTAATGCCCACAAAAAACCATTCGAATAATAATCCAAAACGAATCAGTAAAATCCGGGATGTTAGGCCGTGGTCGTCCTGAAAGTGTACTTCCAAACGTTTCGTCAACATCCCGGATTCTATACTGATTCTTCATGCAACTCCGGCCGTGAAAGCCTTTGGCATTATAATTCTCCAAAAGCTGCGACTAATGGCTAATGGTATTTTATGAATTTCTAATTAATTCGTTCACGGAGTTTACTGCTGAGTAATTCATAATTGTATTCCTTAGTAAGTTCATTCCATTAACAGATGCGGGAGGGCTGGAAATATGGAGAAATCTTCAAATTAGAACGGAAAGTGGAGTAGGAAATGGTAACTTATTTGAAGTAAGGAAATGCTTCCATTTCCATCCAACAACTGCTGAAGCGTAAAGTTTATCGTTCCGTAATATAAAGCTCGAGACATGACGAGAAAGTATCATTGCAAGATTTTCTTTTTTTCATTATTTGAAATAGCTAGGTTATCCTCTAGGTGTGATTTTTTTTCTGCTTCTTCAGGAATTTTTTAATCAAAAATGAGAAAGAATGTATTAGAGACATCCAGAGTTCCTGGAATTATGATTTATATTTCATGCTATCATCGCATTTTTTTTTTTTTTTTTTTCATTTGAGTTACATCAACTAGGTATAGTTCTAGAATATTAATAGACAGTAATTGTAATTTGTTTGTCGGACCTATCTTATCATCTTATCAGACAGTTTATCACTATAAGTGGCCCATGATTGGTCCCGTGTCTAATGCTAACGACCCCATGGATTTCGGAAATTATTTGTATTGTTTCCGTATGAATTCTTGGCCATTGGATACGTTCTCGACGTGAACCTACACCGGCTTCAAGCGATAATGGACAAGCTGGGACAAGCTTACCATTGACGCAATGAAACAGGCGAAAGCATGACTTAATCAAGTATAGATACGAGTCGGAATATTAATATGTAGGTAGAGAATTAAATCCTGGGATCTGGAATCCAGAGATAACGACCAATCAGCGATTGGAAATACTACGGAAAAACTACTTTTCTACCGTTATATATTGTGAGTGACCGTTTTGCTTTCCAATTTATACGTAGTATTAGGAAAGCTTTGTGATGATCAAAATTTTCAATTTCGAGATTTCAACGGATTTACACGTTTTGAGGTTTCACGAGGTTTTTACAAGAAATCTGCCGCTTTTGCCATTGACGCAATGAAACAGGCGAAAGCATGACTTAACCAAGTATCGATACGAATCCGGCTACATACTATGTATCAAAAGCATTTTATATGTATACTTTTAGAGCATACGAGAGGAAAACTAATTCCATGAGACATTTAATATATTTTCCCATTAAATTGGCAATTTTCCAAGGAAAATCTATGTCAATATTATGAGAAAATTCAATCTAAATCTCCGTCAATCATTGACAGTTTTCCAATTCTTTGCTTTCTTTGTCTATCTTTCAGAACTGTAATTAATTAAGTATCGATTGGTTAGAAACTGCATTATAATTCTGTTTTTCAGCATCGCCTAGAGCACAAAGGGGCGAGACATTAGGGAAATCCGATTCTATTCGAGTCGGTTCCAAATTCATGTAGACGATCCGATCGTATTTTGTTCCACAATAAAAAATTATGGGTCAATGGTTAACTTTCCGATTCTGTGAACAATCGAGTTTTCTGATCCGATTTGAATCTCGTATCGAATCCGTCCTTGCAATACTGGGCTCGATTCCGAAGTCGAGTAATTTGTTGGAATTTGAGAATGGTGAACTATCGTCCGCACGAGAAAATCCCACTTAGTACTAGAAATTGGCATATCTAATGGATTTTGGGGTTAACTGTGACCGTAGAATGTTAAGCGGTTTGGTTAAAAGATGTCAAAGTCGGCACGGATCTGTGCCCACGTCAAGAAATTGGTAGCTAGAGGCAAACTGGTTTTATCCCCCAAAAATATTTTATATACTCCACTATCCAGGAATACACTTCGGGGGGGGGGGGGGGTGTATAATAGGTGTAGGTAGTAGTGGGTACGATCATAAAAATCTCATTGTATCTAGAGTAAGTGGAAAAAAATTCGGAGGGGTTTGATCCCCTTCGTATGTGCCTGGGGCTTCAACAGTCCCTGATTAGATTAGATCATCATAATCCCTAGTAGAATGATTTTTTTTTTTTTTTTTTTTTTTTTTAATAACAAGGTTAATCGCATACAAACAATTCAATGAATGTATCCGATTGACCTCTTCAGTCGCCTCACTAAGTTACAGTTGTCGAGTTACGACACGTCTCCGATCGCATGGCATGTAGAGACTCGCACAAGTACAAGCACGCTACGAACTGGCCATCGATGTCGATTTGTCCGAAGCTTTTCATCAGCACTGCACTGCTAGTTAACATAGATTTCTGTCGTTTGAGAGCATGAGAGAGAATGCAAAGTATCCTATGCCACTGTCACTAACTTCAGACATGCGGTAGTCTAAAATTATATTGTTGACACATAATATGAAACACCTTAAACATTCTAGTGGTAAATGCTGCTGCATACCACACCCGACAGAACCCCCCTAAAATTTAGCACACATTTTGGAATGCCTTTAACCAGGTCCGGCCCGTGGTTTTCGGCGCCCTAGGCGAAACTTTTGCCTAGCGCCCTCCCCCCTTCCTCCCTCCTGAAAACCAATTTAAAATAAAGCAATTAAATTTCGAAATAATTTTCATGTTAAGCCTTTTAAGCTGTTCAAAAAAAAAACTTCTACTTCAAACTCATTGGCGGAAAATCTAATAAAGTCGCTGGGGGGGGGGGGGGGGTGGCTAAGCTCCAAATAAAAATTTAAAAAAAAAAAAAAGGAAATCTGTAAATCTTCCAGAAGCCTCCCCCTTCACCTCTTCTCATTAACACAAAAAATACAAATGTCCTGGCAAGTTCACGAAAGATTATAATAGCAATGCTCAGTGGCGTAACGATAGGTTTTCGAAGGGGGGGGGGGGGAAACCGTTCTCATACATACAGCATTACCTTAGTGTCCTTTATGTCCTCCACCACGCGGCCGCCTACGTATAACGTAAGAAGACCTATTTTGCGATCTCTCGCTACGCGATACACAGGCTTCCTGCAACTGTGACATTGACCAAAAGTCCTAATGCCCCCCCCCCCCCCCCCCCGACAGAAATAGCTTTATACTAGACAGAATGGAATTTTGAAGGAAATTAAAAGAAATTATTACTCAAGTAAAAGAATCGCGATATTTTTCCGCCCCCCCCCCCCCCCCCGTCTATATAGAAGTTTCACTTCAAAAATCTGTTCCGAGTGGATTGGAGCCCTTTGAATTAGTGACCTCAACACTAAATATACTGATATTGGCAACCATGTTTTACAGCAATAACTTACAGAAAATAAAAGAATATAAACAAATATAAATTTCGTTTTAGGTCATGGTAGGTACTCAATTTGAAAATGTAATTTCAACTTTAAAAAATTTCTCTGAGTTGCGGGAATAATTTGAAATTGGAAATTAGATAAATTGGAAGTCTTGATAAATAAAAGTGGAAGTGGAAATCAGAGAAATCCGGTTCGTTCTGTATCATCCCTCACACAACCCGACAGCCTACCTTTTTGAAACTTTGGAAATTTTTAAAAAAACCACCGAGTAAAGGAAACGTTAAGAAGACTGACAGTAGCAGTCTTTCTTCTTATTCTAAAAGGGACAGTTTGTTCATATCTGGGATATTTTGGACACATGCTTCCCGCATACTTATGGTAAAGTTAAAAGATACCAAAAGGGGAAGGCCCATACTAGTGTAAAAAACCAAATTTCATAGAAAATATAAATATGTAAATAGATAATGAATTTTTTGTTCTATTACTAAACCAACCTAGCGAATGAAGTTAGGGCTATAAAGCCCTCTCTTACACTCAACTAGGAAGGCCCGGGACCGCCTGCTTTACATGCCCTCCAAAGCATGGCCAGAAAATGTAGATTGTTTAGAGATGTAAAAAATCTCCCATTGCTTAGGAGAAATGCTCTTCTGGTGTACATCGTCACACTGATCGATGACAATGACTGTAACTACACAAAAAATAGGGTTATCAGGTTGAAAATGTGGCCAATGGGTGTTAATGATGAGTGTACTACCGAAAATCGTCTCAAAATGTCACCCAATATATGCAGCTATATAAGGGAGTACTAAACCCCCCCCCCCCCTCCGAAATAATTCGCGGATCCATGTATGGTCAATGGGAAGCAAAATGAAATGACAAAACCAAATATTGTAAAATATTGCCTATTTATTATCAAAAATAATACAACCAACTTACAACCAACTTGGACACAACATTACGTAATTTGAACACTGTTGCGGTCTCACGACGAGCAAAACCGATATATGTGCATCTCAATGCCGATTAGAGAATTTTTAATTAAAAAAAAAAAAAAAAAAAAAAAGAGAATTTACATGAATAATAACTAGTAGTTTACTTTCCGCCTCACATTCGAGTGACGGACATCATAGATTTTATACATCAGGCACTACTACCCTATGGCTATACTCCAATAGGTTCAACTGCGTTAGGGAAAAAATTACACGAACTCCCAATGCTTTTGAGTGGAGATTTTAATGTTAACTTTGCTTCGGACGAGTCAAGAGTTTTAGTAGATTTTTTAAAAGAGAAACTGTCAAGACATGTAGCGTAGTGGTATGGACTCTGACCTACACCCGAAAGCTTGTTGGTTCGAGTCCCACACTGGCTACATTTTCTGGCCATGCTTCGGAGGGCATGAAAAGCAGGCGGTCCCGGGCCTTTCTAGTTGAGTGTAAGAGCCGCTAGGTTGGCTTAGTAATAGGAACCATAAAAAGTCCTTATTTATTTATTTATTTAGATATAATTAACAACCCTCGAGAACCTACAACTCGACATGGAACCCCTATCGAAATATATAATTATGTACTTACACACCGCGGAGAATACCAACAGAGCAGATAAACATGCGTTTCAGCTTCAGCTGCAACTATCACAAATGAACATGATTCCATATATTGGCATACAAATAAATGAGTACACATACGTAAAGAACCGGTCCGAGTATACTCGAACATGCTTTCCAATTTATCAATTAGTAGATAAAGAAAATAAGTACTTTCATGGTAAATAATTTTTCCTATAGTTAAATTTCGGACATCTTGGGGTGGGGGGGTTGTCCACCTGAAGTCACTGGAGGTGAAGTAAATTCTAGATAGGTCAGACCAACACATTACCACACAGCAATAATGGCAGGGAACGCAATGCATTTGAGCGTGAATTTACATTTTTTCAAAAACATTTTTTTTTGCACAAACCAAATAGTTTTTTGGGAAAGCAACCTGTCCGGTCTCGTTACTAAATTTAACACCTAAAACATGCCTGAAGGTAGAAATCATCGATAGAAAGGTTTCGCAGAAAAATTATTTTTTATTAATTTTTCATTAAAATTTAGTTATTTTTATTTCTTTACCCCCAGAAGAAAACTATCATGGGGCAAGCGACCCCCCGTATTTTGTTAACATTAATAACGACTACAATATATGTGAATTTAAAAGAAATCGTTGGAGCCGTTTTTGAGAAATAATTTTTTTAGCCGTTTTTTTTATTTTTTTTGAGAATAAAACCCTCCCAAATTGAGTTAGCCAAAAAAAAAAAAAATTGTCCGAGGCATGATTTTTGTGAACCTGCATGCAAAATTTCATCAAAATCGGCCGAGTAGTTTGCCCAGAAATAGATGAACAGACAGACAGACATACAGACAGACAGAACGACAGACAGACATTTCGTAAAATCCACTTTTTTTGGTTCCTGGGACCTCAAAACGTGTAATTCCGTCGAAATCTCGGAATCGGAAATTTCGACCTTCACAAAGCTTTCCTTATACTACGTATAAATTGGAAAGCAATAAATTGGAGTACAAATAAATGCCCTTGCACCAACACTTTTGTTTGTCGTTCGCTTTTCCTTCCTCCGCCACGCGGCCGCCTGCGTATAACATCATAAGAAGACCTATTTTGCGGTCTCTGGCCACTCGATACACCGGCTTCCTCCAACTGTGACATTTTTTTCGTGAGCCAAAAATCCTAATCCCTTATAGAAGTTTCACTTCAAAAATAAAAATAAATAGTAAATCATAATAAGTAATATAATGATATAAATGAATTGTTGGTTTGTTCTCTATAGGATTTTCGAAACCATTGCTCAGTTTGTGATCAAGTTTCTGGATGAAGTAATCTAAATGTATCAATTAAATTAAACTAAAACAGCACCGACGTTTATAGTATAGTAAGCAACGCATAAAGTAAGCATAAAAAAATTGGAACGGGTATGCGGGCAATAGGAGGTTCGCAGTGTTCCCTAAAGTAATAAATAAATTCCTTCATTCCTCTATTTATCATAATGTGATCAAAAGGCCAATGCGACCTTTACAGTGGAGACAAAACCCAGACCCGCCCTTTTATTTTCTTTATGACCACTGCTGCGATAAAAAAGGCTTTTACTTTACTCAAGAAAATGAAAACGGAAAAACTGCGGTTGGGTAATAAAAAACTTTCCGCGAAAAAAACATATTCTATAATGGGTTTGAAGAAAACCCGACAAAATTTTGAACAATGTCTTCCAGTTAATCGTATCGCATCTGTACTTGGTTAAGTCATGCCTTCGCCTGCTTCATTGCGTCCATGAGAAGCTTCTTTTAGCTTGTCCATTATCGCTTGTAGCCGGTGTAGGTTGACATCGAGAACATATCATCGAGCAAAAACACCAGTTTGCCAATGGCCAAAAATTCATACGGAAACAATTCAAATAAAGTCCGAAATCCATGGGTCGTTGGCATTGGACAAGGGACCTATGGACCTGGGTCTGTAGAAAGTCCTTAAAAAATGCTAACTAACTAATAACTAATGTCTGCTAAGTTATCCCGCAGTACAATTTCACTAAATCCGCCTGCCTGTTGTGTACCCCTTGAATAATCCCAAAATTTGAGATTTGTTATTAGTATTAAACTCACATTTTTACTGATTTTCCACGTGCCTTTTGGCAATTCTCCTGCCTATAGAGGCTTTTTACAAAGCTAAGCAGGTGCCTGAACACCAACTTGTTGTTGTATGATAAAATACGCTTTTAAGATATTCATAAGCGTGGTATCGCTTAAAGTAGTTTAAAGACGTGCAAGACTTGACATTTGTTGGGATAGGTACCGGCCAAAACTTGTTTATTAGTCTAATTGGCGTCAAAAATAAAAAAATAAATATACTTTCAGGACCCACCCCGTCGTGCAGCCTGCATCCATATTCTAGCTAAACAATCTGACCAATGTACACTCTGTTACTATGATCGGTGCCCTAGTATTCTCAATAACACTGGCATGATGGTAGCTTGTCCGTACTTGTGCGAGTCTCTTCACATCATGCGATCGGTGATCTGTCGTAACTCAACACATGTATTACCTACAGTGGCGGCTGAAGAGGTTATTCGGATACATTCATTGAATTGTTTTTATGCGAATAATTAAAAAAAAAAACGTGTACATCCCTCTGAAAACGTATACGCTTGCTGGTCTGGCGGGAGTTAGCAAAAGTGTTTGGCGGCTGTTTATGAATGGCAATGCTGCTGGGACTGCAGTGAAACAGAAAAGGGCGATTAATTCTTGGACTGCCATAGATCCTTGTGCTTTAGAACGGGTTTTATTCAAATCAAGCTAAATTACGGTGTTAGTAAAAGCCACATATAATGTGTATCAAAATGTATAGGTGCATTTCTTCTACTTTATAACATCTGACCATGGCATAAAGATCCATATTTCACGTGAAATTTGATTTTATGCAGCTGTAAGAATTACCAGTTCCATGTGTCTCTAATCAGGTAGCCCCAACTGTCAACGTTAACGTATTCAGACCATGAATAAATAATGAAATATGTATAGGCTATATATGTATATATGTTAGATTATACAATGAACAAGAAAATATAGAGTAAAATCGTTGAAATATCGTCAAAATCAGGTAGTTCTGTTATTGTCATTGTGCTAGTGCCTCAGTGACAGTGTAGAAAGCTTTCTCGAAGAGATGGTCTGTAAGCAATTTAAGGAAGGCTGTACCTAGCATTTGTTGCCGCTCTCAGTTCATTCGGAAGTTTTCTAGGGCAGGCGAGTCCTTGTAGTATAGGACCTAGTCGCTCACACTTGGCTGTGCGTGGTGCTGGCCTTACCAGGTCTCCCCTTTGCCTCGTGTTGTACGTGTGGGTGGCCCCTTTTTCTTTAAATTGTCCCCACACGTTAGGTTTTAAGTAATGAAAAATGCATCTATATATGTAAATAAAGAATGGCGGAGAGCTGAATGGGTTGGATTCAAAGGCCTAGAGCAAGTTGATGCAGATTTGAAGAACCAGTAGAATCCGGGCTGATGGGCCGTGGTCGATTTGAAAGTGAACTTCCCAACGTTTCGTCAACAGCTGCATCGACATCTTGGCGAAGGTTGTACCTCGGTGGCTCCGTAGCAAGTGACTGGGTAGGGTTTTTTTTTAATAAGGTGCCAGCCTCACTCTGGAAATGGTGGTGACTGACCCCGTAACGAACCTGCTGGTTTCGAGTACCAGTGTCACTTCCCGAAAATACTTAAAGGATCTGCCCGAAGGCATTTAGACTCTTGTCTTGATAGTAGAGCTTAATGATGAGTGTGAACCGAACAGGGAAGAGGAAAAGGCCCGCAGGCAAAAACCCTCTTCGTGTTTCTGAATGTTATGTGTTGTGTTGTTAGTGGTTAATTAGGGAACATAGTAAAGGAAGAACAGTAGATGACAGAATAGAGCCCCAACCTTTGCGAGTCTGTATGTAAAGTAGTAAGAAGTAAATGTATTTAAGTTTGAGCATGTGAATGTGCGGTATATGGGAGTCTGGATTGCTTGAGAATAAAGTTTCTGAATCTGATAAATGCGCTAGTTAGACTGGGTAGGGGGCTGTGCACATTTTTAGCCAGACGTTGTGTTGGGACCGCAGCTGTTAACGAAACGTTTGGAAGTTCACTTTCATATCGACCAGAGCCCATTAGCTGGTTCTTCTTCTGATTCTGGCCGTGAAAGCCTTTGCAGTTACATTGATGCAGAGTTGCTTACGAGTAGACAAAGAAGAAGAATTTGAGGTATGGGTTAATTGTAGGAGTGGGCCGAAAGGCCCAAAATTCGCCCATATAAAAAATAAAGACAATTTTCTTTCTTCTTTCTTTCTGTGAAATACATTTTCTACTTTATGAGATCTATTTCATGGCTCTGAGATCGATATTTCAAGAAAAATTGGACTTTGTGCAAAAAGCTGATAGTGGGGGTTCAATTTGCATTTTAGTTTCCTGGCAACTGGATTAATGGGTCGACCAGTTACTAAAATGAAATGATGTTTTTGTGTAAGTCTACACAGCGTGGCAGCAGGAGAAGAGAGTCAAAGGGTGAGGGGGGAGGCGATGCCTCGTGTAACAGAAATGATGTTTTGTAATAACAAATTACATTCGGATTTCTCCCTTGACTTTGTGCAAAAGGTGATCATGGGGGTTCAATTTGCTCTTAAGTCAGGCCAAGCGTGTCGAGTCCCAACCTTTCAGTTTACATTTTAGTTTCCTGGCAATTGGAATACGGGTTCGACCAATTAGTAAAATATGGCCTTTGTAAGTCTACACAGCGAGGCAGCTGGAGAAGAGAGACGTTGAGGGGGGGGGGGTGCCTCGTATAACAGGAATGATGCTCTGTAATAACAAATTACATTCGGTTTCTCCCTCTCTTTTCCATTTCCAAAAACCGAGGCTGTTGAGGCTGTTGAAAATAATGAGTTGTATAATCTAGTTTCCCGTCTTTCTAATGGAAATCCGATTTTTCTCGATAACGGAATTTCTGAATTTCAAAAACACGACGGTCGGATTTATAATTTGGCTGTAATATCAAATGTCAGGATTTACAACTCGCCTTATTATTTTCATGCTTCATTGCTACATCATTAAATACGATTCTGTTGAGGAATTATTTACGTTTCATTCATTAGAGAGCGGTACGCTCCGGTGAACTTTATTATGTAACTTATAATTGGTTTTGCGTTTCAATGCTCGGATCTCTGAACTTACAGTAGGTGCTATTCACTCTATTGTATATTAATTTTGAACTTCTGTTTGGATTTTTGTAGTGGGTTGTTTTGAATATCAATCCTTCGTAAAACAGGAGCGGGGGGGGGGGGAGATAAAAACGTTACGAATGTAAAAAACTAAATTCCACAAGAAATATCTATTGTAGAGCTATAAAAAGGGCATGTAGAGTAGTGGTATGGATTCTGACTTTCACCCGAATAGTTGATGGTTCGAATCCCACACTTGCCACATTTTCTGGCAAAGCAAAGCAGTTGGTCCCGGGCCTTCTTAGTTGAGTGTAAGTGAGGGCTTTATAGCCCTAACTGATAACTCCGCTAAGTAGGCTTAATAATAGAACAAAAAGTCTTTATTTATCAAGAAATGTCTCATTGTATAGAAGAAAACTTTCTCTACATTGTCATGTACATTATGTGGCCGCACCAATGAGGTTCTGTAGGGACATTTTTGGTCACTAGGTTCGCTGACGACAAACCGATATCCATATTATTCAAAATGGCTGCCGTTTGCATGTGAAAACTAAGCTCTTAGCATCTAATTAATTCTTTTAATATTTTTTATAATATTTTTACTATGCCTGAACCTTATTACGCTGCATATAATTTAATATATATATTCACCATGATTTATTGACAAATAGGCCTATCACTTTAAAGTAATACATAAATTAAAATAATTTTAAAATATTATTGAGGCTTATGGATAAATCAACGCTTTGATATCTCAGCAACTGGTGCTGCCATCTACAAAATGACGTCACAAATGAACCTCATTGGGCACAGGTTTTAGAAAAATGAATTGAAACTGGGGATGCCAGGTCGGGGGAATTCCAATGTATATCAACATGTATAGAGGAGCATTTCTTCCAATTAATGAGACATTATCTGCTGGATCACTCAATCAGTTTAAAACTATTGTAAAAATATATATTTTCGATAGCACCTAAACCCTGTTATCTGGCCTCGTATAGTGGTACAAACAATGGACCCCCCCCCCTTACCCGCCTGTACCCTCCTTCTGCATTATCTTAATTTTTCCCCCCGTCCGTTTTATATTACTATGTACGTATTCTGCTATCACCTGGGTTAACATGAAAAAAATACTTTATAGTCTTATTGTTCGCCAAATTGTACTGTTGCAATTAAGTCGTTATTCATTCATTCATTCATTATTTACAGCTGATATACTATTGCTTTTTCATTCTTATATAGGGGGGAACTGGAATCAGGGGCTCTTTTTTTAAATAGGACATTATTTATCGGGAAAATCGTAATTTCCATGAAACACTGCAACACGGGTATTTTTATAGTTTGAAACGACAGCAGAAAACTGTAAGGCGCGGTTTCCACCGACCTGCTAGTGCTAAATACAAATTCGGTGACGTGGTAACAGACATTCAAGACTTAGGCGGGGTTTCCACCGACCTCGCATTGCAGAATGCAAATGAGATTGACGGAAATATTTGTTTTACTCTATGCCATAGTTAAAATTGATCAATGATCATAGAGTAAAATCACATTCAAACAAACTAAAATTAAAAAATGGCTTCATGGGATACGTTAAGTACAAACATTTTAATAGATTTCTATAAGAAGAAAAATTCAAATTTCCGTCAATGTCATTTGCATTCTGCAATGCGAGGTCGGTGGAATCCCCACCTAAGTCTTGAATGTCTGTTACCACGTCACCGTATTTGTATTTAGCACTAGCAGGTCGGTGGAAACCGCGCCTAAGCAAATACCTCATGTACACGGTTACTGAGAACATTGAACATATAGCATGTTTGAATTACTCAGATTGCACGTTGATGTGATTTACCATGCAGTCATGCACGCTGACGATTTTATTTTATACTTTACATGTATTGTATAATTTTAAGGAAATATATATTGTATTGTATTGTGTTCTATCACACTGACTTCGTAAAGGAAGGAGCGAAAAGGAAAGAAAAAATAAATAATGGAAATTATCATAATTTTCTATTTGGGCTAATTTGAGGCCTTTTGGCCCACTCTTACAATGAACCCATTCGTACGCACACTTTTTCGATTAATCATAGTCGGTTACTTATCAAATACTTGAATTGCAGGGTTCCCTTCATTCCTAACAACTCTATTTTTTCTTGCAGAAGGTCATCAAGCAGCGACAGTACAAACCGCATTATTAAACCCGCGCTGCAGAAAAACAATTCGACTACCTCGTGTGGCACACCCAAGTACCTCTGGATCAGACTTGCGTTGTTCAACAAGCAGCTTGCTCGGATCATAGACTACCTGGTTCAAAACGCTTGGTAAGAACATCAAAAGAAAAAATAAATAAATGGAATAGAAATAGAAAAGATCTGCATTGATTCATTATAAATGACATAAGCGTTCAATATAAACTTACTACTAACTTATATCTAGCATACAATACGCAAGAAATGTTCAGGACTGTCCGCACCAAGGAACATAACAAGAATGTCAGAAATCAGAAAGGGTTGCCAATATAGTTCCGCAACATTACCTCCACATAATAACTGAACTCATTAATTGGACTTCCATCCCTCTAATATTCTTGGCCTCTCAACTAAAGTTATTTTGGATGACTTATGAAATTGTATTGATATGTAATGAAACATATAGGCGTTCAAATAACTTACTACTAACTCATATCTAGCATACAATACGCAATAAATGTTCAGGACTGAAGGAAAGTTATTTTGGATGACATATGAAATTAGATGAGCTCCCACGCGATGGACATGAAACAAATAAATAAATAATGCTTCAATATTCGCGTGAAAAAAATTATATTATCGAATAATAATTATGATGATTTTCACAATGTCGGTGTTATCGAGTTATCTAGTTGACTGTGTTATATCAAGTTGAGTTAACACTCGTGGAACCAAATAACCAAGCTAACCGGCGTGCTATCGAAACGCACATCTGAGTTGGTTAAACTGTGTTATTTAGGTAGCATTGCGACCGACAGTTTTTTGACCGCCGCCATTTGTTTATGCCGGTTGATTTGAAAAACGCGTTTAATTCGATGGCCAGGTGGTAACGTGTTTGCACTTGTGCGAGTCTTTACACGCCATGCAATCGGAGACGTGTCGTACTCATCACGGGTAATATCCTACAGAGGCGACTGAAAAGGTCAATCGGATGCATTCATTAAATTGTTTGTATGCAATTAATCTTTTTATAAGGAAAAAATTTTTTTTTTTTTGCAATATTTAGATTTATTTGTATTATGTATGGGTATTATGTTAGAAGCAATAACTGGAAATACTTTAAATAAATAAATAAATATCGACTTTTTTGTTATATTACTAAGCCAACCTAGCGGAGTTAGGGCTATAAGCCCTCTCTTACACTCAACTAGGAAAGCCCGGGACCGCCTACTTTACATGCCCTCCGAAGCATGGCCAGAAAATATAGCGTGTGTGGGACTCGAACCAACAACCTTTCGGGTGAAAGTTGGAGTCCGTTCCACTACTCTACATGTCCTGTTAATGAAAAGTGTTAGAAAAGTTGCCAATAAGACATGGGGCAAAGAGGTAGTGTCCAAGCTTTTGGGTAAGCTTAAAGAATTTAACAAGGCGGCAATTGAAGTATATGCCTATTCCATATTTTCTTTAGAAAATATACCGTAGGTCGATCACAAAACCATTCTTATTTTATATGGAGCTTTCTTTGGTATCCTCAACATTAGGCAAGTGTTGATAAGTTGTACCTTTTCGGTTTAGCATAATAACTCTCCCCGATTTCCACTCATGATTCTGTGTTAACTTGATTAACACTTCTAACTAGATAACCCGATAAGTTAAAGCCGATATTGAGAAGACCCTTTGTAAGCCATGAGAGAGTTTCTCCTGTGACTTCGTGGAAGTGATACATGCATGAAATGTAAGAATAAAGTTATAATTAACTTATATGTTATAAATAACTTTCTTCTTATTTGACGCTTCGTGAGATTGGTTTTACACATTATATTTCAGTATTATATTTGAGTATATAACACTGACATTAAATTAACTTTGGTTGAAGAGGTAACCTCCACGTTAGCCGGCCGCCATACCAAGTTGAATCCAGCGGACCAGAGCAGGTTCAAAGATGCAGATAACTTGGTCGTGTTCACAGTGCCGGTAGGGAAACATGGTAGGACTTGTCCTGGTCACCTCCGAACTAATCGTGTGACTTCACTGTGTTTCCCAAGTGGTTCGGAATACTATAATCTGGAGGTCCACTGTCCTATGGGCCCACACCGTGGCCTGGGACTGTGTCCAACCATTCTACTACTAACCTCCACGTTATATCCGAAATTAGAGGATATAAAAAACTGGACTTGGCGGGATTCGAACCCACGATCTACGTCCCGGTTAGTGCTTACCTGTCTATAACATTACGAATCCTGTCAATTCGAGCATATAAGGATGTATACATCAACTGTTCGTGTGCGGGCTTGTGGTCGAGCGGTCAAGACGACGCCCCGGTTAGGCGTAGATCGTGGGCTCAAATCCCGCCAAGTCCAGTTTTTCTATGTCCTCTATTAAATAAATAAATAAATAAGGATTTTCTGTTGTTTCTATTACTAAGCCAACCTAGCGGAGTTAGGGCTATAAAGCCCTCTCTGACACTCAACTAGGAAGGCCCGGGACCACCTGCTTTACATGCCCTCCGAAGCATGGCCAGAAAATGTAGCTAGTGTGGGACTCGAACTAACAACCTTTCGGGGGAAAGTCAGAGTCCGTACCACTACGCTACATGTCTTGACTAATTTCGGTTAGATTGGTTTTACTTACATATTACACAAATATTCCTGCCCCAATGGAAAAAAAATATTCACCCTTTTCTGTGTATCCTCTATTGCATTTTACTTTTTATTCTAAAATAATTAAAACTCATTGAATTTCTAAATGGTGTAATACATTTTTTTCAGCAAATATTATGATAAGGACTCATTGGTGGCAGATCCAGATTATGGATCCATTTTAAGTTCTTTATTAGGTAAGTACTGACTGTATAGTAATATCTGTGGAACTTGGCTCGTGCGCTTCCGCGCACGTTAATACATACTATATACTATATATACTCCTTTAGACTCCTAGTGCTTTGCACAAACGGGCTTCAGGAATTAAAAAAATATAAATTTTGGCGGGAAACGAATGTCCTATATCTCCTGCATAGAATTCTACGCCAACCTACAGGTGAAGTTCAGGTGGTTAGTCGTTCCTTTCAAATTAAATTACGGTTCAGAGTCCTCATCTCTGCTGAGACGAGGCCCCACCATTTCCTATGCTAGACGACACTGCTATCTACCAATGCATGATGGTGATGGGATTCCTTACCGAGACTTTTCAAACGACGATGGGAACAACCCTAACTATACTATGTCTAGCCGCTAGCAATGTATCTGGCGATAGAGACCCATCAGCAGCATACCACGCATGCGTTGAGTTATCGACTTTTGCAGTGGGGCCCTGCGCCGTGGACTACTCGCGGACCAAGACACAGGACCACCTGTGGACGGACCCCCCGGCCGATGAACTGGTGCAGAGACACCGGATATCAACGGGGCACAGCACACCGCCCTCGGTGCGAAGACCTGTACTGTCGGTAAGTTTAGAAGCAAGTTAAATAAACTTGTGGATACATTGTAAAAGTATTATACCTCAGCAGCAACTGAGCAACTTCCGGCTGAGCTTCCGAGATGCAATATTACATGTCTACGCAGTTCCACTGACGATGTCGACCGCAGATATATATAATATAATATATAATAATCTTTATATAATAATCTTTTATTTATTCTTTAAGTACAACAGTTACAATTTAATTACATTTGGAAGGGGAGCCCAAAGGACAAGTCCCGTGCTGGGCCCCCCTTTTACAAAAGTTTAAGTGAAATATAATAAATTTACAATCTATAATCGTTACTATTAGATTTAATGAAAATAAATAAATAAATAAAATAAAATAAAAGGAATCAAACAAGATAATAGTATAGCAAACAATAATAAAATGCAAGGCAAAGAGTAATATGAGGTATAGTGTGAATATTTTAGAATAAATGTTATATATGTACTGTACACACATCCACTCATATACATGCATATATATATATATATACTTTTACGTATCTATATGTATACATATATATACGGTATGTATATTGAATACGGTAGGTAGATTTAAAATATGTCATTACTGAATCGCCACTCTGCTAATCCTGTGTTCGGGTCTGTATTAACTATTAATTTGTAAATTGGTGTAGAGATATCTCGTTACTTCACGTTCAAATTTTTTTATGTAAGGGATTATTTTGATAGTTTGAGGTATTCTGTTGTAAATTTTAACGGATGTGAAAAGGTGCGAGTGCTGAAAAAGTGATGTCCTGTGTTCTGGAATTTGGAGGGTGCGACCTGTGCCAAGTCTTGTTCCCATGTTATGGTTAGTTAGTAGTTCTGTAGTGTTTGTATTTTGTAGTTGTCGTTGTCTGTATAGTGCCAGCTGTCTTGCGTATGTCAACGTCATAGGTGGGACTTTTAGTTCTTCGTAAAGTCCGGTGGACGGGTAACGGTATGGTTTACACATGATAACTCTCAGCACACCCCTAATGGCAGTTTCAAGTGGTTCAATGTGGGTTATGTGAGCACCACCCCATGCAAGTATACTGTACTGTATAAGTGATTGTACTGTTGCGAAGTATACTTGTCTTATTGTATTCCGGTCAAGTATGTGTCGTAGTCTAGTGAATTTATACATAGTCTGTCTCAATCTTGTCGCTGTAATTTGTATATGATTCCTCCAGCGTAAGTGCTGGTCTATGATTACCCCAAGGTATTTGTATTTGTCAGTTTTTTTTATTTGGTAGCAATCTTTACACTCCTTAAGTTCACAGTCATTCGTGTGTAGTATTAGTTGAGAATTGTTCGGCTGTCCTGTTATGGTATTGCTGAAGGTCATGTACTCTGTTTTCGATATGTTAAATGTTAGTAAGTTTGTGTCAAGCCAAGATTTTACTTTTACCATTGCTTTTGTAGCTTTACCGTATGTCTCGTCCCATGTTTGTCCCGTAAAGTATATTGCTGTGTCATCTGCAAAACCCACCACGACACCATCTAGGTCTAATTGTAGCAGTTGGTTTATGTAAATTAGAAAACATAATGGACCCAGAACGGTTCCCTGGGGGATTCCGCACGTTACCGTGGTAGGGTTGCTTAGTATAGTGTTCCTTTCCAGTTGTGTGAGCGTCTGTTTGAGTCGTACTTGTTGTAGTCTGTTGTGTAGGTACAAAGTCATTAGTTGGTGAGCGTGCCCTCTTATCCCAACCTCTTCGAGTTTGTCTAGTAATATTTTGTGCGAGACTGTGTCGAATGCTTTTTTTAAGTCCAGGAAGATGCATAGGGGATGTTGTCCTTTGTCTAGGTCAGAATAGAGTAGTCCAGATTAGTTATTGATTAGTTTATTAGATTAGTTATTGCGTCCTGAGTGCTCCGTCCTTCCCTAAAACCGTACTGTCCGTCAGATAAGATGTTTGTATTTTGGAGAAAATTCATTATTCTGTGCTTCAAAGTCTTTTCGATAATTTTCGCCAAATTTGAGATTAACGAGATTGGTCGGTAGTTAGTCATGTCCGTTTTGTCTCCGTTTTTGAATATAGGAATAACAGTTGCACGCTTACAAGATTCCGGGAAAGTAGCAGATTCCATAGTGAGGTTAGTTATGTATGTAATTGGTTTAAGTAGGTGCATTCGCTGTGTCTTTAGAACTGTATTTGGTATTCCATCTGGTCTAGGGGATGAGTTTGTCCTGAGTTCGCGTAAGTATTTTTCTATCTCAGTTTCATCAGTCGGTGTAAGAAACAGTGTTTGAATTGTACGACTGTTGTGACTGTTTAGAGTGACTCTATGATTTGTAGTGTTAGGCAGTTTTGCAGCCAGCTCCTCTCCTACCCTAGAAAAATACAAGTTGAAAGAGTCAGCCATCTCCTTACCCTTGTTATCAGCCATGGTAATAGTAGTATTGTGACATGTTTTTATTTCTGTTATATCACTGTGCGCCCTTTCAGTGCCTGTTGCTTCGTTAATGAGTTTCCAAATGTTGCGTGGCTTAAACTTATTTTCCTGGATTTTATTTTTGTAATAGTCGTTTTTTGTTACCTTAATTAATTGTTTCAGACTATTTCGGTACGAGTTGTAGCTTGCCCGGAGTGCCTCGTTTTGTGTGTTTTTTGCCAGCTTTCGTTTTAATTGGTCTCTCTTTCTGATAGATCGTAGTAGGCCACTGGTAATCCAAGGCTTTAGTTTTGTTGTTTTATTAGGGCATGAAGTGTTTTTTTAGACATATTTATGTGTTCGGTAAGTATTTGGATGAAGTTGTTTGTGCATTTATTGATGTCCCGTTCGTTAATTACTGTATCCCATGTTTCGTGTATTAATCTCAAGCTAAGCTAAGATGTTGACGAAGCATTTAGAAGCACGCTTTCAGAACGACTAAGGCTTATCATCCCAGATTCTACTGTTTCGTCACGTAACTCCGGCCGAGAAAGCCTTTGTAATTATATTATTGGTATTGCCTCAGAATGCATTCCTAGCCATTGGCAAACTGATTCTATCCGCGATGTCAACCCACACCGACTTCAAGTGCCAGTGGGTAAGCTCAGACATGCTTACCATTGACATTGTAAAAGGTGTTAGCTCGCCTAGTTGAGTGTTAGGGAGAGCTCTGTAACCATAACTTGGCGTAGCAATGGAACAAAATTCATTATTTGTTTATTAAAACCCTATTTCCTTAGCAAGGGACAACCAAGTGCATTGTTTTCATAGATTTATAAGCAAATGACGTCAGATCCAATTACAATCAGTTCCACATGGCATCAATAATCCAAAACTATGTTCAGATTTCGCCCCCATTGTTAGAGCATACAGTTCTATATAATGGGCCCACCGTTATCTTATTGTTTTAGTTTTGCCGAAGTCTTCATGCTGGTAACTCTGAGGAAAGCCTTCGGGTTGGGCCCCTGTCCGCCAAAGACTACGTAGAATCTCTCCATCAGAACAATCGAGCAACACTGCTTTATGGGAAAAATAATGTTTTGGTGTTGCCAGTAAGTAATTCTTAATACAAGAACATAGTTAGTTTAGTTTAGCCAACGCCCGTCTGTGGCAGTAGAGCCATTTGACGCCGAGCCTCCCAGTATCTCTTTGTTAGATCAGCAGGTAGATGCTTGAGTCTGGAGCAGGTGTGTAGGTGACTTGCGACCATGGTCCCGGAGGAGCAGAGGGGACACACATCTGAGTCACTCCGACGAAAGAACCGGCAGAGGTGTGCCTGCAGCTAGTCGTGGCCAGTCTCGAGACGAAACCGGGCGACTGCAAAGTAGCAGGCCTCCTCGTGGTGCACCCTGGGTAATGCTAAATCTGCTACAGCGATCGTCGAACCGAGCCTCCAATCATATGATCGCCACAAGAAAAAAGAAAAACGGTCCTTTTAATACAAGGACATGTAGAGTAGTGCTACAGAGTCAGGACATTTAGTATAGTGGTGCAGACTCTGACTTTCAGCACCTGGAAAGTTGTTAGTTCGAGTCCCGCACTACATTTTCTTGTGATCCTCATGCTTGGGAGAGCATGTAAAGCAGTCGGTTCCTAATTGAGTGTAAGAGAGAGGGCTGTTTGGCCCTAACTTCGCTAGTTTGGCTTATTAGTAGAACAAAAAAGTAATTTTTTATTTATTTATTATGACAGCCTAAAATACCGATAAATAGCCCTCTAATTGGCCAATAGAGGTTCACATCCTTGAGTACAAAATGAATCATTCTTACACAATTTAATGCAACTGGAAACACAATAATAATGTGATAATAAAGTCTCCTAGGTGCAAACTTTGCGGTCTGCCCAGTGGTGCCGGATGGTGTCCTATCGACCAACCCAGTGATTTAGGATACAGAAAAAAAGGCACCCGAAAATAACCCTAAGTACAATTGAGGAGCTTGGTTACAAACGTGGCCAACTCCATTTTATTTACAAAATGGGGTTTTGATCCGACCTCACAGAAAATTTTAATGTCCACCTGCACGCTGTAAAATAAAGTGACAAATGCAGCCAGATTGCGCACAGAAGCGCTGAGAAGTCTAGGGTATAAACTTAATGCAATTTTCAACAGAAAATCCACCCTCCTGAAAAATTCTACAACTTGGAGTTGGCCATGTTTGTAAACTGCCTCCTCAATTTTATACCAAAGAAATATTCACAACATCTATTATAATAATATAGGACCTATACTAATTTATAAAAGAATGTATGTAGATTGTTTGCGTTCAAACGTACCGATAATTTTTTTTAAATCTAGTGATAAGTTTGGTGCAGAATCGAACGTCTCTATTCATTTAGAGAGCTGAATTCTGAATAATTATTATATACAATTGTAAAAATTAATTTGATTTTCTAGAAAGAGCATACTGAGCTTATGCCAGGCTACCTATCACTACATCAAAGCACCACTTCACTTACTATTAAATGGACACCAAATCAACTAATGAATGGGTATACGGAGTCGGAAGTTCATGATAAAAGGTAAGCAAAATTTTATAACATTTTAAAGAACCGGTCCGAGTTTACTCGAACATGCTTTCCCATTTATCAATTAGCAGATGGAGAAAATGAGTAATTTCATGGTAAATAATTTTCCAATGGTTAAATTTCGGATATCTCGGGGGGGTTGTTCACCAGACGTCACTGGAGTTGAGGTAAATTCTAGATAGGTCAGACCAACACATTACCACATAGTAATAATGGCAGGGCACGCAATGCATTTGAGCGTGAATATTCTATCATTTTTTCAAAAACAATTTTTTTTTGCAAAAAACCTAATAGTTTTTTTGGGAAAGCAACCTGTCCGGTTTCGTTACTCTACGTTACTCAATTTAAAACCTAAAACATCCCTGAAGGTAGAAATCATCGATAGAAAGGTTTCACAGAAAAATTATTTTTTATTCATTTTTCATTAACATTTTTATTTTTTATTTTTTATCCCCAGAAGCAAACTACCAAGGAGCAAGCAATTTTATTAACATTAATAACCACTACAATATGTATGTGAATTTAAATGAAATCGTTGGAGCCGTTTTGGAGAAATAACTTTTTTAGACGTTTTTTTTTTTTACTTTTTGAGTAGAGAACCCCCCCCCCCCCCAAATTGAGGTAGCCCCCCAAAAAAAATGCTTCTGAGGCATAATTTTTGTGAACCTACATGCCAAATTTCATCAAAATCGACGGAGTAGTTGGCCTGGAAATCGATGAACAGATAGACAGAGCAACTGACAGACAATTCATTAAAACCACTTTTTTTTTGGTTCCTGGGACCTCAAAACGTATAAATCCGTTAAAATCTCGGAATCGAAAATTTTGACCATCACAAAGCTTTCCTTATACTACGTATAAATTGGAAAGCAATGAAGAAGTTAAGTTGAATTTTTTTTAAATATATATATCACATATATGTCAGGTCATATAGATTAGTGAATCAGTTTTTGCGCAAGCTGTTAATTTGATTGAAGCTATTGACATATAAATACTAGCTTACCATTATTATTATTATTTTTTCTTTCTTGCTTCTTACTAATAATTTTTTTTTCTGTGATTTTTATATGATTTAACAATGAAATAATTAGTGTATTTATAAATATTGTTTGTATTGCAAACTGGGCCTTGCCTATTAATGTATTACGAAGGAGAAGTTTTTGAAATACATTTACTTTACTTTAGTGGTACAGACTCCGACTTTCACCCGGGCGGTTATTGGTTCGAGTTCCACACTTGCTACATTTTCTGGCCATGCTTCGGAGAGCTTGTAAAGCGGGCGGTCCCGGGCCTTCCTAGTCGAGTGTAAGAGAGGGCTTTATAGCCCTAACTCCACTAGATTGGCTTAGTAATAGAACAAAAAAGTCAATATTTTTTTTCCACATGTTTGAAACAATGTTCCGGTAGAAGAGACGCGGTGGTACGTATAGAGTTCTATTTAGAAGAGATGGGATGAGACATTCGAGCGCGCCAAAAATATTTTTGAAGCCTGAGGCCTTCATTAATTAGTTTCTGTTCAATATAGGGTGGCTAAAATTGCGAATACATATGATTGGAAGTGGCTTTTCAATTACTGGTCATAGAAAAAAAAACGTCGTGGCACGAGAGCCCAATGAGGGTCTAGTCCTGAGCTACTAGCCACCGAGCTACTCCCTCATGACTACTGCTTTATTTGGGATGCTCGGGTCAGCAACATGCCGGGATGGTCATAGGAGACACTGAAATTAAATAAAAAAATTGACGGGAAGCGAATGTCCCATCTCTCCTATACATAACTTTAGTGGTACGCTCATAGAAAATAATTCCATGTTAAAGAGGACGGTATAACTTATTAATCCATGATAAAATAGGAGGTTTTGAAAATGCGAGTTAGCGCCTTCTTCCACCCTTCAATTCTAATTGAGTTTAAAATTATATTCAATAACTACTTTATGTATATATAAATTAACTCAAATAAACTTATGTTTTTTATTTATTTATATCATTATTTATTATTTTATGTAACTCAAGCAGCAGAAGTAGACCCTAAATGACCTTTTTAGTTACTTTAGTCCGGCTAGAGATATGAGAAATGGGACATTGCAGCGTGACAAAGGTATTTTTTGAATCATGGGGCCGCCTGGTGTGTTTTTCAATGGCTGGTCACAAGAGATCAGGCTACTCCAGGATTTTAAAACGAATTTCTCTTACATAGAATCTTAGTGGGAGTATCATTCTTCCCGGAACTCAGCTGCCCGTTTTGCGCGTTCCGACAGATTTTGGTAGTGTCAACCGGATTTAAAATTTTACATGATTGTTCGTAACAATGATCATATGTAGCAACTTGGGCCGTCGATAGCCATCACGGGCCCCGGAGTAAGTTATTACCGGGGCCTACCTAAAGGCAGGCTGCCAACAAAAATTTATTTTAGATATAGGGTTCTATACACAGAGCACTGCTTTCAGAGGCGGGGGGGGGGGGGCGAGAACGCAAACAGGTCCCGGGACAAAGAAAGGTCTGGGGGTCTGCCCCGGGGGAAAAATTTGAAAATGCAGGTGTGAAGTATGTTTTTTTTTAATGTAGCACATGCTGCCCCTTTCTGGATGGGGAGTGCTCTTTGGCCGTATAATATGAATGAATATACATTAGGTACCGCACCTTCAACTGCGCTACATCAAGTTAAAGATATTGAGCTGTCAAATTATTCGCGCACTGAGAAATTTCTATTGTTTTCTTTTTCAGTTTTGTAGTAAAACTAATGAGCTGGGCAAATTGTATAGAGGGGCCCAAAGGTAGCGAAAATTTTTGAAAACATATAAAACAAATTAATTGAATTTAAAGCACTGTAGGTATTGTTTTTTTTTCTTCAGAAAAACAAGTTTTACCCCTCGAGCTATAACAACCGATTACAGCAACAAATGTTCCGTTGTATCCCTCAGCAGGTTACATCACAACGACAGTACAAAAAAATGCGTCTCTACAAATTTTTGGCCAACCTAAGTAATTTTGTTATTTTTACTTTTTTTAAATTTATTTAGACGGGGGAGTGTACCAGTAATAGAATCTAGATCTAGACAGCGGCGTAGCTTTTTACGGAGACTCTCCTATACTGACCGTGACGAGTAAGTCTAGTTTGTGCTGTGTTCAAAAATGCTTTTGTAAATAATAATGTTTAATTAATCTGAAGACCTTATTGTTTGGTACGATCCGATAATGAAATTACATATGTACAACATGGAACTGGAGAATCCTAGCTATATTGAGCATCCGAAAGAGCCTACAATCTTCGAAGTGCCTGTAATGATGCCGACCGCAGTGGTTCGTGAAACTTCATAATTACGAAGGCTTTCACGGTTGTAGTCGGTTGATGATTCAGTAGAATCCTGGCTGAAAAAGTACTTCCTGATCGACCACTGCCCGGATTCTACAAAATGTATCATCATGTTTGAACGTCTTTCAGATAGACTATTAGCCGGTATTCTCCTATTTCATAGCCTGACTGGTTTTGGAGTTGCTTGTTAATGCTTTTTGTTGTCAACTAGTCTTAACTGAAATTCTTCTTTATTATATAACTTGCCAGAACCCCCTTTAGGGTGTCAAAGGACTGTCAATCCATACACATACCACAATCTCTGTCGTTGGCGGGTATTCCACACATGTACATCGTCAATGAAAATTATGAAATTGAAGGACATTTCAAATTTACTCTATGCCATTGTTAAAATTGATCAATGATCAATTGATCATAGAGTAAAATCACAAACAAACAAACTAAAATTAGAAAATGGCGTCATGGGATATGTCAAGTGTGTCAAGTACAATTATTTTAATTGATTTTTTTAAAAAAAAACAGTTTTTCATCCATTAAACAAATTGGATTCGGAACTCCTACTATTATTAGGTTTTATTAAAAATAATAAGTGTACGAAGAAAACAAATACAAACAAAATTTCAAAAAAACAAATGCAAACAAATTTCAAAAATTTGGCGCATACGTTTCAATAGAAAATTGTCAATTTTTGAAAAAACATGTGGAATGGCCGCCATCAATGAAAAATTGAAATGTCCTTCAATTTCATAATTTTCATTGACGATGTACGTATGTGGAATACCCGCCGAATTGGTGCCTCTACATCGTTATAGCTAGTTGTTGTCAATATTTGAGGCTAATTCTGCTCATGGTTCTTTTTCGCGGTATTTTTTAAGTTTTAATTGACTGTTCTATAATTTCATTAGCCTACATATGCTCCTACATGCCAGGCTCCTTATTATAGTGCATATCGAACCACTATAATATGAATAATCATTTCTAATTATACAGACGTGAATAGGTGGTGGAATGGGATGTACTACTTCCTTTGCAAATTAAAAGCTAAATAAATATATATATCTGTTAAATTAGGCAATCAAGTAATCAACAAGTAATCGACAAGAAGGTTTAAAGTAAAATCGTCGAAATATCGTCAAAATCAGGTAGTTCTGTCATTGTCATTGTGTTAGTGTCTCCGCGACAGTGTAGAAAGCTTTCTCTAAGAAATGGTCTCTAAGCAATTTAGGGAAGTTAGTAGCAAAAAAATTTAACACCTGTCCGCATCCAGGGCAAGCTCAGTGTGTGACCACTCCCCCTCCAAATCAATTAGGGGACTACATGACCAAACATGTGTTTCGATTTCTTTACTATCACAAGAAGTCAAGGGCTCCAGGGTCCACCTCAAAGTGTATAGTAGTGTTTTTTTTTTTTGTTTTTTTTGAAGGACTTCTTATGGAGCCAGGCCTATGTCTTATAGTCGCCCATAGGTCCCTTGTCCAATGCCAGCGACCCCATGGATTTCGGATATTACATCACATACACCGCAGACAGATGAATTTAGTGAAATTATTATACGAAACGAGAAATTGTGATTGTGGGATAACTTAGTAGACGTTAGTTATTATTTTTTAATGACTTTTTATGGACTCAGGCCTACATTATTGTGGCCCATAGGTCCCTTATCCAATGCCAACGACCCCATGGATTTCGGACACTATTTGTATTGTTTCCGTATGAATTTTTGGCCATTGGCAAACTGGTATAATGATATGTTCTCGGTGTCAACCTACACTGGCTACAAGCGATAATGGACAAGCTGAGATAAGCTTACCATTGACGCAATGAAAGAGGTGAAAGAATGACTTAACCAAGTACAGAAACGAGTCAAGATTATATGTGTAAAATACACGCTTCCTTCAACATTTTTAGCATCTGTATTTCAATATAAAAAAAAATCGCTTTTATGAACGCTTACATATTCCTATAAAATATTTTTTATTGTAACGCTTGCTGGGTCGCAACCTAACTCATAGACCCGAACGGTCCGCCCTCCCTACGGCTCTGTCCCTGTGCGTTGCAGGCCCGTACCCAGGATTTTTTTTGGGGGGGGGGGGCAAGACCAATTTTTTTTATAAATGATACATCCGTAGTAATTAACCTGTGAGGCTGTCAATACAATGACCATCCGACCAAATTTGGGGGGGGGGCATGGCCCCTTGTCCCCGCCCCCTTGGGTACGGGCCTGGTGTGTTGCCACGGATTTTGGTGGTTCGGTGTCCGGGGTTAGAAAGATGGGACAGACAGTTTGATGGTGTATTGAATTCTTATATTTTTATGTTGCAGCATATACTGGGACTACGCGCTCAACGTGTCTGTGGACGAAGTGGTATACGTGCACTGTCACCAGGCCAGCGAGGCGGGGGGCGTCGTGATTCTCGTGGGACAGGACGGCGTGCAGCGCCCCCCGATTCACTTCCCCAGGGGTGGCCACCTCCTCGCCTTCCTCAGTTGTCTGGAGACGGGGCTGCTGCCCCACGGCCAGCTCGAACCTCCTCTCTGGTCCGCTCGTGGAAAAGGCAAGTTTCTAGGTCAGGCCTCACCATCGTTTGAAAGATATCTGTAGGGAACACTTGACATCTGCCATTGCATGGCGGTGCTGTGCAGTATTCCTTGCCGAGACTTTTCATGTGATAGTGGGAACCGCCCTAAAGATGCCTCCCATGGGCCAAGCCATTGGCATAGCTTGTGGAAACACAGTTCTTCTTATTGGAAATATTGAATTAGAAGTTACTTGCTATCCAAACACTTTGGACGCTGTACTCCCGATTTCTGCTATGTCTAATGATCTCAATGACCGTGTAAATGTTAGATTGCCTAAGCCTGTCTGAAAGCAAATTACTCGCTGGTCTAACGGGATATGGCGATGCTGCGAGACGGTTGTTGAGCGGCTTATGTTTATTAGGTGATAATATGTGGTATATTCTAAAAGTTGCATCACATTCCTGCGCTTTTTAGACTAAGAAATGTACGAAAACCCGTGGTAGTAGAAAAACGGTGAGTCACCCATCCCCACCCCCAGACAATGACCTTTACCTTAAATGAAGTACTCTACAGGCTACCTGGTATCTAATGAAGCTGTAAAATTTGGGATGACGGTTGCTGCTAAGCCTCCAAGATATAATCTTAGAAGTCCACGCAGCTCCACTGAAGATGTCGTCCGCAGATGTTGACGAAACGTTTGTATGTACGCGTTCAAAACGACCACGGTCTATCATCCCGGATTGTACTGCTTCATTACGTAATTTCGGCCTGAAAGCCTTTGGAATTGAAGGGTCCCCATTGTTCCACTGAAGATGTCGACCGCAGATGTTGACGAGACGTTTGTATGTACGCTTTCACAACGACCACGGCCTATCATCCCGGATTGTACTGCTTCATTACGTAATTTCGGGCAGAAAGCCTTTGGAATTGAAGGGTCCCCATTGTTTGCTGAACACTTTCCACATTTAACCAGCCTGTCACTATCTTCCATCTTCCCCATCACACATCTGTTTTGGAATTAGGATTCTTCCAGAAAATTACTATTTCCTTATAGTAGTTATGTCCTATTTGGGCAACCAAATGTATTTTTAATTAAATATTTTATAAATACAAATAGACCTATTATGAAGCATTGTCTGTGACAAGTTCAAAGTCTTTCTTTGTCTGCTCGCAATTTCATAGACATGTGAGAAACAGTGATGGCATATTTTCCTGCAAAACTGTAAATGTATAACATACAATGGGAGATCCATAGGGGGGGGGGTCAGGGGGGGTCATGACCCATTCATAGTAAATTCATTAGATACCAAGTAAAAACAATAAAAAAATTGAATAAGACTCAACTTTTCAACGAAAAAATTACCCTTTAAACTTACAAAAAACTTGTGACCCCCCCCCCCTAAATTTTCCGCTGGATCCGCCCTTGATAACATATCACCTAAATGCATAGCGAAGCAAAATAAGATGACAGGTACTTGAACCTAATGCAAGTATAGACCGAAAAGAGTCGAATTCCAGGAAGATTCCAGCCACCGCACCACATAATTTATGATATATACTGGTATATATATATGTATATATGGTACCAGCCCTACATTAAAGCCGCGTTTACAACTGACCATCAACATGTTGAACACACGTTTTCAAAACGCCCATTTTTGAATGAATGAATAAACGACTTTATTGCAATACAAATGGCGAACAATAAGAGTTTATAAGACTATAAAGTCTTTTTTCATGTTATCCATAACTTAATAACAGTATACATAGTAAAATATAACTTAAATTGTCGTATATGGAATATGAAAGGGGGAGGTAAAAAAGGAGGGGGGAAGGGGGTCCATTGTTTGTACTGCTACGAGGCTAGGTAACAGTGGGTGTCTAGGTTTTTTTCCATAATTTCCAAAAATAAGAAAAAGGCTAATCTCACAATCGTATACAAAAAATCCGAAGAAAGAATGAAATAGGGAAAAACATATTGACTTCCTTCGGATTACACTTAATGTACCATTACCTGCAATACTATTGCAATGTTTTTGTTTGTTGTTGTAAAAATCTACTTAAGTTTTTTTTTTTTTTTTTTTTTTTGCAAGACCAATTGGTCTGTCTGCAAGTTCTTCACTATATGTACTTGTACCTTTTTCAGTGTAAGCTTAATGATTGCCTATTGCCTCTGCACCTACATTTTTTATTTTATTTTATTTCTTTGGGGTGCAGGTCACCAGGACATCCTTTTTCAGAACCTTCGTGTGAAGGGAAGGTTGCTTGTCAGCGGTATGATATCAGATGTACCTGGGTTTTATTGAGAGATTCCTGCAAGCCTGAAATAATTGTGAAATGAAATGGCCTCAGAAGCAGATCAATTTTTGAAATACCGATGATCGACATTTTCTAACATTAGCTCACCCTAAAGTCCGTTTAGAACCTAGCCACTGCAACTTCCGGATGTCTTCCCTAAAGTTATCCACCCTCCTCTTCCTCGGTCACCCTATGGATCTCCTGACTTCTGAATCTTTGTTCTTACCATCTTAGATACTTTAGACCCATCTATTCTTGGCGTCTGGCATATCACTTAATTCTTATTCTCTAGCCATCGGCGTCTCTGACCACTCCAAAAAAATTTTAAATTTCCACCCCCAAGGGCTCAATACCACATGGATGGTCATGCGGGATTCTTTTTTTAAAATGTTCTTAAGTGAGGGAAACAAATTTAATTTATTTGAATAGATAAACTTGATTTCACAGGGAAAGTTTTCCCCAAAGTTAGACGGAAAGCTCGCATCAAGTCGAATGAAGAGGATGACCAACCTGCAGACTACGTGTTCCGTATTGTCAGCAAAATTCATCAAGAGGACATAAGTAAGTATACCTATACGTTCCTTATAGTTATAGTAGTAGTTACGTAAGGAAACACAGTGTTTCGTGTTGTAATCTGACTAGTCAAAGTGTATAGCCTACAATCTGTACACTATGTATCCTGTTGCTGCTATTTCGATGGTCTCAATGTACCAAAATGCCTATCAGAATGTCCAAATACTTGCAGACCTGATGAAGGGGAGTTGGTCAATTTGAGAGGCGATTATTGAGTGGCTACGTGACGGGAACGTTTAAAAGCTATTAGTATTAGCTAGAGGATATGTCCTCCTTTTTGCCAATGTGACTTCCTGTCCTCCAAAGCTAAGAAAATGTCCTCCTTTTGCGCCTTGAGTACGACTGAAAATATATTTCTCTTTTGGTCTTTAATTTAGGCCTAGAATTTATTTGAAAAAAAAATTATGCATACATTTTGTCAACTTTTCGAATTTAAATTGTACTGATTTTTATAAGTATATTTCAAATAAGCCACAATTGCTCGAACAAATTGCTTCTAAAGCAAAATACGAGTAATAATTGGGTCACCTGTTTTAGTATTAAATAAGCAGAAAATAATTATCTTTGTCCACCTTTTTCAATTGAAATATCCTCTATTCCGAAACTATTATGATCTGGTAACCCTATAATAGCCTAATAGCAAAACAAAAATGTGACTAAGTTCCGGAGCTGACCCAGGTAGGCTTACCTAGGTTAAGGAAATGTCTAATAGATGGACACAATGTGAAACTTCAGGTTATAATAGGGTGCGAGTCAGGTTACAATGAGCCAGAGGCTGCAGTAATGACTACAAAAAGACCGGCCGGTTTCGATTAAACAATATGGAACCGGTACTTTCCTTTTTATCAATAAGTGTAGGTACTGAGATTGATAATATTAGTAATTCTATGGTAAGTAATTGTCATAGGGAAATCGAGACAGCCGAAATTTAACCATAAGTACTAAATGGATCGAACAGACGATTGCATAGCATAAAATTGGCAGATTACTATCATGCTATAAAAAATGACAATGCCATGGTATGCAAATGTCCATAATTTCTTCCAAACATATTTTTTTGTTTAAAACCGAAACCGATTTGGTCTTAATACTCTATTTAGCTCATAAAACATACATGAAGTTAAAAAGCATCGTTAAAACGATTCACATCCACATATATATTAACAGATACAAGGAAGCAAAAATAGCAAGTAAATCTATAAATCACAAGCACTTATTTCACTTTCTTTCATGATATAAAAATAAGTTGTAACGCTTCACTTACACCAATTGGCCAGAGTTCTTGAACTCCTTTCTCATCGGGACTACCAACAATCTACTACAACTACTACTACAATCGTTTGTGTACGAATCAAATTCAATAATTAAAAAATACGCGTTAGAAATAGGTAAATATATCGTATCATACACTAAATACTCATGAATGTCTCTTTCGGTTGTCTTGATATTTTTAACAATTCTTTGATTTCATGATATATTTGATACACTTAAAAGGTTCCCCCCCCCCCTCATATTATCTCTTAAAAATAATGGTAATTGTCTGTTCTAGTGAATGTAGACTTGTTGGATCCAACAGTATCAGCCCATCTAATTCCCAATAGAGTTCGAAATCAGCTGCTTTCTAGTTCTACAAGTTCTACTACGAGTTCTAAAAGTTTAAGTAGTGATCTATTCGAACCGCCACCTACACCCAATGGAACTGGCCCGGGGTAAGCTATTTAAAACATGGTATACACGCATTATGCAAAACTTAAATAATTTCACACTTCGAAAATCTGCTAAAGCACAGTGAAGCAACACACAACTGCACTGGCAATAAAAAAAAGACGTAACTACCCTTTTGGAGTACATGCTCTAAAGAGTTATTGATATCGTTAGAATTGGGATCTCTGTACACGAAGAAATGAAATCGCAGATTTTTTTTTAAAATCGGGTTTTAAATGCGAAAACGTATCTACCTACTAAATTTTGTTCCAAAAGACCTCAAAAAATCATATCTGCCTGCCTGTTTCGTACCAAAATGGCTAAGGTGCAAAAGGTTTGTAGAGACGATTTCAGCGAGTGTTGAATGTTTTACGAAGGTCGAGTGTCTGAATGAATTGTCTGTTTCGGAGTGTTTAACTTCTCTCCGGTCCAACTCAATTTGAAGTTTCTTTAATGACACTGCAAGGTTTATTTGGTTATAGGCTAAGGGGCAAATGCCCCATGCAATACGCCCAAATAAATTAACTAAGGTCCGACTGGATCATTCACTTGAGTATTCACGGAGTACAATAGGCCTATTATACACCATAAAAAAATTGTGATTTCTCCTTTCGCGGGTTAATACACCCTTGATAATATAGCTAGTATATTTTATCATCCATCACTTTTCTTACTGAACCTAATTCCGCGCTTAACGAGCAGTTAGGAGTTTGAGTGATTTTGACATGTAGTGCTTTTTGAAGTGGTGGCCTACAGTTTTGAAAGATATGTGCTATAGTGCTTACATTGGGAAAAGCTAAATTGATTGGCTTTCCCAGAGTTTGCTCATTTGTTGTACCCCCGCTCTACTTAGTTTCATAATTTGGGCCCAGGTTAATACTTGCCTGAGCAGCTTTTATCATCTTCAAGGCATGAGTAAATTTTATTCCATGAGAGTATGCGAACTGTTTTATTTTAGCTTGTTCCTGGAACTTGGGGCATTTACTGGACCGCACGTCATGGTTTCCATTGCATGCTTTACATTTAAATGGTGCCTGGCAAGTGTTCTCATCATGATTCACGCCATCGTGAGCTTTCGAGCATCTAGGGCAAACATGCTTTCCTTTGCATTGTATCTGAGTATGTCCATATTTGTGGCATTTGAAGCATCTTATTGGATTAGGAAAGTAGGGCCTAACTGTAGCGTAATGGATACCAATTGGTATGAAGTCTGGCATTTCGACATCACGGAAAACCAACAGGAAAGCAGGGGGGCGGTCATTAACATGTCTTTTTGTCAATCGCTTAACTTGCACGACATTGAAGCTAGCTAGCTCTGCCAAGAGTTCTTCCTCCAAGAAATACTGTAACTCCCAGCTCTTAATCACCCCTCGTTTGTTTCTCAAATTATCATTTATCTTCAGAAAATGTCGGGCTTGTTCCATTGCATCTCTAACGAGCAAGGTTTCTGAACGCTGGTGCTTCTCAGAGGCTGAAGTGTCTGTTATAGACGAATTGTGAGCCATTTCGATGACTGAAGCGGATTTGTATCGGACTGTATCGGACAGTAAACGTGGGCGTGAACTCTTATACAATCACTTATTACCCTACCAGCCTTGCAAATGTCTGGTTAGGTGCCAACCCAAGACACCAGTCCACTAAATCACAAACCCCACACTTCGATAACAAAATTATCTTCTATACCGCTCGGAAATAGGTCATTATACGGCAATATTATCAGCTAAAGGATGCATTGTCAGCGTAGACGCGTTGGCACCGAAAATCCGCCGTGGGCTTGTTGAATGTAGTCTTTGTTGCGTATGTTCGGAGGGGGTGGTTGACGTACCTAAAAGCAGACAGAAAGTGTGGCAGTAATAGTATTGTTGGAAAGATGTCAAGGCCGTGTCCAGGTTTTGATTTTTTTACGTAATTTATTAATGAATTAATGGATAAATTCTTCAAACCATACAGGTTTTCATACAAAAATTCCTTTCGGCCCATGGTCCACCCCCCTGGACACGGCCATGAAAGATGAGAGATGCAAAAGTATCAAGGATCAAATAAATAATGGTATGATAATTTTTCAGAGAATTTATCCTAGTCTTTGGCACAATGAAGCGACAAATCATTTCGAGAGCGTTCTATGGTTGGTTTCTAAGGTAGTTTTCACTTCAAGGATCAAAATAATATTGGTATGATAATTTTTCAGAGAATCAATCCAGCTAGTCCGTGACACAATGAAGCGACAAATCATTTCGAGAGCGTTCTATGGTTGGTTTCTAAGGTAGTTTTCACTTCAAGGATCAAATAAATAATGGTATGATAATTTTTCAGAGAATCAATCCAGCTAGTCTGTGACACAATGAAGCGACAAATCATTTCCAGGGCGTTCTATGGTTGGTTGGCGTATTGCAGACACCTCTCGACTGTTCGCACGCATCTTTCTGGGCTGGTCCAACCTGTTATTGTCCCATCTGACGGCGCGGAGAATGGGCTGACCAAGGAGCGGTGGGAGGAGGCGATTGCCTCTGGAACTGTTTCGGATTTCAATGAGGTGTTGAGGCTTACGTACTACGGTGGAGTAGAGCATTCCATACGTAAAGAGGTACGCCCTGTTGCTATTGTCACCATAAGGTACGATTAGCGCCGACTTGGCAAAAAATTTGGGTAAGCTCCACTGAACGAATTCAAATTCTTATGCTTGGAATCTGACAAAACATAGTAATTTGATGAGTCTGGTAAATTTGGTTTGATTCAGAGATGAGTTAAATAGCCTACTTTTATACCTGTTACACACAAGAAAGTCTAACGTCTATGGAGCGGTGTCACACATGAGGGTACTAGAAACAAAAGGTTCCTGTTCCACTCAACTAAATTTTTCAGGAGAGACAAAAAAAACTAGGTTAGCTGATAACGTACCTAAGAATCTGATTCTATCACGCTAAATTTTAACACTAAGGACGTTTCATGTTGCTCGTAACAACACTGTCACTTTATAGCCCTTTACTAGACGATTCTGGCGATACCAATAACTCAATATCGCAAAAAATTGGAAATGGAACCTTATGCAACTAGTATCCTCAGTCATAGTAAAAATATATGGCAGGCTATGTTTATGCAAATACTGCAGGGATAAATTTTGCAAGTTATTAAATTCTGTTGAGAAAATATGACTATTCACGTCCCTTAAGTGGGGAACTAGACATGGGAACAATAACTTAATTCTTTACTAGCAGAGCTAGTAATTTTTCATTGAACTGGAAACATTTCCAGGTGTGGCCTTTCCTATTGGGCCACTATTCTCCTGATAGTACTCGAAAAGAGAGGGAGGAATTCGATGCTAACTGCCGGCAAACTTACGAGGCCACGATGTCAGAATGGCTTGCTGTCGAGGCTATTGTGAGACAGAGGGACAAGGAGACAATGGCAGCCAATCTTGCCAAACTGTCTAGTGAGAGTACGAGCGGCGAAAACGCTCCAAGTACTCCAGCCTGCAATGCACATCTTAGCAATGATGTAAGTATGTGAACTTAACTTGATATAGAACTTGAGCGCATATATTGGCCCTATATCTGCGGGCCTACTATGGCGATAAGCATAACCATATTCCTGGGGTAAAAAATGTAAGCAAACATTTTTGAATAGCACATTACAAATTAACTTGTTTACATTTTTAATCCCCGGTTAAGATTAACATTAATCGTCATAGTAGAATAGGCCCTCTGGGCTCCCTTGCCTTTGTCGCTGAGGCAATTGTAGGATAAAGGGACACAAAAATCATGCCTGCCATTCTGGCTAAATTGAAAAAAGTCAGTGGAAAGTCGAGAATCTCCTAATATTTTTCATTTATAGCTGTTGTGCTGCATTTCTGCTTTCCTACTTATACGTTATATGGATAAGGAAAGCTGTGTGATGGTCGAAATATTCGATTTCCAGATTTCAGTTATATATATATATTTCATTTACACGTTTTGAGGTCCCAAAAAAAAAAAAGTGGTTTTTACTAGTGTTCACCCGGTACCGGGGCTCAGTACCGGTCCCGAAAGCCCCTGTCTCGGATAATAACTTTTATATTTATTTGTCCATAGGGTTGATGTACTGATTGCAAGTAGAGTAGTGGTACGGACTCTGACTTTCACCCGAAAGGTTGTTGGTTTCAGTCTTACACTTGCTACAATTTCAGGCCATGCTTCGGAGGGCATGTAAAGCTGGCGGTCCCGGGCCTTCCTAGTTGAGTGTAAGAGAGAGCTTTATAGCCCTAACTCCGCTAGGTTGGCTAAGTAATAGAACAGAAAAAGTCCTTATTTATTTATTTATTTATTTATTTATGCTTCCTGATTCTCCCTAAGATGTATTGGAACTGTAATAGGGGCTGTTCGTGAACGGTTAGGTTAAAGAAGGCTACACTACGAGGTTTGATAACAGGAAATGAGACACACAGGCACGCGGCAATTTTCAAAAATCGAGAAGCATACCATTTTTTTGTCATTTTAACATTAAGAATTGAAGTAAGTAATAAGTATATGTATAATTGAACAATCAACAAAAATCGAAGCATAAATCCCCAGCACTAAGTACAAAAATGACTTGTCACGCTGGGGCCAAAAGTTAAGTACAATACATAATTTTTTTGCTTTCCAATTTATACGTAGTATAAGGAAAGCTTTGTGATGGTCGAAATTTTTGATTCCGAGATTTCAACGGATTTACACGTTTTGAGGTCCCAGGAACCCAAAAAAGTGGTTTTTACGAAATGTCTGTCTGTCGCTCTGTCGCTCGGTCTGTCTGTCTGTCTGTCTGTCTGTTCATCGATTTCCGAGCAAACTACTCAGTGGATTTGAATGAAATTTGGCATGTAGGTTCCCAAAAATCATACCTCGGGATCATTTTGTTTATTTTGGGCTAACTGAATTCGGGGGGGTTTTATTCTCAAAAAACTCCAAAAAAAAGTATAAAAAAATTATTTCTCAAAAACGGCTCCAACGATTTCTTTTAAATTCACATGTATTGTAGTCGTTATTAATGTTGATAAAATGCGGGGGTCGCTTGCCCCTTGATAGTTTGCTTCTGGGGGTAAAAAAATAAAAATAACTCAATTTTAATGAAAAATGACTAAAAATTAATTTTTCTGTGAAACCTTTCTGTCGATGATTTCTAACTTCAGGCATATTTTAGGTGTTAAATTGAGTAACGAAACCGGACAGTTTGCTTTCCCAAAAAACTATTGGGTTTTGTGAAAAAAAAATTTATTTTGAAAAAATGAAAGCAAATTCACGCGCAAATGCATTGCGTGCCCTACCATTATTGCTGTGTGGTAATGTGTTGGTCTGACCTATCTGGAATTTACGTCACCTTCAGTGACGTCAGGTGGACCCCCCCCCCCCCCCCGTGATATCCGAAATTTAATCATAAGAAAATTATTTAGCGTGAAATTAATCATTTTCTCTCTCTACTAATTAATAAATTGGAAAGCATGTTCGAGTAAACTCGGACCGGTTCTTTTAACTTACAATCCTAAAAGTTTAATATTTAGTATAATAAAAAATGCTATTTTCAATGTTTTGTACACAGCACTAAGCAATTGGTCTCTTTCAAAGTTATTTGATTTTCAAACTATACAAGTCGCTTGTATCATTCATGTAACTTAGAATAAAAACAATCGAAAACACTATCCTATTGGGAACATGTGGTTCGCAACGTCATTTTGATATCACTTTTCCAAGAGATTCTTAACTGTACTCTATTGGGAACGGACGTAAATGATAGCTAATGTCATGGCAACCCCCCCCCCCCCCCCCATTATTTATCATTTTGGAATTAATTGTAACAAGTATAATTGTGTTCTTGACGTTTTTGGTCGTGTTTTTTGTGACTATGTCTATTTGTATTGTATTTGGTAACTACGTAAGATTAAAAATTTGCATTATTGACAATTAAGTAGAAGCATTTTTTTTTCTCCCTCAGCTACTAGATCCTTTCTTTTCGGTTTTTAGGTAGGACCTACTGTGTGAAAAGGATATTTTGACGAAAAATAATAGGTACCTACAGTATTTTATTCCACGCGAAGTAGATTTCTCATTTTCCAGTATTTCCTTGCAGTTTACATTAGAATACAGTACTTATATGTATATAATATAATATAGTCAGAGGAGGTCCCAGACCTCTTAAAAGGGGGAGGCACTTGTCAGTGGCGTAACGATAGGTTTTCGAAGGGGGCGGTGTATAATTTGGCGCCCCTCCAACCATTATCATAAAAGTGTATAAAATGGGGAAAGCCGTTCTCATGGACGTACGCAGCTTTTAATTAATGACCTTAGTGCCTTTTGCTCATGTGCCAGAGGGTTCGGAAGTATGAAAGGTGGCCCGGGGGTTTATGCATTTTCCGAACCATAAGGTTTCTATATTATAGGGAATTGGTAAAATGAACCTAAGGGAGGCCCGGGGGTCTCCCCCTGGAGAAAATTTGTGAAAAGTAGGTCTGAAATAGAGGGGTTTTACACATTTTGAGGAACCTAATGGGGGGAGGGGGCTACAGCCCCCATAGCCCCCCCCCCTGTAGATCCGCGCCTGACCATCCATAAACTAAAAACAAACGACAAAATAATTTTGTCTAAAAAAAACGGCTCCTGCGATTGCTTTTGAAATCACATACATTGTAGTCATAATTATTTATTATATATATTTACTATAGTTATCGACTTCGATGGCCAGGTGGTAGCGTGCTCTCTACACGCCATGCGATCTGAGACGTGTCGTAACTCGACACAAGTACCTATTAGGTAACTTATAGTGAGGCGACAGATGAGCTCAATCGGATACATTCATTGAATTGTTTGTATGAGATTAACCTTTAAATATATATATATATTTTGTTAACAAACCCCAATAGATTGCTTGTCACTTGATAGTTTAGTTCTTTGGGCAAAAAAAGACTCAATTTTCATGACAAATAATTAAAACATAATTTTGGACTTTTCCCTCGAAGCTTTCTAAGTTCAGGTATGTTTTAGGTGTTTAAAAGCAGTTTTGGTTTTGAATTAAAAATATTTTTTGAGGAAGTTATGACTAGGCCTAATTCAGGATCCAATACATTTCATACCCAGCCATTAGTACTGTGGTAACTGAAATTTATCTCTAGGACAATTATTTGCCATGGAACTACTCATATTATCCATCACGGTACCTACCTAGACTAATTTTATTTATTCGCTTCTCGATCAGTGTTTTAGCAACAGCTTGGTTGTATGCTATGTCCTTTCTGATGTATTCCTATGCACATAGCATTATATTAAGCTGTTAAACTTCCTTCAACCTGACTATTAATTTTGAACACTTCTCGATGAGTATCTTATCAATTCTGCAGATCTATGTTAATTCACTATAGAGCATGTTTTTATTCACATTTGAGAATCACAGAAAATATAGGATACAGCAAATAAAGCTCCCATTAAGAATTTAGAATGAAAATGTTTCCCTGTCACGCAATTATAGAACGTGACACTTCCTTTTGGAAATACAATATTTTTATCGCCTCCCTAACGTGAAAATGGTAGAATCATATAGAGACTGAAGTACTAATAATATTTAAATGTGATTGTTTTACCGTCTTATAGTATGAAATAGGGCTATCTTCATTATTCAGACACTTTTGTTGGCTCCATTTGGAAGCACCATTTTTATTTTTTTGTAATGCATGTTTTTGATTGAAAACATGGAGTTGGAAGGCTACACAGAACTACTAATGCCAGTCTTAGGCTGTTATTATTATTTATCATTTTACTTATAGTATACATAGGGAACCCAGCCACCTGCTTGGGGCGAGAATGAGTGTTGTTTTTTACAAATAAAAGTGAAAAGACCGCAATACATTTCGCGGTTTCAGTAAGATACCATCATCAGACTAACAAACCAATTAAACTGCACATAAACGGAGAAAGGGGAGGGGGTAAGGCAAGGATCTACTAACTGTGGAAGGAGGGGGCGGGGTTGGGATACATTAATTTAGAAGTGGGGAGCATTTTTGGAACATAATCTCATTGGTTAGACATTTAATAAAATAATTTATTTTTTGTCAATATTACATAAAAAAACAAAAAAACACGCGTGTGCTAGTGCCCCAGTGACAGAGTAGAAAGCTTTCTCTAAGAGATTGTCTCTAAGAAATTTAGGGAAGTTAGTAGCATTTCTAGCGTAGACGGAACCCTGTAGTATAGGATCCAGTCACTCACACTTGGCTGTACGTGGTGCTGGTCTTACAAGGTCTCCCCTTTGCCTCGTGGTGTTGTAGGTGTCCCAATCTTGTTTACATTTCCGTTGGAAGTACACTCTTTCTGGATCCTCCTGGCTAATCAATTTATGCCATTTTATTCCTCAGCCAGATTCAAACCATGATATGCCTAAAATTTGAAATTACCATTTTTAAAGCCGGCCGCTGTTGGCTAAATTTTCATACAAATAACTTGTGTTATTTTTTTCATTTTAGGTGTTTGAGGACAATGTCAGCATTGCGTCCGATGATGGTGATTTAGAAATAGAAGAAGATAGTTCTGAGAAAATAGTTGCTAATGGTGAAGCAGTTACCGAAGAAATTCAACAAAATGCAGTCAATACATACATCGAGAACAATATTACCAACGCCGAGGGCGAGGAAAAGTCTGCCGAGTACAGTACTCTTATGAAACGAGGTAAGAAACTGTTTCACTATAGCTGCAATGCGACCGATTTCATCACTAAATAAGAACAATCTTCTCTTCTTCTTCTTCTACTTCCTCTTCCCTCATAGTGCCGCGTGCGCAGCGTAAGTGTGTGATGGTTGTGACTGTATTTCGGCGAAATTCGGGGCAAAAGAACCACTTAGTTTTCACTTAATCCTGCATTTACTGTAAGTTGAATTAAAATTCATAATGTTTTTTAAAAGAGAGGTTGTACTTTTATTGGGTGATATATTTGTTTTCATGTGTCTATTTGCTTTTCTTTAAAGAATCAGTTATTATCTTCTTTTTTTTTTTTTGTGGAGGAGTAGGCACCTAGCCTCAGCCGAACGGAGCCACACCAGAAGTCCTTTGGAGCTATGGTTGGCCCCGGAACCAGGGGTTCCAGACCACTACCTTAGGTCATTCATGGTCTCATTTCTTGTTTGTAAATGAACCCCTTCAGTTTTTTGGCACCCCCTTTCTTTCAGGATCTCCACCATGTCCTACCCATTGGCCAGAACTTATCACCCACGTGTCACCTCCACAGTCACCATCCTTGTGTAAAGTAGCCTAAACGTAAAGAGAAATAACCTTCTTATTGTTCTAGTGGCCATTATTTATGATATGATATCTTTTCTTTTAGGTATCACAAGTACAGTAATGATAACAAATCCGTCTGTGGATCATATTGCTTACCCCGAAGAACTTTCCAGCGTCCCGATGGCGCCTATTCTCGAAGTCGACAGCCTGACAGTCGCACCTTCCGAACAAAACAGTCCATGTGCTTCCCCTGCCAGTTCCCAAGGCGGCATTTATACGGTAAATCCATAGGCCTATAGATAATCCATAGATAAAGAGTTTTTTTGCATAAAAAAATCATTTTATAAAACATTGATACATAATTACCCATGATGGGTAACAGAGCCATGCATTCAAAACATTAGTTTTCAGTATTGTAGAACTCAAATTAACCAAATGGAATTCATCGTAAATCCATAAAGGGTTTTTTGCATACATTTTTTTTATAGTCTGCAACATCATTGATACATGTACGTTACAAAAACATTCGAAATATTAGTGTTCAGTAGTATGACACTCGAATTAACCTAATCAAATGGGACCCCAATCGGTTAATGAAATATTCTGATATTTAGGGGCCATTTTGACGATAATGAGCTTATTTGCGGAACTCGATGCATTAGTTATTAATTAAGTGAGTGGGTCTGGTGGTACATTACGCAATGTATATATATATCGCCGACATAAGCTGTGAATCTGGTCCGTATATGCACCTGCAATTCGTCATTTCCCAGGTTGTAGGAATTAAATTTATAACAGTAAAAAAAACTATTCTTCTTCTCATTATTAGACGGAGCTGCTCGAAACTTTTGGTTTAAACGTTCATCGCATCGACAAGGATGTGCAGCGCTGTGACAGAAACTATTCTTATTTTACGCTTGAAAATTTAGAGAAACTTCGGAATGTAATGTGCACGTAAGTCACTTTTATTAATTTGAATAGGGAATGGTATATTTATGCAGCTGTCATCTCCAACATGTGTATAATTTACTATCAGTTGTATTTTTCATCAACAATTACAATTGAGGACAGTTGGAAGGGGAACCAAAATGCTGGACAGTTACAAAAAATAACCTGATATTCAGGCAAATACTGTTTGACAAAGTAGTTACGGTACACACTTTGGAGAATTATTAGTGAAATAAATTCTAAACTGCCTACCCCTAATAATTATGGAAGACTAGAAGAAAAATGCCTGACGCAAAAAGGCTTGAAGCAAAAACTTTGTGTCACAGTTTCTCTGTGTTACGGTATATAAAAATTTAGCTTAACGCCTTAATGAATTGCATCTTCAAGTAACACCGGCTGCAATACATCCTATTCTTCTTTTTTCCCTTTTCAGGTATGTTTGGGAGCACTTAGACTTCGGCTACATGCAAGGGATGTGTGACTTAGTGGCACCACTGCTGGTAATATTTGACGAAGAAGCCATAACCTATAGTTGTTTCTGCCGACTTATGGATAGAATGTCCGCCAATTTCCCCAACGGGGGTGCTATGGACTCACACTTTGCCAATATGCGTTCCCTCATTCAGATTCTAGATGGAGAAATGCTTGAGTTGATGCATCAGAATGGAGACTACACGCATTTCTATTTTTGTTACCGATGGTTTCTTCTTGATTTTAAAAGAGGTAGGTATGAAAATTGAAGGGGCAAAAGATTTGAAAAACACAGCTGCACTATATACCTCTATACGACAAATGGAGCAGTGGTCATGCAAGAGAAACCTCTGCTAGATTTTTTCGATTTTTCTGTTGAGTGGTTTTAATATCTTGATAGGCTATATTTAATTTCCAAAGAATATTACACAGTTCAATATTCAATTCCATTATATTATAATAATATTCCATTAATTAGGGTTTAAAGATTTCTCGGATATAAAATAATGAAAGTTATAATAATATTTCAAGTTGAACCAAAATACAAAAGTTTTTCATAATGTGTAAACAAACATTCTTAAATCATAGACAATGAGCGACAATATTTTTCTGCTGACACTATTTGTCTACCAATCTACCATAGAGCTGACTGGTTTAAGTTGTAAACAAAACATAAATATTATTATTTCCAACGTTTTCAACCTTTTTAAAATTATGTTAAAAAAAAATAATGAAAATAGAAAAGCTAAAACAACAAAACTAGATCCGAATGCATTTAAGAATGAATTAAGCGACTTCGGTGGCGAGATGGTAGCGTGCTTGTACTTCTGCGAGCACCTACACACCTTGTGGTCGGAGACGAGTCGCAACTCGACACAAGTACCTATTAGTTGACTTAGTGAGGCGATTGAAGAGGTTAATCAGACACATTCATTAAATTGTTTGCACGCGGTTTAACCTTTTGTTAAAAAATAATAATAAAAAAATCTTGCCCCTGCTCGTACTTGTGCTAATTTTTACCACCATGCAATTGGAAACCTGTCGTAATTCGTGCAGGGCATTACTTACTCTGACGAAATGAATTAATTCTCGTTCCATAGTCGCTAAATTATAAAAGTGGTCGGATGAACAATTTCATAAAAATTTACGATTTTGAAGAAAATTAACAATTCCCACCGGAAACATTTTTACTTCGGAAAACCCCGATTATTTGCAACAATCATATTTTATAGGATAGTTGTAAATCAGGAGAGAAAATAGACAGCTGCTACAGAAAGCTTGCATTTTTTATGAATTTTTCACAACACTTTCACATTCCTTGTTTACAAAATGTTTGAGAAGCTGTCCCTTAACCTTTATATTCCGTAGAATGAAATAAAATATAAATCAAAATAGGCTGAACAAATACATCATATTCTGCTCATTTCTTCTGATTCATAATTTATGTTGCAGAATTATTGTATAGCGACGTGTTTATCGCCTGGGAAACTATTTGGGCTGCTAAGACGGTTGCTTCCGCACATTTTGTTCTTTTCATAGCGCTCGCTCTCGTTGAAACGTACAGAGAAATCATCCTTAACAATTCTATGGACTTCACAGATATAATCAAATTTTTTAATGGTGAGTTGCTTCTTCAAATGTTTAATATAGGCAGAACATTTATTTAAGAACAAAACAAACTCTAACTGCTGCCCCACTTATTGCAGAGGAGCGCTACGTGCGACAACAAGCATATCGAGAAAGGGTAGCATATTAGTATAGTGTACGCAGTCTTTGTGTTGAAGGAATCGGAAAATATCCTTTTAAGAGTCAAAAATTGTGTTTATTTCTTAATCAGGGTAGGTACGTAGCATATCGTATAATTTTAAGCCTTATTGGTATAGGCTATTGTGCCCTTTACAGAGCATTTCTACTACAACTAGTTTTATTTCTATATTATTCTTAGCAGATTTTCTTGGTTGAAGTATGCTCAACCAAGTTCTTCTTAATTTGTTTACTATGCTATGGTTCGGGTACCGTAGTGGAGCAACCTCGGCTTCAATGACATGCTTGAACATGTTTGAGTCTATATACACCATGTGATCGGAGACGTGTCGTAACTCGACACACGTAACTATTTAGTTACTTAGTGAGACAACTGAAGAGGACAATCAGGTACCGTACATTCATTGAACTGTTTGTATGAGGTTATTTAAAAAACACAATAATCACCTCACACAGTTACCCAATCCCATCAGACCATCAAGTATGAATAGTCTGATATGTTACTGCTTATATATGCGTACACGATCATTGAAGATATCAAAAATAGCAATATATTATAGATGCTCAGTGTTTCCTGATTGGTAGGACTGCGAACTGCTGAAATAGGTAAGAAGCACTGTATTACCACAAGCTATTTGGTTGAGACAGGCTTACGCCTGTTACTTTGTGTCCATGGTAAGCATGTCCCAGAGGATCGAATCCCATTGCCATCAATTTTTTTTCATATCATCCTGACAATGTAACCCCCGTAAATATTTTATCCTTCTTTTTTTTCCACTCTTCCCCTCTTTGTTTTCTTCTCTATTTAATTTCAATCAATAATACAATGTTTTTGTTTTGCTTTTAGGGTCAGGATGAAAAAAAAGGCTTTATAGTCTTATTGTTCGCCTTTTGTCAATTTTCAAAAAAGCCTTTTTTTTTCTTTTTTTTTTCATTTCGCCCTCTCTCTAATGCCCCTGCCTACTTTCTACAAAGTTAAATTTAGGTACTCATTACTTCTATAGTTATTGAAGGAATCAGAGGCGGATACAGACTTTTTTTTAAGGGGGGGGGGGTCACGGTCGAATTTTCCGCCCCCCCCCCAACAGTATTGTCGCTAGTGTTCTTTAATGTGGACCATTGGCATCCCAATACATATACACAAGCCCGTAGCCAGGATTTTTTTCGGGGGTGGCTATGTTGACAGTGATCCTATCTATTGTAAATTTATTTTTTGAGAATTCAATTGTATCTAGTTCTTTAGAGATTATGGTGTCATTCGTATATATGATAGCATAGGCACATCAAACGTCAATTTATTGGAGGGTTTAGTTTCGGTGCGAACGCAGGTTAACATTTTGAGGTTATACGGACTAAATCGTAATGTCATCATTACGACGGTTTAGATAGCATAGAAATATAGAAGGACCTCCTTCGAGTTGGCGTCGAGGCAGCAGTTTGGACAGGCTGCTGAGGATCGACAAAGATGGAGGGAAGTTGTCAGAGCAGCCAAAAGTCCCCCTGGGCTGATCGCGCCTCATTATGTCAGAAATTATATTGCATGTGCCCGGAAAGGGGGGCCCGGGGGTCTCCCCCGGGGGGAAAATTTCAAAATACAAGTGCGAAATAGTGGGGTTTTACCGGCCATTCTCATGAAAGTGTGACCATAAGCATGAAAATAGAACCAAAGTTATAAAACCTCAAAATCCGTTCAAAATAATTTTTTTACCTTAAATTTACTTTCCAAGAAATAACAGATATAGGTTGGCGTAGCTTAATTTATTTTATTTTAAGCAATATTTGGAAAAAAGGACTGGGTATAACTTTTCAGTGGATTGGGCTAACACAAACGGTCTGAGAAAGGACCGGTGATAGCTTTTGAAGGGAATGAACTAAACGGGTACCATGTCTTGATCGTCTAGGCTCCCCTAAGCCTAATTAAAATATCTGAAGAAAAAACAGTTTCGTTAAACTTGAGTGGAAGTGCTCTTCTGATTGTCAGTTGGGGCATGTTCATCTCGTTCATATTTTTTTCTGTCTATACTTTTTCCATGTTTTCCTTGCATTTGAAAGCAAAAGCCATAACTTAGATTTGTCCGCAGTCCTTAAAATGTATCCCAGTCCTTGCGAATAGTGGACTGGCATAACGTGGGCTGGAGCTACAAATCGAACATTTTTTATTATTACGCGGAAATTTGACAGATCTTGACCAAGCGAAGTTATCCGGCGTATTTTACTTTAAACAGCTTTAATAAAATACTTGACAAATATTTTTAGATAAATTTGATATGATTTTATGGGAAATGGACCGAACTAACATCAAGGTATGACAAAGTCTGTAAAGGCTCAGTCGTAGTGCAATATTTTAATAAATAATAATAAAATTAAAAATTCGTGTTATATACTACGTCAAGTACGAATTAAATTGAGCCTAATCCATATTACCGCTTGGGCACACTTCCATGAGAATGGCCAATACGCATTTAATAGCACTAAAGTATGGATTGTACAAATCTTACAAACGAATGCTGATTCATAAAAATAATATTGCATTTAACCCAATGAGGGGGGCCCGGGGGTCTCCCCCTGTGGGAAAAATTTGAAAATGTAAGTGCAAAACAGTGGGGTTTTACAGCAGGAAATCTTGTAAAGGAATGCATATTTATATTGCTTCAAACAGAGGGGAAAATTTATGAAAAAATTGGTCCGAAATAGTGAGGTTATACGATTTTAACAGCAGTAAAGTTTATAATTTACTGAGGAAGACATTCATGTTACCACCACCCCCCCCCCCCCTCCCCCCTTGGCTACGGCCTTGATACGACAACATGTAGCTGTTTAGGTCGTTGTAACTTACTTTCTACAGATACTAGAAACAACTATTAAAGAATTGATACAGCTGCAAGTTGAAACATTTCTTATAAATATGATATAAATATTTCTTTAACCATGCACCCCATACACGACACATTCAAGAATTGGCGTTCAATTTTCACTTTTGTGTATTATCAGGGCTGGATTTTTGTTTTCTCCGCCCATGGGCATATGACAAGCTGCCACCCCTACGCCCCCAGACACAACCCTTCCTAAAACTTTTGCTAACCTTGCTTGGGTATTTGAGAAAATATTACAATTTTCTGATAGCTCACTCACGCAGCGCTGAGCGGCCGCCGCCTTCGTGCGTTAGCATCTTACTGCACGCTTACCACCCACCAGCGCCGCTTCCAAAATACTCAAAATTTTCCACAAATTTGCCGCCCCTAAAATCTGCGTGTAGCCCATGCGGTAAATCCGGCTGTGTATTATACTTATAAATATATATTGAATATGTTTTTTTTAAATTTAAATGTTAATAAATGAAATATTTTTTATTGTCATTTTGCCGCCCCTTCGGGGCGTTAAGGGGGGAGTCATGACCCCCCTGACCCCCCCTCTGTAGCCGCCACTGGAAGGAATGAAGAACCAGTAGAATCCGGGCTATAGTTATTGTTGTTACCTATATGATAACATGTGATAAAATGGTAACATATATATTGTATATTATAGTAGTTTTACCTTATCGTTTCCTTTTCAGAAATGGCAGAGCATCACGACGCTAAGGCCATCATCTCCTTGTCAAGAGATTTAGTCCTTCAAGTCCAAACTCTTATCGAAAATAAATGAGACAGTTTGTTTCGTGAAATGCGGTCCATTTTAGAACTACGTCAGCGAATATTGGGAGCAAGAAGTGGTCCAAAGATTATGGTGGAAGGAGGCCTCATCAATGGGGCTAAGTGCCTGATTTTCGGTATGATCGCTTAAAATTTTTTTATTGCTTAGGACTTAAGACATATTAATTTGGTTTGGCTTGCATAGCATTGAGAAACAATAGAAACTTTATATGGAATAATGAAAACCTGCTTCTGAGAAAGGTAATGGAAATGGAAATTTAGGCGATGATAACACCAAAAATTGACGAAAACGGTTAAGAGAAAATTGGAGAGGAAAAGCCTTATCTGAGGGAAATCAAATATCTCATGAAATATCAATCGTAGAGTTGTCAAAAATATCAGAACATACAGAAGAAACATTTCTGAGTATCCTCATGTCTGATATGTGCGTACCTATATCTAACGCAGATTGGCCTCAATATTTGAGTTTGTTTTTACAAAAAACAATTGGTGTTGTAGTCGCGAGGGTTGAGCTCAAGAACCGCGGCCATTTGGTGTTAAAGTTAACGTGCGTACGGTATTTCAAAATATAGAGGACTAGAAGGGCATATCTGCTAATTTAACGGATATTTTCGACAGCGATCGATATTTCCTGTGAAAATCTACTTTGTAAACGTACACCTAGTGGGTCTACTCCGATTTCCTCTTAACTGCTTGTACAACTATTTTAGACACTCAGTTTGGCATTCATAATTACATATTGTGAGGGCTTTCAAAGTTCGAGTCTCTTATAAAGTTAATTAACTGATTTAATCTTTAGTAAATAAAACATTTGACGCTTCGGCCTATTTAATTTTTTAGACATTGTTAATGGTTAAAATATGAAAATAAACTGAAAATTTGAGTGATATTGTCCAGGCCTACCCTCAATTAAAACAACTAAAAGCTACAAACTACAAATGGCTATATATGGCAGACCAATTTGATACATTGTCAAATCTCTAATATCATGCGATTCTTAGGATTACACCTAAAAAAATATTGTAGATCTAAGGAATAAAAAATTATCCAAAAGCAAATAGTAGATCTAACGTATTTCCATGCAATTCAATGTCGTATTATCATACAATGCATTGATATAAATTAGTAAAGACGCATCCTCCACTGGGAATATTTAACCGAAACAAGAAATCAAGAAAAATCTGTCAGAATAGGATTCGAACACCCGATCTTTAACGTATCTGGGAGCACTTTCGTTACTCTATCCAACGCCCACCATTGATAGACCAGCAGGGCAGTCAGGACATACAGAGTAGTGGTACGGACTTCCCCTCTTTTGGTTGTTTGTTTGAGTCCTCGACTCATTATATTTTCTGCCGATACTTCGGAGGATATGTTGCTAGATGAGCGAAAGAGGCTTCTTAGCCCTAACTCCGTTAGGTAAGCTTAGTATTGGTTTGGACCAGGTTTAGGCGTTGTAGGTGGGCTTGTATGTAGTCGTGGCTTGTAGACGGCCTGAAGAGACTGACCGGCACTTCTCTAAGGTAACTTCACGGGATATGTCCGTCCATGAAGAGTTTCACCTGGCTCTTGATCTTGTTAAGAGTCTTGCTTAAGTCTCGTAGGTCAACTGAACTGTTGAATCCGTTCATATGGATAAATTGAGCTGCAGTTCAGTTCCCTAGCAGTTCAACTAGTTCCCAACTCTGACCTGATCGATGACTGCAACTGAATCGATCTACCATCAATCAGGTCTCCCGTTCAGGAAAAACTGTTCGAGTTGACATGTGTTATTGAATCAACAGTTTCGTCATGTCGATTTAATTGTGACAAGCTCAACGCATTCATCAGAGTAGCCTACCATTTCAAAAATATATGGGAACTGTGCACTTTGCTGAGGCAAGTGTACGACGGTTGATTAATACACCACTTTCTCCCTGTAAGCAAAAAGTTGTGAGTTCAAATACTGATTGGACCTGTTTTTTTCTTGATTTCTTTCTTCAGATTTCCATGCAAGACTTTCGTCCCGTGCAGCTTCCCTATAAACATTCCCAGTTTGTATAGACTACTTCAATGCATCTATGTAAATAAGGACTTGCATGCAAGCTATTTAATATCGTATTCAATATTTTTATATTTATATTGAATTTCTATAGAACGCAATTATTTTTTATTGTTGTGATGATAAAAAATAGAGATGTTATCGTTGATTTAGTACCAATTTTTTGAAAATCGTGTTTGCCAAAATGTGAAAGTGTATTTTGCATGAGTTCGCTTTAAGTATTATAAATTACGTAAAGGAACATATACCTATGTAAGATGTTTAGGGTGGGAGTTGAAGCGGAGGTGGAAATTGGGAGTTCGCTGTCATTTTTGGTTTGATAAGTTGATTGTAAGAGTAAACCGAAAGGAAAATTTAGAAAATAAAACAGTTTTCTATCTTTCTTTACGTTACATCCCCGATATAGTCCAGTGGGTGGAGTACTGGACTTCAGAACGGATGGTCAAAGTTCAAGACTCAACCAAAAATTATTTTTCATTTTCCCACCCGTCCTAGTGGGAACGATAGTATCACCGGTTACCGCTAGGGGTAAAACGCGAATTCCGGGCAACAACCCAAATGTAGAAGTGGTCAAGGAAAAGGACCCTCTACCAGCCCTCAGTCTGAGGCCCTCAATGGGCTGTCCGGCTATGGAGCTTTTAGGTAATTTTCCGTTAAAAATATACCCAAAAGAACCTACCGGATCCAAGTCATATGTAAAATCTGCTGCTCTTAAAAAGTGACGGAGTTCTCCTATGGTTTATTAATGTGTATTAATAATAATAGATTGTTAATGGAACTCTTTCGTATAGAAATCCATCATGCCCACTATTCATGCGGCTATTTATAGATCATGTGGCAGCCCTATTGATTCCTTTTATTTGATTGGCTCACAAAAAAAAAATATTCTGATTGGTTGGATGCAAATATACTTATCTATACGAAAGCTCTCCATTTGATTGTGTATTAAGTTAGGCGAATGTGCTTTATAGGCTACGTTATTGTTTCGATAGGCGTGTGATAATATTAATAATAAGAATTTTAGCAACAATCATAACGAAATTTAAATAATGAATAATGACAAACATGATATTTGATCTGACCAAATTCATCAATGTGCAAAAGCAAAAGGTACGGTATACCAGTCAGGCCCGTAACCAGGGGGCCCAGTCGTTCCAGTCGTGCATCCTTTTACTACATACTATGGGATCGCAGACACCAGAGAAAAATCCTGGTTACGGGCCTGTTAGCATAACTTGGGCTAGTTTTCAAATCGGTAAATCCTGCAAAAACAAGGTAATGTTTGTTGTTAGTATGTAAAACGTGTGTATACATGTAAAGCTTAATACCATCATAATGTTATTTCCATTACATTTACAGTTACCTGCTGATTTATATATAATTGAAGGAATGTCACAATGTTAGACTATATTAACGATTCGTCCCTTGTTTAGGAACATTATAAGAAATCTGGGTGTTTGAGGCAGTCTCTACTGAAGCTGCTAGTAAGTTATTAATAAGCAGACCCACATTTCCGTAGCAAGACGTGTCTCCAACGCCCAATCTTCTTAAAGTCTGTAATGAGATGCTGATGCTGGACGTTGCAATGGAATGGACGGTTTGAATGTTGATTGATTTGTATTGAGGACTGAGATTTGAGGTTTCGACTCTGCTTGGTAAGAGTAAATTAACAAACAGTGGTTACAATATCAGGTTTGAGAAGAGAACGATGCATGCTAACAATTATTAACGGATTTAACCCAGCCTGCTTCCATGTAGACAAACCAATTCTGTGCCCCCAGCTATAGGAGCTGAAGAGACACAGAGGGTAGCTTAAAGATATTAATGAATAAAGGAAATAAATATATAAAAAGAAGATTTAGGAATATTGAATTGTGTGAATGTGAACAGCGCCATCTACCGAGAAAAAGAAGAAGCTGGAAGCAGACTGGTTATTATATATGTGGGACTAAGTGGTCCCCACAAGTCTCTAAATCAATATTTTATCAAGTCCCATCCTGTAACATTTTACCACTGCATAACACAATACAATAAATTACCAGTAATATGCTGTCGAACACTCAAATGAATGAAAGGATCTGTTTAAGCGGCACTCTATTGTATAATCCGATATAGTAGCATGACGTAGGTATTTGTTAGAGGGCGCAATATGTATTGTATTAATTTGTCGGGCATATTTAAAAATGATGTAACTCGTTCTGACAATGCATGAATTAAAAAAGTCCCTGTCGTGTTTGAGATTATCGGATTTTAGAGTTTAGGCTTTACGGGGAAGAAACATAATAGTAATTTGTACTTTTTTCAAGTACAATACAATTAAAATTTAATGTTTTAATAGTTACTAGCTATAATTTATTTATTTATAATTTATTTGTTATTTTTTCTTCAAATTTTTACAACTATTTTGAGCAGGAGGTTGCATTTCCATGCCCTTTTCTATTTACGGCCCTAATCAATGCAAATTTATCCCTGTTTCTTATATAGTTATGTTAACTAAATTAATATCGAAACAATTAATTATACTAGCCTACTTCAATTAATGTTTCCTCAAACGGCCGAACCCCTTGTAGCCAATCGTAGAGTTTTCTAATCGTAGGAAAAAGGCCTCGTGTTAACTGTGAACCAGTGTATTTAGAATGGACCACTTTCGTATAGAAAAGGGCTAGCAGCAAACTAATCAGACCATGCGGCCAACCTATCAAAAAATTGGGTTTCTACTTAATTTCTCTATAAGTGTTTAGCCGCCAATTTGGGTTTCTATACGACAGAGGTTCTTTGGTGTGGAACTAATGGACAAGTATCGCGACATTTTTTGACCAATGATAGCTCGGGTCGCAGGCACGGTACCTATTGTTGTTTCAGGGACGGATTCTTGGGGGGGCGGTGGGGGCGGCCCCCCCCCCCCCCCCCCCCCGAGAAAAATAGCTTTATACTAGATAGAATGGACTTTTGTAGGAAATGAAGAGAAATTGTTACTCAAGTAAGGGAAACGCGATATTTTTCAGGTCACCGCCCCCCCCCCCGAAAACTTTTTCTGAAACCGTCCCTGTGTTGTTTACATTGCAAATCAACTGTTTCAGTAATTTTTAATATTTGCGAAGGGGCTTGCTGTAAAGGGCAAAAATATTCTGAAAAGTTTCAACATTTTTACTTTTTAACTTTTTAACGCAAGTTTTTTTTCATTACAAATAACCTACAGTACAGTATCATCCATACCCTTTTTAGGCGCCCCTGTAGAACTTGTAGTAGGAATCTAATAATATAATGTGCATGTCAATTTATTTATTTTACAAGACATACCTGTAGCTTGCTTATGGGATGTTCTAAGTGCTTTCCTATTTTTCAATTTCAACTTTTTTCCCACAGGGATGAGAGAACCCCTATTTATTGAATAAATAAATAAATCCCTATAATTAATTTTAATTTTCAACTACTTAAGATTCCGTCTTGGTATAGTAGTCTCATACCAAGAGACTGTTATTGATAGCTGATTGGCCAAAATGTATCGTGTTACTTGTCCTGATTGACAACTAAAATTCGAATTAATGCTTAGGTTAACCGAAAATACATCTTTTCTCACATAATGTATAGAACTTTAGTTAATCGTAAAAAGGCGTTGCGCCTTTAAATATATTCATAGTAGCCTAACATACTATCGTAAAGGTGTCACAGAAAGAAAAAATATCTGAGTAGAGAAATGTATATTTTATGCTAACTAAATGTGTTTTTAGACATCATTGTTTATATACATTATGCTTGATGTTTTTATTTCCGTAAACATGCTGCAATAAAAATAGTACTCGCATATCAAATATTTTCTCAGGCCAAGTTTTGAAGAAATTTCATGTCATAATATGGAGATGATAGTTACTAAAAGTTCCGTCAGAAAATGAAAGGAAGGAATTTTTACATTTATATAGCTGAAGAGAAGTTGACGTAGCATTATAATTAATAATAAGCTGAAGATTGTATTTTTGACGGCAAATTATTCATAAAGTAAAATAAATAAATGTCCAATAAGCTGGTTCAGTAAAAGAACGAGACTCATTATTTATTTTGTACCGTTGGTCATAACGCCTTGGTCAATAAAACATCTCTGGCCCATAACTCATTCGACCGTTATGGAACATATGTCTCCCATGGTCAGTTTAAAAAATTCTGGTGGCCAACAGAGTTTAATGCTATTTTGTGACAATCCGGTTGTTACACTTGCCATGGCATCACAGTGTCCCTCGTTCGTATTTTCAATAGCCCATTATTGAGTGGAATCTATTAAACAACCTCGCCTTTTTCCTATTTTAGACCTTATTGGGTCGCATGTGTCCCAATTTGTCCCAATGAAACTAAATAATGGGTCATCGGTGTCCCATGCGTAGGAAAAAAATAATCGGGCTGTTACTGTTTTACACGCTTCATTCCCCATTTTGTGACGGAAATTGGTTTGATAAATGTTATAACAATATCAGTGTAATGTCTAACCTAGAGTATTCATTGCAACTCACTGTTAACAAAACACCAACACTGTTGTATACATGCTGGTACATTTCGAAGTTAAGGAGGTAGATGCAACACCAATTGTTTCTTTATTTCAGGTGAAATAATTAATGTATTAGAAGATATTGTTGTAAATACGGGAATGTTTAAATGTGACCATATCGCACTATGATCTAATAGCATTTTCTAAATGGTAAATGTGATTCCGTGGATGGACAACTTTCCAATAAAAATCCAAAGTAGCGGTACTCGAGTCAATGCGGCAAAATTCGCTCCTCTGATTGGGTAGACGCATCCTCATAATGGCTCCCAAATTCAGGAACGGAACCTTACATTAGCAACATCGGCATTCCCTTATTTCTTAGGTGATTAGGCTTTTTTATTTTGTTTTAATTTGTACTGAAGTGCTTGTCCATAAAAAAAAGTATTAGGGCATAATTTATTCTCGTAATTTTACCAACTGGTTACTAGCAAATTACCCACTTTCAGAGGAAATTATTTGGGGGGGGGGGCGAAATAAACTCGCACTTTTTGATGAAATAAAATTTAAAGTGAGACCTCTCTCGATAAGTTAAGTATAGGGATTCGCCTCCCAAATCAGAACGAAGGGAGGTCAGCCATGTTGGATTTTTCTATAGGAAAGTTCTCCATTGAAAAAGTTCCCTTCGTTTCACTCCTGCAGAAATGCAGTTATACAACGTTTTAAAACATCTGCTATTTCTGAAAAAACATGGCTTCTGTATTATTGTGTGTTCTTTGATGACGTTTGATATTTCTACCGTGACTGATGAATGATGCCCGATGTCTGTTGACGAATCGCCGAGGAGGGTGTCTTTAGAATTCTACATAGGAGGGATAGGGCATTCAGTAGTTTTGGAATTTCTCATGCCACCTTCCACATCATCTCCAACCAATGAGAGCACACCATGTGTGCTTCCAAAAAAAAAAAAAATAGCAAACCTCGGCAAGGCGTGCTTGACTGGGAAATCCAAAAAAATCTTGGGTCGGAGGGAGTGCCCCACCTCTCCTATATAGAACTCTAAGTGTGTCCAAAAATGATAGTGTGATATGATATATCACAGCCGAAGTCATTCACTCATACGATGAAGCATGATGGGTCGTGGTCGATCTGAACGCGTTCTTCCGAATGTTTTGTTGACATCTTCAGTGCATCTACGAAAACTGCTAGTGCCACTAAAGTTCACAACCGCAGATGTTGACATAACGTTTAAAAGAACGCTTTCACACCGACCACGGCCCATAAGCCTGGATTCTACTGCTTCTTCAAATTATGGTTTTTTGCAAGTTGTTGGCCTTTTCCTTAAGACCAGTATACCGTGTCGGTTCTTCTTAATCGTCTACTGGTGGATGCAGGTTTCAAACTATGAACGTCTAATAACATTAACTTTGGCACTGACTGTCATCGTAAGCAATTAAAAAGTCAAAAGGTTGCTTAACCATATTGCTGCAGGGGCGACTAAAGTAAAAACCTACGCACGTTGGATTATAGATATAAGATTTGCTGTATTACTGTGAACAGCTTATGAAAATCATAGTTTGGTGCATTTTTACGTCTGTATCGTATGGAATGTATTGATGGCCATAGATAATCAATCGGAAAGATGCCAGTTAGTCATGTTCGGAGGGCATGTAAAGTAAGCAGTCCCTAGCAACGTGTGAGAGGCGGCTTTATAGCGCTTACTTCGCTGGGGTTTGTTCTGTACATGTTATATATTTAGTGTTTATTTATAAGATGTCAGGAATTAAAATATGTGTATATAATAGTATGATATAGGTATATTTAATGCTAATTGATTTTTCTTCTTCTGCTTCTTCTTCTTCTTCTCCTTCTTTGTGGTGTCTGTGGTTTTCTAGAACCACGTATTCCGGAAAAACCATTAGTTGGAGTTGTATGGTCGTAAACAATAAATAAAGATGGATGAACGATTTACCGAATTATTAATTTATTACTATATTATTTAATCCTGTACAATAATTAATGGATATAACAGAATAATATAATGGGTAAACTACAGAACAGTGGCGCAGTCGGTAATTAGCCTACTATATTTACTATTTTGCGATTGTTTTTGCTTATTGCTTACTTACTAGTGCACGTGGTACTTTTACTTTGCCACAATGACAGATCTAAAAGACGTTTTGCAAGCCAATTTGAATATGCAGAAGACGATGTCGGATATTTTGAAGGCTTTAACTAGACCCCAAGGGCAAGGTTCACCTGCTCAACCTGCTACAGGTGGGGGAAAGAGTTTTCCAAAACTTGATAAATTTATTGCAAGTGACGACATTGCGTTACACATTGAAAAATGTAGTGCAGCTTTTAAACTTTACAGCATTACTGATGATAGCACGATGCTGCAATTGTTTATGCATAGTTTGCCTACTGATTTATATGGACTTACTAAGGATTTGCTACATCCGAAAACGCTTGCAAACTCACAGTATGATGATGTGACTAAACTTTTGCAAGGTCATTTGCGACCAACACCTTTAGTCATACCTTCTCGGCATACACTATATAAACGCCGACAGCAAGAGGGAGAATCATTGGCAGCTTATTCGGCATCTTTACGCCACTTAGCTGTTCCTTGCAAGTATGCTTCCAGCGTGTTATCAGAGGTCCTCAGGGATGTTTTTGTGGCAGGTTTACGAGATCGTCACATTTTAGATCGTGTTCTTGAGGAAGATAACGCTGATTTCGATAAGATTTATGCTCTGGCGGTGTCTCTTGAATCTGCGTCGTCAGGGACACGGGAATTGCTAGTGCAACCTTCTAGTTCCGTTAATAAAATAAAAAACAAGTCTTTTCAGAAGAATAAAGTTACTCAGGGCAAGAAGGAATCTACTTCAAAGCAGTCTACCTCTACTACGAAGGGGAAACAGATTGTGTGCTACAGGTGCGGTATGGTTGACTCGCACAAGGCTCCTGATTGCAAGAAAAAGAACTTAAAATGTACAAATTGCGGACGCGGCTCTCATGTGGCAGCCGTCTGCCTTTCAAAGAAAACGGTTCACGCGGTGGAAGATTCATTACCCATTTATACATTGTATTCCGTGACATCCGTGAGTAATGACTTTTATAAACCTTACATGGTTCCACTGCAAGTAGGGAATAAAACAGTATCGTTAGAATTGGATACTGGAAGTGCTCATACTATTTTAAATGAACATTTATACAAAGACTTACAGTTGAATGCTCCGTTGCAACCTACAAAGACTCAGTTCCGGGGTTATGGTGGTACGATAATCACACCTAAAGGAGTTGTTACAGTGCCTGTGACTTATAAAGCCTCGACGGCTAACTTGCGACTTTTTGTAGTGCCAGGTAACCTGCCTCCACTCATGGGACGTGAGTGGTGTCAAAGTCTGCAAATTTCACCTGTTTTTCATGCAACCGCTACAATTACGCCGTCTGCCGAAGCGAAGCTACAGAAATTGTTAGCGGAGAACAAGGAAATTTTTAGCAGTGGCACAGGTATCGCAAAGAATTTTTGTGCTGAATTACAGTTAAAAACTGGCGCTAGTCCTAAGTACTTAAAGGCGCGACCAGTACCATTTGCTTTGAAGCCAAAAATTTCGGCCGAGATTGACCGTTTAGTTGCAGAAGGAATTTTACGCCCTGTCGAAAGGTCGGACTTTGCGACTCCAGTGGTTCCTGTACTTAAGGGAGACGGGTCCATACGTCTTTGTGCTGACTACAGCGTTACATGCAATCAGCTCATTGAGGTTCCTCAACATCCAATGCCAGATATTGAAGATTTGATGTCTACTTTGGGGCATGGTAAATATTTTGCCAAACTGGACTGTCGTACTGCTTACTTGTCGCTACCTGTTACACCAGACACCGGTAAGATTCTAACCTTAAATACACACAAGGGACTTTATCAACCGACACGTCTGATGTTTGGGGTCAATGCGGCGCCAGCCATTTGGCAACGTTATATTGAAGGTGTTCTACGAGACATCGAAGGAATTTACGTATTTTATGACGATATGTTGGTTCAAGGAGATACAGCTGAACAGCTACTTAGTCGCCTTGCATTAGTGTTTTCTAGATTGAAAGAAAATGGACAGCGACTAAATTACAGTAAATGTGAATTCCTGAAATCTTCCGTCCAATACCTGGGTTACAAAATGTCAAAGGACGGCCTGCATAAGACTGATGAAAAAATACAGGCTATACTTAATGCTCCAAAACCTCAAAATGCCAAAGAGGTAAAATCATTCATGGGAATGGTAACTTTTTATGCACGTTTTATACCAAATTTAGCTACGATAGCCAAGCCTTTATACGAGTTAACAAAGCACGATACAAAATTCACATGGACTAAACAGTGCGACCAAAGCTTGAAAGCTTTACAAAAGGAGATAGTTTCAGAGAAGGTTCTTGTGCACTACAGGCCGGACCTTCCAGTAATTTTGTCTGTGGATGCTAGCCCGGTCGGAATTGGGGCGGTGATCGCTCATCGTTTCAGTGATGGCTCAGAGAGGCCTATAGCGTTTGCTTCTCGCATACTTTCACCCAGCGAACGCAACTACGCCCAACTCTGTAAGGAAGCACTGGCGATTAAATGGGGCGTTTCCAAGTTTTACCGTTACCTGTTGGGACGTCGATTCTGTCTAGTTTCAGATCACAAGCCTTTGTGTCATATTTTTGGGCCTAAGGCGAAGTTACCAGTTATTACTGCTACACGACTTCTACACTACGCGCTGTACTTGCAACAATTTCAGTTCGACGTGAAATACAGAAAGAGTGATGATAACGGCAATGCAGATATGCTTTCACGCCTACCTGTTACATCGGAGACCTTGTTTGACCTGGATGATGTTGAAGAATTCCAAACCCATCATTTACAGGTTGTGCCAATCAAGCCTGTGGATCTGGCGAAGGCCACCAGAGAAGATCCAGACTTGATGCCTATTCTTGAAAAACTACGTGCTGGTGAGTCATTTCACGATGGCAAATATTCATTGCATGCAGGATGCATATTGCTAGGCATTCGTGCGGTTATACCAGCAAAATTACAACGCACAATACTCCATGAACTGCATTTGGGTCATATGGGAGTAGTTAAAATGAAAGCGTTAGCACGTTCATACGTGTATTGGAAAAATATTGACCAAGACATAGAGAATTTGTGTCGCAATTGTGTCAACTGCGCTGAATACAAAACGCAGCAAAAAACCCCCAAGGTGCACTACTGGGAGTACCCCGCAAAACCGTGGGAGAGAATACATATAGATTTTGCTTCGTATGCAGGCAAAATTTTTTTAATAGTGGTTGATTCTTATTCTAAATGGCCTGAGATTTTTCCGATGTCTTCAATGACAGCTAATACTACTACTACTGTTTTAAGAACATTGTTTGCTCGATATGGTCACCCGATTTGCTTAGTTTCGGACAATCAGTCGACGTTTGTGGGAACGGAGTTCCAAGCATTTTTACGTAAACTTGGTATTCGGCATCTTACGTCGCCCCCACACTATCCAGCAAGCAATGGACAGGCTGAACGTTATGTTGGAAGTATGAAACAAGCTTTACGCTGTCTCCAGAATCAGAACAATTTATACGACAACTTACAAGAATTTTTATTTGCATATCGCAGGGCTCCTCACGTCCTTACAGGGCACAGTCCTGCAAGTTTATTTTTGGGGCGAGAGATATCGTCACCTCTTACTATCTTACGCCCGAATATTGGTCGGGCCATCTCAGAGCAGAGAGACACCCTTTTCCAAGATCCTGTTTTCCAGCCTGGAGAAAAAGTGGCGGTACGTAACTACACTACGCCGTTACGGCGTTGGGTCTTTGGGACCATCATCAGCAAGGATGGGGCATTACAATACACGGTGCAGGTGGGAAACGAGCTGTGGCGTCGACACGGAGGTCAAATACGTCCGGTGGGACAGGACATCCCTCTCCGTGAAGAAAGAGCATACAAGCAGCCTATCGCGAATCCTGGTCCTACTCCAATTCAAGCACCGCCCACTCCTCAGCGAGATTCAAGTATTATGGATAGTACTTCGGGCGAGCAGCTGACTACAGTAATTCAAGCACCGCTCACTCCTCAGAGAGATTCCATTATTATAAGCGCTACTTCTGGCGAGCAGCAGAGTACATCTAGGCAATCGCTCACTCCAAGGCGAACTTCGATGGCTAATATGCAGATGGAGGCACCTTCGCCTGCTGCAGAAACAGTGGCGGCTCGTCGTCCTGTCAGAAATCGCCGAGCTCCACAGCGCTTGAATATATGAAAGTGCGCGTTACGAGTGCATGGCCTGTCGAGTGCAGTGATTTTTTTTTCTTCTCTTATGGTATGTTGCTAGTGTACTGTGGCACCCGCAGAGCTCCCCTGTCCTTTGTCTATTACTATGCCTAGGAGGTTTGCAATTATTTTTTTTCTACAAGGGGGAGGACTGTGGTGTCTGTGGTTTTCTAGAACCACGTATTCCGGAAAAACCATTAGTTGGAGTTGTATGGTCGTAAACAATAAATAAAGATGGATGAACGATTTACCGAATTATTAATTTATTACTATATTATTTAATCCTGTACAATAATTAATGGATATAACAGAATAATATAATGGGTAAACTACAGAACATTCTTCTTGTTCGGGCTCCAGAGCCCTTGATAGACTGCTTTGCAACGCATAAGTGTCTCAATTTTAGACTCTGAAATTAAAAAAATGTGTATGTATAAAGGAATAGGTGATGCGTATTCTCTACTGATTCGACATCATTATTAGTAGAATAGTTACAATACTTTCATTGTTATTTATTATTTTATTATTATTATTGTTGTATATTTTAACTTGACTGGCATCTGTACTTGGTTAAGTCATGATTTCGCCTGTTACATTGCCTCAATGGTAAGCTTGTCTCAGCTTGTCCATTATCGCCTGTAGCTGGCTTAGGTTGACATCGAGGACGTAATATACCAAAGAGGGACAATTTTTTAACCTATTTGGCCACATGCAAAGTATTCGAATAAGTCTGTTGCAATAAATCAATCTATAAGTACGAATATCGTATATGTCGTATCGTATATTAAGCATTTATAAACACCTTTTATATCTTAAGGTGTTGACACCCCCCCCCCCCTGAAGAAATAACTAAATAATTCTTCTCTTTTATTTCCAAATTTTTTACTGGGGGTGGAGGAAGAGCAGTGGCGTATGTTTTTTTTGACGAATTCATATTCATTTGGTCTGATGCTTTGGGATTGGATAAATGTTTCTTTTGGAGAATCACATTTTATAATTGGAGCCCCCGTTAAAAATATTTGATAAACTTGCCATCATGAGTCAGCAACGGTTTCCTAACGTTCTTCGCACTGTCAGGTCCATAAACTATCCGCCTGTTTGGGTCCACCCAACCCTAAATGCTACCATAGGTATGGGGAAAAACTAGGCTGTTTTAATTTAAATATAATCTGTACCGCCATTCTTAGAAATATATGCGCCTAGGTCCGTGGAGTTGGAATAACACAATTATGGTAATAGATTTAAAAAAAGTGAAATATGGTGTCGTAATGAGTTTTTTTTTAAAGGTTTCTTCCAAATTGATGATTGGTACTGGTTTTCCTCGATTGTCTTCTGTAACATAAAATTACTGATTGATTGTTGACCATATTTTTGAAAAAGTTAATATAAAAGCTCCCTCAGTACCGTAGTCAGTGGCGTGGTTATAAATATATAATTTAGGTTAACTTATTTGAATAATAATTCAGCAATGTACAAAATATAGTCAATTCGTGATTATTTATGCCTTCTTCAATCTGATGTGCCTCTTTGAATTACTTTTGAAGAGTTATTTAGCGTAGATGTAGATGGTGCATTATGTATTAATTGCAATTGTTCTCTGTACTTACCCTAGATCATTATTTTGCGTCTTTTTTCTAAAGTTGCCAAGATTTTTCCTTGGTGTTTCACATTCCTTTCTCATGCTAGTCTGATCTCGTAGTTTTACACAATTACCAAATATTTGTGATTTAAAATATTGCTATATGTATTAGGGTACTTAATAGTAGTAAGTCCATAAGTTCAGCTCTCTTCGCCGATTAATTATCTAATGGCCAGTCGTAAACGTTCATTATTGTTGTATCAACTTCAAAGAAGGAGACTTAAAATTTTGTAAAAATGTTCAAATCCTGCTTATTTTCCTAATTACTCGTACCTACTTGTACAAATTATGATAACGCAAGATTAATGTGTTTTTTTTGGGATGCACGCGGGCGGGAAAAATATTTTCCATTTTTCTACATAACCCTTTGGTGCTCTATTGCTTCTTCCAAAGACCAGCGGGCCTACTATGCCGATTAGTATAAACTTATTTCAGGGGTTAAAGATGTAAACAAAACAATTTTTAATGGCACTCTAGCTCCATTGTAAAATTATATTTTTCACATTTTTTAATCCCAGGTTAGGATACAAAATAATCGCCATAATAGGGCTGCTGATGCCTCATCCATTACAATTTTTAAGTAGTAGAGCCAGATGGGATAACATTAAGATAATTTAACTATTATATAAGACAAATAATATATATTTTCCCATTGCTGTAGTAATTTACCTCCTGTACATCGTACCTATAACGTGGTCCTTTCTTGGCCTTTGACAAGCTGGTAGTCTGGTACGTAGGCCTATTACAGATTTACAGAAAAAATTATTTTAATGGAAAAATATTAACTGCATAGGTATAGAGTTTTGGATACAATTCAGGCCTATAAGAACCGTTACGAGCGAACCCGTACAAGCTTTCCTATTTATCTATGAGTATAGGTACCATAATAGTTCCGTGGTTAATAATTATCTGTTGCCTATAAATTATCCCTATCCTAAAGCACTGTGTTGATCGATCGGACAATTGTATAGAATAGAATGGGCAGACCAATAATGTAATATAGTACTACACAAAAATGGTATGCAATGCACTGGGGCTCGAATTATCCATAATATTAAAAAAAAAATCTTTAAAAATTAAAATCTTCCTTGAGAAAGCAAGCTAGCCTATTCGGTTTAGTTGCTCTATTTAGTACCTAAAACATACCTGAAGTTAAAGAGCATCGATGGAATGGTTCCTAAGAAAAATATTTTTTTTTAACTCCTTTGCCATGAAAATTGAACCTTTTTTTAAAAAATTTACGCCCTGTACAAAATTAACAAGGGAATGCGCCTTAGAGGGGTTTCTGTATATTAAAAAGCACTACAATATAGTCATCGGAACCAGTTTTGAACTAACATCCTTTTTGTAGTTTTTGTGGTATAAAACCACCCAAAATTTAGTTTTCAAAAATAGAAAAAAATCAGCCCTGAACAATGTCTCTGTGAACCTAGGCCCTACATTCCGAAGTTCATCAAATTCCATTGGGTAGTTTGGCCCTAAATCCAGTTAAAGACCGATAGACAGACATCTCGTAAGAAAAACACTTTTTTGGCTCCTGGTACCTCAAAACGTCTAAAGCCATTCGAATCTCGAAATCAATAGTTTCGACCATCGCAAAGCTTTCCTTATACTGACATACAAATTAGAAAGTAAAAAAAAATGTACTTCGAATCTCGATGATAACTTACACCAGACACTTACAGTGGGCAATCTGAAACTTACTTACGGTACCATTAATTTTTAATTAACTTTACGTCACTCTTTAAGTCGCCGCCTCTTCTATTAGCCGGCTCCTCTGCCATCTTATTGAGTTGTTGTCAACCCAGCTCTTGAACATGTAGCCTCTCTGCCGGAAGAGAGGCTTCCAACTATAGTTGGGACGGATAACAAATTTCGAATTGAACTGCGTCTTTCAAATTTTCCTTCCACATATATTTATGTCCCGTGATGAAATCAAGGACCGTTCGCGTGCATCACCAGCGTTTTTTTATTTTTATTTTATCGATCCAAACAATCACTGCATTCGGCTCTGTCAATAGCCCACATGTATTGAGTTACGAGAGGTCTCCGATCGCATGGTCTTCAGAGACTTGCTCAACTTGCCAACTGTGCCATCGGAGGTCATTTTTTCAATGTGTCTCTCTCATTATTAATCACATAGGTAGGCAATCATAATATAATTATGTTCAAATAAATGTGTAATTTGAAAGCTTCCGTTCTTTAATACTATGCATGAGTTTTAAGTTCTGAACCCATTTCCAGTCAGAAAAATGTTATTAAATGTTTGAACAATATAGATGTGGTATATAAAATTTCTAATTCCGAAATCAGACCTGTTAATTATTTCAACCGATTATTAATTTTATTTTATTTATATTCCAAAAGGAATCTAAATTAGCCTACCGTATCCATAGTTTTTAACTCTTACCATAAATAAGCCTCAAAATTTGAAACTTTATATCAATTCCAATATTAGTTAGTGAAAATACTTTCAGTGTGAGCATTATTTAAACAAAGCAACTTGATTGCCATAATACGAAAATCTTGTTCGAGCAATTTATATAATATACAGCAGTTGCATTTTTATAACTCAAAATTGAAATACGTAATTTCTTATATGTATTACAAAGAATGGCTGAATTTATGTAAAATTTATTTGTCAATTAACAATTTAATTAAAAAACAACAGGAAAAAAAATTCACATTGAACTGCTGTTTTGTTGCATCAGAATTGTAATAGAAAACAATATTCTGTAATACTTTTCAAATTTCAATTACGTAAGAGACAAGTGATTATGATAATCCATTATAATGTAATTGGATGGTGTAAATGTGTGATTTTTTCTAACCTTTATAACGACAGGGGCTAGTCTAGGCTCTAACTCGTACCGGAACATGGCTAAGTTATGCTTACTCCTGTTACAGCCGTCAATAAGACAGTTATAATTAGCCTACAAAGGCTTTTACGGCCGGTGTTACGTGATGATTAAGTAGTAGAACCCAGGATGATAAGCATGCTGTTGAGCCTCCAAGATACAATCTGCGAAGTCTATGAAGTTCCACTGAAGGTGTCAACCGCAGATGTTGACCAAATATTTGGAAGTACGCCTGCAGAACGATCATCATTTTACTGCTTCATTACAATACGACAGGTTAAGTTCTTGATTGCATTGTACATTGTGTTAACATTTATTATTTCCGCTATTGTATTGAAAATCGGTGCAATATAGACTTTCTATTCAATTCTATATTTCAGGTTATCGTATGGTGTGTAGGGACTCGTACACATACAAGTGCAACTCCTATTTTCCAACCTTGCAAATTCACCAGATGGTGGAAAACCCTTTCGTCTACTTCAGCAGATTTCAGGCGCTGGCTTGACATTGAAGTCATGCAGGTGCACGGTTTTTCCCTTGACAACCAGAAATCTTCTGGAGAGGATCAGAAATAGGCTAGATAGTTTTTTCAACCAATAAATGATAAATTTGCCTTGTGATTCTGCGCATCTATCAGCAGTATCAATTTATTAACTAGCCATCAGAAAACTGCATATAATCTTGTTGGCATTGAAGTCGAACTTATGCTTGCCACCTGTAATTAAAAAAAATTATAACATTATAATAATATAACTTACGATTTCAGTCATTCAGATTTACATTAAAATTTTCAGCTCTAGCTTGGGGGCAATTATTTTTACGATGCACCCTTTACGAGATTACCCTCTTCCACATGGCTTAGTGGAAGGTCAATTTCAGCCATTTATTAACCAGAGTCAAATTTATTGTTTATTTTTTGTAAACGTATTTTCGTACGATTAGGTATGGTATTATTTTCGTAAAACCCCTAGTTTTCTTGGTTTATTTCATTTAACATTTTTTTTTTGGGGGGGGGGGCAATTTTCCTTGGTGGGACCATTGCTCCCCCCCCCCCCCCAGTCGTCCCTGTTTCGGGAGCAGGGATTACAGTCCCGAACTTTGGATTGGCTCCTTTCAGGAATCTCATTGCTTTGCTATACAACACTTCTGAACATGAATTTTCCAAGGGCATGGAACAATGCGGAAACACCGCTGGGAGAAAGAAGTAGGTGCGTCAACAGGGGGAATACATTTTAGGGGTTGAAGTCTCATAAATGTTTTAAAAAAGAGTTAATAATGGGTTTTTTAGAAAGTTCTGGAACGTTTTGAACATTTCACGTTTCATTTAAGAAAAAAAAATTATTAAATGCTCAAAAAAAAATTCGTTTTGTTTTATGTGGTGTTATTGACGACTCTACTATTGATATCATTCAAGAGATATTTGATTTTTTCACTTATAATTCTTTTCCCCCAATACTTCCACCCTTATACCTTACTGTCCCCAATTTCGTTTCCTTTAAAATTGTTTAAGTGAACGAGGAGACATGAACTTAAAACAACCACCTGCCCAGCAGGGGTAGCTAGGACCGTGTAACATAGCACCGGGAACATACCAGGGTCCCAATCACTGAACTAGTCCGTCGCTGATCTGGGCGCGTTGGCCAGGGCTTTGGCACCCTGGGACAGACGAGTTTAGTGAATTAATAGGTTGATGTTGTAATATTGACTTACAGCTTGATTAGTTTGTCCTTGCCTCCGGAGGCGACCTTGGAGCCGTCGAGACACCAATCCAATGTGAACACCTCGCCTGCATGCCCGGGCAGCTCCACCTCCAGACACTTGGCGCCCACGTCCCACACTGCAACAATACAACAGAACCAGTGGTGGAGAGAACATCCAGAAAGAGGGACTGAAAAGGTTCGAGTATAAAGAGAGACACCTCAGACAAGACAAGAAGGGATAAAATCAGAAATACACTGTTTAGAAGAGACTTCGGGGAGAATTAATATAATCCCTTAGCTGGTGGAGTAACCAGTTAGGTGAAATTTTTTTATTAATTGTTAATAATAATAAACAAAAAATTTAAAAATATAGACGAAAAATACAGACTTCTAGATATACTACCAATAGGAAAACTGTACAAATATCTTATAATCAAGAATAACTATTTTAAGTATTGAAGCAAAATTGTTGGAAACATACAGAGTAAGAGGCAACTGAGAAATGACACATTGCGACAGAATATTCCTAAAACACATAACAAGTATGGCTGACGCCTCAATGAATCAGTTATACCAGAGATGTTTAAAAAATTGCCGCTTAAACTAAAAGAATTGAATAAAATTAGGAAAATAAAAAAGAAATAAAAAAATACTTAATTTCAAATACAGACTAACTATTAGCCACTTTAGGCCTAATTATATCATCCTTAAGAGGGATCTCATTCATTTGCCAGAAGGCTAGAATGGGTAATCTATAATGGTTTATTATTATTAATAAAATTATTAATTAACATGAAAAAAATACTTTATAGTCTTATTGTTCGCCATTTGTATTGCAATAAAGTCGTTTATTCATTCAATAAATTTTATATCTTGCAGTGCCACTGCTCTAAGATCGCTTAATAAGCGGAAGCTTGAGCTTGATACTTATAACAAATTTTTTTTCAATAAATGCACCTTATCCGGGGTTACTGGTCAAGGAAAAAAGTGAAAGTGAAGTGAATATCTGTGAATGGATGTGACTGTCGATTTCTGAACTTTTAATGGTACGAAGACAAAAATAAACGAGATTCAAATATTATCGGGTTGTGTTTGGGTTGGGCACGAGTCTGTATTTATTGCAGACTACGTACCAACATCACCTATAGGTAGAAGCTAAAATTGCAGAGTGTATGTAACAGTGCTTAGAAAGACATTCCGCGTGTACAATGGTAAAAGGCCGTAGCCAGGGGAGGGTTCATGGGGGTCCAAACCCCCCCAAATGAAATGGCTTGACACTAGATAGAATCGGTTTTTGGGAGGAAAAATAAAAACTACAAGGCCTATGTATTATCCAATGAAATTTCTGAGAGTTTGTCGCCAGCAGAACTACTGAGAAGCCTCAGTAGATTTGTGGCTGTCCAAAGAAAACCTTCTATAATTTATGCAGATAACGGCACAATTATAGTTGATGTACCAAAGGAGAGGAAGAGGAAGAGGAAGAGTGCAGTATCAAGCAGGTGGGACAGAAACCGGGAGAAAGCGCCACAATACCTTTGAGTGTCGCATCCTCAGAGCCGCTAACAACTCTTCTTGAGTCTGGGGACCATGCCAACGCGAACACGGATTGGGCATGACCTCGCAGCACGCCAAGAAGGTCCCCGGTGAGTCCCGCCCACAGCCGGATGGTCTTGTCGAAGCACGCAGAGGCGAAGACCCTCGCGTCCGGCGAGAACTTGACGTCATTGATGACCTGCCGGTGACCTGTCAGCTGGCGCACCGGCTCATCAGACAACTCGGGGCTCCACAGCAACATGGTGCAATCTTCCGAAGTGGACACAAGCCATTCACGGCCCCGCCGAACCTCCTCGTACCTGCTTGCAGCCAACTCTTGGCCTTTGCTTTTCCTATCTGAAGGGTAATAGTAAATAAATAAATATTGCCTTTAATTATAACTCAACCCCCAGCGAAGTCAGGAGCTTTAGGTCTACTCCTATACTCAACAGTGGCCAGGTGAAAAAAAACGCAGAACTACACTAACACTAAAGATAACATACAGTGCGTTCCTAGGTAGATGGTCAATACGTTGCGCAGGTAACGTAGGGTGGGATGACATCAAGTTCAGTAATTTGAGGTCGAATTAAAAAAGTGGAAGCATTACCATGGCCCTCAGGGGCACAAGTTTGATACCACCAGGTCAAAGAAACGGAAAGCCGTGACCGATTCAGCTTCAGCTTTTAAGAATGCGACCGTCCGCGACCCTGGCTACTGGCAGACGGAATGAAGTAATTGTACTTGAAGCAGAAGATGAGGTACAGTACCTGGATTGGGGTGGAAGGGCCCGCACTTGATGACCCACTCCGTGCTCAGGGCCAGAGTGCTAACCCAGTTGGTGTGGCCAACCAGCACTCTAGCCAGCACTCCGTCAGTGGCTCGCCACACCTGCGCGACACACCAAAAAATTAAAAAAATTACAATGACAAAATAACTTAGGGTGTCCTGTGTTCGAGGTGCAACCGATATGTGTATGGTAACATGTAAAACAGTCAGGACATGTAGAGTAGTGGTACGGACTCTGACTTTCACCCGAAAGGTTGTTGGTTGAGTCCTACACTTCCTACATTTTCTGGCCATTCTTCGGAGGGTATGTAAAGCAGGCGGGCCTGGGCCTTTCTAGTTGAGTGTAAGAGAGGGCTTTATAGCCCTAACTCTGCTAGGTTGGCTTAGTAATAGAACAAAAAAAGTCAATATTTATTTATTTAAAGCACCGAATTAAGTTATCAAAACACAAATATATATTGTTGAAATGGATTTAATTTAAAAATAGAGGAAACTTTCAAATTCTCACTAATATCCAACTATTTATAATTTATACATATAAAATATAAAAAGACACAGATTTTTGAAATAGACAAAAGACGCGCCATTGGAAAATAATCGAGCCGCGCTTGCATAAAAAACGTAATCCCTTTGCTTATTCCAGCTACTAATATTCAGCTAAGGCGGCCGCCTAGTTTTTTATGCAAGCCTGGCGTCATTTTTCCCGAATGGCGCGAATTTTGTCTCATTCGAAAATCAGATTATTTTTACGTTTATATAATCAAGCACTTTGCTTTCTTGAACCTGATTACATTCTATTAAACCTGTTTTTGTTGACGGTTTTGTTGATAGAATTTTCAAGGCTTCGACATCGGTGGCAAGGGTGTTACGTATTTTAACAGCAGGAAAGTATAGATTTCTTAAAGCTTATTAAGGAATGCTTAATATTATTATACTTACATATATCTTTTAAAAAAAAATTAAATTTTTAGCAAACAACAATGTTAATTGTAAAATTAGTAATTTTATTTATTTTTTATTTTGCAAAAAAATTTATTTTATCCAGTGCTTATTAAGCCAGGCGCGAGGCCCCCCAAGGCACGAGTCCTGGAGCGGTCGCTCCGCATTCACTCCACCGGTAGGCCGGCCCTGGGGGGGGGGGGGGGGAAGCTAGCTTAAGGCCCGAGGCTACCATAGTAGTGTATACCGAGCTTAAGAAAGCAATAAAATGGTAAATACAACAAGTGGAAATATAGAAAGAACAGAGCAAATTTATTTTTTATTAATTTAAAAACGACCTTTTGAAGGGACTGACAAAGAATGAAAGTATACGAAAATACTTTGTGGATGATGGGGGGGGGGTCCGGACCCCTTCATACCCCCCCCCCCCCATAAATACGGCCGTGTATGCATGCGATTTACCTTATAATAAATGTTTTTTTAAGACGTCCTATGAGCAAGTCATAGCCCACCCAACCTTGATAGTGTTTGTTGCACGATATTATCAGCTAACTGAGGCTTACCCGGACTGTCTGGTCATGTGACGCGGTGTATAGAAGTCCGGCCCCGCCCCACCGGACGCAGCTAACTCTGCCTTGATGTCCGGCCAATGTCCGCACACATGTTAGTGTCCAGGTGTCCCATATACGGACCTCTCCGTCGTGGGTACTGGAAGCCACGTGCCGACACTCACTGTCCCTGCAATGCAACATAAAATAGATTTACATATGCTAGGGACACATTTCGAGTAGGTAATTATCAATTTTCATTTGTCATATGTTGAAGAGACCACCTACCCTCCATTACAAAAATTAGAGATCCAACAAATCGTATAGGAATGTATATAATAGTTGTAGTCTACCAATAAAAAAATAGAACTGCGACGTCATCGCTCAATAGCTACCTAGGTGCATGCATAACCGCTACGTTGGAATAATAATAATAACAATAATAATTTATTTTTTTCCCCAGCCGGTAACCCCAGCACTGAGAGCATTCAATATGAAGAATACAATACAATAGTATAAAAATAATATTTTTTACCGGAATACTGCATAATAGTAATAATAATAATTACAGCCGTTCATTTCATTTTCAGAACTCTAATTCAATGTAAAAAATTACAAAAATTCAAGAGCTACCGCCAGGGAACTTCTACCTGTAAAAGAACATGGTTCATTAAAAGGAATCTGGCCACCCCTGGATCATCCAAAATAAGTTGGTTAACACATCTAATTTAATTTATCACTCAAGTTATAAAAATTGGTTCCATTCAATTGGTAGCGGACTATTTCATACGGCTAAGTATAAGGTGTTTTTCATTTTTATTACTATAATTTCTCAATGTATTTGATAACTCGGTAAATTTCTGCGGCCCAGTTTAACGATAGTAGTAGCAGTGTTCGTCGGGTTAATAACGACTTAGGCCTCAAATTTGGGCCCATAGAGCGACCCCGACTTGACTGTCCTACGCCAGCCCATAGGACAGTGGACCTCCTGATTATAGTGGATTCCAAACCACTTGGGAAACACAGTGAAGTCACACGATTAGTTCGGAGGTGACCAGGACAAGTCCTACAATGTTTCCCCACCGGCACTGTGCACACGACCAAGTTATCTGCAGCTTTGAACCTGCTCTGGTCCGCTGGATTCAACTTGGTTTGGCGGCCGGCTCAGTTTAACGATAAACCCTCAGCACCAAATTAGAATAAAAATCCTTGTAGTACGCTAGTATGGATGAAAGATTCCATTGCTTAGGCGCCCATTCCACCGACCGGCTAGGGCTATTTACAAAAACGGTGACGTGGTAGCAGACATTCAAGACTTAGGCGGGGTTTCCACCAACCTCGCATTGCAGAATGCAAATGACATTGACGGAAATTAGAATTTTTCTTTTTATAGACATCTATTAAAATGTTTGTACTTATCATATCCCATGACGCCATTTTTTAATTTTAGTTTGTGATTTTACTGTATGACCATTGATCAATTTTAACTATGGCATAGAGGAAAATAAACATTTCCGTCAATTCTGCAATGCGAGGTCGATGGAAACCCCGCCTAAGTCTTGAATGTCTGCTACCACGTCACTGTTTTTGTAAATAGCCCTAGCCGGTCGGTGGAATGGGCGCCTTACTGAACAAACCAGATCGTTATAACTTATGTATTAAATCAAATCAAAAATATGAACCAACGCCAGTGTCTTAATAACTTTTTACAAATAAAATATGGTACCTATTGGCTAATCGTACCACGATGAAATGTGGCTATGAGTCATTTAAAATTAATGATTTAATAAACACATTTAAATATGTAGTATCAGCCACAATTTTCCTGTGGAATGCGATTTTCCACCCGTAAGGATTTTCCCCTCATTTTGCCTTTTAACTATCTCCATAGCGACCACAACTTACACATGGTACGGTTCCCATGCCAACGAAGTAATCCACTTATTATGGCCAGCACTGAGCGTCTTGTCCTGTTGCGTCGCTGCGTCCCAGATAATCAGGACGCCGGTAAGGTCGCCGGACACGAGTCGCCGGCCGTCCGGTGCCCAGGCCAGGCAGAGCACCCAATGGCGGTGGCCCTTGGCCTCGCGTAGTGGCGTCTGCGAGTCCGTGTCCCATAGGTGGACAATGTTGTCGCCGGACCCAGTGGCCAGCACCCGGCTGTCTGGGCTGAACGTGGCAAACATCACTGTGGCGGCGTGCCCCAGCAGGGAGCTGGTGCATCTGCAAGCAACGCATAACAGAATTAAAGGATCGGATACCTCATGGTTTCATTGAATAAAATAAATTGAATAAAATAGCTGCTTTTATAAGTTATCTTTTGGTATACAGCATGTACTCCGGTCAAATCCTCCATGGGTCCCGAAAGCATTCATCTGAAGTACGGCATGGTAGAAAACATAGGCGGCGACGGATTTAGTGTACTGGTCAGCATACCACTCTGGCAAAGAAGAGACTCAGGTTCGAATCCCAATACGTCAAATTTTCCATATCTTTCTTCCTCAAATTCTTCTGCCTGCCCCGGTCAGGCGTAGATCGTGGGTTCGAATCCCGCCAAGTCCAGTTTTTTCTTTTTCTTCTAATTTCGGTTTTCAACCTGTCGAGACTATTCAACAAGGTTATACAGGTTATAATTGTTGTTCTATAGTTACGGCCCTGAAACCGCATACACTGAGCCTTACATAATGACAGGGCCGTGTACCTGGGCTCCGAGCACCTGAGCTGAGCGGCTCGAGAGGTAGGGCTTGGAAAATTACAGTCTGATACGTAACCATATGATAACATACGATATTGTATGCTACAAGTCTACATTTTACACGGCGTCACAGGGTACAAGGCGTAAATTTATATGCACTCACTTGCCTTTCTATTCATGCGTTAGCATCAGGAAAACTTTCTCAAAATTCGAGATTGAATCCTACCATTTATTAGACTAAAGTAATAGATAAATAGGAAAGCATGTTCGGGTTCACTTGTACCCGTTGTTTCACTAGCATTTTAGGGATGAAACAGCCACATAGCAGGCTATTTTAAATCCCTTTTCGACAATAATATGAATAGCCTTGCAACCAGGAAATATATCACTTAATTTTCAATTCAGCCCAGTGTGACGTTTGCCTTTTGCCGCCCTTAGCGCCATCCCGTTCAGTTCTCAGGAGAAGTCTGCCAATTTCGCACCCAGATACCGACGTGGTCTAAGGTGCGTGACGACCCAGCTCTGCAGTAGAGATGCATTTAAGATGGCCAGGTCAGAGGCAGCCCCTAAGAGAGGAACGGAAACAGTTTCCATTGAGTATGTTTTCTCTTAAATTGCGCCCGCTACACTGTTTAATGCCTGCCCCAAATATGATCATCTTGCGTTCATCTCATTACTACAAACTAAGAATTTAACTGACAGTAGATATCTTTTTGGAGCTGCTCCGGCATTCTTCGTCTAATCTCAGGACGTCAGTTTTGTGGCGTGGCTTCTTAAAACCCCTCTCCAACACTTGACCTAGGCCAATCCATTGTCGTCATCGGATAGTAATAAACATTACTCCTTTTTATTAATAATAAAAAGATAAATGTTACCTGGTGACTGGGCGGACCATGAAGGGTGGCTGCTCTACATAGGTAATGTGTATGGCTTGCTTAGGGTTTTTGAACTGCTCTGGTGACAGATATCCACTTAAACGACCCCGGGCCTCCTTTTTGCCCAAGTAGAATTTGTACCAAACACGCTCTGCAACCTGGAAATGGCAGACGCAGTTATTACGCTTATTATTAGGTCTGTATCAGGCTAACGACGCCAGAAAGCAACCATGCTGAACTGTTTACTGTTCCAGGCATTGAAACGAACGAAACACCGAGTGTTTTCCATGACTTTGAGCTGCCCCTCCTTGCCCGTAACTGGCGACACAATGACAATGTTATAATAACTAGCCATGGATGCTATGGGACAGAATGTCCTAATTTTCAAGTCGTAAGGTAGTCAATGTTTCCCTGCCTGAAATTAGTCAATCTTTGTGCATGACTCACCAAGGTGTGACAAACGCCATAATAATATCACTATAATGTATTTTTATTTTCAAAAACATGTATGAAAAATAACTTTGTCATGCATTACTTAAAATTTATTTTATGTAGGCCTATCTGGTTTTGGCACTATCATTAACAAGACAAATCATGTTTATTTTATGTAGTGTTGGTTGCGTTTTGTTAGACTGACGATGGCCATGTGCCGAAATCATATAAATTTCTCGTTATAATTTACAGTTGTTATACTTGTTTAAAAACAGGGTACCTATAGTACATCAGAACGGCTTTCCCCTTCTTCTAAATTTTTATGAAAAGGGAGGGGGGTGCCAAATGATATCCCCCTCCCTCAAAAACCTATCGTAGCGCCATTGCAGCAGAACAAGGGACTATATGGGCTGCCAGCCAAAAAGTGAAGTAGGCCTACATCAATTCCAGTAACTGGCAGATCTATGTCCTGAAGGTGGTAACCTCTGTGGCGTTGAAAAATTCTGTTCCCAAGACGCAATTATTGTTGTTGTGGTAGAAAGTACCTATATAACAATGTCCTAATAAATCAGTGGAGAACAGTTCACATTTTACTATTAAATGTTTACTACCTACAGGAAGTCGCTTAGCAACTGTTACGCTTTAGGTCTATCACATGTGCATTCGCTCCTCTTTGGCTTGGCTAATGGCTAAGGACAGACAACAAACCACTGTTTTGTGAATATGTTATGTCATCCGCCAAGTATGCCCTTACCAGTAGTCATAAGGTATAAAACATGAACCTTGGGTTCGAATAAAGAGAGCTGCAAGTTGTAGTAGCCTCCTAGCAATCAATGAGTAAGTACGTTATCAAGGCACTCCCTAAGTTATTATGGTGTCCCACAAGGTCGGGTCTTATCGCCTTTGCTGTGGAGCCTTGTCCTTAATGAACTACTGATAATTCTGAAGACCTATGGTATAATGGTAGATGCAAATATGCCGATGATATTCGCACTCTTCTTGATACCATTTTTGAAATCATGCAAGGAGCACATGATACCGCAACCCGGTGGTGCGCAGATAAAGAACTAGGGGTCAACCCCCAAAAATTGGAAGCTGTTATTTCCACCAGAAAATGGAAGTATAGCGGAGTGCCTACTGTGACCACGAAGGGACAAGTGCTGAAAATAACTGACAGGGTTAAAAATACCTATGTGTGATTCTGAACAAGAAGCTCACTTGGAAATGTCATTCAGAAGCCAGTATTCAAAAAGCAACAGACTAACATTGTATGACCAGGAACAAATAAACAAAAACAAAAATATTGAGATTTCAGGAATACAAGAGAGACATGGTGAAAATTTGCATGATATCATGAAAACCCTAGCCAGGGAACTAATGATAAACTATGAAGAGGGGGAGGTGGACAGCCTATATCGAACATCTAAGCTGGTAAATAAAAGGAAGGCAATTCTTGTCCTATTTATATCTAAACGTGTAAGAGATGTATGGCTAAAAAAGAAGGTTACGGGTCTAGTGAGTAATAATATAATAGGAGGGAGTGATGATGAAAAAATATATATTAATGTAAACCTGAGTCCATGGAGAAAAGAACTGTATTGGAGAGCAAGAGAGGCAAAGAAAAAACATAACTTCGCATACTGCTGGGTTGATTCTAATGGAAACGTGCATATGAGGAAAAGCGAGGGCTCGCCGGTGCTACTAATTAAAACTCCTGCTGACATCCCAACTGGCATCAAGGCAATGGACTGACTACTCTTCTATTGTTTGAATTTAGGAAGCTACCAATGCAATAGTATAGTACACCATTCAATGGTAATGTATTACCTATTAGGAAGAATTTTTATTTATTTTCATTTTGTTCATGACTATGTAATGTTAAAATTTGGCTATGGATAAAGACATAAATAATTTTAATATATATTATCTAAATCTAAATGGGGCCAAAACTAAAACTTCAGAATTATATATGAACTTGTCCATTACGGACTACGACTGTGTAACTTTTACTAAAACATGGTTAAATGATGGGTACTTAAATTCTGAAATTTTCGGGGGAAACTACACAGTACATCGCAAAGATAGAGATCTGAAAAAGGCAAATAAGGGTGATGGAGGGGGTGTGGCAATAGCCATAAAGAAGGAATATAAAACTGAGAGTTTGTTTATTTTACAAGATGACGTCACCGAGTCCATTTGGATTAAAGTATATATTAGACCCAACTCCTGCTTATGCATTGGAGTAGTTTATTTCATTGTAAGCGCCCCACGAAGTCATTTTAAAAGTTTTTTTGACAAATTACATGAATGTGAGAAGGAGATTAATGGTAAAATTTTACTTATGGGTGATTTTAACTTAAAAAATCTTAGTAAATACTGGATGAATAATATGATTGGCACTGTACCGGCTTTGGAAAATTATGTGTTAAGGAATATATCACATTTCAATCTGAGCCAATTTAACCATGAGACAAATGTTAATGGATATTATCTTGACTATGTATTGACAAATTTGCAGGTGTGTACGGTAGGAAAAGCGACGTTTCCTTTGGTTAAAAATGATAGAAATCACCCAAGCTTAGAAATAACTATTTGTACCTTTAAGACAAAATGGCCTGAAACTCCAAAAGAAGCTCAGTATAATTTTCAGAAAGCTGAAAGAGCTTACTTCAATCAATCAGCAAGGTTGATTGGTCAGAATTGTACCAACAAAGTGATGTGGATGCTGCCGTTACAATATTTTATGAAATTATATATAAATTATTAAACGCCTTTGTACCTAAAATTTCTTTTAAAAAGAGCAAGTGGCCTATCAGGTTTACCAAAGAAATAATAATAAAATTAAGTTGAAAGAACGTCTAAGAAAAAAATTTAAAAAAACTAATTTAGGTTCAGACTATGCATCTTATTCAAAAGTCCGCAGCAAGTTAAAAATAGAAATTAAGCAAGTTTTACGGACTTATAACGGTCAACAAGAAAAAAATATAGTGGAGAATCCAGTGGATTTTTGGAAATTTATTAAAAGTAAAAAGTCAAATTCTAATGGTGATCAAGTGTTGTTAAATAATGGAAACATTTTACTACACGATTAAGAAAAAACACAAGCATTTGCCAGCTACTTTAAATCAGTGTACGCGCAGCATCCACCCAGCTTTGATTTACAGGCCATTATTTCAGAACCAATACCTGTAGGGGTTAATATGGTAAAAATTGGTTGTCTTCAAAGGAGTGATATCATTGAAGCATTTAAAAAATTAATGCCTAAAAAATCGAAAGGATGAGATGGAATACCACAATTCTTTTATAAATTATATTCAACCTTTCTCATTGATCCAATGTGGTATATTTGCAACTTGTCACTTAAAAATAACAAGTTTCCTACCTTATGGAAAAACTCCATTGTATGCCCTATACCTAAAACGCCGATGGCGAAACAGATTAATCAATATAGGCCAATTTCACTTTTGAGCACTCCAAGTAAAATATTAGAATCTATTCTGTATAAAAAAATTATTCAACAAGTGAAATCTCTAATTTCTGAGCATCAGTAAGGTTTCATGAGTAAGCGGTCAACTAGTGAACTTTGAAGAAGAAATTATTTTAAGCTTCAATAATAGGCTTCAATTTGACGTTGTGTACACAGACTATCGCAAAGCCTTTGATCTAGTAGATTTCGAAGTCCTACTAAGGAAATTAAGACAATTTGGATTTTCTGATGAACTGATAGAACTCTTTCACTCTTACTTATGTGGTAGGACCTGTCCTATGGGCCCACACCGTGGCCTGGGACTGTGTCCAACCATACTACTACTATGTGGTAGGACACAAACAGTATTATATAATGGTAGTTACTCGGAAACCTATTCAATTAACTCATCGGTACCACAAGGATCAAATCTAGGACCGTTATGTTTCCTATTAATGATAAATGATCTACCAGAGGTAATAAGAAGTTGCAGTTGTTATCTATTTGCAGATGATTTTAAATTGTGTAAAAAAATTACTGACAGAAATGACTGTAAATTACTCCAAAGGGACATAGAAAGAGTGGTAGAATGGTGTGAAAGAAATAAGCTTCAACTAAATGTAGAAAAATGCTTTATCATAACATATACGTTAAAACATGATATAATATTGAATGGGTACACACTGTTAGATAGACCTTTAGTGAGAAAGGAAGAGACAAAGGATCTGGGCGTTATCTTTGACTCTAAACTAACGTTCGAAAACCACATAAGTAAAAACTTAATGAGGCCTATCGTATGTTAGGATTCATCAAAAGATGCTCGGTTTATTTCCTGGAATGGAAAACGATTATGGTATTATTCAACTCATTTGTTCGAAGCAAGCTTGAATATGGTAGTGTGGTGTGGAATCCTTACCACCAAACCAAAACAAAACAAATTGAAAAAGTGCAAAAAAAAATTCTTAAAATATTTGACGAGAAAGTTTGATAAAATTGATCCCACATATATACCATATTCTACTCTGTTAGAAAAATATGAGGCGAAGAGTCTGTGCACACGACGTAAAATTGCTGATGCCATATATATCTATAAAGTATTAAATGGCCTAGAAGACAATCAAAATTTCTTGAGCAAACTAAATTTTATTGTACCCCAGTTTCCAACAAGAAATTTTAACTTAATTTACCAGCCGCAAAACAGGATTGACGTAGCCATAAATTCTCCAATAAACAGGCTCACTCATTTACCAAATGATCATGACACCTTAGATCCATTTATGCAAAGCTTGGAATTATTCAGAGGAACTTGTAACCAAATTTTATTGTAAGAATGGTAGTTAGGATATATTTATATATTACGTTGTTCTTTGGTAGTTAGGTAGGTTTTTTTTATAAATGTAAATTATTTAATAAGAAGTCACAATAGGCTATAAACAGTAGGAGTTTTTGTTGTTGTTGTTTTTTCGCTTTACATTATGTAATATTTATACACATAAGCGCTACGGCTGTGTGATGTAATAAAAAAATTTTCTATTCTATTTTCTATTCTACTATTTTCCATTAGATGTGCATTTGAGCAGTGTGGTACGCTGCATGATTGCACATGTTCGGATACTCAGGCAAGGCTGTCTGATTGTGAATTCTTTCTAGTGGAAAATGAGATATCCTTCAAAAGTCAATTTGAAAAAAATTAATTAATCGATTATTGGAAGGTAGGTAACGATATTGCTTGCCCGCGCATTCGAAATTGCCAAGTTATGAAACCTCACCTGAGATATTGTAGTACACTTTTCAAATATCCACGTGTTATTAAACTCTGCGATAAGAACCGTGTTATACTTTCCTAGTGATACGAATGTTAATGAAATACCATTCAGATTAATCATGTTGAAATTTAAAGATAAAATATGCCTGGATTCTATGACCATCGTGCATAAGCTGGATCATGGATTATTGCCAGCTGACCTACTCAAATTGATAAATGAAACTAGATTTGAGGGAAATCTATACATGGCAAATATCGAGACACCGTTTGGAATACGAAATCAAGATTGGGCCATGTACAATAAACTGGAAAACCAAAAGAGACAGTTCTAGTGTGAAGGATTTTTAGAAGAAGTTGAATGATAAACTAATATGTTAATACGAAATGAAGTGGATCTGAACATTTCAGACCAAAAAGTATTACTTATAATAGCGCAAAGCGCTACTAGGCCCTAACTAAAACCTACAACAACTTTTCAACACTCAAGGTTTTTCATCTCCACTCTTAACGCGTGTGCATAAATGGGCTTAGCCTATAATTACATCTTATACATAACATGTGCAATTGGCTTGCCATGTGGCAACAAGGCTCTTACCTGAGATTTGCCTCTTAATTCGTTTAGCAGAAAGCACAATGTGTCAGATTGCGTGTTGATAGGCACAATTAGAGGAAATTCGTCGAGGCCGTTCTCAGGTTTTAAAACCAATGATAGGTTATTTGCGATATCCATTGTAATTATTAGGTACTTGAAACTGACCACTATTCAAATTCCTTTAGAAAATACAGAGGTAAACTGATAACATAGCCTTAACAGACTCTTGGGCCATGTCACTATGTGCAATGATTTGCCAACACAGATCCACAGATGAATGAGTACATGGGCTTCTGAGTAGTCGTTGTTCACTTACAGTGGCGGAGCAACTCTGATAACTTCACGACTGATCCGCCAGGGCTTCAATCAGGCCCGTAACCTGGATTTTATTTCGGGAAGGCCTGTGATCCTAAAGTCTGTATTTAAATGTCGTACGTCTTGAAAATTCAATTCTATCTAGTGTAAAGTCAAATGATTTCAGAGGGAGCTGCAGCCTTCTAGCCCCTCCTTGAATTCTAGACGGTCAACGTTGTGGACAAAGATCAAGACGAAGAAAAATTGAAGAAAATAAGATAGCAAAGATCAGCCCTACCGGATTCGACCAATAAAATTCCCCGGGGTCGGGGCTAAAATTTCCAAATATTTCTCGCCCATGTTTAAAATGAGTAGCTACCAGTGTTTATGATGATTTGATTTTCACTATGCATGGGAAAAATAAAATTCTAGTTTCAGGTTCTGTGAAAAACTGCTCACTTAACACGTTGAAAAGTTTATTACTCATGCTAAAGCAGGCGAATTTATTATGAGATTAGGAGACTAAGACCCTAGAGAATATGAATTGTCTACAAACAATATTCTTGTAATTTCAATTTTTGACAGACAGAGATTGTAATAAAAGTTTAATGTTCTCGGAAGTATATTTTATTTATTTCTAAATCATTATTATTTTACAAAGCAATAAAGTGGTTAAGTGTACAGTACAAATATAGCCAGTCTGGGTGATCAGTACAATCTGACTATTTCCTCTTAAATTAAAAAGAAGCCGAGTTGGAGTCTGTCACTCGAATGACTAAATAGCGTAAAATATACAAATACATTTTCTACGAGCTGCTTGAAAATACGTATGTACTAAGGTGGCGCTCCTCCAAAAGCTGGCGCCTGGGTGATTTGCTCGGCCCCTAGTTACGCCAGTTATTTAGTCCTATATAATTAGTTTCAGCAGAGTTTTCTAAAAAGATTGTTTGAAAAAAATGGCCACAAAAACACCATGTTATTGGGGTTATAATAGCATAGAGCTGGGTAAAAATATCTACGTCAATAATTGTAATTGTTTCAAAATATTTATTGTTATGTTACCAAGATTCAAGAATGACATTAAGTTAAATAGGTAGGCCTATTTGTTTTTTAGACAGCGCCGCAACTGGCAAGAGCATACAAAATAGCCTATTATTACTATTAGTCTTCAGAATTGAAAGTTAAGCGAAAATTAAATTTGAAGTTATGCAAATGTCCACTGGAATCGATTTCAGATGATTCCGGGAATTTTGAAAATGTATAGATGGCGGAATCTGAAGATGTTGGCAACACTGCAGTCTTAATAATAAATATCATCTCTACCAAATTTTTTGTATTCATCACATCATTACTCAAACTTAACTGAACATCCTTTTTTTAATGTTTCAGTCTTCAAGTTAACTCTTAGATGAGTTTTTATCTTATTGGCATCACTTATCACTTATTGTAACATTGGAAAATGGTAAAAGAAAGAAAGAAAGAAGAAAGAAAATTGTCATTATTTTCCATGTGGGCGAATTTTGGGCCTTTCGGCACACTCTTACAATTAACCCACAATATTTTTACAGAAATATTACAATATTATTATCAAATTAAACAAATAAATAAATACATAACGGTAACATAATGAAGTATGTACGGACGCTACATTCACTCAACATTCGCTCCTCATTCATACCGTTGCATGAGAAAACAATGAATAGTTTCATTACTTTCCACAAATTATCAAACAATTGCAATCCAGCGGGATTTTTAATTTTGGACACTTTCATCTAGTATTAGAGAGGAGGCAGTTCAGGATTAAGGCCATTACATTTATGATAGTGCCATTATTTTTCTAAAACTGGGACATAACATATTCTTTCAAAATGGGTAACCTCCATAGCATTGGTACTGAAGTTTTGGTGGTACAATTAAACCTAGATTTAGTGTTGTTACGACAGCCGACATATAACACATCAATGTCGGCTGATGTAGCATTGCCTTTCATGTTATGGATAGTTTCAGATGTTGTCATTCCAAGATGCACTTTTCCTTTTGGTAAATTGTTTTTTCTCGTTTTAAGGATAAATATCAAGTTTTTTTTTTTAAATTCACTTCATCTATCAGAATTTGATTTAAACACAAGTTATTTTACTAATTTTTCAGTTTCTTCTCCTTTCAGTAAGCTTAAAAACCTCGTGTTGAAATCATTAAAAACGGGACAGTGTATGCGACAGAAAATCGCATTCTCATTATTGTTAGATCTACCTAAACTGATTTTGAATAGTCCTCCAAAACATTCAGTGAAATTAGGCTCAATGGCCGAGAATTGTTCTCACAATAATAATAATAATAATAATATCATTAATATTGAACAGACAACCGATCGTCTCACATGGCGATAAAATTGAATGCATTTTGAAATTAATTTTTTTTTGGAATTCCTGAAATTTAGCCTGCCTGTTGCCTCTCCCTATGTTTCGAAGTATGTATTATACCGACCTAGTTAGTTTGAGACGCGCTTTTGAAGGTTCAAGGAGGATCATATGACATGAAGACTTAATGAATGCAACATGTTCATTTGTAGTTCCAGGAATTTCCGCCATGTTAAAAAAACTGCGTCTCAATTTTCCTTCCTGCAAATAAAGTAAAGTAAATAACAACAAAAGAACTATGCTTGACGATGCTTTTATCTGTGGTTTCATCCATTACAAAATTTCGTTCATCTCCTTATGGAACCCTATGTCGAATTCATTTTTGATGATATGTGTGGCTTTAGTTCATTTTGGGCTAATTTGCACAGCTATTTTGGGGGCGGAGAACATGTCATGAAAGAGGTGTGAAATGGCATCTATAAGGGTAAAGGGTAAAGTTTTTTTCCGTGATGCATACTTCTGCCAAAACTGCTAAACTAGGTACTAAAACTGATAGGGTATTGTAACTCAACATATTCGGCAACGGTACAGTTTTAGTTACACTTCTAGCAACACTCATATCAGCCGTTACATCCTTGTACCAGTGTGCACTAGCCCAGCACCACTAAAAGAGGGTCCTATTTGCCCAACACGTCCTGCCGTCTAGTTTTTTCCACACCTTCGAAGGTAAGAAACCATGGCTTTAGTCCTCAAGTAGGACTTCTCCTGAGTCCTGGCCCCTGCCACACCAACTTTCAACTTCATTTCGTTGGTAAAGAGTCAGTTTAGCTACCCCTAACAAAATCGTAAAATTTTACAACCTGTCGATTCCTTAGTTTAAAAAGTTTTGTGAAAAAATTAAAGGTCGGTCAAAAATAGTTTCTTAGTTACATGAAGTCAAAAGTGTACTTTTATTGAAAGTTGCAGTGCGGTGATATTTTGGTTTACAAATGGAAGGCAAATGTCCCAAACGAATGCAAATCTAGTTTGAATTATTCTTGAATATAAATTATCTTGCCATGAGTGATTTTCCCTCCATGCGACTGCAATTTGTGATTTTTTGAATAAACTATGAAGGCATCGTGGTTGCATGGAAGGTAAAAGTCTCAATGAAACCAACCAGTATAGAAATCCAGTCATGGCGTCAAATTCTGATGATTTGATTGGACAGGCAAGAATCTGATAAAGAGCCCAAAAAATTGCAGAAGACAACGAAGAAAATACTACAATGGTTATTATTCATCCTCTGGCTTTATATATATAATATAGCCTTTAAATGAACCTTTACCATTTCGTTTCATATTCAGTGTAATGTACAGCTCGGCTCTACTCTATAAGACTGTAGTATTTATTCGTGTTTGAAAGCAAATATATCAATTAAACTAAGCTACAATCTAGGTTTATTTTATTTTTTTAAGTCTATTGGGCCTATTGTCCCCCATACAACAATATATCTACATCGCTTCACTTCCTCGCGGCCTATCTCCCTCAGGAGAGCCAGGATCTTGAGGGGGTTTAGAAGCGGTAGGTCTTTTACATGTAACTGCGAGCTTCCCAAGCACTCTTCTTCGTGCGGTTACATCGCAGTGAAGGAGGATGTGCTCGGGGTCCTCCGTTCCTTCATTGCAGAATCTGCATGATCTAGACTCTCTGACCCCTATCGTATGTTAGTTAGATGTCCATTCTAGTTGCAAAGCTCAGAGAGGTATACTATAGTTGGTATGTTGTAGTCTCCACAAGAGACCCATAGTGAGATTCTCCAAAGTGACTTCGTGGAACTTCATCATACTTATAATTGTAGAAAGAATGAGACGCAACTGATCCACAATAAAATATATTAAACGTGACCGGTTTCGGTAAAATGTCTGATGATGGTATTTTACCGAAACCGGTCACGTTTAATATATTTTATTGTGGATCAGTTGCGTCTCATTCTTTCTACAATTATAAGTCCACAAGAGACTCCAGATATTTATCCCCAGGACCAAAGACACCAAGGTCACCCAAAGACACCCTTGGTATTGTACGTCCTAGCCTAGAGCCATCAGTAAACCACTTGATTGTGTGACTATTGAGAATTCCTGCAGGTTCGTAGTATTCTTTCTAGCAACACGCCATGGTCGGTGCACACCCAAAGGTAAAACAGTACTCAATCAGAAACGGTATAACAATGCCAGCTCGGAAAGAAATTAAAACTGTTCAGGCTAATGCAACCTACGCCCAAATAATTAAACAGCGTAAGGTGCAGGAGGGTACAATAAATGTGCCCACTCAGAACACACCAGTCAATTTACCTTATGCTAATGTAACCAGTGCCAGCGCAGATCCTAATAATTAAAAACGGGACAGTGTATGCGACAGAAAATTGCTTTCTCAATATTGTTAGAACTTCCTAAACTGATTTTGAATAGTCCTCTAAAACATTCAGTGAAATTAGGCTCAATGGCCGAGAATTGTTCTAACAATAATAATAATAATATCATTAATATTGAACAGACAACCGATCGTCTCACATGGGGATGAAATTGAATGCATTTTGATATTAAATTTTTTTTGGAAATCCTGAAGTTTAGCCTGCCTGTTGCCTCTCCCTATGTTTCGAAGTATGTATTATACCGACCTAGTTAGTTTGAGACGCGCTTTTGAAGCTACAAGGAGGATCATATGACATGAAGACTTAATCAATGCAACATGTTCATTTGTAGTTCCAGGAATTTCCGCCATGTTAAAAAAACTGCGTCTCAATTTTCCTTCCTGCAAATAAAGTAAAGTAAATAACTACAAAAGAACTATGCTTGACGATGCTTTTATCTGTAGTTTCATCCATTACAATATTTCGTTCATCTTCTTATTGAACCCTATGTCGAATTCATTTTTGATGATATGTGTGGCTTTAGTTCATTTTGGGCTAATTTGCACAGCCATTTTGGGGGCGGAGAACATGTCATGAAAGAGGTGTGAAATGGCATCTATAAGGGTAAAGGGTGAATGTTTTTTCAGTGATGCATATTTCTGCCAAAACTGCTAAACTACTAAAGCTGATGGGGTATTATAACTCAACATATTCGGCAACGGTACAGTTTTAGGTACACTTCTAGCAACACTCATATCAGCCGTTACATCCTTGTAACAAACTTTACAGATCACCATCACGTTAACATCTTTTTGATTTGGTAAGCTAGCTCATGTGTAGCATGTGTACAGGCCGTTGTCGAGACCAATACAGTTTAGCTGCAGTTGCTGGTGGATTTTGAGACAGCACCGGCGCCCGCGTAAACATGAAATTTTAGTACACTAAAGGCTAAGCTTTACTATAAGGTCCATCCATAGTGAGGGTAAAAGAGAAGATAGCCTAAGCTAACCTAAGAGACTCCAGATATTTATCCCCAGGACTTAAGACACCAAGGTCTGTTCTTGGTATTGTACGTCCTAGCCTAGAGCCATCAGTAAACCACTTGATTGTGTGACTATTGAGAATTCCTGCAGGTTCGTAGTATTCTTTCTAACATCACGCCATGGTCGGTGCACACCCAAAAGTTAAACAGTACTCAATCAGAAACGGTATAACAATGCCAGAAGCTCGGAAAGAAATTAAAACTGTTCAGGCTAATGCAACCTACGCCCAAATAATTAAACAGAGTAAGGTGCAGGAGGGTACAATAAATGTGCCCACTCAGAACACATCAGTCAATTTACCTTCTGCTAATGTATCCAGAACCAGCGCAGATCCTACAAAATGTTAGGTCACAAATTGCACTGCCAACCAAAATAACTCCTAATTCTAGCTGTGCATCATGCACGGATTTGGATTCGGTACTAAAACGGATGAATGAAAAAATTGACAAGCTTTATGATAATACTATAGGCGCTTTTCTAAAAACAGTGACGCCCTCTCCAAAAAGAGCCACACCTAGAAAAGTGTTAGCCACCAAGCTGGTAAGTCCGAACAAATACTTAAGTTGAGTAGTAAACAAAATACAAAAGATAAGCATAAACACGAGAGGATATTCCAGTAACACCAGTAACAACACAAAGATTCCGAAAGCGAAATGGCAATTGCCCTTGCTGGGGGGGGAGGTTACGAAGAATATTGATGGCTTGCTCCATTCAGTGGAACTGAAACGGCTTTGCACATCATATAGAGGGGAACTAAAGGTCTTACAAGGGCAGTGTAACCCATGATATTAATACATCCAATCGAAACACCAATTAACTCTGTGGGCGCATAAGCAAGCCCTTGTAGTCGCCCTTAAAACCAATAAAAAAATGAAATAAAAACACCAATTGGTGAAGGGGTTAGCCGCTAGACGTTTCCACTTTGCGTTGCCCAGGGATTTTTTATACCACGTTTATAAAAAGCTATCTTCGGTGAGGCTTCTTTCCTGGACTCTATCTAGGAACATAGACACACTTACCATTTCAACATCAGGATCAGGTTCAGACGCAGTACTCCTTTCTCCCCTTTTCCCGACGTTGCGAACATGAACATGTCCGTAATTTTTTTAACGTTCCCCGCTTCTTTGGTGTGTTTAGTCTGACATTTGTTTGAGGTATATTTCAAGGCTAACCTGTAAAGCAATAAACAAATTGTAAGCATAGCGGGCACACCGTGAACATTGTACAGCCTAGGCTAGGCCTACCTATGAACTGAGAAGTGAACATGTTACTTTGCTCAGAAATTAAAATCTCAACACAAAACGTGTCGCCTATGGTAAAGCGGTGATCACACGAGAGGTTGCGGACCCAGTTGGTTCTCAGAACAGGCGCGTCTACCATCCGAAAATACTCCCAACTGGGCATTTTGCAGTTTTCACCTGTATATGTCGTAGTTCATAGGCTTAAGGCTAGGCTAGGTAGCCTTGAAATTGTTCTTAGGCTACATTAACCCTACAGTAAATATATTAATAAATATACTGTAGGTAAACGCAATCGGAATAAAGAAATTCATTTCTTGCAGCATGAATAAAGTAAGGAAGGTAATAAAATGGCTTAGACACTTCGATAATACCATAGCAGGAATACAAACCTATGCTTAAATAAATTATGAACAAATTGACCTTGTCTTTTCATAGGTAAAGGTCAGTTAAGCTTCCCGTAATAAAATAACAAAATTTGGTTATGTTTTATGTATCGTTTATTTAGCTTAAGAGAAATGCATTTCTGAAAATACTGGTCAGCGATGTATAGTTATTTACTTACAGTGCATTGTATGTCGAATTTATATGGCAGGCAAAGGCACTTATTGCTTATAAGAAACATATGGAAGGACCATGTCAGCAGCATGCAAATAAACCAATCCTTGCTAAATATAAATTATCTTGCCAATGGGACGTTTGCCTTCAACTTTCTATGCACTCTCATCCAGCGTTCTTTATACTACTAAAGCTTAAGGTTATTATAGAACAGTTTACGAAATTGTTGGCTACTGATGTATGCGTAGACACTCAATGTTTACATTAATTAAATTATTTTATTTTGGGAGATTTTATAACCTAAAAACCGCCAATGAAAGACTAAAAAGTATTTTTTTCAACAATAGCTCTGACGATTTATTTTTAATTCGATAATATGTTGTGGTACTTTTTAATATTAATTTAAACCCAATACCTACTGCTGCGACATTGTGGTCTTGCCGCTTGCGTCTTGCAAGACACATAATGTTAAATCTGCTCCAGAGACATCCTTCGGATATAGAAACATTATAATATTGCAATAAAACACTTAAAAAACTTAATAAAATAAAATAAAACCGAACGAACACCGACTAAACCAGTTAACCTATAAGAGGACAATGAAGAATGAAAGCAACAAGCAAATTACTTCAGCAAAATGGTTGATGGTGCAGGGCTGCCGTTCGGAAAATTAAAATTATACGCAATGGAAGCGAAAAAGATACGCAAAGATACGCAAGTTGCAAAAATAAAATAAAAAATGCATTATTTTTTTATTTATTGTTTTTTTTTATGTGTTCGTGCCCTAGTCGGTTATTTACTTAGAATTTTAATTTTTTACCTTCAAATTTAACACTTCCTTCTTGTTGGCAAAACTTTTTTCCCGCTAATTTTTGAAATCATCGAATTTTTCGCATGTAAACTTTTTAAATTTAAAAAATTTTAAATGCATGCGTGTGCCTAAGCTTAGCCAATTAGTGGGATCTGATACTTTGTTCCCATTTCAATATTATTCCGGGCTGAGTAAAACATAGTTATTTCGGATGTGGTAACATGTCTAGAAGAAATATACAAGTATCCTAAAACCAGAAACTATGACGCTCGGTCCGCTGATTCTTCGGATTGGCTATACCGAAACCATAAGCGAAACATGGTATGATTAGGTCTAGCCACAGAGTTTTTACCATCGCGTGGCTGTAGACCGTTATCAATATGGCGACTAGTGCAGCCTGCACAAGATAAATACGCAATTTCGCTGGGTATATAGTCCACAAAGGCTAAGTACAGAGATTTGACCGGGTCCAGGTATCCGTTCTGCTATGCCGAAATGTGTAAGACTTCGAAATTTTTACGTTGGTACTTATCTCTGATAGTTGGCTTATGGTTAACGATTGTCCCGTAAGGGATATTATGGGTACCGCCGTCCCAGTTTATATATTTCTATGGTTTATACCAACAAATAACTCCCGCTAATTTTCAAATGCTAAAAAAATGGATTTTTTGTTATTGAATATTCAAGATTGCTTTCTCGTATTTTCTATGTTCAAACTATATGAAATTATACGCAAATTATACGCATTTAACATTATACGCACGACGATACGCAAGCCTTCAAATTATACGCAAAATCGTATAATTATACGGCAAACGGCAGCCCTGTGATGGTGGCTTGTTTTTAACTATCTCACTCATTGAACTATATATATATACACTGGAAACACATCAGGAGCGCTAGGGATGTCGGCAACGGACAAAACCTGATATCTTGGATATTATGGCAGAAGCGTTCCATGCCATATACACTTACGTGTAAATTTGATGTTTTTCAATAATTTTTTTAATACGATTTATTGACATTTTCTGCTTTTGCAATATTTTTTTATTTATTATAGAACAATATTCTATGGTCACACACCGGCATTTATGAAGATTTATTAATATTTAGCTAGGAATATGTTACTAAGAAAAATTGTGTCAAGCAGCAATTTAACAAAATATAGTCAAACTATTTAGTCCAATCTAACCATGTTCGTCTATTTAATTGCATTGGGACTAAATTTGAAGTGTTCAACTTCCTAAATTTAGGCTCCTACCTATACCAGGAGTAGATCCAGCCCATTGGGGGCGGGGGGGGGGGGGGAAATTTGGCTCAAAATATAATAAACATATGTAGTATCCTTTACATTATAACGTAATAAGTTAGGCAACTTACAACAGGCTAGCTTATAAGATTTTAGGGGCAGCTCCCCCCTTCATCTGTCCTTGACTACACTTCAACTAGAATAAGCAAAATATAAAAATAATAAGTAGTCACTCTGGCTAGACCCCATGGACGGATACAGGGGGGCGGATATCCCCCCTCCCAAAAAAATTCAGTAAATCTATTTTATAAGTTAATTTTTATAACGCTCTGATTTAATCGATACTACATAGGTTTTTCCTTATTTTGACCCACAGCTACCACCCCCCCCCCCCCCATGGTGAGCTGGATCCTTCCCTGATCCACCAACACCGGCATTCGAATTTTTAAATCTCATAGCCTACTTATTATGCTTACACGATGTGAATATTCTGTGTGCTATCATCGATGAAAAAATATTGCAGTGTAGTAGGCCAATGCTGTTGATTTAGGGATGTCAATATCAATAAGCCTAATAATTTCTAGACACTTTGCAGTACGTGTGATTTGCAAGAAAGCCACGAAATTCGCCCAAATGGGAAATAAAAACACCTTTTTCCTCTGTAAATTTGCCTTATAGTGTTTCGCTATTTTTATTCACTATGATCAAAACTTAGGTTCTGCAGGACTAGGCCTACTTAGGCTGCTGGAAATATCAGCTTCCTAAAATAATTTTAAACCTGACTAACTAAAAAATGCCTTGAGGTTGAAACAATAATAATAATAATTAGTATTAAAATTATACAGGACAATCAAGGCCGTAGCCAGGATTTTTTTTAGGGGGGGGGGGGTTAAAATTTCATTTGGTATTACATAGTGGTTTTTCTGTTTCCTCTCAAAATCCGATTCTATCTAGTGTCAAGCCATTTCATTTCGGGGCAGGGACGGTTTCTGAAAACGTTTTCGGGGGGGGGGGGGGCGGTGGCCCAAAAAATATCGCGTTTCCCTTACTTGAGTAATAATTTCTCTTAATTTCCTTCAAAAGTCCATTCTAACTGGAATAATGCTATTTCTCTCAAGGGGGAGGGGGGTGACCGCCCCCGCCCCCCAAGGATCCCCCCTTGGCTACGGCCTTGAGGATAATTGAAAGTGTGCAATTTTATAACATAATGATTAAGAAAACTGAAATAAACCCATAAATGTTGCCTCAACTAATGACCAAACCATGCGAACACTTACTTGTGAAAAGTAATATTTTCCCCCGTTTCTCGACATATCTTGAACCTATTAGTGCATTTATAAGCAGAGCAAGATATGACCATTATGTCAAACGGAAGAAAAACTCAATAAATGGGTAAACAGATTAAATAACAGGCAATGAAATACATCTAAATCGCTTGAAGGCAATGGAGTCAACCACTTCTTGCCATAATAACCCTTTTTGTCACGTGACCAAAAGTGAAGACATTTGTTCAGCGTGGGCTAGGTGCCGTGGTAGCAATCCATGTATATCAATGATCTCACTCAATCACATTCTAGGCGCAGGTTCCATCAACGTCAATAGTGATATTAAATGTTTTTCGACGTGGTAGCAGACATTTTAAGACAGTTTTAGCCATGCTAAAGATGTCTGCTACCACGTCAAAAAACATTTAATATCACTATTGACGTTGATGGAATCGGCGCCTAAATGCTGGACAGCCTCCTTGGCTCCTTGTTACTGCGCATGTGTCAGGACTTTTAGTTGGTACAATTGGCTCTACCCCTCCAATGTAGAAGGTGTACAACATACAAGTTCCAGAATTTAAAAATATAGCCTAAAAGTAAAACTACCAGCACTCATTTTTTATCAGTAGCTTTTCATGGTCCTTAAACGTTATTATAAGCCTAAATGCAACCAGTATGTACTGGATTTTGATCATAGCATACTTACCTATAGGTTTTACTTTTAGGCTATATTTTTAAATTCTGGAACTTTGACTTTATCAAATGGTTAATTGTTAGGTACTATTAATTATGAAACCCAACTTAACTAGTTACTGGTGACCTTTTTTTTACGTAAAAGTCAAGGAAAATGGTAGGTAGGTTAGGTAATGTAGGCCCTATATGCAAAGCAGTAAGCTATTTTATTCCATTACCAACCATAAGGCACGACATAACACAATGGGGTTCATTTGTGGCGTCATTTTGTAGATGGCAGCACCAGTTGCAATGATATCAATGCGTTGATTTTTCCATAAGCCTCAATACTATTTTAAAATGATTTTTAATTACGTATTATTTTAAAGTGTTATTTTTCTATAAATCATGGAGAATATATATATTAAATTATTTGCAGCGAAATAAGGTCCAGGCACAGTAAAAATATTATAAAAAATATTAAAAGAATTAATTAGATGCTAAGAGCTTAGTTTTCGCATGCAAACGGCGGCCATTTTGAATAATATGGATATCTGTTTGTCGTCAGCGAACCTAGTGACCAAAACTGTCCCTACAGAACCCCATTCAGTAGATTCTCGATTTCGTCATGGAAAATAGTCAAAACAGCCAGTATTCAAATTATAAAACTTTTTTTAATTAAATTTTTAAGTGAAAATATTGCCATATATTAGCTTTTATTAAAATGCAATCTCTCTTAAATACAGCTCTACCATCACCATAACTTATAATTGCATAAGTGATATTCCAAATTGAACGCTGACAATGTAAAGAACCGGTCCGAGTTTACTCGAACATGCATTCCAATTTATCAATTAGTAGATAGAGAAAATGAGTAATTTCATGGTAAATAATTGTCCTATAGTTAAATTTCGGATAACTCGGGGGGGGGGGGGGTCATCCACCTGCCTGACGTCACAGGAGGTGAAGTAAATTCTAGATAGGTCAGAAATTACATCATTACATTACCACACAGCAATAATGGCAGGGCACTCAATGTACGAGTATTTGAGCGTGAATTTTCATTTTTTCAAAAACATTTTTTTTGCACAAAACCAAATACTTTTTTGGGAAAGCAACCTGTCCGGTTTCGTTACTCAGTTTAACAGCTAAAACATGCCTGAAGGTAGAAATCAACGACAGAAAGGTTTCGCAGAAAAATTATTTTTTAGTTATTTTTCATTAAAATGTAGTTCTTTTTTTAACCCCCAGAAGCAAACTATCAAGGGGCGAGCGACCCCCCGCATTTGGTTAACATTATTAACGACTACAATACATGTGAATTTAAAAGAAATCGTTGGAGCAGTTTTGACAGAGGGCTAATTCTCGCCAAATCATTCCTCAACTACCCCAGTTGTTGGTCAGGGCTAAAGTAGAAATAAAGGAACAAACAAGGAAAAAGCTCAGTTAATCGGTAAAACATTGGGAAACAAACTCAGGGTTGGGCGCCGTGTGGATAAACCACTATTATAAGAAATTAAATAAGAGAAAAGGATACGTACCTTAGACAAGGGGAGAAAATATGAGAATAAATAAATAAATAAATAAGGACTTTTTTTATTCTATTACTAAGCCAACCTAGCGGAGTTAGGGCTATAAAGCCCTCTCTTACACTGCCCTCTCTTACACTGCCCTCCGAAGCATGGCCAGAAAATGTAGGAAGTGTAGAACTTGAACCAACAACCTTTCGGGTGAAAGTCAGAGTCCGTACCACTACTCTACATGTCCTGACTATACTGAGAATAGGAAAATGTTGTATTATTATGAATTAATAACAGACGAGCTGGTGTAGTTGAAGAATGATTAGGCTCCTTCCATAGGACAAGGTAAAGAAAAATCAATAAATACATAGTAAGGGACTGTTAATGAACAGTTGAATGCAGTATACAGTATAAAATATAAAAGTATAAAATGAGTAGGCTACTTATCATCAGCTGCTTCCTCCATGGATCGTTAGACCCCCCTTGGCGCCAAGCTCGTGGGCAACCCGGTCACGAGAGTCCGAACCACAGAATGCCCCCATGCACTTAGTAACTCCCACTTAATACTTTGCTCTTTCACAGTTATTATACCACTAAATTCCTTCGACCCACGGCCACCGGTCTCCAGATCGCCGCTCTGCAGCTTGACGGACTACTGGTGGCTTGCCTTCTATTTTTAAATCGAGCTCATCTAGCCCCCCCCCCCCCCGCCCAACTAATATCATTATGTTTTATTTTCCAGCTACTCTGTACCTAACGAACACACTAACTAACGCTACATACTCGAACTCAACCCCAGTACGGAAAATTCCGCGCCTTTCCAATTACCGTACTGTTACAGTTCAAATCCTTTCTACTCTCTCCTACCAACATCCGATTTCCTCCCAATCTTCCATCCTACCCTAAGTAATGAACGTTCTCTTCCAGCGTCTACAGGACCCTTCCTGACGTGAGATGGAAGTGGTTTTTAGAGGGTCGGCCGGGCGGCCTACTCGAGGTTGAACGCTCAGTTAAACCCTCACTACCTGGATGCTATCCTGATTCACTCATGCAGGAGCATGGAAGTGTTGAAAGGAGGCAAGTAAAGGCACAGGTGCTTGGTCTGCAAGTTTTCCACTCCCGCAGAAACAGAAAAAAAAAAAAAGAATGTTATGTCACTCGTACTTGAGTCGAAAAATATCGTCAATACAATCAGATCAAGTTTACAGCTGTCTACTCAATTCCAACAACATCGACCTCCTACAGAGTAAACCTCCGTCCGCTTTTTTTTACTTCTTGGGTAGCCTACGTGAATAAGCAATTTAGCCTTCAGTGCCCTCTACAGACTACAGAGTATAATATTACTACTCTACCCTAAGTACATTGTACTTGTACTATGTATTACTACTAGTCAGACAATTTTGAAAATAGAAACGGAAACTGGCATCTGAATTCCCCCTGGTCTAATTAGAAAAATGTTATCTGACTCAACCACTTAAAATAAATTAAAACCACAATCTAAGCTGATAATATCACTTTTATAATTAAAATTTTACATTAACGAACTGCTTTTTCTTGTCTTTGTCGGGTCCAAAATTAAATGGTCTGACTGAATCCGTATACAGAACAATATTATATCGATTTTTCTCTATTGATTGGCAGAAGTCATAGAATTCAATACTTCCGCGCAACAAAAAATTATCGGATCGCCGAGTGGTTTCGGGTTTCGGTTTGGCAAATTCAGAATTTGAGTATACTGTAGTATTATATGGTATATATAACATTAACATTAAATTAATTTTGGTTACTGAGGTAACCACCCTTTATAACCGAAATTAGAGGATATGGAAAAAAACTGGGCTTGGCGGGATTCGAACCCACGATCTACGCCTAACCGGGGCATCGTCTTAACCTATCTAGCAACACGAATCATGTCAATTAGAGCATAACTAGAGGATTTGGCATTTACTGGACTTGTCGGGGCTTGTGGTCCAGCGGTTAAGACGACGCCCCGGTTAGGCGTAGATCGTGGGTTTGAATCCCGCCAAGCCCAGTTTTTTCCATATCCTCTAATTTTGGTTACAGAATTTGAGGGCGGGAAGCACGCCGTCTGCGAAAAACTCCCAAGTAAGGAACCTCCCTCAACGAGTATTTAACTTTCATGAACGCTGAACCAGGGACGGACCCCCACCGGAGAGAAAAAGTTTTATACTACATAGAATGGAGTTTTGAAGGAAACGCGATATTTTTCCGCCCCCCCCCCCGAAAACGTTTTCTGAAACCGTCCCTGCGCTGAACTTCGTACGTAGTCCAGCTCCAGAAACCTTCTCCTACTGTACAATTCCGTATTGTTGATTTTAAACCTGGGCATATTTCTCTCAGCAACACGTGAACATGGCTAAATTGCCCAAAACGATTAAGGATCATTTCATTTTCCGCCTCTTACTGCAGCTCATCAGGCCCATAAGGAAATCCGCAACTGATTTATATGCGACGGACAAATCCCCCCCCCCTTTTTTACAGTATCAAAAAACCTTATATCAACCTACCTTAAAAAATATGCGGATCAGAGATGAGGGGGGTGGGGAATCATGTGACCTTAGACTTCGTTGCGAAGTCATGCCGGGTGTCTGATCTTTAAATTATAAATACTGTATGTTAGCACTGAAGTAAAGCTAGCTACAGCCTTACCCATGTGGTGGTACGGACAAGTGGTACGGACTCTGACTTTCACTCGAAAGGTTGTTGGTTCGAGTCCCATACTGGCTACATTTTCTGGCCATGCTTCGGAGAGCATGTAAAGCAGACGGTCCCGGGCTTTCCTTGTTGAGTGTAAGAGAGGGCTTTCTGGCCCTAACTCCGCTAGGTTGGCTTAGTAATAGAAACAATAAAAAGTCCTTATTTATTTATTTATTTATACTCATAACTAATTTCACCAGGGGTTAAAATTGAAAATATAGGAGGGAAAAATTAGTTTTTTAAGAATTTTTAAGTAGTGCACTTCAGCAATAAAAGTTTTTATTTTGCAGGCAGAAAACTCCGAATAAACTGAAAATATTCAAAACTTAAAAATAGGTTTTTACTTCTTACGCATTTTTAACTATTTATATTTTGTTCCCTTTCGTAAAATTCCCTTGTCATTTCGAGTCATTTTTGCCAAACAAAAAGGGACATTTCAGCATCTTGAGCCTTATTTTGGTGGCAACAGCACATGCTGGTAATGAAAACGGAACTGTTTCGTTCTAAACAGTCACATAACCCATAACTCAGCGTTTCTCAACCGGTGTGCCGCAAAGGAAGGGTCTGTAGGTGTGCCCGCAAAAAAAAGACTTCTAAGATTTCAGTTCATTTTTACTACAATTTTTAATGCATATTTACATTTGAAAAACATTTTCTTGTTTGTAACACCATTAAATCATCTTAATATTTATTTTGCCACTAACAAGGAGTTTTTCATTTGTTTAACCTAGTAAACATACCATGTATTACTTTTTTCTAGTTTTGCTTAACTGAATGTAATAAAATGATAATAACATTGTGTGCCGTAAGTAAATTTGATTGTCAGTTAGTGTGCCGTGAGGTAAAAAAGGTTGAGAAACGCTGCCATAACTGATCTCTATTTATTTTTTAAAATTTGTAATGGGATGAGAAAAAATTATCAAATAAGGAAATAACAACAAACTTTGTAAACTGCATGAATTATGCAAATATATTAACTGAAATTCATAAATTTAAGTTTTATGGTTGCTCCGAAAATCATCAAATGCCATGAAAGTCTTCTCAAGCTGTATATTGGCATGTAAGTGAGCTTTCTGTATCTTTGATTGTAGTATAGGCATCATAGGCGTCTTCAATATACATCCAAATTGCTAAAATTCCGAAATACTGAAAGGAAAAAGCGTTGTAAGTGGTCAGTGGGGGGGGGGGGCGAGGGGTGGTTTCCAGGAATTAGAAATTTGGCTGGCATAATTATTTTATCTTGGCTTAGGTAGGACTCCAAATTTACGGATTGTGACAAAAGAGTCCACGTCCGTGGTGCTCGACGCTATTATTAAAAGTCAGTGAACAATATTATGATTCTAAATGGTAGACTGTCTGGTAGCAAACAATGAATGCACTCATTTTGATTCCTGCAAATAGAAGTAATAATGAATAGACTTAATTGTAGTCGTAAAACTGGATGAATGTATTGCTGAAAAAACCTCCAAGGCTTTAAGGCTAATTAGTTTTTAATTATAGCCTACAAGTCTAATTAGTTTTTTCGCATGCCTAAGGATAGGGAAATTCGAAGAATTGGACCCCAACAGAGCAATAATTAAGGCAGTCCGTTGAAAAAAGAAGGTATGTCTCGTTTACTTTAAAAAAAAACTTGTAAGAGTGAACCCATACCTGCTCTCCTATTTATCAAATAATCTAGGTACCAAATTTTGTAGATAATATGAATAGTTAAGAAGAAGCTGGCCGTACACATTGGCCACCCCTGGATCACAACAAAATAAGTTGGTTTTTATTTTTTATTTAACGTTTTTATTTATTTTATAGAGATTTGGTAGAGGACTATTTCATGCATAGCTCTACGACGGACTTTTTTGTTTTGTTGCAGGAGTTTTTCCGTGAAACTAATAATAGACAGAGTTTTACCGAATTATCCAATTCATGCAAAAATTATAACATTAAAATGAAAAAACACCTTATAATAGGGTGCATGAAATAGTCCTCTACCAATTGAATATACCAAATTTCTATAAAATTAATAAAAAAGTTAAATAAAAAATAAAAGCCAACCTATTTTGTTGTGATCCGGGGGTGGCCAATGTGTACGGGCAGCTTCCTCTTAATGATAAATGGTAAATAATATCATAGAGTTAATTTTCGAATGTCTCGACTTTCCCTATCCCAAAGCACTGAATTGATGCATAATCTAGAACGGGCAGACCAACATAATAGAACACAGTGATAATGGTGGCAGGGTATGCAATAATTTGGGGCATGAGCATGAATTATCTATAATTTCTCGGAAAGAATGATTTTCTATTAAAAACCAAAACTTTGGTAGGGAAAGCAGCCTGTTATTGTTATTACTCTAATTAACGCCTAAAACATGCTTGAGTGATAGAGCGGTTCCACCGAAAAATTATTTCCTATCGGGCCTAGCATTTTCCATTCTCAGATTAATGTCTATTATAATCGATTTTTACTCCCAGTGGGCCTACTATACCGTTTAGTCCTAACTGATTCTTGGGGGGTCTTAAGGACCGGGAGTGGATTCTATACTATACCCATATATTTTGAGCCCAAGCCAAAGTTACTAAGTTGGAGAAGTCTAGAAGGATTGGATGTAGACAACCTATGTGCTGGCATTTTGAGCCTTCCTTTACACATAATGATCCCATCCCTTTTGGGCATTGATTCCGCATTATTTCAGCTATTTTCAGGTCCTTCATGTCTGCCCGCATCTGCCGCTAGTGAGGGGGTGTTATTTAAAACAAATCATTTAAGCCAAACTTAACCAATACACGTGCGAGTCAGTCCTGACTTCAGTGTGGCCCTCACTCTCAGGTTCTAGCAAGGCCGTAGCCAGGATTTTTTTTCGGGGAGGGGGGGGGGGGTTAGAAATTTCATTAGGTATAGTGGTTTTTATTTTTAATTATTTTTCATCTCAAAATCCGATTCTATCTAGTATGAAGCCATTTCATTTCGGGGGGGCTACGGCCTTGGGTTCTAGTCCGAAGTAGACAGTGCAGCGTGCAGGCCTAGAGGTGGGGCGTTACTTCTGTCACTGTGATTTATCACCGTGACTACGATGGTCACTGCAACCACCCGTTCCTAACCAAAAAAAATACTGGTGATTTGAGTCACTGTCTCACTGTCACCGATTTAGGCTGTATTTTAAATAGCTTTGTTTCTAATACTCTGATAGTCGCATGCAAGAGCAAGTAACTCGCTCAGGTTTAGCCTATGCACTAGGCAGTCTTAAGCGAAATTCCCCGAAATGCTTTCTGATCGTCTCACGTAAGCTAAACATAAGGTATGCCCGAGGCTGTCACCGTGACTGCTCCATAACTGGCTAGCTTTTAGTTTATATATTTATATATATATATATATATTACTACTTCTTAAATTTCTTAGCATAACTAAACAAAAGAATAACCGACTTTAATTTTAATAGGCCTATGTAACTTGTATAAATCACTGTCAAGTAAGAGAAGTGACAGTGACTTTTGATTACTCATACCAAGATGCAACAAGATTACTTAGATAGCAGGAACAAAAGCAGTCACTCCCGTGATAGAAATCATCAGTATTTGTATCAGTGACTGTCGAGTCACTGTCACCGGTCACTGTTTCTCCTGGAAATATCAGTCACGCTCCGCCTCTAAAGTGCAGCCATTGGAATAGGAAAAAAAACATGGTGGCTTTCATCAGATTTCATTTCCCGTGGCTTTAACACAGATGGTAGGAGCCACCCTACCATACATACTTCATGCCTTAGGTATTCCACTGGTTATGGTCCCGCGTTAGCAAGGCTAATCACGGCAAGGACGGATACAGGGGGGGGGGGCAGGTAGAAAAATTTGTTAAATCTATTTTCAATTAATTTATTACGCTGTGATTAAATATCGATCCTACATGTTTTTCCTATTTTGACCCACAACTACCCCCCCCCCCCCCAATGGGCTGGATCCATCCCTCCATCCCTGAATCACGGGTTCAACTAACGACAGCCGTAACCAGCAAACCGTACGATATTACATTAACAGGCAATCATCTGGACATTTGCAAAGTTAAGTACGGTAATTTACTTACAGAAGCGAATCCAAAATTGTAGCTATCCGGGTAGTACTGAAACGTAGCAGCAGTACAAAGGCTTAATGCATAACCATGAAGAATTGCCATCAGAAAACTCAGGCCTCCTTCTATAATTTTTGGGTTGCAGCATCGAGGCAGCAAGCACATACATCTCTGCCGGTAGCGAAGCACATATAAGAGGAACACGAGGAAACTATAGCACAAGGATACGGCACCGACGATGCAGGCCCAAAAAGCTCGATCGGCATCAATGTGAAATGACTCATAAGCAAATGCTAGCACCAGCAGACTCATTAACTGAAAATGGGAATTAGGGGTAATGTTAAATTGCAGACAATCTGAGTTTTTTTCATGACATGGCTGCTCATGCAGCGCTAAAATCCAGACTGATGGGCCGTGGTCGATCTGAAAACGTACTTCCATATGGTTCGTCATGCGTCAACAGCTTTATAAATTGCTGTCTGCCGCATCATTTACATGCCTGATGATTGCCAACTAAGGATAAGTCTATGCGTGTTAATTTTATGTAATTTGTTCACTTTGTATTTAGTTTTATTATTTAACTGTAATTTCTTAAACTTCAACATGTTCTCTATTTTAATTTCGATTTAAGTAATTTTAGGATTAGATTTAATTTTAGGATTAGATTGAGGGGCCCATCACGGGAATGCCCAAAGGTGCCCCTCTGAACCATATTACCAATTAATTGTACAAAAAAACTGTAAATAAATATATTTGATTTGATTTTGATTTGATTTATAATGGGGAAGGAGAGCAGCCTCTTTAACCCCCTCCTCATTTTTAGGTAACTCACAGACTTATAATATCAAAAGTCTTAGCTCCTGACTGCTGGTGACTGCTACAAATTGTCCTTCTTGTTTTGATTGGTAAGTGGTTGGTTTGAAGCGCTTTAACTGTGCAAATATAGGTAAAAATGAAAGCTTGAATTGTGAGGTCTACCAAAAACTAAGATAAATAATCATTTATTTGCAAACTGACCTAAAAGTCCAATAAAATGCAAATCATATACTGAATATTGAGTACAATTTAAATTTCTTCTTGGTATAATTTTGTTTTACTACGTTACGAAAAATATACAGAAGACAGTAATCATCAAACTATTGTAACAGAACATCCTGTTGCCCATAGATTTATAGACAATAACAATCAAATATATAAAAACACAAAGATCCATGTAGATGCGGTTTTGCCTTGCCGAGGACAACTCCGGTTACACTGTGGATATTCTAAAAGACATTTATTTCGTCCCACAATTGTCATTATAATAAAACAGTCGACTGTTTACAACTTTAGGTCGGATCTGACGCCATTTTCTTTGTTTCGATAAGAAGTCGCAGGGCGTGGGCAGCACTGGGTAAGGAGGTTGGGTTCTCCTCATTCACCCCACGAAATATTAATATTTTGAGAGATTTGGGACATTCGAGCCAAAAATATTTGTTGAATCCGGGGGCCACCTGACGCCTTGTTTCAAATGATCCAGGCCGCAACGTTTTGGATCAACGTGGCCCAGGCCCGGACACGTTAAGTAAGTAAGTTAGTCAATGAATAAAACATACCAGGTGGTCCCAGGATTCAAATAATATTCTTGAATATTCTCTCCTATTTATAGAATCTTACTCACACTCATATTGATATCCAGTCGCTCGATTCGAGCCGGATCCTATAACCATTTGAGTCGTCTAGTATCAAAGTCGCCAATGTAATTTTTGACCAATTTTTTAGAAACCACAAAACCTGTATAAATACAGTACATTTAATACACTGTATTAATCTAAACTAATAGGTCAGTAACTGTATTGCCAGTTTAGATTAATACAGAATTTGATTTTTACTGTATTTACAGGTTTCGCGGTTTCTGAAAAATTGGTCAAAAATTACATTGGCTACTTTGATACTAGACGACTCATTTATACGTCTGTATACAAGTATACAACATAATTGATATTGTATTTACCATTTCAACCTGTTTGAGTATTCCTGCGTCAGTGGTAATCTCTGTCATATCAAGGTAACCGTTCAGCCTGCGTAAAAAATCCATAGGTTATAAATCTGAGTCTGAAAGAAAAAAGACCGCTTAGAAAAATATAGGATTCATCATTATGCTGGGTTTCTCTCGAAGTCACTTTAATCTGACAGTACATTACGGTGAGGCAGTGGAAACCGGGCACATGGGCCGTGTTCCAATTGTAATAATGCTTCCAAACCGTTTGTCCGCATCGGGGGTCGACATCTTTAGTGGAACTGCGACACATAAACGTCTAAGATTGTTCCAGAGGCTCCATGGTAATAATTGTGAGACATCAAGTTGTTGATCGTAGATATGATGAAACGGTTGGAAGTATTCTTTCTGCTTGGCCACAGCCCAACAGCCCGGATTCTACCGCATTATCATCTGACTTCCTATACTTATTATTATATTTATTGTTATTATATTCTCATGGTATATTTGTGATTCTTATCAGGAAATAGCCATAAGTCACAAAGGTCAATAGGTCCCAGAAATATATAGCCTATGGTTGCATTCCTTTTGTTGCTATACTATATTTTATTTATTTATTATTATTTATTTTTATTTTTATTTTTTTTTATTTTAACCGGTCTGAGTTTACTCGAACATGCTTTCCAATTTATAATTATTATATAATTATAATATAAAATTACTAGATAGACATAATGTGTAATTTCATAGTAAATAATTTCCCTATGGTTAAATATCAGATCCCTCGAGGGGGGGGGGGGGTCCACCACAATATATACAAAACCCATTAAAACTCAATTGCATATTCTGGAACGAACAGACCAATTCATTGTAACATTAGTAACAATGACACATGGCACGTAATGTATTGGAGAGTGAATTTTCCATAATTTCTTCAAAAAATAATTTTTTTGCACAGAACCAAATACTTTTTTGGGAATCCAACCTGTCCGATTTTGTTACTCTATTGAACACCTAAAACATACCAGAAGGTAGAAATCATCGATAAAAAGGTTCCGCAGAAAAATTATTTTTTAATCATTTTTCATGAAAATTGAGTTATTTTTATTTTTTTTTTACCCCCAGAAGCAAACTATCAAGGGGCAAGCGACCCCCCGCATTTAATTAACATTAATAACGACTACAAAATATGTGAATTTAAAAGAAATCGTTGTAGCCGTTTTTGAGAAATAATTTTTTTAGCCGTTTTTTTTGGGAGTTTTAGAGAATAAAACCCCCTCAAATTGAGTTAGCCCAAAATAAAATAAAAATGGTCTCGAGGTATGATTTTTGTGAACCTACAAGCAAAATTTCATCAAAATCGGCCAAGTAGTTTGCCCGGAAATCGATGAACATACATGCAGACAGAAAGACAGACAGACAGACAGACATTTCGTAAAAACCACTTTTTTTGGTTCCTGGGACCCTAAAACGTGTAAATCCGTTGAAATCTCGGAATCGAAAATTTCGACCATCACAAAGCTTTCCTTATACTACGTATAAATTGGAAAGCAACAAGGTGGCAATGATGAAATAACATTGGTAATATAAGCAGCCGAATGGGTCTATTAGATTCTACTACTGTGTAACTTGTCACCGCTACTTATGAGATCGTTGGTGACTACTCCCACAAGGGCACGTTCCACTGCCAATTATTTAACTTTCTAATACTTCTTTCTGTGTCGTCTGATGCCGATTCACTCGCCTATTCCGAATCTTCTCAAGGACGGAGGAGACACCGTATCTCTATACCGTATTGTAAATTAGAAAGAAATATGCATACTAATAGGATAAGTACCGACACAGATAATACGAGTACTAATTAGCCAATTCCTAAATAACAATTCAGAATGTCTATCTCAAATAGTTCCTAACTTCAATAATGAAATATACCTAGGCCTAATCAGTGGCGGCGCTACGGGGGTGCCCGAGGGGGCCTGGCCCCCCAACAGTTTCTCCGGCCCCTCCGGGGCCCCCCCACTTTTGAGATATTTTACATGTTGTTAAATTGCAGAATTAGTGAACGGTATGCCTACTCCCAATGAAAAATGTTTTGTTTTTTCATTGGCCCCCCCAGATAGAAGTCATGCCCCTCCATGGCCCCCCGCCTTAAAATTTCTAGCGCCGCCACTGGGCCTAATTAGAAATTATACTACCTTATTTATACTTATTTATACTTATTTATACTTCCTATATTATTGTTTGGATTGACCATTAACTATTATTATTATTATTATTATGAGTAACAATAACTACAGTTGTTTTGGACCCATCACGGGCCACGGCCTACCGGGTCCACGGTATTTTTGTAGGTATCACAAATGTATATTATTGTATGTATTATATTGATTGATTGATTGATTGAGTTCCATGGTATACAATTGTCCTAGGGATAAATTTCGGTTGCCTCGACTTTACCCATCCCAAGCACTGAATTGGTCGATGGGCCAGGCCTATTGCAGAAACAAAAAAAAGCGACCTACTGGGTTTCGTTTACATTAATTTGTGAACATACATGCCAAATTTTATTGAATTCCACAGTGTAGTTTGCCCCAAATCGACGAACGACTGACATTCCTTTTATAAAAACTACTTTTTGGGGTTTCTGGGACCTAAAACCTAAACTGGGGCCTAAATTCACTGAAATCTCGAAATCAGGAATTTCGACCACCACAAAGCTAACTAACATATCAATAGGAAAGCTATAATTAAAAAATAGGCCATCATAGCTGAATAAAGTAATTTTTATAATTGTTTATGGGCTTTTATGGATGTAAATCTACTTGTGGTATTTCCCAATGAAACTTGCCCTGCCAACGACCCATCGGTTTTCGAGCATTATTGATACAGTTCCCGAATTAATTTCAAGCCAGTGGAAAACTAGTTCGCTCCTCGATGTCAACCCTCACCGACTGCCAGTGCCAAGCTTACGATTGACATTGGAACAGGTGCTAGCTCGATTTAACCAAGTATGGGAATGAGCTTAAATTAAGTCGCAATACTTACTCATAATCATAGTACTGTTTATGCAAACACGCCAGAATCTGAAGCGGCCTTGACATTTGAAATAAGAGTGAGAGTATTACGACGCAATACGGAAAGTTTCTAATGAGGGAATTGTCTCATCTTACTTCAATTATTTATTAATTGTATGCCATTATAATTAATTAATTCCCAAATCCACGAATTAGTCCACCCCCCCCCCCTCTCCAGACTTTTTTGATATTTGTCAATATCAGTCAGAAGATGTCCAACAAATACGCACGAAGTCTACACACAAAAAACAAAAAGATCCAGCCGAAATTCTCTCATTTCATTATCTCACCCTTAACAAATTGATGATGATTGCCCTCCGTTCTCTATCGTCTTGGGACTTGGGCCACCAAACCGATGGCCCCCCGGACAACAATCAATCTGCACGCTTGCTCGGAGCCCAAAGAGTCTCATGAATACGTGCGAAGAAGAAATAATCATTTGGAAATTTATGGACTCCGATTTGTCGTCAAAATCCATATGATAATCATGCAAATGATTGCATTTCAACACTCCAGCATACAGAGCAAGGCGTAGTCGCAGCCGAGCATCTACCCATTACACTCATTCTGAGGTGGTGATACCTCACCAGCAGCCTGATCGAGGCGATTATAATACCGGTATTTATTTAATCCTCTGGTATTAAAAATGTAAACAAGATAATTTTGTAATGGAAAGTGCTATTCAAAATTAGTTTGTTTACAGTTATAATCCTAGGGTATTTATTTAACCTCGGTATTATAATCGCCTCGATCAGGGTGCTGGTCACAATATTTACAGCAGCTATGATGGGTTATGTTTAGTGGATGAGTCCATGAGTCCATGCATTTTCATAGGCTCTTACGAAAGAGAAATCTCTCAAATCATAAGAAAGAAGAAAATGTCACAACATCTCCTTCGACATCGAACCTGCTTCGCAACAGAACAGTCGGGAAACCTCTATAACGACCATTGTCATCTCGAAGCAAGAAACGTCCACACCTTCAAGCTGGTTCCTAAATTTCCCCTCGAGCACGTTCACTCACCACTGAGTAATAGGGAATGCTTTGTAAATCTCCTTCACCACTAGTATTCAGAAGACTATCCTTTACAGAAGAACGATATTCGTATTGATCTATATGGGAATCTATAGCACACTCACAAAGTGTTCGACTTCCTCGCCGAGGACATCCGCCAGAACCCAAGTCATACACTCTTCGCGTGAAAAGTATCAAGCGACACGTTCCAACCATCCACTCTGCGACGGCTCCTCCCATTGGAACTCCACCCCCGATAGTACTGCAGGATACGCACACATAATGTACGTCCACATACTAGTAATCAGCGACGAAACATGAGCAGCTAATGAATGAAGCACCTCATATCGGAGTGTAGTCCATTTTCAAAAAAGAAATACAACTGACAACAACCGGTACGAGTGAACACGTAGGCCTACATGCTTTCCTTTTTATATCAATTAGAATAGGTACTGTAATAGTTCCTTGGCAAATAATGTACGAATGATTATTATTAGTATTATTTATTGGGGGGCCCCAGGATATTTTTATTACAATGGTATAATTGATAAATTATTTATAAATATATACCTTCGGCGCAGGGGAGTACCGGCCGAAGAAGAAGAAAAAAATATATATTCGCATAGGTCTTGGAACCCTTTGAATATAGCATAACTATTGGGATCACGGGCTATACGTAGAGCCTTTTTGGCCAGCTCATCAGCCCGCTCGTTGCCGTCGATTCCAGCATGCCCTGGAACCCACAGAATCTCCACAGAAACATGAAAATTTTTACCCAGTGGGCACTAATGCTGCAGCAATGTAGAAATGAATAACAGAACGTGTCTTTCGTAAATATTTAATACTTACCAAAAATATTAAAATTACCGATAGAAAGAAGCAGAGTGACTTGTGCTAAACTGTGAAGCACACCACAACAAGGGTCAGCAGAAAATGACGCATCAACTTGAACTAAACATGGCTACTCGTAGATGCAAAATCATTCAGAGTCAATCCCCCCTATTACACACTCGTATATTGGATCAATTTCCGATCGAATCAAAAAATATGGGTTGAAGAAAAATTCGAAAGTGTAATAGCCTACCGAAATTCAAATTCAAGTCGTATACTTCATACAGACCAGGGGGGCTGGGGGCTTGATTTTACACTAGAGAGAATTGAACTTTGCAGGCGTGCGGCATTTCACTACATACTATTCGAGCCTTGCCTCATATTGAAAAATCCACCGCATGACTATGTATACAACTAAAGTAATAAATAAAGACATCTAGGCAAAATGTGCAGATCTAAAAAAAAAATTGGAATACTCGAAATCGCCGAATTAGAAAGGTGGCCCACAAATGAGGGAAGGCACAGTTTGAAATAACGCTCGTAAGATAATCTAAACCCTCTCTTGCCAACTTAATGACTTTAGTCATAGTGCTCAAGTGCAAAACCTTAAAGTTTTCGACTTTATATGACGCGTTGCCAGTTCTGGCTATTAAATTTTACTTCTGTGCTATGCTTGTACCTATTTATATTATTTAATTCATTAATTGTACTGTCCATTTCATTATTCTTGGTGGGTATTGATGCAAAAGTAGCCTGCTGGCTGCTGTGTACACGGAACCTGATTAAAGTCTAGCTATGCCACTGTCCAGCTCAAAAGAATTAGAAAGTTTAAAGTTTACCGACTGAGACAAATGATGTTACAGCAACAGGGGGTTCCCAGAATTTCCTCCGTTAGACATTATATTTTAGAAAATGATTTGATGGATTTTTAGGTAATTTGCCTTACCTACTGGTAGTATACGGACACTCGCAACTTCAGACCTTAATACAACGTCGATTGGTGACCGGCCTGGTACAGGCAAATCGCGATAACGCTTTAATATGCCAATAAAAACGCATTCTGAAGGTCTTCTGTACAATACTACAATACTAGTAACCAACATATCATTAGGGGGGTATTCCATATACGTCAATCGTCAACGAAAAATTGAAAAATGACGTTTTAGCAGACATTAAAGACATACTAAAAATTCTGCTACCACGTCAATTTACGTCATTTTGACGTCATTTTTCAATTTTTCGTTGACGTTGTTGGAATGGGCACCATAGCACACAAATCAGAACGGGAAAAATACAAAGTTAGAATGCTCCGTTTTATACAGAAATAAAGCTTTTTAACAAGCTTACTTCCCATACCCACTTGCTTCCAAAATAAAAAATACAAAGTACTATTGAAAAACATTTTTTTTAAATATGTTTACTACTCTCTGTCTGTAATGGTATCGATGTCCTGAACCTATGAAAATAGTGAATTGTTCATTCTCCCATCATAATGTTCTGTATGATCAACTGGATTTATGACGTGTTGACGACTTTATCTCTACAATATTGTATATTGTTATAAGGGGAAATACACGATATTGATTGATTGGATGAGTGATTGAATGTGTAGAGATAGTGTAGAGTTTGTATTTACTGTACCTGTACTAAGTTAATAGAATTAATGTACTCATACTTATTCTTTCTTTTTTTGTAAAGTACATTCTCAAAGCCTTTTTACCCTACTATTGTAGCTAATAATGGGGGTAAGCATTGCACTACTCTGTCCATAGGGAGCCATATGCCTATATATAGTTTAGTACTTGACTGCCGAAATGTCTGTTTGCCATTCACATGAGTATTTATCATGTAAATAGTGATAGCCCAGGTAAAAAACTATTGGGATGACAACGAATTTGAATTGAATTATTTTGAAGAGAATCAAATTCATTTTCAAATGTTTGTAACCAAACGGTGGCCCCAAGGGGGCTTGATTTTGCCATTGCTCTGGTGTTTGATTGCTGACCTACTACTGGCCATACTTTTGATGCTGGTTTCTTTGCCCAAGCATACGCGGATAACTTTGTGATTGTGTAGCAAGGATCATATTTACCCACTGTTATGAACAGAAACCATGACGCAATTAGATTAGGTATCAATATTTGGTAAAAGCTCGGCATTTAAGAAGGACATGAAATACCTAAGAGTAATTTTTTATGACAAATTACTGTGGAATTCGCAAATGAAAAATATTGTAGAGAAAGCTACAAGTGCCTTGTGGACACAGACAAACCAGTGGTAGTACCTGGGAATTAAGACGTGGCTCTACAAAATAATTGTTATACCAATAATTCCCTATGCCTTTGTGGTATGGTGGCCAAGAACAGTAAAGGCGACACTATGTCAACTACTGAGACTCGCTTGTATAGCCTGCACTGAAGCTTTTAAGGCAACCCCTCCAGCTAGTTTGGTGGCAGCGATAAATCTTCCACCTCTAGAAATAACGATTCAAGAGGCGGCCATCTTGTCGGCTCTGAGGCAGAAGTGCAGCGGTTTATGGCGGTATAATATCCAGCACACCAGTCCAAGGCCGGAGTAGCCGTAGTCCGTACCCCCCCCCCCCCCGAAATGAAATGGCTTGATACTAGATAGAATCGGATTTTGAGGGGGGAAATAGAAACCACGGTGTAATATTCTATGAAATTTCTGAACCCCCCCCCCCTCCCCAAAAAAAAAAACAATCCTGACTACGGCCTTGCACCAGTCATTCATCAATCGGAAGACGTGATAAGGTATTAAGCTTACTTACTACTTATCCATCTCGGACGATCTTCCGCCACTAGCTTCCAGTTTCGGCTGCCGGTGACGTACACATCTTCAAGCACTTGGTCCATCCATCTGAGCCTTGGCTTACCGAGTCGCCTAGGGTGGTTGAAGGTGTCTTCGAAAACCTGCTTCAACGTCCTCGCCGCCTGCATACGGTGCATATGACCCAGCCATTGGATTCGACGCCCTTTCAGTTCTAATATTATGCTCGGGGAGGATACATACCAAAAAGAACTATCCTGGACGAAGCACCTATTTCACGTATTCCTACGCGTGAAGCCCAGAAGGAAGAATTAGGAGTTGCTTGATGGAACTGGTGTACATTGTATGAACCCAGCTTTTTCATCGCTCGTGGGGCATTCGACAGCCTCCCAGGCGGAGGCATTTGCGATTATGACTATGGAAATTTGATTTGAACATGAAGACCCCATCCGAATAAGATTATGGTTTGTGCTAATAGCCAAGCAGCTATATATTATATGCGATTTAAAATTCAACAGTGCTGCAATGCAAACAAACTTTGAGGAGGCTTAATAAATTGAGACTTGTACAGTTGACCTAGTTTGGGTACCTGGTCATGAGCTGGAGTTGTGAGGAAATATTTTGTGCTTCGCGTATTTCCTTTTTGGGGTCTCCTCTTGTACTTAATGTACTGTCGGGAGGCTTCAAATTGGAATTTTGTGTAATAAAATATTTCTTTACAATATTTGAATTTGGCGGTACTACGGCGTAATTGCGGTCAGCGCTCTGGCGGAAGAAGGGGGAATCAAACGACTGGACTTCTTGGTTCCTGTTGCAACGTTGAAGCTTCATTTTCATATTTTATTCGCATTTTGAATTGAAACCAATTATTAATTACTTCGTTTATATCTCTATTTCCTTCACATAACGTCCCACAACGGTGGTGAGTAAAATCTTTTAATATTACGAACATTAAATTTAGTAATAATTTAACCACAATATTCCTCATTATAAATAGGCTACTGCCCGTATTCTCCGGCGCAGACAAGCTCTGCACATGCAAATTTTGTAGACCGTATTTTTCCCCGTTTTAATATTAAATTGTCTTTATAGCCTTTAAACACTAATTCTTCATTCTTTATTTATTTTATAACCATTTTAGGGTGCTTGTGCTCGGTGCAGTTGTTGTGCAAAGTGTTGGTGCACGGCGTTGTTCCGTTGTCCACCTACCTACTGCAAGCGGCCATCTCTGAGGACCTTCCTTCCATGATGACCAGAGTCGGCGGCTGTTCCATGTACCTTAATTACCGGCCAATGATGTTGGAGTAGAGCTTCCACGCCCGATGGGGTGAACGGCGGAAGGGCCATCGCCATGGAGCGTCGGCCCACGTTTATAAGGTACATGTGATCAGCGTCCAATTATTCCCCCCCCCCCCATAGACTTTAGGGTAAATCCCGCTTGCCTCTTCAGTGAACTCCTATTTTATTACTTCAGTGAACTTATGGTATAATGCTTTGTTCTGGATATCCGGTATATACTGTATCCTATGTTAATTCTGTCACCAGCTTTCTGGTATAGCCTATCGTGGTGCTAAAATTCTATATAACTTATTCATTTTCAATTTAATTTAGGCTATTTAACATATTTCTACTACACTTTATAACGACTTAAAATATAATATTTCTCATAAATCATGCGATATTCTGTATGCAGGATAACTCCGAATGTATATTGCTGAATATCTTGCTATTTAACTGTATGACGCTCTTTCCCCACCTTCTAGCAGCGAGCTGTCCATTACGTTTTGTATGGTGCGCGCCGCTGAAGGGTGGTGGGAATTGTGTCAATTATTACTGTTTATATCATTATAGTGTATACAGTATTACTGTTGCACTTATACTCTGTACTACAATATTATTTGCATACCTTTACTTGTACTTTTGCCATGTGTATACTTCTCTTCTTGGGTGTTTTCAGGTGCTGCGGTGGTGGAGGTACAATACTCGATGTCAAGTCTCCTCAACTTTCGTCCATCTTTTGTTCCGAGTGTCCCCGCCATTGCACGGCCTGAGAACATTCAGGAGGAGCTGAGACGATGCGGAGATGGCTATTTATGCGCGGCTACTGGAGGAAGCAGCTGAGGATAAGTAGCCTACTCATTTTATATATCTTATATTTCTGATACTGTACTGATTTCTGTATACTGTTCATTAACAGCCCCCTTTAATATGCATTTATTGATTTTTCTTTACCTGTCCTGTGGAAGGAGCCTAATCATTCTTCAACTACACCAGCTCGACTGGTAATAAGTCATAATAATTTAGCATTTCCATATTTCCTATATTCTGTCTACCGTATGTATCCTTATCTCTTTTAATTTAATAGTGGTTTATCCACACGGCGCCCAACCCTGAGTTTTGTTTCCCTTTGTTTTCCGATTATCTGAGCTTGTTCCTTTATTTCTACTCTAGCCCTGACCAACGACTGGGGTAGTTGAGGAATGATTTGGCGAGAGTTAGCCCTCTGTCAGAGCCAAAGGAAACGAGCTCGCAAATTCCCTAGCCTGAGAAGGCTCGAAAACTGTTCCCATCGGGCCTACGACCCCGTACCACTTACTTACTTACTTACTTAAGTTGGCGCTGTCAGCCCTGGGGGACTTTTGGCCGCATTCACAACACCACGCCACCGGATCCTGTCCTTCGCCAGATCACACCAATTATCGGCCCGAAGGCCAACTTCCTGCATATCTTCGTTTAGCTGGTCGCCATAGCGTCGTCTCGGACGCCCCAAAGGTCTTCTTCTGTTGGGACATGCCATCCATACTGCTTGTGCCACTACCGTACATTTCCTAAGATATAGAAGGAGGGGTTGGCTGCCACCCCCCCCCCCCAAATCCAGTATTAAATCCACAATAATTTGATAAATAGACAACGGTACGTACACATTTGCATAAACATAGAACTGCAGAAAATTGAAGAGCAAGCCTACGTGAAGTTGAAACCCCTAGACCGGTTTGAGTGAATGATTTTCCACCTGTGTTCCAATCTTTAAATGCAACTAGTTGAGCTAAATCTCACTAGATGGCAGGGACATATTGTTCCATCGCATAGACGGCATCGGATCCCAACATAGCATAGTAATGGAAGTGCGTATAATACAGTATTGCAGTATGACAAATTACGTAGGCACGTGAATCGAGTATTCGTACTGAAAGGTACTTTTATATCTCTCTATACGGGTGACTAGCAAGGCCGTGTTTGTGGGGCCGTTTTGAAAAATTAAAAATTCCTTGTTGCTTGATACTAAACTAAATAGAAATATTAACAACATGAAATATACACAAACAAAAAACGAACGATGACTGTTCTTTCTACATTTCGACTTGTTGTATTTACCAAAATTCAGTTACATACATAGTATATTCAGCATATAAACGTCAGCAAAGTCTGTGTATCGTATTTATTTAAAAATTATATTAAAAAATGACAAAAATTTGCTATGAATGGTTTTGTAATTAAAAATAAAACCTATATATTCCGGATGAACCTGATGAACACAAAAATAAATATAATTTATTCAGCGTAATAATCTTAAATATACAAATACAATACAAATAAACAAAATAAAACAAATTTTCTGATCATGCTTCGTAGGGCATGTGAAGCAGGCGGTCTCGGGCTTTCCTAGTTGAATGTAAGAGAGGGCTTTATAGGCCTAACTCCGCTAGGTTGGCCTCGTAATAGAACAAAAAATCAATATCTGCTTATGAACCCATGAACAATTTATTAACAATAACAAGAACAACGCCTAAGTTATACAAACTAAAATAAAACTAAACGGGCACCATCGTCAAATCCTATTCTCCTATATACCTATAATATATAGCGGGTAGGCACATGCTTAGGCCCTACAGCTCAAAGGCCAGCTATAATAATTAGTGCTTTAAATCAATAAAATAATTTTTCTTGTTCTATTACTAAGCCAACCTAGCGGAGTCCTCTCTTACACTCTACAGGTCACTCTACTAAAAATACAACCCATTTCATATCAAGCCATTCGGGCCATTGTTTGACGAAAACGTTATTTTGATTTTGAGGAGCCATCAGAGTCATCAACCGAAAGAACCGGGAGAGTGAAGGAAGCAAGGTATTTCTAACAAGCAGCAGAATACGGAATGTACGCATACATGGGCGGGTAGCTAATACAGAGGGGGGGGGGGGGTGCAGATACAAAATTTCGATTAAATCTATTGATTTTCGCGGGTTGATTTGAAATTTTGTTGAATATAAACATTGAAATCTCATTTATGATATCTGGTTTGAATTCCCCGCACATATTATGTGTGTAAATTCAAGAAAACTAAATTATATCTAGTGTTAGCTCGTCAAATCTTTAGAGGGGGGCGTGTTCCCCTTCCACCGCTCTGGCTACGTTCATGTTTATAAATAGCTTATATATTTATAAATAAACATGCCACAAATTTAGTTAAAAATAGTGAAAACTATGTGTCAATGGTGAGCATAATTTCTCAACTTGTCCATTGTCGTTTGTAACAGGTGTAGACGGACTGGTTGATATCGTACCAGCTGACCAGCGGCCAAAATTCATGTAGAACCACCGTCAGCAGTAATGTCGGAAGAATCAACAAGGTCACTGGAAGGGAAAGGGCGCCGCAGTGTTCAATGAGGCCTTTAAAAAAACAATAAATAAATAATAACTAGGCAGTTGGAACAGTTTTTATGGTATACAGTAATTTTTTAAATTTAATATATCCCTTAATTCAAGAAAGAATTCAACCTTACACATATTTATTAACCATTCATCCTGTAATCTAGGAAGGCCGTGCCCAGGTTTTGATTTCGGGAGGGGGGGGGCAAAAAAATACCTAATTTATTAATGAATTAATGGATAAATTCTCCAAACCATACAAACGAAATTAGAGGATATGGAAAAAACTGCTGAGCTTAGCGGGATTCGAACCCACGATCTACGCCTAACCGGGGCGTCGTCTTAACCGCTGGACCACAAGTCCCGACAAGTCCCATAATCGCCAAATGCCAAATCCTCTACTTATGCTCTAATTGACATGATTCATGTTGCTAGACAGGTTAGCACAACTACACAACTATCTAACCGAACAAGTCTGTCAGCTTACTACCGGTTAGGTGTAGATCGTGGGTTCGAATCCCGCCAAGCCCAGTTTTTTCAATATCCTCTAATTTCGTTTATAACGAGGAGGTTACCTCTTCAACCAAAGTTAATTTAATGTCACTGTTATATGAGGAGGCTGTTTACAAACATGGCCAACTCCAAGTTGTAGAATTTTTCAGGAGAGTGGATTTTCTGTTGAAAATTACATTAAGTTTATAGCTAACTCTAGACTTCTCAGCACATCTGTGCGCAATCTGGCTGCTTTTGTCACTTTACTTTACAACGTGCTTTTCCCATATATAGCATATTTACATGTTTCCTATAATTTTATTCACTAACACTTGTAATACTGTAATGATATTGAGTTACAAGAGAGGAATTTTGAGGCGTTGGGTTGTCGATAGAAATAAAAGTGCTAATAATTATAAGGTCATAAATTTATTTTTATTTATTTATTTTATAAATTTTCCCATATATAGCATATTTACATATTACCTATAATTTTATTCACTAACACTTGTAATACTGTATTGATATTGAGTTACAAGAGGGGAATTTTGAGGCGTTGGGTTGTCGATAGAAATAAAAGTGCTAATAATTATAAGGTCATAAATTTATTTTTATTTATTTATTTTATAAATTTCCCCATACATAGCATATTTACATATTTCCTATAATTTTATTCACTAACACTTGTAATACCGTATTGATATTGAGTTACGCAAGAGAGGAATTTTGAGGCGTTGGGTTGTCGATAGAAATAAAAGTGCTAATAATTATAAGGTCATAAATTTATTTTTATTTATTTATTTTATAAATTTTCCCATACATAGCATATTTACATATTTCCTATAATTTTATTCACTAACACTTGTAATACTGTATTGATATTGAGTTACAAGAGAGGAATTTTGAGGCGTTTGGTTGTCGATAGAAATAAAAGTGCTAATAATTATAAGGTCATAAATTTATTTTTATTTATTTATTTTATAAATTTTCCCATACATAGCATATTTACATATTTCCTATAATTTTATTCACTAACACTTGTAATACTGTATTGATATTGAGTTACAAGAGAGGAATTTTGAGGCGTTGGGTTGTCGATAGAAATAAAAGTGCTAATAATTATAAGGTCATAAATTTATAGACAGGCCAATAACGATGGTTGTGAGGCCGAGCGGCCCATAAAGATTTATTAGACGTCATTTTATGAGCTATGATATTTCACTATGTGTATACATACCTATGTCCGTTTTCAGTATTATACATACGCAGCTGAAACCAAATTAGACGGAGGGCACGTTTGCGATCCGTCCGAAAAATTTCACTTATAAGGTTAAAAATGACAAGACTGCGGGGGTTGCCTGGTAACCCGCTTCATAATATTGACATAGTTACAAGTGAAATGTATCGAATTTTAGAAGACAAGTTCGAAGTGAAAAGAATTTAAAATAATAATAATAGTTTTGTTCCCAATATAAATTCAGTTACATAAGTTTATATACATAGAAAGTTTTTTTCTTTGGGTCCCTTGCCATTGTGCAGCCATTTTGCACGTGGAGGCAAGGTGCAGAAAACAATATAAAAATTAAGGTATATAAAGTAAGACGCATTAATTTCTTTGTTGTTATATAATTATATAAGTATAAGTTTTTCCACATAATAAACTCAATAGTAAGAAGTAATATTCATTGGCCATAGCTTTTGGAAACACAGTGCTTCTTATCGGTAATGTTAACTTGCTGCGGTCGGACCAATCTGAAAGCACTGTACATCCATCCAATATACTACAATGTTCTCAATAACCATGTACATGATAGATATTGCCATTTGCCACTAACCTATCAGACTTGTCACACTTTCTGGTTTGGCGGGATTTGGTATTTCTGTAAGCCGGCTATTGAGCTGTAAGAGAAGTAAGCAAATGTCATTCTTGAGGCGGGTATTCCACATACGTCAATCGTCAATGAAAAATTGAAAAATGACGTAACAATGACGTAAATTGACGTGGTAGCAGAATTTTTAGTATGTCTTTAATGTCTGCTAAAACGTCCTTTTTCAATTTTTCATTGACGATTGACGTATGTGGAATACCCGCCTAAGACCCCAGAGTCAATCTGACTCCAACCCTGATAAAATGGAGACTCGAGAGCCTCCGACTCCGTTTTCATAGAGACCCGAAAGCCTGCCTTGCTCGGACACTATAGAGAGTTGACTCCGATTCAGTCATTGCGATGACCCGACACCTTGCCTTTCTCCAACTCAATTCTTGTGGAAAGAGCCTGTTTTGCTCCGAGCCTGTAAAGAATCGACAGCTTTCCTGGCACCGACCATGTTTTATTGTAAGAACCGGAGAGCCTATCATTTTCAAGACCCGAGAGTCAATCTGCCTGTGACCCTATATTATTGTGGTTACCATTTTGCAAGTCCCGAGAGACTTGCTCCGACCCTGTTAAGAGCCTAGCTGGCTGCGACCCTGACATTGTAGAGACCCGAGAGCCTGACTGGCTCCGACCCTGGTAGGTGGTCGTGCGTACTCGGGTGTGGCAGAAGAACATGCAAGTTCCAATCCCCTGTGTTTATTGCATCCAGCACGCAACGCTCACAACTCTCATGGAATTCCGAACCAACCTTCCAGTTTTTTTCTGGAGACTCTAAACCTAGAATCAAATCTTTCATAACCTTATATAAACAGTCAGACTATAAAAGTGTTTGAATGGAATGAATGTCGTTATTAAAAATTTGGAATTGAATAATTCAGTGATTTCGAAGTAATACTAGAAATTTAGAACTTCACGCCTGCAACACAAATAGGCCTATGTAAATCTGATGAACTTTAGAATGTATTTTTATTAATAACAAATATATTGTTCAACGTGATATTTAGTTGTTATACTCGTAATTGGTTATAAGAACACATGCGTCATATACTGCATATACGGTATATCGCATCAATCCTCTATTTCAAAATGTGATATTTCTAAATTATTATTACTGATCGCCCATCATCCATTAGCTCTTCCATTTTATGTCTACTTAATAAATATATATTTCTGTTCAGTGTTGATTATTAAATTTTCTTAGAGGTTTTAGGTAGGCCTCAAACCAACACACATTTCAGCAAACTTAGTTATTTTTTTCTATCTTTATATTATTAGAACACGTTTACTACCTGCAATGAACAAGTAAGTAAGAATTAAAGTAAGTACGATAATTAACAGTTAATATAATATAACTATATATATAATAAATAATATTATAATATTAGTCAATTATTTTTAAATGATTATTAAGTTAATTTAGTAGTTATTATGCAGAATAGGAAAGTGATTGAGGTGATCTGTGACACTCTTGCATTAAAAAAAATAATAATAATGTTAATTTTCCACTTGTATGCACTTGTAATTAAACCAAAGTTCATGAAAGTTATATAAAATAATAAATGTATTTATATTTACGTATTTTCATAGCTCAGTAAGAAAATCAATTATTAAAGTTCTAAAAGTCCAACTCTGAAATAGAAAAAAATCAGAACTTCCACAATTATGGCTACTGATATAATTAATAATGAATGAAACAGCAATAAAATCCAAATCGACTTAAATGTGCCAACGCTTAGTAGACTTCATTACGTCATGTACCTGCATTTATTTTAAATCATTTTAAAAGTTGATGTATGCTATACAAGAGAATAAATATTCATAATTATTTATGCATTATATATTATACCATCATATGGTATATAACACTGACTATTAAAATTACCTAGGTTGAAGAGGCAACGTCCTCGTTATAAAACCAAAAGTAGGTGAACTAGCCAAAACCAGGACTGGATTCGAGCCCAGGATCTATAAGCCTTAACATTCCCCCGGCGTGGGTTCGAATCCCACCAAATCCAAATTCCATAATAGTTCTCTACTTTCAGTTATAATTTATTTATATTTATACCTCAAGAAAAACAATTAACCATAAAAATCATACTCTAAAAAAAAAATTAAATTTGAAGCAATTACGGGCAATAGCCAAATAAACGGAACAGTAATTAGTGGTGGTAAACTTCATTAAATGCTGTGCCTGCATTTATTTCAAATTCAAAAAGTTCTCGAGTGCAATGAAAGCGAATATATAGCGCGGGTTTATCCCTTAGGGTCCTTATTCATTACAATGTTTACGTCGTAAGAAAAAAAAATGTAACAATGTATAAATGTATTGAAGGAAATAAATAATTATCTGTCTAAATTATCTATATAATTTTTTTTTTTTTTTTTTTTTTTTTTTGCGTCGGCGATGGGGAGCCATTGGAGCCACTAGTGTGCGGCAATTGTCCGGTTCATTCTTGAATAGTTTTTTACTGTTTTTTAAAAAAGTATGTAGAGCAAAATATATTTTGGGCTGGATGTTTCTATTGTCTATTTTAGGTCCAAGAGAATGTACAATCATAATTTCTGCATATTAATAACTCATGCAAATCAATTAGACATATAAAAGTCTAACTCTAAATGAAGAAAATTTAAAATGTCACCTAATTACTGACAGTGACCAGCAAACGGTTTTATATGACCTGCATTGGTTGTCTATTTTAGGTCCAAAAAGTTCATAGAGCTAGGCAAGAGAATGTATAATCATAATTTCTGCATATTAATAACTCATGCAAATCAATTAAACATACAAAAGTCTCACTCTAAATGTCAATTAAATTGTCAACTAATTACTGACACTGACCCGAAAAACGGCTTATATGACCTGCATTGGTTGTCTATTTTAGGTCCAAAAAGTTCGTGTATGTATAATCATAATTTCTGCATATTAATAACTCATGCAAATCAATTAGACATATAAAAGTCTAACTCTAAATGAAGAAAATTTAAAATGTCAACTTACTGACAGTGACCAGAAACGGTATTATATGACCTGCATTGGTGGTCTATTTTAAGTCACAAAGTTCATGCAGCTAGGCAGAAGAATGTATAATCATAATTTCTGCATATTAATAACTCTTGCAAATCAATTAAACATATAAAAGTCTAACTCTTAAGAAGAAAAGGATAAAATTTCAACCAATTACTGACAAAAACCAGAAAAACGGCTATAAAATGCTAATCGACTTAAATACAATGGTCTGTCTAGTAAACTTTATTATCCGACGTACCTGTATTTATTTTAAGTCCAACCTAGCTGCGGGCTCACAGAAGCCCCAGCGACAATTAGCTTTAACCATAGGAAAGTGATCTTGTACAATCATTATGTAAAATTATTAGTCCATAGTTTTTTTTGGGAAAATTGTAGGTAATAGGGGAGAATCAACGGTGCCCAACTTGCCTACAATTACCGTCCTAAATTGGTGCTATTTTAAAAATAATCACTTTAAGCTCTTAGTTGGCTACGCTGTAAGGTTGTGTGCGGACGTGTTTAAATGTAGCAGGGTAAGTGACTATTGGAAGCTTTTTGGCGCTTTTTTTTGGTTTTCTCTTTTTCAAGGTTGGGCGCAATTACTCTATAAGGTCAGTATGTCATGCGCATACACGTGTATTGCATATCCCCGTTGTCATTCATTCTTACTATGAATTCCTATTATTTTTTAAATATTTTTTTATATTTTAGGCTTCATTTACAAGTACAATGACGTTATAGCCTACGGGGCTTAATTGGGTTCTTTTCCTTCTGAAATGTACCGGTTTCTATGCATGAATTAAGCAGCGGGACCGGGCATTCTTCGTGCAAAATTGCGATTATTAAATAAATAACATATTTTCAACTATACCACCCTAGTGGAGGCATGGCCCTCAGGTTCACACTCAGCAGCAATGTGTATGCATGTTCCAGGCTTGCTTGCCATAGATAAAGGCAACGACGATTTTTAAGACTTTAGTATGGTACGTATGGGCAGGAAAAATAACTTTTATTAAAAAATATAACCTACTTAAGAACTTTTTAATGTCATTTATAAGCATTAAATTTATAAAACTATATAGCATGTCCTCGATGTTAACCTACACCAGTTACAAGCGATATTGGACAAGCTGAAATATGCTTACCATTACTTAACTTTGTTCTTTGTAAGTTACCCTGTGTAAGTTCTGCCACGGCCTAATAGATGCACAGACTCTTTAAATAAATAATTCAAATTATTCCCCATTTTGTTATAAAAAACTGTACTATTGAATGTTAAGGCACAATAAAAAATGTATTCAAATTCCATTCAATCAATAAAAAATATATTCAAATTCCATTCAATCAATAATTCAATAGATTAAATGTAGGAAGGGCCACACCCAACCGTAAATGATTCTTGATCCGCTGGCTATATTTCATCCAGCAAGTAGCATAGTCTACAGTTCTATGCAGTAGGAAAACCTCATATTTCCCTCCAAAGGCGGTTTCTATCAACGCTTGAAAGTTTCCCTATGGAATACTGCACGGCACCGCCATGGCTATGCCGTATTTCTTACCGATAACTTTCAAGCTATGGTGGGACGGGCTATTTTGGATTTTTAAATGCAGTGGCGCCAGTTGGCAAGTACTTCTACAATTTCCGACCAATCATCATGCTTGTCTCAGCCATTCCATTATCGGTTGTAGCCGGTGCAAGTTGATATTGAGGACGCGCACCAGTTCGCCAATGGCTAAAAATGCACACGGAAACAATATAAAAGAACCGGTCCGAGTTTACTCGAACATGCTTTCAATGTATATATTAGTAGATAGAGAAAATGAGTAATTTCATGTTAAATAATCTTCCTATGGTTAAATTTCGGATATCTCGGGGGGGGGGGGGGGGGGGAAGTCCACCTGACGTCACTGGAGGTGAGGTAAATTCTAGATAGGTCAGACCAACACATTACCAAACAGCAATAATGGCAGGGCACGCAATGCATTTGGCGTGAATTATCTATAATTTTTTGCACAAAACCAAATAGCTTTTTGGGAAAGCAACCTGCCCGGTTTCGTTACATAATTTAACACCTAAAACATACCTGAAGGTAGAAATCATCGATAGAAAAATGATTTTATAGTCATTTTTCATTAAATTTAATTATTTTTATTTTTTTACCCCCAGAAGCAAACTATCAAGGGGCAAGCGACCCCCCGAATTTTATTAACATTAATAACCACTAATTTATATATGAATTTAAAATAAATCGTTGGAGCCGTTTTCGAGAAATGATTTTTTTAAAGTTTTTTTTAGTTTTTTGAGAATAAAACCCCCCCAAATGGAGTTGGCCCAAAATAAAAATAAATGTTCTCGAGGTATGATTTTTGTAAACCTACATGCCTAATTTCATCAAAATCGACCGAGTAGTTTGCCCGGAAATCGATAAACAGACAGACAGACAGACAGAGCGACAGACGGACCGAGCGACAGATAAACTGAGCGACAGACAGACAGACAGACATTTCGTAAAAAACACTTTTTTGGGTTCCTGGCACCTCAAAACGTGTAAATCCGTTGAAATCTCGGAATCGATCATTTCGATCATCACAAAGCTTTCCTTACACTATGTATAAATTGGTTATCAATAAATAATGTCCGAAATCCATGGGGGTCATTGGCAAGGGGTAAATGGGCCACTTTGAGTAGGTCTAGGTTAAATGGCCTTCAGGACATGATATTAGTATTATTTGGTACAACTTTCCCAAAGAACCTTATCTCTTTCAAACAGCTCTCCTTAAAAGGATTTACGGGACATATACATATATGAGATGTAGTTGCAAAAAAACTGTAAAAACGTTGAGTTAAAACAAGCTACCGTATTTATAGTAGGGCTACCGTGTCAGCCCAAGGGTTAGTCGGTATGTAGTGAGCCAGAGACTATGTTTTGGGCTCCACATCTCTTAGATAAAAATCTCACACCGTATAACCAATAATTATGCGTTGCCATGGGCAAAACTGTACTCTCTACAACATTTGTCTACTATCGGTCCCTCATTCAGAGCTTCTGAGGGTTTCCCTTAGAATCTGATAAAAAAATATCTTCGTCTTCCCAATCAACATAATGCAACTGCAACGGATTTCAATGTGCGGGACGTAGCATCTATTATGCGCATCAGCTATGCATTTACTTTACTTTGTTTTATGTCTTTACTCCCTTAGGAGGATGAAAATTTGAAAACGTTGTTGTTGTTTTTGTTGCTGTTGTTGTTGTTGTTGTTGTTGTTGTTGTTGTTTTCGTTTTCGTTTTCGTTTTCGTTTTCGTTTTCGTTTTCGTTTTCGTTTTCGTTTTCGTTTTCGTTTTCGTTTTCGTTTTCCAAATGCTTTCCTAGTTTCTGCTTTAAGCAACCCTGTCAGCCTGACTCGTATCTGTACCCCAGCAGCCTGCTATCTCAAGAAGGATTTGTTTTTTTTATTAAAAAGTAATGTTTTGTAGGAATAACGGAAAATTCATACCCCTATGCATTATTTGACTATTTGGTGCCATACCATTTAATGTATGTAATATTATACATTGGTATCATTACTAGGTTGCAGAGGCAACCCCCTTAACCGAAATTCCAGACTAAGAAAAATCTGGACTTGGCGAGAATCTATGTGATTGTTCCATCGGTCAATGTATAACTTTAGGATAGGAAAAGTGGTTTTAGCGGTCCTGCAGACAACTCCCAAAGGATGGATGAGGAGAGGAATACCCGGAGGTTGGCGGAAGCAAGGCCACAAGGTAGAAGACACATCGGCAGACCAAGGACAACCCTCGAGGAAACAATTGAACAACTCGCCGGAGCAAGAGGAAAAACAAATAACAATGGCCAAGCTCAAGGCGTTAGCCTCCAACCGGGTTGAGTACAAGAAATGGGTCCGGGCGGAGAGAAGAAGAAGAATTTGGGTGGAAACCCCCTTGTTTTAAATGAAATTCGAGAATCAAGAAAAATCTAGACTTGGCGGGATTCGAACCTAAGATCTATTCGATTGATTCATCGATCAGTCCATAGCTTTAAGATATGGAAAATTTTCGCAGCTTATCAGCGATCCTGCAGACAAAGATAAAGGGGCTTGGTCCCGCGCCTGGTGGCGTGTTCCTCCAACGTGAGTTCTAACCGTCCATACAAGTGAATGCAGCTCGGGCCACAAGGTCGCACGCCATCTTATAGATATGTTTCTCTTAATATCTTATCCTTTCAACTTTAGGTAGATTTCTATTAGAAACTAGGGAGGCATGTCGTCTTACATTAACCCTAAACTCTCCTGCATAATAATGGCGGTCAGATTATTCAACTGCTTCTAGTCTAATGTCAGAACTGTTAAGAATAACAGAGCATTTGCATTAAGCTATGGGCGGGGGAGGGAACTCTTGGAAATTTGTCCATACCCAGAAGCCAAATTTTCTGATGCTCTACTAATCCACTTTCCTAACCTAATCCACTAACTCCACTAATCCGCCACTAACACTTACCTTGTTACTTTTCCTGCCCGGGAAAATGTCTGATCCCTGATATTTCGATGGGTTTTTATGGACCTAGACCTACATAATAGAGGTACATTGGTTCTTGCCCATTGAATTTTTTGGACAGTATTGGACTATTGTTATTGCTTACTTAGGCGCCCATTCCATTGACCGGCTAGGGCTATTTCCAAAAACAGTGACGTGGTAGCAGACATTCAAGACTTAGGTTGCGTTTCCACCGATCTCGTATTGCAGAATGCAAATGACATTGACGGAAATTACAATTTTTCTTTTTATAGAAATCTATTAAAATGTTTGTACTTAACATATCCCATGACGCCATTTTTTAATTTTAGTTTGTTTGTTTGTGATTTTACTGTATGATCATTGATCAATTTTAACTATGGCATAGAGTAAAATAAACATTTCCGTCAATTCTGCAATGCGAGGTCGGTGGAAACGCCACCTAAGTCTTGAATGTCTGCTACCACGTCACCGTTTTTGGAAATAGCCCTAGCCGGTCAATGGAATGGGCACCTTATGCATTGGCCGACTGGTACGCGTCCTCGATGTGAACCTACCTACAACGGCGACAAGCGATAATGTCGCCAATGACAAAATGTAAAAGGCGTAAGCACGACTTCACCAGTTCGGTTAAGAGTCGTCCTGTTCATACCACCAACCGGGCTACGCAGGTGTCCAGTCAAAGTGGTTGCTCAAAATAAAAATATTTCACATTCCGCAAGTTGTTGCTTAATCTCGAAGGTAGGCCATCTTATTGCAGCGTGAGAAGAGAGTATATTTAGTCAAATTGGTGGTAGCCTGGTGTTACGACCATCACCAGGTTGTGTCATTGCTTCTTTGCGTCCTCTGGCGCCTGGAACACCCAAATCTATTCAGTAGTGCGGCGCCTTCCCAGCTTCTCTAAATATGGCTGTGAGCGCGGTTTTAAAGGGTCTGCAACAAGGCTAAAATTTTGTAGCTCGTGACTTCGTACTTCGGTATTTCGTTTTAATGAACAAACAATTAATAATAATGAAGTATTTATTGAGTAAATATAGATACAGCGAGATTAGAGGCTAGGGCCTTTAGCTCTCTCTTACACCTAACTGTTAATATCAACGATAGTATAATTTAAATATTGCTACTTAATAAACTACATTCAAACCGAATATCAGTCATGCCTGCCATTCACGATAACAGCCACACTAATTCAATTTTTAATTTTTTAATAAAAGTTGATTGAGTTATACAGGGCATGTAGCGTAGTGGTACGGACTCCAACTTTCACCCGAAAGGTTGTTGGTTTGAGTCCCATACTGGCTACATTTTCTGCCCATGCTTCGGAGGGCATGTTAAGCAGGCGGTCCCGGGCCTTCCTAGTTGAGTGTAAGAGAGGGCTTTACAGCCCTAACTCCGCTAGGTTGGCTTAGTGATAGAAACAACAAAAAGTCCTTATTTATTTATTTATTTATACAGTTGTCCCTCGATAATCCGACGCTTTGAAATCCGACGTACTCGGTAGTGCGACGCGCCACCGGCTGGCTGGTCACAGCTTTTTACGTCATAAGCCAACATTGTACAGTGGACACGACTTTCATTAATTAAATTTTTGCAACTGTTTACAGTACTGTGTTTTTACATCGTCCTAGCTATTTAATGATTATAATACTGTATAAAAAATTACGATTATCGATTATATCGATCCAACGCATTACGGAGAAGCTTTTTTCGATAACCCGACATTTTCGCTAATCCGACACCACGTCGGTCACGTACCTGTCGGATTATCGAGGGACAACTGTACCTAGAAAAAAGTTTAAAAACATCCCTTTCTCAAACAAACCCAGCTATGTTATTAGAACCCCTTAGTGATTTTGACCTGAATTTACATCAACCATCTACAGAGGGAACTAACATGCAAAGTTACACCTTATCTACGATTTGAGACTTGCTTGACCCGATTAAAATATTCTCATTGCGGTATCTTCAGTATTAAATCCTTCCGTCGTTCTGTCTCTCCCCTCGGCACAACTGTAGCATAAGTTATACATGTACAATTATACATATTCTAATAAGAGAACTATTTGCAACTACTGTAGTAACTTACCATTTACTCGTCCTGCCGATAGCAATTATACAATTTCGTTTGGGCTATGGCAATACCGAAATACACATATCCTGTTCACGTCACGGAGATTTTCATTAGCCTTACTTCTTGTATTGTAAACAAGGCATATTGGTTCAGGATAAAAATTATTAAATTTGTAGTATAACTGCACACTCAATGATAGTTAATTGTTTATAATGCAATAATTAATTTTAAAGTGGGAGATAGTGAAAAGAAAATAGACTTACAAAATGTCTTCATAACGTGGTCGGGGAGTACATGGACATCACGCCCGTAATCAGGATTCTATTTGGGGAAGACTGCGATCCTATAATATAATGTAGTGAAATGTCAGACGTCTGGAAAGTTCAATTATATCTAATTCTAGTGTAAAGTCAAAAAATGTCGGAGGGGGCTACAGGCCCCTAGCCTCCCCTGATGGACTTACTTACAATTTGATTGACGGATTTTCGGGTTAATTATTGCTCTGGAGAGATTTTCAGAGAAATAATGACGAAAGTTTAAAAATTAAATGTATATCCAATATTGAGCGAGTTACAATCATGAACTTCTCCGATATTAAAAATGCTCGGAAGCCTCATCTTTGAAAAGAAGCCAGAACATTTTTCCTTCCGTGACGAGTCTCAAATTTCAGTCTACTGATTTTGAACATTTTAAATGGCGAAAGTGGAGTTCTCTATAGGGGAGATGGGATATTTACTCATGCTACAGAAATTTTTGAACAATTTTTGGCCAATTGACTCATCTTCTTTCTGCCATTCAGAGAACGCCTTGAAAACTGCCAAGCAGCAACCAATCTTATCGACCGTGGCTGCAAGGTCTGCTCTCATTGGTCAAATAAAGCTATGTCAATTGGTCGAATGGAGAACGAATGTCCGATCTCTCCTATATATAAATAACTCTTGGATAAAATAAAAGTTTGCTATTTCGACACAAGTTCAAGTCTAATTGACTGATTGTACGATTGTACGATTGCACGATTGTCTCCTAGAACCACAAAAATTCAAATACCTGGCTGGGCATGAAACATAAATAAGAAATGACTTTTTACTTACTTTACTTTATTTTTCGTGTCCAACCGAACGTCCCAGAATCGGGTGAAATTGTACGCAGGGCTGTTGGCCTCCTACAGGTCATCTTACTAAGTTAACGAAGTTGTACGAGTAGTTATCCAAGGAGAGACAGAAGGACTGAGGGCTCCCGGCAAAAGAAGAACATCCTAGTTAGAAAACCAGAGGCGGCCTGGTTCGGCATGAGCATGACTTCCCCATTAAAAGCAGCAGTCTGCAAGGTTGAAGAGGCATTCAAAGAAGAAGTCTACGCCAATCTAGTGGGCTATAAAGTCCTAAACTCAACTAGGAATCTGCATCTGCTTTACATACCATCCAAAGAATGGCCAGAAAATGTATAGCAAGTGTGGGACTCGAACCAGTATCTTTCGGATATCCTGACAAATCTCTCCTCATAGGACCAAACCCATAATTTCTTGGCAAATTTTATCTTTGCATGGCAAAAGACTGCTGTTTCCATTAGATTCTACTATAACCATAAGGTTACATAAGCTTGGTGGGTGCGGTCTCATAAGTGCCTAACTACCAAGGTTTACAGCTTGAACAGAATAGCAGTCAGACGTCTGGGGTAACAGGCAGACATTCGAAAAAAAAATATTGAAGAGAAAGGTATAATTTGTGGGACAAGGATCATCCCCGGTAGACGGTCGCTGGGCCCCGCTCTACGGTCGTCGGCATGGGCGATAATTGCAGTGCACATCTCTGCCCGACCTCTCTGTCGCCAGGCTTCCAAGAAAAAAATATCACTCGCGTAATAATATACTACAACGTTATTTCCCTTTGTCAGCCAGAAAAATATAGGTACAGTACTCCCATTAAGGTCATCAGTGTATTTTTTGGGTTTTAGAAAAAAATCATACAGTGTGGAAATTATTTTTTCTGTGGGTAATTAAAATCTGATGATGGCAAAGAAGAAATTCGGGGTATGGTTGATCTGATAGTTGACCTAACAATCGTTTTGTCTATAACTGTGGTCAGCTTCTTCAGTGACACTACATAGACCAGGGGTTCCCAAACTTTTTGTCCGTGGACCACTAGATTATTTTATGATTTTCCGTGGACCCCCATGGCTGTGATAGGGAAATCGTTAAATTCTAGGACCAGGATTTAGTAATAATAATAATATTTCTAAGCCAACCTAGCGGAATTAGGGCTATAAAGCGCTCTCTTACACTCAACTAGGAAGGCCCGGGACCGCCTGCTTTACATGCTCTCCGAAGCATGGCCAGAAAATTTAGGAAGTGTAGGATTCGAGCCAACAACCTTTCGGGTGAAAATCAGAGTCCGTACCACTACTTTATATGTCTTGATTAAGTAGCTTGTGGACCACCTGATATATGTCTGTGGACCACCGGTGGTCCATGGACCCCAGTTTGGGAACCCCTGACACAGACGATTGCGTCTTGGAGGCTCTGTAAGCAATCTAATCAGTTCCTATATGCCACTGAATAAAACGTCTCGAGCTAAGGCATAATTATAAATATTTTTCCCCATATTTTCAATATCATGCCATTGGTTGGAGCCATGGCCGTGCCCAGGGGGGTGGTCCATGGCGTCCGGACCCCCCCCCCCCCGAAATAAATTTTTGTATGTAAACCTGTATGGTTTGAATAATTTATCCATTAATTCATTAGTAAATTACGTTTAAAAAAAATTTGGACCCCCCCCCCCCCCGCCAAAATGAAAACCTGGGCACGGCCTTGGTTGGAGCCTAAATGGGAACCTACGTAGGTCTACCGCATATTCTCTCCATTTTTTCAAAGAATTTTTAATTAATTTCTGAATCTACATCATAGGTAAGTTCACTTTCTTTGAGAATATATTTATAAATATTGCACTTTTCTGTGATATAAGTATACGGAAGCTGCGTATGCTCCGTTGAACACCACCTTAAGCCTTGGTAGTCATCGAACCATGGCAACACCGCCTTCCTTTTCTATTGTGCGACAGACATTTTTCAATCCAGATTTAAATAATTAATAAAAACGCCAACTCGTGTACCGAGTGTTCGACTGAAGTGGAGTTAAATGTAGGAATATAACATTCCGGCAGTGTCACCGACTAGATGAAATTTTTTGGAAGATTCACATTAATTTCTCAAAAGAGCAAATCGGGTACTACTACTAAGTCGAATTTCTCATGAAATATCAATCATAAATGAGAGTAGAAGTAGAAGAAATGAACCTCTAGTAGCAGCCAGTACTAACACCGTTACGCCTCATTTTTTTGAAGGCGTGAAAAACATTTAAGGCCAAGTCGTTCAAAAACTGGGGCAAAAGGCGTTTTTTATTTTTTTTGCAACGTACTACTACTACTAATAATAATGTTCTGAAGGACGTTTTATGGACCTAGGTCTACTTATAGTGGCCAACATGGTTCCTTGTCCAATGCCAACGACCCCATGGATTTCGGACTAAATTTGTATTGTTTCAGTATGAATTTTGGTCATAGGCGAACTGGTATACGTCCTTGATGTCAACCTACACCGGCTACAAGGTAATGGACAAGCTTAGCATTGACGCAATGAAACAGGCGAAAGCATGACTTAACCAATTATCGATACATCAAAAGCATTTTTTCAACTTTGTCTATTTTTATTTATGGCTTTATGATCAATATTACTGGAATCGATCCCAAAAACGAATTTTCTACTATCCATTTACTGTCTTTTGCATTATAAATGCGAACGGATTGCTTTTCGCACCCATAACTAATTTATGTACAACACAGGCCTGTATCCAAGGGGGGGGGGGCAAGGGGGCCATGGCGCCCCCTAAATTTGATCGGAGGACCATTGTATTTACAGCCTCACAGGTGAATTACTACGGATACACCATTTATAAAAAAAAATTTTGTTCTTGGCCCCCTTCAATAAAAATCCTGGGTACGGGTCTGGACGAAACTACGCTGACAGTATGAAAACCTCATAATCACCGCCCCCTATAATTTGCTCCCACCCTTACACAAAGTCCTAGATCCACACCTAGCGATGAAGACTGAATTGAATGTAGTCATTTAGGTTTAAGGATACGGCCCTGTCATTGCATGTTGGGTGTATTATCATGGTGGCCGAGCCTAGTGTCCGCCATCTTGGTTTCCCCAAGGTCATTCGTGTTCCAGAACCTCCATACCTGGCCGAGCCGGCAAGCTTGTCCCATGTAGGCTACGCAGTCTGTTTTATACAGAGAGTGGGACAGCTGCTTACTGTACACAGTTGCTGTTCGTTGAGTTCAAATATTCCTAATAAACGGGGTGCCATGCTCCATGGTTCAAAAGTCAAAATATGATCAGTTAATACAAACCACTGTCTCTTCAAGCAAATAATTAATAAATTATATAAGGTTGCCATTCGTTCCGTTTTGAACGGGACAGCCCAACTTTCAAGGAGTATGGCCCGTTGTCCTGTCCTCAAATTCAAGATGCGGATGTTAAAGTGTCCCGTTTTCCCAAAATGTCTTTTAATGGCTGGGGAATTAGAGAGGAAAGGGGAAAAGAGAATTAACTAATAAATAAATAGGTACATTGAATAAAATTAAAATCAATGCAATAGAAAAAATTCCCTCTCCTGTTTCCCCCTGTAAACTATTTTGCACATCTATAGAATTTAAAGCTTTTCCCCTTTATGACAATTCTATATCACCACTGGGGCCTCTATAAAGGTAAATCTGGGACTGGCTTCCTTGACTTACTCTTACTCAAAAGCGTTAAGTATGAGTTTTTTTTTGTATTTTCAAGGATGAGAAGGTCGTTGAGACTCCAAACGAGGTGTCCCGTTTTTAGGCGAATAATATTTTGTCATATACAATACAATAATACAATAAAATAAAATAAATTTCACGTTTTTTACCTTCAATAATATATGCCACTAGACTCTAGCTCTCTTATATTGAAAGTAGCAAAAATTAGTAATTCGATATAGTTCCCCTGCAATTTCTCAATCAAAATTAATTTACAAATAAGAGTGTAATTCTGCCTCCACCAGATGAAAATCAAGCGACAGCTCTTTCAGTAAAAGTACGGTAACTATGTTAGAAGTAAAATCAATTTGCTAATGCATTTCAGGTAATTCTCGAGGCTAGGGACTAGATAAATAAATAATGGTCCAGTTCATTGATACTTAGCTGGAATAGGAAGCAATAGGAAAAATAATGACTTTTTGTTCTATTTCTAAGCCATCCTAGCGGAGTTAGGGCTATAAAACCCTCTCTTACACACGCCTAGGAAAGCCCGTGACCGCCTGCTTTACATGGCTCCCCGAAGCATGGCCAGAAAATGTAACCAGTGGAAGTAGGAAGAGGTCGAAATTCGAATTTTTTTCAGTCGAGCCTGGGTCCACCAAGGCCCAAGGAAAGACGCGGCTGCCGGGCATATGGTGACCACAACATCCCAAATAGCCTGCGTTCTATAGGGAGGTACATGCCTCCACTATAGTACTCAGGCTAAGACCTTCAGTGGGTAGCAGTGCCACGTCGTTTTTTTTAATGTGAAAAAACTAACAATGACCAGTTGCTGTTTTGCTGAAACGCTGCTCTATCCAGTAGGGATTTGAAGTAGTTTTCGGCACTGAACTTGAACTAGCTCCACATCTCTTCTCTTGTAAGTGAAGATAATTGCAATATTGAAAAAAATCATAGCCAGAAAATGTAGCCAGTATGGGAGGCGAACCAAGAACCTTCCCGGAGAAACACCTTACCTCTATATTGGAAATACTGACTTTCAAACAATTGACTTCACATGATTTTATCATAATAAAATATTGCTACCTGCTACTTCCGGTGATATCTTCAATAGATATATCTCCGCCTCACAATAGCGAAGAAAGCAATAAAAAATCGTAGGCTAAAGTTTTAGAGAAATATATATCCGACTTCATAATAACTAGTTGTGCGTTGATCCTATTCACTACGGGCAGGATTGCCTTAAGGGGGCACACAAAAAAGGCAAAAGGTACAGAAAATGGTAATAAATTAAGTAGAAAACTCAGGATTTGAGGGGAACGTAATAATAGGGAAACAGATGTTGCTAGAACATCAGTCAAAGGAACGTTCGGATTGGCGCAGTGCCTTGGGCATAGTTGCAGCCTGACATATAAGGGGCGGGTCGAGAGTTTGGGGCCAGCCACTTCCCAGTTCACCCCAGCTTTCAAAAACATAATGACAACTGTTGTAGCCAGGAGCGTCGTTTGAGGTGCCTGGGTGGGGAAGAAGTGTTGACCCTTTTCGAGTAGCTAGGAAGGGCCCAACGAAGCACGCTTCAACTGAAACATCTTCTTGGATCATTAGCTGACCATTGGCATTAGTGACAAGAGGATATGGTAAACTTTGAAGCTGAGTCTCAACCTCGCCAGTTTGACATGATGACCTCTGCACCAAACAGCAGCAGGGGCCACATTTCAAGGGAAGGGGGGCAAGATGTCAATTAGGCACGTTAACAAAATCCAATAGGTCGCTTGCCTCTCGATAGTTTGGTTCTGCGGGGCAATAAATAAAAACTCAATTAAAAAAAAACTGAAACAAAATTTTTCTGTGGAACCTTTCTAACTTCTAGTAATTTTTTGGTGTAAGTAGAGAAAAAATACCGAACATGCTCCTTTCTCAAGGAAAGCTTTGCTTTTTAATAAACAAAAAATGATTTTAGAAGAAATTATGGATAATTCATGAACCAATACATATATCGTAGCTTATTCTGCCACAATTACTGTGTTGTATCGTATTGTATAGTATTGGTCTGCCCATTCTTATCGATGCAACCCATGAGCGCTTTGGGATAGAGAAACTCGAGGCATTTGAAATGTTACCTTTCATTTACCATGGAACTATTACAGTACCTATCCTAATTGATAAATAGGAAAGCATGTACGGGTTCATTAGTACCAGTTCTTTACCATTATTAGTCTTGGCCTATGCCAATGACCCTATTGATTTTTCTGACTGTTCTGGCATGAGTTTTGACCACTGGCAAACTTGTACAAGTTTTTATAGCCCTAAGGTTCGCTTAGTAATAGAACAAAGAAGTCAATATTTATTTTATCTATTTATTTTCAAGTCTTCGATGTCAACCCACTTACATGTATTGCTGTACCAGCTGACACAGACTTATCCAAGTGATGGGTAGGATTGCTTTGGGGTGCCACATTTTCGTGGCAATTAGCGGCTATCATCCAAGCTGCGGAGACAGGAACTAAAAAAAAATCTAGGAGCTGGGTTGACGGCGCGGCAGGGATGATAAGGTACCATTGTAGTACCTACAACCTCTCCTAATACGATAATTAGTACCTTCAATTAATTTTGGTATAATTACTAGGTACCGGGTGATATGATAGGCTTGATCTATGCTTACTACAAACCCGTGTTAACCCAATGTGCCCACCCAATGCAGCTACTTAGGTTTAACCATTCAGCTGCAAGGTTACTACATTGTCTTTTCCCTGAAACTTCGAGACGAAAAATCTGAAAGTGAAGTTCACCTGTTTTTATACTCAATTAGGAGCCATGACTCGTATCACTTGTAGAAACAGAATGCTTCACTTTAAACTCACTTTGTGCAACTCTATTTTTTTTATGAAGCATTAAATCATTAAAGCATCCGTAAGCGTACTTTCAAACGTTCTGTCAACATTTGCAGTTGACATCTTCAGTGGCACTATGCACACTTCTAAGACTGTTCCTCGGAGGCTTTGATTAACTGAGATACAATCTTCGAAGTCTTCGCAGTGCCACTGAAGACGCCAACCCGATATGTTGACGAAACGTATGAAAGTACGCTTTGATAATGACCACGGCCCATCAACTCGAATCGTACATCATCTCACTCCGGCCATGAGAGCAATATACAAAAAAAAATAAAACTACTTAATGCATTAATAAAAGAACGGTTCGAGTTCACTCGAACATGATTTCATATCTTTTGGGCCAATGGGAGTCGGGGTTCTACCAATTTAGCCGTAATTGCCAATTTAAATTTCTTTTCCACAGTCACGCTTTTCCCTATCCTAAACCATGGGATTGATCGTTGGAATATTGACATTGTATAGAATGGACAATCTTATATATTAAACTATTACCCCGGGAAGCGCCCCCCCCCCCCAGAGCCCCCTTTACAAAAATATGTTCTGCAAAATCAAAACATCGCTTACTGAACCACCGCATAAAAATCTGTGCCAGAAATTTTAAAAAGTTTTACTTATTTCGAATACGCCCCAAACGAATCAGCCACAACTTTTTGGTAAGTTTCAAAAAAGTACATCGTTAGTTAGTCACTGACGTCAGACCCTCCAAGGGAGGGGGTGGGCAAATAGCCTTGAGGCGACTGTATTTTAAATTCAAATTTATTTAAAAAAAAAAGACATTTACCTCAATTACAATATTTCAATTCACAAATGGAAGGGAGGCCCAAAAGACAAGGGCCCCCCTTACAAATTAATATTAAATATATTAAATATATTAGTAAAATTAGCGTAAATGCAAAGAAAAATTAAACAATTCAAATTAAGTTAAGAAAAATAATTGTAATATATAAGTCATGTTCCAAAACAGGTGTGAACAGCCACAAGAATAATTATTTTGAATGAAAAAAGTTTAATTTTGTGAGAACTAAGAAACTATAGGTGAATACTCCACAAGTGAGTTTGGCTTGACTATTCATAAGATATATGATAAGATGATGAACAAGGGCCTCATCCATAGTCAATGTTATAATACGATCAACATTCTGGTTAAGGATCATAATTTATATATCGTGTCGATATCTTTTATATCTTGCAATACGGTACTTCGTCTCTTCTTTTATTAGAACTTTTTACTTTATTTTATATTATTATTATTATTAATATAATACCGGACAAAGACACTGCCCCTTAGATGTAATACATGAATACGTTAATAGTCTACTGTCTATTGTCTAAGTCAATATTAATTGAAATAAAATAAAACTTAAAACAAGCCACTTAAGAATTAATTAAAATTATTGTTTTATTTTCTTTATTATATCTTATTGGGATTTAATTTTATAATTATAATTATATAATTGTTATAAATGCGGTGGCAGATTAAGAAAGCTTTTGATTAGTAAAAATTTGTTATTTACAACTTTAAGATCCTGCGGGTCTACTATGGCGATTATTTTTAATGCTAACCCGGGATTAAAAATGTAAACCAGATAATTTTACAATGGAAAGTGCAATTTGAAATCGCTGTGTTTACATTTTTAATCCCAGGAATAAATTAATACATTTAATTTATTCCTTTTGAGGGAACATAATGGATTTTGATTAAAATTACGATCCGCTCGCAAAAGTTTGTTTACCGACAGGGCATACATAGAGGTACAGACTCTGACTTTCGCCCGAAAGGTTGTTGGTTCTAATCCCACACTTGCTACATTTTCTGGCCAGGCTTCGGAGGGTCTGTATAGAGCAGGCGGTTCCGGACCTTAATTCTTTGTTGAGAGTGAGCGAGGGCCTTGTGTCCCTAACTCTACTAAGTCAGAATAAAAAGTAATTATTTATTTATTTAATTTTAAGAGGGTTTCAGGATATGACTTTTATTCCCACAACCTTTCATGATGCAGTTCTAAAAACTGAAACTGTATCTGAGCGTAATAAACCCAAGTCCAATAAAAAGCTTCGTTTGGCTTGGAAGCAAACCAAATTACAAGCCAAGAACGTTACACCCCAAACTCCAAACCAAGCTCGACAAAACGTAGGGCCAAGCCAAATTTTGAATAAAAAAAATCGAAAATCTGGGCTTCGTTTGGACTTTGGCCTGTAGTTTTTCACCCCCCACCTACTCCAATCCAAACTCACTTAGTATATGTTATAGGACTATTTACCAATTACGGCATTCATAAAAATGATTTTATTAAAAAATAATAATATTTTAATGTAGGCTGTTAATTCATTAAAAATAATTTACGCAATATAAGAAATTGTCTAAAATTAGTAATTTCCTCATTACAATGAAAATAGTCTGCGCAATGGTGAAATTTTTCACTAATATTTATACCGGCATAAATATTAAAAAAATGAAAAATAAATTATAGTTGTAATTGTAATTTTTTTTAAAGTACTTTTTATGGACCCTCATAGTGGCCCATAGGTCCCTTGTCCAATGACCCCATGAATTTTGGACACTATTTGTATTGTTGTATTGTATGAATTACAAACTGATACACGTTCTCGATGTCAACCTACACGGGCAACAACCCATAATGGACAAGTTGAGACAAGCTTACCATTAAAGCAATGAAACAGGCGAAAGCATCTCTTAACCAAGTACAGATACGAGTCAAAATAAAGTAGAGCTACGGTATTGAATTTAATGTTTACAAAAAACCGAAGTTATAAATAATTACGGGCCACTGTTCACCATGTTCATGAAAAAGCGAGGGTGCGTACATTGTGTGTTGTGGGGCGTATGCATATACCCACCCCTAACCATCTCCCCTGTTTGCTACCAAAGAAAAAGGCTCTTTGCCCAATTAAAAGCCTATAACTCCTCAAAGTTGTTAAGGCAGACGCCGAACTGCTTGTAAACAAAGGTGGCCGAGTCATTTTTATTAATTCAAAGTAATATTTTCTCGCTCTACAATCTCAAATATTGTTACAACAGGTTTTAGGAATGTTGATTTTAATAAAATGAAATTTTTTTAATCAAATTCCTCATGACGAGGCAGTAGAATCCGCGCCGATTGGAAAGCTTACTTTTAACGGTTTCATCTACATCTGCGGTTGACATCTACACTGCAGAGAATTCTAAGACTGTATTTCGCATACACCGTAAAAACCGACCACGGCCCATCAACCCAGATTCTTTTGCTTTATTATCAAACTCCCATACCCCAAAAGCCGTTTAATTACTTCAATTTCTCACCTAAAATGTTGTTACTCTAGAAACACGTGGAAGTGCACAGTTATACAGATTTTATGGAATGGTTGGGTATAAATTTTCGTACTAAGCATTATGGGAAAGCCTCTACAGTATAATTGGGGGAATTAGAGAAAGAAAGACATGAAAAATGGTTGGGAATTCGAACCCGAGTTTCAATCTTGCTGACCAATGCATCAAGTTAGCATCCCCGGAAAAGCTCTTTTGTGGCTATGAGTTCCGTTATGTCCAGATGATTCAAAATTTCCTATTCTCGGATGTAACTTTTCCGACGTTTTTCTTTTTTTTTTAAATAAAGCATCAATGTGGTTATATATAATGGGGGCGTAATATTTCTATGTTGGTTCAAGTGAAATGGTTTAATAGTTACGAGGGCGTTAATTAATAAATAAAAATAAATTTATTATTCCTCCGTAGCAGTGGCAAAGTCTTTCATCTTGATATCTCGAAAGTTTCGATCGAATATTCTGCCCCGCAGGGGCCAAACATATTAAAAATTTGAACTAAAAATGTAATTCTTATTCGTCGTGATATGTTGCCAGTTATGAATCAACTCAGATGGTCTATAGTTCATCAAAAAGTGACGTGCCAGTCGGCCATCAATAACAGACATCTCCGCCCATACATGAAGTTCCAGTGCCGTAACCCATTTTTCATAACCTTTGTTGATGGATGCCACATCAATTTTATCACGCAGTGCTATTTATCGTATTGCTCTAATATTTATACATCAGTATAAGGACAGATTTTAGAAGTTCACACTTCCTTAGGCGTAGGCACTTCTCTGCATTCCTATTTATATGTCAGTATAAGGAAAGCTTTGTGATGGATGCCACATCAATTTTATCACGTAATGCTATTTATTGTATTGCTGTAATATTTATGCATCAGTATAAGGACAGATTTTAGAAGTTCACACTTCCTTAGGCGTAGGCACTTTTCTGCATTCCTATTTATATGTTGTATAAGGAAAGCTTTGTGATGAATGCCACATCAATTTTATCACGTAGTGCTATTTATCGTATTGCTCTAGTAGTATGGTTGGACACAGTCCCAGGCCACGGTGTGGGCCCATAGGACTCCAGTGGACCTCCTGATTATAGTGGATTCCGTACCACTTGGGAAACACAGTGAAGTCACACGATTAGTTCGGAGGTGACCAGGACAAGTCCTACCATGTTTCCCTACCGGCACTGTGCACACGACCAATTTATCTGCAGCTTTGAACCTGCTCTGGTCCGCTGGATTCAACTTGGTATGGCGGCCGGCTATCGTATTGCTCTAATATTTATACATCAGTATAAGGACAGATTTTAGAAGTTCACACTTCCTTGGGCGTAGGCACTTTTCTGCATTCCTATTTATATGTTGTATAAGGAAAGCTTTGTGATGGATGCAACATCAATTTTATCACGTAGTGCTATTTATCGTATTGCTCTAATATTTATACATCAGTATAAGGACAGATTTTAGAAGTTCACACTTCCTTAGACGCAGTGTGCTCGTTTTCGCTTTCCTATTTATATGTTAGTATAAGGAAAGCTTTATGATGGTCGAAATTTTCAGGTTTTCGAGGTTTCAGTGGATTTACACGTTTGTACCGTAAGCTCACACAGGCACACCCTTTCTCCACCGTTCATTAGATAACTGGATTACCAAGCCTTCATCGGTAAGGGAATGCGCGTTTGTCGAGCATGTTGCTGACCACTGGCTCGACATCACACGTATAACTGTCGTCCATAAGGAGGATCCTCTACCAGTGCTCCCCTGAATGGGTCTGTCGTGCCCACGTCGTTCTGTATTGGGAGAGACTTATGATTTTCAAAACTTCCTAGGCATAGAAATTGCACGTTTTACGGACTCAGGATCCCAAAAATGTGTTTATTCCGAAATAACTGTACAGCGGTCTTCTCTAAAATCATATAATAGATTTTACTCAAATATAGGGGGCTCTCCTCTGTCAATTCTAGCTCTCTTTATAATTTTGGGCCATCTCATAGAATAAAATAAGTAATAATAATAATATTTACTTAAAATCGACGCCAAAAATTTCCATATAATTTATATATACAATATGTTTTAAAATGTATTGTTACAAATAATTTCCGTCAGAATTAATTGCCCGGCAGAGCTACTATGCAAAATTTCTAAATGTCTAATGTTGTTCATTGTAGGAACGATTTTTCCCATTTCATATCAGCTATCAGTACCTCAAAAATATATTAATCATTTATTTTCAGATCAAATTTTTGGCCTTTCATCCTTTTCTTTCCACAATGCTGTCAGATTCTTTTGATATATGAATAATTAAATGTCAATTTGTTATGTATAAGTCACAATGCCACCATGCTGATGTAATTAGCCTAAAAGCAGGAGGGCGTGCTGCATGGGCAGGGCATCATCATATATAATTAATTTCAACCTAGTTTTCCCACTGTCAGCTTCCATTTTCAAAAAACGCGAAATTCAATCGCCATTTTCTCACTCTCGGCACTATAATAAACATTAGTGAAAGAATGATATAAAACATAGGAGGGGGACAAAATTGCAACCATGAGGGGGTGGTTCGTATGCTAACCTCTGCGTATATAATTAATTTCAACCTAGTTTTCCCACTGCCAGCATCCATTTTCAAAAAACGCGGAATTCAATCGCCATTTTCTCACCCTAGCACATTGGCTGCATTGGGTATCAGATTTGAACGGCAGTGTTTTTTTAAAACTTTTCTAACTTGGTTAATTTTTGAGTCCATCGCTATCCAAAACCACTGAAATTTTTGTTGGAATCCGCTCTATAATTCTATCATAAGATAAGCATTACAATGTTGTTCAATAATAATCTACAGGAAGGCCTGCCCGTACATCATATATGAGCGACACGGCTCCCCAGGGAACACTGGTGTATATCATATATAAAGTAAAGTAAATTTTTATTTATCGAGAAATACATTCTACATACATTTCATTAGTGGTTCAGAGGGGCACCTTTGGGAATTCCCCTGATGGGCCCCTCGACCTAATAGACAACATTTATTTTTTATTAACACTTATTCTAAACACTTAATCTACAATACAAAATAAATTCTTTTCCCATTCCACGGGGTCGTTGGCATTGGACAAGGGACCTATAAGTAAGCCTGGGTCCATAAAACAAATAGTCCTTCAAAAAACAATTACCCCTGCACAGACTGCACTAAACTCGCCTGTAAACTCTCTACATGTAAAGACAACCTAAGAACGTTAAGGCCCGGTGCACACAGGCTGATTCTAGGGATTTGCTGAGATTGGGTACTTACCTTAAAAAATCTGCTGCAATAGAGTCTGTCTTTATCCACCAACCCATCTTCTGTGTATCACGACAGATCTGCTGCGTATCTGCTGCAGTAGAGTCTGTCTTTCCCCACCAACCAATTTGCTATTTATCTCGACAGATCTGCAGAGTATCTGCTGCACTAGGTGCTCTACTTGTCCACCAACCCCTTTGCTATTTATCTCGACAGATCTTCTGCGTATCTGCTGCAGAGGAGTCTGCCTTGTTCACCAACCCATTTTCTTCAATGTATCTCGACAGATCTGCTACGTATCTGTGGTAGTAGAATCTGCCGTTGAGCATCGGATCTAATAGGTACTCATATGTGCAACTAATATTTCTACAATATAATAGGCTACATTAACTCAGCAGAAGTACGGGCTTTCACCCGAAAGGTTGTTGGTTCAAGTTCCTCGCTTGATAAATTTTCAGAACCTATTTTGGAGAGCATTTAATGACTTTAAGAGTGAGCTTTACTGCTCTGACTAGCTAGTAGAAACAGGTTCCCTATACTTTTCCAATTTTGCCAATAGCTAGGCTCCATGCGACACCTAATTGCAACTTAAGAGAACGGCCCTAGACAGAGAAGACTGGAGAAGACAATGGAAATATTTGCTGCAAACCAATCAAAAGATTGCAACTAGGGCGCTCCATGTCCTCTTAATTTATTTTATTACTTCCCAAAAAATACTAGTCGAATTTATTGCGTGTAGAACAATAGAATTTGATAGATTGATAGATAATGCAAATTGACATAAAACAAATTAATAGAAATATGCAAAAAGTGCCGAAATATGTACATGATATATTAGCCGCGGTCTTGATCAAATTCAGACGTTGTGACTTTTAGTCTAATTGCCAGCTTTACACACTGGGTAATCGCAGCCATAGTAATTGGGCTATTAGTCTGTCAAGCCCGCGATAAGTATATAACGAGTTAAGTGACAGTTATGAAAAATTGAATCACTACAACAATGTCAACAAAGATATAATTTAGTTAGTTGCTGGTTTTATCTGTATTTCTTATTTTATCTGTATTTCTTAATTCACTGTCCGTCTGTCTGTCCCCCTGCTCTGGCATACGTTATAGCAGGGATTTCCAACAAAAATGTCTAAAAGCCCCCTCATCCAGTCTCTATAATGACAATCACCCCCACTTATTCGTATACCACCCCCCTACTATTGTTAATGAGCTAAGACTAGCTAAGTTAATGTAATACAAAATTTAAAAAAATTTCTTTTGATTTAGAAAGCTGGAAACACTAAAAACCTGTTACTGTCCAAAATTTGTACTTTATCGACTTCGATGGCAAGGCGGTAGCTCGCTCGTACTGGTGTGAGTCTACACGCCATGCGATCGGAGACGTGGCGTAACTCAACGCGGGTACTAGCCTACAAACGCGACAGAAAAAGTCAATCGGATACATATATTAATTTGTTTCTTTGTTTTTTTTTAAGAGAGAAAAAATAAATGAATTATTTAATCTAATGATATCTCGCGGATCCCTCTGGTATGGCCTGTGTTATAGATGGGCAGTCATACTCCACTATTAAGATAGGCTACCGCCAACGCAACACTTGCAAAGCTATGCGAAGTGGGATCTGAAGAAAGCCACCATGTTTCTCCCTATTCCAATGCATGGCGGATTCTTTCGGATTTCATTTTCAGTAGCTTTGCCCTAGGTGGTGGGAGCCACACTAAGAGAAGCAGCGGTTATTTACTTATTTGTAACTACAGCTCCTTTAGGCATCACCAATTTGAGTGAGTGCTACGGCAATGCTACATAAAGTACACTGTTGTAATTTGATTTGTAATCAACTGGTTAAAAAAAAATAAAAAAAACGAATTACTGTTCTAGAAAGGTGTATACAAGAGATACATATTTAGGTATAGTTCGACTAGCATAAATTAGTTCGTAGTTAGTGTTTTTAGTAGGAAGTAATTTTAAGTGTTAGTTAGGTATTGACTGCTACCCTCGCACGCCACACGCTTGAGGGGGCACTTAAGCTTTAGTATACTAAAACGTAAAAAAATTAAGAAAATACACGAATTATTATAATTATTACTTTTACTATTATTATAAGGGCGCGAAAGCTTAAAATTAAATTGATTAAAAATTGAGGGAGTTAAATCTCAGGATTTTTTCACACAGGGATTAAGCGTAGATATTGGCCACCTCTGGATCACCCCAAATTCAATTTCTTACTACAAAAATGAAAAATTCATATACATTTGTACATAACGTACATGCATACATGTATCGTACTTATTACGTGCATTTTTTATTATGATTTGCTGTAATTGCCATGTTTCTCTATTAAAATAAATGCATAACTGATGTATTTAATATTTACATAAACATTTTTTTCACGAAACTCTTTGTATGACATCTGTTTATTATGATAACGTGTTTGTAATTCCCTTCGTTGTCATAATAAACGGAATTTAGCGTATATTGAATTTGTTTAGTTTTGTACAGAAGGATTTTTATTTTTCCGTTATAACTGACATTTTTGAAAGATAATCAATTTCATATGAAATTTGATTTTATTCTAAAATTCGGGGTGCCTGATTTACTCTTATGCTTAAATAATTGCTTCTTTTATTAAAATTATTAAAATAGTATTAGTAAATAAACTGGAGAGAAAATTTTTATTTTAAAGCATTGAGTAATAATTTATAATGTACAATAATATGATGAAACAGGAGAATCCAGATTGTTGATCTGTCTGGAAGCATACTAGCAAGCGTTTTGTCAATATCTCCGTTCGACATCTTCAATGGTATTACATTCACTTCTAACAGAGTGTTAATCAGCCCCGATTCTATTCTATTCTGTTCTATTCTAATATATTTTATTCTATTCTGCTTCATCGTCTGACTCCGGCCGTGAAAGCTTTTGTAATTATATTTACGGTTTTAATTAGAAGTAAACAAGTAATTATTATTAAGCTCGTTAACACCATTATAATGCACGCACTAACAATTACATAATCTTGAAATTGCAGGCGTTGTCCGTTGCATGCCAATAATTTTAGTAAAGACAGTTAAAATTGAAGAAATTTAAGTTCAAACTTTTTTGAAACAATAATCATGATTGTTATTTAAAATAGTTTCAGTAGTCTATATTGATAAAAACTTTTACCTGCAGGAAAATTGACCAGGGAATCATTTGGATTGGCGTTGGCGCCCTTCAAAAATCATTAATATTGCCTGCATGCAATTCATACAAATATTTCTAATATTGCATTATTGAAAGAAAGAAAATTTTCTTTATTTTCCATGGAGCATTTTTATTTATTCATTTTGGAACATTTACAAATTAACTAGTATTTATCTCAATATCAGGGATAAAGACCTAATGAAATCATGTCAGCCGTAGAGCCATAAATGAGAGCAAATAAGAAAAACAAATGTTCACCTACATTTTGATGCATTATATGTAGCCGGCCGGCAATAACACCACTTGGCCACAGTTTTGAAACCTAAATAACTTTGAAATTTTTCAAAGTGGCCAAATGGTATTAGTGCTGGTTACATTTACGTATCGAAATGTAGAGGGGCATTTCTTCTACTTCATCTACTCACATTTAATATAGGTATATGATCGATAAGTATTCGTCTTTGTACAAAGAAAAGTCGTAGCGATTTGCTCTTACAATTTAAATCCCACTTTATAAAACATGTGATAGAAAATCACAAAGATACATAATTTTCATATGAACAATTTACAAAAAATTGATTGATTTTATAATAGTAAAATGAAGCCAATTCCATGGTAAGATGCCGCCGCGCGCGTTCTTAATAGGGGAAAAAATAATAATTTTATCCACAACTTAACAAATTGATAGGATGTATGTTAAATTATGGAAACAACCGTTTTTTTCTGTACTGTAATTTTTTTTTATCACTTTTTTCTCTACCGTTTTCTCATTATCTTTTGTTGACTTATAGGCTTTAGCTGAAAATCAATAAGTAAACATTAATATCCAACATAATTCAACATTAATATTGACAAATTCAACCTCTAATTTTGCCCTCTCGTCATTTTTTAAAACAATACGTTAATTGAATACGAATTATTAAATATGTATAATGTATCCAAATACCCCTTCCAGTTGCCTCAATAATAAGTAACTTATACTTGTGATGAGTAACGACAGGTTTTCGATTGAATGTTGAGTGGAGATTCGCAGCACTAGTACAAGAACGCTACTCCGATGCCACTGAACCCATTGATGGGCCCTAAGTCATGAATTGGGTGTCTATCAACTCAAAAACCAAATCTATCCTCTTAACGCTCGTTCATTAGATGTTACTGTCACTAAAGTAATTTTCCATAAAACATTGTCACATGACGAAGCAATAGAATCCGGGATGATAGGCCGTGGTCGTTCTGGAAGCGTACTTCTATACGTTTCGCCAACAACTGCAGTAGACATCTTCAGTGGAACTGCGTAAACTTTTAAGATTGTATCTCGGAGGTTCAGCAGTTCTCCGCCGTGAAAGCTTTCGTAATTATAAACATGGCCACAATTAACCTTAAATGAATATCATGTAGATTAAAAAATAAAATACATGCAATACTATTACTTAAATAAAAGATTATAAAATAAGCTTACAACACAAATTACTATAGCCTATTGAAAATTACTTTTCATTTCATTCTTCATATATGTTTTCCTTTTATAAATTGATTGTAATTGTATATAAATCAATGGGTTGCTGGATGTATTGTCTCGATAGTCTGATGATTACTGTCCAATGGCGGATCCACAGGGGGGTCAGGGGGTCATGACCCCCCCCCCCTAAATGACTAAATTCATATAATAGTAAAAAAAAAATTAATTGAATAAAACCCAAATTTTCAACCAAAAAATTACCATTTAAACTTACTAACAACTTGTGACCCCCCCCCCTAAATTTTCCGCTGGATCCACTCTTGGATGATTACTGTCTACTGTATATTTTAGGTTATTTAGTAAAACAAAATTGTACTACGAAGGACTTTATATTATACTTAATTTTCTGTATGAGACATTATAATAAAAGTAACTGTATAAAATATTACAAAAAAAAACACATAAAATTATGACGATTGTTCGAAACGGTAGTGACATAATTTTATGTGTTTTTTTTTTTGCATTATTTTATTAAGTTATTTTTATTATAATGTGTTCGAAATATTATCAAGTTACAAAGGAGAAAATTTCATATATTTTGTATGAGATTTGCATTTTATAGCATTTTTAGATCTGTTTGCAAATAAATAATCGACTCTACTTGCCATGCTATCGGAGATGTGTTGTAACTCAACACAGGTACCAACCTACAGAGACGACTGAAGAGGTCAATCGGATACAATCATTTAATTGTTTGTATGCGCGATTAACCTTTTTATATTTAAAAAAATATTTTTATTTTCTACATTGAGGGAGGATTATAATTCATATTATATATATTTATATATATTCACATTTTGTATTCAATAAAGATTCGTAAAAAATATTGTTACACATGCATCAACTAATGGACCAACTTGGACCAAAAAAATAAAAAATACGTTTGTAGATCCTAACTGAGAGCCAGGCTGTGACTAGAAAGGAACTGGATTGGCCCGTCCAAGGCCAAGAGGCGTAGAGATTCGAGTTGTAGTTACCACGTTTTTTCTGTTTCTCATTTTTTATAGGACCTGGAATGGTACGGCACTCGGCCTCTATCTGTTTCAATATGCATCTTAACATTGTTCTAAATTTCAGTACCGTATTTAGGTATCTAGATAATGCTCGGGTTGCTCGAAAACTAGTTTTTTGCGGAAAGTGCAAGTTGACTATATTTTTTTTATTATTCATTGTTTGCTGGTATGCAAAGCTCTTGCATTTTAATGTCGGATTGTAGTCATAGTGATGAAACAAATCAGTACGTAAAATGTGCAACTCAACACTCAACACTCAATTTTGGAAAAGTATGTAAAATATGCAAGGGCATACACTCAACACTCAATTTTGGAAACCGTACATTGTAGTAATACATGGTATATATAACACTGATATTAAATTAACTTTGGTTGAAGAGGTAACCTCCTAGTTATAACCGAAATTAGAGGATATGGAAAAAACCCGGTTAGGCGTAGATCGTGGGTTCGAATACCGCCAAGCCCAGTTTTTTCCATGTCCTCCAATTTCGGTTATGAAGTAAATGATGTTATCAAAAGAATGAATGAACAGATTCTGAACAATAATTTTGTTAAGCTACATACCGAATTTCACAAAATTCAACCGAAAAGTTTGGCTACAAATCGAGTTACAGACAGATAGACACAGAGACCGACCGACAGGCAGAAATTTCACTTTTTTGGTTACTGGGACCTCAAAACGTGAAATTCCGTTGAAGCCTGGGCGTCGAAAATTTCGACCATCACAAAACTCTCTTTAGTCTAACGTATAAATAAGAAAACAAAAATAAGCCCTTATATGCCACATTATTGTGAAATATTTGTTGGGCTCAGGAGCCCTAGCATTTTCAAAATTTTCCATTGGGCTGTGGGGGGGGGGAGGGTGGGGGTATAAATTAAAAAAATAAAAAAAAGTATAAATTAATATTAATATAGGACTCATTGCCACGACATGCTAGAGACGCTGAATTTATTTAAATTATTAATTTGAAGAATGTGATCTTCACAGGACTGTCCCCCGGAAGACCGAGGGGGTGCTGAAATTTTAGGCAGGTTGTTATCCGCTTGCATAGGGGCTGAAAAAAAAGATTCTTTTTGCCAACCGGGCTCTGATATCGGTGTCATTGGGACAATCAATTTTGTTTTCTTACGTCGTTAACTACCCCACGACATTTATTTCACAAAAATTTCGGTGCAGTTCAATTTTTCGAGGCCAAAAATCCTTTCGGGTTCGGCTTGGGTATTTTTTCTTTAATTTTCACAAAATTAGCTATTGGTTCCTTAAAATTTTAAATTAAAAATAATAATAATACTAATAATAAATCGTGTATTTTCTTAAATAAATAAATATTGACTTTTTGTTATATTACTAAACCAACCTAGCGGAGTTAGGGCTATAAAGCCCATTCTTACCCTCAACTAGGAAGGCCTGGGGCCGCCAGCTTTACATGCCCTCTGAAGCATGGCGAGAAAATGTAGTAAGTGCGGGACTCGAACCAGTAGCCTTTCGGGTGAAACTTGGCGTCTGTACCACTACACTACATGTCCTAGTCTTAGTTATTTTTACGTTAGTAAATAAAAGCTGAAATGCCCCCTCACGCTAGCGGCGTAAAATTACTAAAAATATACATGTAAAATATGAAACTGGCACTACAAGCTACCATTGTACATTATAAATCTGCAGATTTACATGTAAATCTAAATAATCATGAAAAATGCTAATGAATTTTGTGAAGTTCATCCTTTGTCTATAATCTAATGATTGTCTTGTATGTTGTTTTTCTTGTATTCCTGTCAGTGTTGCCTATGGAGGGATAATTGTACTTGTTCATGTGTTAGTCCTCGCTGAGTGCGTTCTTCAGCAGAGGCGGACGCAGCGACCGGCACTGCGGGCAATTGCCCCCCCCCCCTTTGGAAGGCTGTTATATTCTTTGCCTCTAAAATACAAGTGCTAACTGTAATCAAAATGCGTAAACCCCCACTATTTCCGCCACATTTTTCAAAAAAATTCTCCCGGGGGAGACCTCCAAGCCCCCCTTGTGCACTATTTTATTAATTGCCTGTAAGATACAACCCTTATTGCTCTGAAAATGCGAAAACCCCCAATATTTCAGCCCTATTTTTCAAAAACAAATACCCGGGGGTGAATCCCGGGCTCCCCTTCGTAGCCTCTGAACTTATGCTTATGCCCAAAGATCACTAAGGTCATTAATGTAAAAGCTGCGTACGTCCATGAGAACGGCTTTCCCCATTTTATACACTATTATGAAAATTGGTGGAGGGGCGCCAAATTATACACCGCCCCCTTCGAAAACCTATCGCTACGCTACTGAAAAGTACCTCCCCCTTTTATGACGTCTGGGACCGCCTCTGTTCTTCCGAGTCTTCGCCTTGTACTTTAGGGAACGTCTTGGGTTTGGGATTTTAGGGATTAAAGTGGTTGGGTCTGCAAGATTTTTTGTGATAAACTTTATTCCCGGGGGAAAATATAGGAAAGAATAAAGGCGTAAAATAGTAGAAATTTATCATTTCATATTTTATTTTCACAAAATATGTTATATATTTATTTACTATTTTCTAAAATTGGGGGGCCTTAGGTGAGAATTGGAGGGCCTGGGCAAGTGAGAAGTCTCAATGTGCCACTACTACCAAACTCACGTCCATAGAAAACCCTTAAGAAAAATAATGAAAAATCTAACCTAGACTAATACACAAATCTGACTTGTGTTGAATATAGAGTGAAGAACCGCGTGATTTGGTACAGATAGGCTCATGAGGTATTTTTCCAATTAATTTAATAGGACCTTAAATAGAACCCGATAACTTATTGAAATTGGTAAAGAATATTATTAAATTTTTAATTGCTACTGGCCTGTAACTCATTATAACTATTTTCAGTTTTTTTCTTCACATCAATCTTGTATTGCTTATTTTGTGATAAATTTATGGCAGCTGGGAATAATGTAGCGGGGCTGGCCGTGCCTTCTTCATTAGCAGTTTAATAACAAATCAATTTTTTTTTTAACTATTAATCAGATTTAGAGTTTATCATTCATCACGAATTCCGGAATTTCGCTACATTTAATCCCTAATAATCAACAAGAAATATTTACGTACTGTATTCCAATTCGTTTGAATTTAGGGTTGCCAGGTGTCCAGTTTTTCACGGGACAGTCCGGTTTTTTGTACCTCTGCCCGGTGACTTAATAAATGTTTGACTGGGCAATGCCTTGTCCGGTTTTTTTCTCTCAAGTGTGCCGAAATTTTTTTTTTTGAGGATAGAACGAAATAAATTAAAAAATTACAGTTACAGAAATTTAAAATGTCTACTGTCATTTTACATTTTTTTTAAAGTTACGGTAGGCTATCGCTAACTTGCTAACTACTATGATAGAAAGTTCCTCAAAATTCACTATAAATTTAAGACTTTCAAGACTTAAAATTTAAGACTAAAATTAAGATTTTAGATAAAATGACATTTTTTTAAAAAGATTTAAGCTACCATTTACTCCCTGTCCGGTTTTTATGTTTTGTAAATTTGGCAACCCTATTTGAACGGTAGCTAATTTACTTTTACACATGGTAGATTTATTTGAGTATTTGACTTTTAATTGATCATGCCACCAGGAATTTTCATTTTTGGTAGTGGCGGTAGTTTCTCCGGTGTCTCCGCCCCCCCCCCACTTTTGAGATATTTTACATGTTGTTAAATTGCATAATTATTTAACGGTATACCTACTCCCAATGAAAAATTTTATGTGTTTTTATTCGCCCCCCCCCCCCAGATAGAAGTCCCTCATGGCCCCCCCCCCCGCCTTATAATTTCTAGCGCCGCCGCCACTGATTTTTGGTCGTCTTATCGATCTCTTCACAGCCGGGGTAGAGTTGTATATAGGAGAGACGGGGGGGGGGGGGTTCATACAATGTCAGTATTGAACAGATTGCCCAGGTACCACGGATGGCATATATATAATAAATCGTAAGAACCACAGAATATTTTCTGAGTATACAATAACGGTGACCGGCAGGTACAGCGGGCTACGGTCCTGAGATGGTGCAATGGCGTCCAGAGGATTGGTCGCTGGACGTGACCAGGTACTCACGATTCCTAAAGCCAGGCTGACCTCTACCACAAGCAGACGTACTGTACCTGCCTGCACCAGCCTCTTCTCACAATCCATAAGACAAACCGAACAACCATAATGCCATAAAGCAGAGATTTTTCTTCAGGTTTTACACTGCGCCAGACTATATACCAAAAATTGCATAAAAACCGGTACTTCCCTCAGATTTTCAACTATACCAACTATCTATGAACTAAACTTATCGGGAGATAGGGGGTAACCTCCTTTGACGCAATCCTGAGTACCCCCGTGGTTTACACTCGTATATAACAGCCCAATATTGTCTTATGTCGGACTGCAGGTTGCTGCTGCAAGTCAATGTTACCAATAAAAAACACTGTTTTTCCACAAGCTATGGTCAATGACCAAATCAGCATAGAGAAACCCCCCGATGGGCTCACACTCTTACTAAGACTCAAAATAAATACTTTTAATACATATTGTCGGCAGGTCAATTACCCTCCCTGCAGAAAATGTTCTGTTAAAAGTTAAAAATATAATAAAAACTTGCCCCAAAGTTATACCAGCGAACCCTTACGTACTTCCACAAAAAATCAAAATAAACATTTTAAAAGCGAAGACAGTTTTCCAAAAGTCTGGGAAAGCTGTTGACAGTGGGAGAAATGTGAACATGCAACCGAATTTGAACCCATCACCTTGACAACAACTTAATTTTTCGAGTCGATGTACTTGCACCGAAACAGAGGGGGAACACACAACCCACTGATTTTTTTTTTTTTTTTTTCCATTTAAAGGTGCAATTGGAGTGTTTTATTGCCATTGCCTCGGAATTTTCCGTCACCGAATTTCCAGTTTTGTGGATTATATCTAGAGTTCTTTCTATGTAGCAAGGGCGGATTTTAGGGGGGGTTAGAGGGTCCGGACCCCCCCCCCCCAAAAAAAAAAATAAATTAACTTACACTAGATAACAATGGGTTTACAGTGGGAATGAAAAATAATTATGTTTTTTAATGTTACAATCCACTGAACCGGCCCGATGCCCCCCCCCCTAAATTAGAGGCAAAATCCTCCCTTGCTATGTAGGATATATGTTAGTAAATGACAACCAGAAATGTTCCTCTACATTTTGATATAGAAAATGGCCGTTACTAACCCCATTTGGCCGCAGCTTTGGCTGGAGCTTGTGGAAAGTTTCAAACAGCTTCAGTATTTTGGTCAATTTTCCACGCCTTCTTTCACCACCGAACACTATACCAAAATGTAAAGTTACAATACTTGTATCAACTGAATCATAAAAAGAACATGTATAGAGTAGTGGTACGGACTCCGACTTTCACCCAATTGGTTGTTGGTTCGTGTCCTTCACTTGATTCATTTCCTGGCCATACTTCGAAAGACATGTAAAGCAGGCGGTCCAGGACCTTCCTAGTTGAATGTAAGAGGGCTTTATAGTTCTAACTCCGCTATTTTGGCTTATTAATAGACGAAAGAGCCATTATTTATTTATTTAAATTTATTTATTTAAATTTATTCAATCCATATTTCCAATGAAATTATGTGTCAGACAAACTCTGAATTTTCTTTTCGTCTTGTTCTAGGTAAAATTGGACTTAGTATGCTGAGGAGGCTTCTTCTGCTACGCATTTGAGATATTCCTGCTGATGATTGATTTTAATATCCGTAGTTTTAGGCTGTAAATTTGAAGATGAACTATAAATAAATTAGGTTTTCCGAACATTTGACCTGATAAAAATGATGTGCAGTCAGTGTGATCAGACCCGTACCCAGGATTTTATTTTGGGTGGGGCCATGACCAAATTTTTTTTATAAATGATACATCCGTAGTAGTTTTAGTAGTTTTAGCTAAATCTCTTTCATTATTTATTATTTTTTTATCGGGTACGGGCCTGAGTGTGATGAGAATTTCAAAACAATATCATCCAATACCACATTCTGTAACAGTTGAAGATGATGGTCTCCACCACCGATACAGCTGTCATAATTTTAAAAAAAAATCTTTTTTTGTAATTATGGGCAAAGTTATTTATAATTTTATTCTTATTTGTAATTTATCACTTCCACAAAGTTACTGGAGAAATTCTCTCATAGACAGTATGATAGAATTAAAGTTAATGAAATTTATGAAATTCAGTCTAATATTCATTGCTTATAAACTGCTTCCCAGTTCACTCCTAGCAATACATAAACGCAAAGGCTGAACTGCAATGAAACGGGCAGATGAGTCGTGGTCTTAGACTATACCTACACCGTTTATGTATATGAAACATCAGGTTCACCATCAAATTCTCTGCTCGCGTTACACCACGGTCTATCAGCCCTAATCACCACACTCCTCTGTAGATCAGGTACAATTATACAGCAAATTAAAATACTGTTGACGTTGATATGTTTCGTATTCTTCTTTGTTCCCATGTTATATTTTATATATTCTGTATGTAGCTGTTTACTAATTAAAAATAATTGATTAAAAAAATGTTGTTGATATGTTGTCTATTTCACACCTCTGTTTTGATGAATATATTAAAGGGGGCTCACAGGATAAATAGTCTCCATAAGGAATACTGAACGGCACCGCCATCTTCCGATGAATGGCGGTGCCTTCAGCGATTGTGGGAACCGCCCTAGGGTAAGTCTGCGCTGTGGTAAAATGTATTCCGTGGAAACATAAACAAATTTACCTTTATATACTACAACCGAAAATATAGGAACTAGAAAAATTTATATGCCTCGCCAAGACATCGATCGTGGGTTCAAATCCCGCCCAGTCTAGATTTTTCTAGATTCTCTACTTTTGGTTATTACGAGGAGGTTGCATTTAAAACCTAAGTTAGTTTAACTTATAGTTTACCACATAATGCTACAATATATTTTGTATTTTATGTCAATAAATTATACAAAATTTAATTTGATTTCAATTTTAACTGAAATTTCCTACTTTATCATAGACCATTGAGTAGCGCTATAAAATATATAATTCATGCAAGCAACATTGCGAAGCGAGAGAGAGTAATGTCATGTATGTAGGTTTCAAATATTAATTTTTATGTTTTTTGGCCTGCCTATCGATGTCCTTGAATCGCAACTATCGAATTTTGGTACATTACATTATAGTATATAATAAGTGTACATAGTAAGTAACTAAGTATGTAGTAATTATAAATAATACGAAATACAGATCGTGGATTCGAGTCATCACACCGGGTTGAATATAATTACAAAAGCTTTCACGACCGGAGTTACGTGACGAATCAGTAGAATCCGGGATGATAGGCCGTGGTCGTTCTGAAAGCGTACTCCTAAACGTTGTGGTCGACATCTTCAGTGGAACTGCTTAGACTTCTGAGATTTTATCTCGTATGCTCAGCAGCAACTGTGAAACGTTTGTACCGGGTTCAGTTTTTTCTTGATACACAATTTCGGGTATAACGGCGCTATTTTGTTAGGGGCAATGGGAGGCCATGCGAAGTGGGGCGGATGCCTTGAGCTGGCTTTATTGAGTGATATCCATCAATCACGTCATAGAACAAAGGTGATTCTGTAAGATAGCTAAGACATTGGTTTCTTTTGATGGAAATGCACAGACTGGTATGGCTGGAAGGTATGAAGTGCGTGCGGCTGTGCGGGCCCTGGGGCCCATCGACTCTGGTATTTTCCTGTCAAACCTTACGTCCGTTCCATCTCTGTTTCGACGTCTAGCCTGTCATTCCGCCATGTGAAAAGTTTAAAAAACCTTGCCTTCGCCCAAAGCTATCCCAACCCTAGCTTCGACATGATTCCCCTAAACTGGCAATAACTCAACGTTTGTTGTGGATTTTTGGATGTATTTTTAATTTTTTAGTTTGGCAATAGATAATGAGAAGAGAATTTCGCGGACGGTACAATTGGCCTTTTTGCACGCTAGCCTTTGGAGTTGTTTAGGAAATGCAAGAAGATAGGTACTTGTATCGATTATATTACGCTGTCGCTGTTTCAGATATGGTTATCAAAGGAGAGCTTGCGTGCGGAAAAGGCCATTTTAACCGAAATGTGTCGTCAAAATTGATGCATTATTCACTCGTATAAGAATTTGAATTTAAATTTAATTGCAAAACCTTGAACTTTCCTGTGATATTCAAAAATACTGTCAGAATATCCATAAGTAAATAAATAAATAATAAATTCATAAATATATATTTTTGTTAAATTATACAATCAAGTAATCAACAAGTAATTGGCAAGAAAGTACAAAGTAAAATCGTCAAGATATCGTCAAAATCAGGTAGTTCTGTCATTGTCATTGCGCTAATGCCTCCAATGGTGGATCCACGGGGGGCTCAGGGGGGTCATGACGCCCCCCCTAAATTAGTAAATTCATATGATAGTAAAAAAAAATTAATTGAATAACACTCCTATTTTCAGCAAAAAATTACCTTTCATACTTACACACAGCTTGTGACCCCCCCTAAATTTTCCGCTGGATCCGCCCTTGAATGCCTCAGGGACAGTGTAGAAAGCTTTCTCTAAGAGATGGTCTCTAAGCAAGTAAGTTGGTTCCAGCCCCTAGCTTGCTTAATTTTTTGGTGCAGTCTTCCTGTTCCCATGCAAGAGCTTTTTAGCTAAACTCCGTTACGTCTAGGTTTTTTAATGGTAGACCAAAAAAAAAATAGTAAAAGAAATATTGTATCGCAAATTATTTAATAGGGTTTTTAGGCAAAAACTGTTTTTGTTGTTGTTGTAGCACAAATATAAGAACCCTGAAATGTAAAACTTCAGAATTGATTCAAGGATGCAGGTCTTAATTTGTGGGAGGGGTGGTCAAACCGTGGCCCGAATCGAGGTTTTAAATTAGGCCCTGCCTCTGATCTACAGTTACGGAGAAAGTCCTACACGAAAGGCAAAACTCCAAGACAAGGCAACTGAGCAAGTGATGGAAGTACGAAGTCTAAGACGACCATGCAAAGCTTAATCAGTGTAACAAAAAATTTGGTGGCATTAACACAAGAATTGCGGCACTACGTCGTTGAAAGTTGAAGCGGCTTATTTTCTTCAAGTACTGTACTGGTGACGAGTCTAATAATTATACTTACTTTGTTTGAATAAACCGGCCGCCGTACCAAGTTGAATCCAGCGGACCAGAGCAGGTTCAATGCTGCAGATAACTTGGTCGTGTGCACAGTGCCGGTAGGGAAACATGGTAGGGCTTGTCCTGGTCACCTCCGAACTAATCGTGTGACTTCACTGTGTTTCCCAAGTGGTTCGGAATCCACTATAATCAGGAGGTCCACTGTCCTATGGGCTGGCGTGGGACAGTCAAGTCGGGGTCGCTCTATGGGCCCAAATTTGAGGCCTAAGTCGTTATTAACCCGACGAACACTACTACTACTACTACTTTGTTTGAAACTAAACTTCAGAATAATTTAATTGTATAAGTTAATACACACAGAACCATGAATAATAATAATAATAATAATAGTAATAAGAATAATAAATCATCAATAAATCAAATATACAATGGTGAAAATTACAATAATTGCAGGTGCCCAATGCCATCATGAATTCTTATTTGGCATTAGGGACATCTTTTCTCAGACCATCGCTAAAGAGCCTTTTATGATATTTTAGTACAATAAGTTGCTACTCACCTAAATATTTATTTGTTATTGTTATTAGAAAATACGTGAGTAGATTATTAGCTTGGCACAAAATAAAATAAAATTATAGAATGAAGGAATGATAAAAGAGCATTCAATTTCGGAAAAACTAAAAACTTTTAGAAACGAGGCAGGACGAGTTTGGTGTAGAGGTCCGTTCTAGTGAGGTTACCCGGGTTCGAGTCTCTTTTTCTGTTAATTCTAGATATCTTCCTTTTTAATCTCCATTTAAGAAAAATGAGGGAAAATTTGGAAAATCTGAAAAGGAATTTTAAAAAAATATGTTTGATAATGTTGAATTTAAATTAGGACTGTAGTGATTAGTGCCGAATTTCAATGCAACTAGACCGGTGATAAAAATGGAAACGAATTAACTTTAGAAATACCTTTATACTTTTGTTTACATTTTTATGTGTGGGAATAAGTTAACATGGTACATCGTGCTATACGGTTGCAGATATTTTTAAATTCAAGAAAAATTGAGTATTCTGATTTTCGCTAACATGGACTTTGTTGTACGCAGTAGTCGGATAAGGGTAAGAGGGCAGGGGGCAGTAAAGCCTTTATTTAATTACTGAATTTGAGAGCCCCCCGTGCTGCAAAAAATATCTTTGCAGTTTAGAAAACTCGGGTTTCCCCAATACTCTATTACCCTACAGATGAAATCCACTTCCAGCAGCTGAAGCGACCAGGTTTCGACTTTCGAGACTCGCTCAAGGTTAGGAACTGTATCCCGTCTAGCAACAACCCAAAATACGAGTATATAAAAACAAAATGGACGTCGTGAGTGTGGTATGAATAGGCTAGTAGTGGAGGTATACCTGATATTTTGAAAGGAAGGCCTCCGAGGGTAACCGGGCAAGGTAAGGTACAGCCGCCCCCGCTATCTCCCACGCCCATTGTTTCAAAATGGCTCCGGCCTCAACAAATATTCGGGCCACCTTCCAGCCCAGTGCCGCATCTAGGCCAAATAACTCTGACCTCCGCATATTATAATACTAAGGCCACCTTTCAGTTTAGGAACGTACCCAGTCGGAATAGTTCTGACTTCAGCATATGCGGAATAATTAGACATACCCTTCCAGCTTAGAAGCGTATTTAGAAGAAACAGCTCTGATATGTTTAAAGTTTGGACCATTTTCCAGCTCAGTGCCGTATCTAAGTCAAATAGTTCTGACGGCCACCGTTCAGTTTAGGAACGTACCCAGTCGGAATAGTTCTGACTTCTGCATATACCACCTATACAAACCCTTCCAGCATAGTACCGTATCTAGATGGAACAGCTTTGATATGCTTAACGTTTGGCCCATTTTCCAGCTCAGTGCCGTATCTAGGTCAAATAGTTCTGACCTTATTATATATACTAAGGCCACCTTTCAGTTTAGGAACGTACCCAGTCGGAATAGTTCTGACTTCTGCATATACCACCTACACAAACCCTTCCAGCATAGTACCGTATCTAGATGGAACAGCTTTGATATGCTTAACGTTTGGCCCATTTTCCAGCTTAGTGCCGTATCTAGGTCAAATAGTTCTGACCTTAGTATATATACTAAGGCCACCTTTCAGTTTAGGAACGTACCCAGTCGGAATAGTTCTGACTTCTGCATATACCACCTATACAAACCCTTCCAGCATAGTACCGTATCTATAGATGGAACAGCTCTGATATGCTTAACGTTTGGCCCATTTTCCAGCTCAGTGCCGTATCTAGGTCAAATAGTTCTGACCTTATTATATATACTAAGGCCACCTTTCAGTTTAGGAACGTACCCAGTCGGAATAGTTCTGACTTCTGCATATACCACCTATACAAACCCTTCCAGCTTAGTATATCGTATCGAGATGAAACAGCTTTGATATGCTTAACGTTTGGACGATTTTCCAACTCAGTGCCGTATCTAGGTATCTAGTATATCCTAGGGCTACCATTTAGTGTAGGTAAGCGTACCCAAACGGAACCAGTGGCGTCATTTCAGTTTTAGCATTTTTTTACGGTGCACCTTTGAAATGAAGAAATTAAGAAAACGGATTTCCAACGCCCCCCTTTTACATGTCTTAATGGAAGGCAAACTCCCGCCATTTATTAACCAAAAATTCAAATTTATCGACCATTATAAAAACGTGCCGTATCCACTCTTTTTGTTAACTTATTTTTTAACGATTATGTTATTAAGTTAGGTGTTACGTTCGTAAAAACCTTCGCTTCCCTGGTTAATTTTCTTTAAAAAGTTTGGTTTCTTTCGGGGGGGGGGGGGGCGAATTTTCCTTGTGAGGCAACTAAACTGTTTTACACTTCCTATTGAATCATGAGGAACTTTTCCACAAAGATATCAAATAGAATATCACCAGGTATACGACATTTGTATTAACTTAAATTAATCATTTTGGGGTGACCATGACTCCCATAGCATATTACGATTTCCTTTTAAGAGTGCGCCCCATTAAACAATTGGCAGCCCGAAATTTAATACTTCTTATTTTTAATTTAATTAACTAAGCCAGTTATTTAAGATTTGGCTCATTTAAGTTTTAGAAGACTACTAATAGGGTATTTTTAATTTTTGATTTTGTAGTTTTTTCAGAGCAGCCTATCTATTTTACGTGAAAATTTATTGTTCGTAAATTTTTGTTAATTTTATGAAAAAACTACAGCACCAAAAATTAAAAAATACTCTGTTATATTATGTATGAATATGAATAATGCCTTGCTTAGTTAATTAAATAAAAAATTAAGTATTAAATTTTGGGCTACCAATTTCCTTCGGGACGTACACTCTCAGCTATATTTTAAGTTTTATTTAATTATATAATATACAATGGAATAGTTATGCATTGTGTATACTAGGTATATCCATTGCAGAAATTTGGGTATAGTAGACGAAAGTGTAGTGGCCTAATACTTTAGGTTAAGTATATAGGCGAAACACCATTCACGGATATAATGGTGTTCGGCTATCGATAGTTAATTAGACCAATTACGGGACCATAATCTTATGAGCCAGCACCTGCCTATAATTATATACAGGGTGTCCCTAATCGAAGAAGGTGTAAAGTGAAACTAAATTTATGCAATTTTATAATACGAATGACAAGACTATATCTTTTTACATTTACCGACTTTTGACACCCTTTTATATTTAGATTTATCAAGCAACTTATGCAGAGGGGGTTTGGAGGCTCAACTCCCCCCCCCCCCCCGTTTTATCAACTTGTACAAGATACAACGGTCTAATTAGACGATCACATCAGGCCTCGCGCTTTGGTAAGCTATTGTAGACATTGTCTATCAATAAGCCCTTTATTTCATATTTATTCCAAATTTCAGAACGCTTATTGTTTCATGTTAATGACTCAATACAGAGATATTCTCTTCTAAATTCGTCCCGGGGAAACTCCTGAGTTTTATGCAGTTTTATTAATAAGCCTGTGTCTAATCTAAAGTTTTTTTTACTTTCAAAAATATTCGTTTCCCTGGTTCGCACCTATATTAAATATATATATATCCCCTTGGTCGGTAAAATCTAAACTTTATTGCTCTCAAAAAGCGCAAATTCTATTTTTCTAATAATTTTAATAATAACATATAGCCCAAATATTCCTTAACCTTCTCTCCCCCTCTCCTTCTCTTGTTTCTTCTCTATTTAATTTTAAGCATCTATACATTAATACAATATGTTTGTTTTGAAGGTTAGCATGAAAAGAAGACTTTATAGTCTTATTGTTCGCCTTTTGTTTTGTTTTTCCTTTTTCAATAAAGTCGTTTTCAATTCAATTCAATTATTGTTCTGCATTAGTATCTTGTTACAGAATTTATTAAAACGTAGGCTTAAAACTGCTGCCCCTTTTAGTCCAAACTGGCAGCTATATTCCAATCCGTTCAGCCAGCTCCCATCCGTCCCCCTATTTAAAAATCAATTTGACCAACCAGAATGAGCTGTTACACATAAACATTGCCAACAAACCTGTTTTCACAGCACTTGTTAAAAAACAAAGCATCGGTTTATAGAGAGAATTTTAAAAAGAACCATAAAATTTAGATAAAGCCGAAAAGAGAATAATAGAAAGGGTTAGGAAATACGTCATTTTCCCCAAAACAATATTGAGAACTCAAAATAATCCTTTTGTGTTCCGAAACTGCTAAATTGTTACTAAGAAATTTATAATAGTTAATAGTATTCTTAGAATAAATTTATTCTCAACATTTAGGTATTTTTAAATTTTATTAGGTTAATATTTCGGCAAAAAACTGTCAAAAGGGAAATTAGAGGTAGCTCCAGGGAAAGGTTTATACTGTCGGTCTGTATCGATAGAGGGGTGCCCCGGTATATAACCCGAGTACAACCTATCGCAACAATTATAGGCCTCAGTGAATTATATATCAAACTGAAAACCTATGTAGTTAATTTTAGTGTTGTGTGACGCGGCATGATCGATGAATATGGCTGGGCGCTCTAGTCGCTGTGTATACGCCCGTTCAAAGAAAATATGTTTTTCTTAACACAGCATCCCACGCTACAACTTATTCCGCCATTCAGGGGTGTCAAAAGATTTCTAATAGAATTCTCCACGGCAGAAATTTAATTATTATGACCATGGCAGAAATTTAATAAATAAATAAATAATCGAGACCAAGGGATGGATGGCTATGGAGACTGAGATAAGAATGACTTTCGAGAGACAAGACCAAGACCTGAACTTTGGAGGCCGAAGGGTGGATGGCGTTTGAGATCGAGGCAAGAATGACTTTCGCATTTTGACATCAGTAAAGTTTAGATTTTACAAACCATGGCCGCAATTTAATTAATAAATAAATAATGACTTTTTGTTCTATCACTAAGACATGGTAGTCGAGTTATGAATCCTTCTCAACTCGGGGGTCGTCTGCTTTACATAGCCTTTAAAGGATGGCCAGAAAATGTGGCAAGTGCAGGACTCAAACGGACAACCTTTCGGGAGAAAATAGTAGTCCCGACTATTCGAATATTTTGAATATTGATGACGCGTTCCGTCCCCCCTACCAATCATGTACGTACGGCGCATTAGATTTTATTTTTAAAGAGCGTTTTTTTTTACTTTATGTAATTTTAATTTCTAATTTCTATATATGTATATATGTGGATACAACATGTAGACAATGAAGGGAACATTGCAAAAATTGTGAATTCATTAATGATTATTTCCTCTGTCCAGCACACGGTTTAATACCGTCTCTTTACGACAATTTTAATCAAATTAAATTATTAATATATTACTTAAAATAAAATATGTCTTAATTGAGGAGCATGTATGCAAAAGGCGATTTGTCACTTGAAACTGTAAATGCAGGAGAGACAAGCTTCTAGATTATGGGATGTAATATTTTCATTAATATTCTTTGATAATATAGGAATCGCATTAGACTTTTTATTACATTTTTTGCAGCAGTCAATGCGACGATTCCAGTGATACCGCCAACTCAAAAATTATTTTTTGTGACGAATGGACTCAAATCGATACCAGTCTAGCATACAACACTGACTTTTCCTCCTATCAAACTTTCTGGCCAATAAAAGTAAATTTACATTACTTTGTCCACCACTGACCAGCCAAGGAGACTAATTACTAATCTCTGTTCATGGCGGGCACTCAGAGGAAAAAGGGACATAAAAAATACACCTGTAATTTACCTTTGTTGCGAGAAATATAAAGCTATCTGCGATAAATAAATATAACATAGAAATTAAAATTTACTTATCATAATGTATAGAAAATTACCTGGCTGTCTTCTTTAGAGACCCTTAGGCGATTGCTATATGACAACGTCGTTCCTGCTATCAAAACAAACTAGAATTAAATTTTTACTTCAGATTGCATTGTTTTCGGACTGCATTGGCTTGATAATGGAGACTAATTTTTTTCGAGATGTGACAATGAAATAAGTTGGACGAGACCACGAGACGGTCCTTTTCACTGTTTAATTAAAACTCTCGGTGTTGCGAGACGAGACAGGGCAATAACAATAACATTGTTAACTTTACATGTTTCATGCAATAATTTTAATGGCTCATCTAGGAACAAATTTAAAAAATAGCTCAGAAAAGGGTTACTGTTACATTTGGCTGACCTCTCCAGTCTTGCTTGCCCCCATCATATCAAGGTTCCTATATTAGTAATTATCAATGTTTGCTTGCAGTACTAAAAGGTATGAATATACAAATATATACTAGTACTCTTGACTTAGGTTGAAGAGGCAATCTCCTCGTTATAACCGATATTAGAGAATCACAAACAATCTGCACTTCGTGGGTTCAAATTCCGCCAAGCCCTGGTTTTTACTTAATTCTCCAATAGCGGGCTCTCCTATTAGGTTTGCCACCACAGAACTTGATTATGTTCGACTTGTTATAGTGGGAAATTTTTGAAAACTAACAAAATTGATACAATCTCAACACCTCTACTGTGTGCTTCGCACTTTATTCACATAACGCTACACTTTAAGAAGTCCCCGATTGTGGCCTAATGACCACTTCTACATTACATCTTACATAAAGTAAAAACACATTTTTTTCTCAATATGCTAACACCTAAAAAGAAAATTGAGCACCTCAATAATTGTCCTTTTTATCCATTATAAGAATTTAATTTTTATACGACCTTTTCTATTAAGTATTAGGCAAATAGCACTGTAATATTAAATGCACCATATAATATTTATTTATTTAAATTTAGGTGAACAATTGCAATGCTCGATTGTATTCTTGTAGATTTCTTCCTTTTTGGAACTGACAGTTAAACTTAATGGAAGCAATTAGAAGTTTTAATAATTGTTCATTAGTGCAAGGCGCTTTCAAGATGAAAATTAATCGGTGGAATGTTTCAATCAATATGATTTACTTCATTTTAAACTAGACCAAAACGTCCATGACACGAATGGCTCCCGAGACTGAGGCAAGAATGACTTTTGAGAGACAAGACCAATACCTGAACTTTGGACATCGAAGGATGGATGGCTTTCGAGACTGAGACAAGAATGACTTTCGAGAGACAGGACTAATACCTGAACTTTGGAGACCGAAGGATGGATGGCTTTCGAGACTGAGGCAAGAATGACTTTCGAGAGACAAGACCAATACCTGAACTTTAGAGACCGAAGGATGGATGGCTTCCGAGACTGAGACAAGAATGACTCTCGAGAGACAAGACCAATACCTGAACTTAGGAGACCGAAGGATGGATGGCTTTCGAGACCGAGACATGAATGACTTTCAAGAGACAAGACCAATATCTGAACTTTGGAGACCGAAGGATGGATGGCTTTCGAGATCGAGGCAAGAATGACATTCGAGGGGAGGGGCGTATGCATATTCCGCATATTGACATCAGTAAAGTTTAGATTTTACAAATCAAGACTTTATAAACCAATTTTTAAATGCAGTTGCGAAATGATAGCAGAAAAATTTACATTTTTACGGTCGAGCCCGTCAAGGACTCAAAACACTGTAAAACAGGACGGGGGGGGGGGATAAGATTAAATAAATAAATATGTAATTCGGTTAAATTATACAATCAAGTAGTCAACAAGTACAGTAAGTAATCAATAAGAAAGTATTAAGTAAAACGTCAAAGTATCGTCGAGTAGGTTTTTTAATACAGCAGGAACAACATCCAAAGTTTTCATGAAATTACTTTTAGCGTCGGAAAATTATCGCCCTGAGCTATTTATCCCCAATGATTTTGTCTTAGTGTTGTGACTAAGTCTAAGTCTCGGGCTGAATACATAAGCCCTAAGGTCACCAGCATGGATTGTCGTAGTGCGTCCCCAAAAATCACACCAAATATTTCACACAATAGAGTGGAGCTATAAAGAATGAAGAGCCTGCATAAAGTGCTATGGATTACCCTGCGTTCAAAATTAGAGGTACGGACATTAACGTTTTTGTCTGTGACTGATGGCTCGTATAAATTCTGGATGTTCCCGTCAGTTCCCCCTTTTTCTCATAGATGGAGCTAGTGACTTGTTTTTACGACTCGACTGTGGCGTCCATGGCCCGTTGTGGTTGATCGATGAACTAGTCCGAATAATTATTAGGTATATTCTCATTAAAATCTTCAATAAACGTACTATGATTGACAGAGGGTTCCATCAAATGCTCAACCTGTTGATGCTCTATTCTTTTGCTAATGTTTACATATTATTTTGCAATTATTTATATTTATGAAAACGTTGCGTAGGCCTATGTTGCTTGTTATTGATTGAACCTGTATTCATTCCTCTTGGCAGAGTATGGTAGGTGTTTTCGGCATGCTCTTCATAATATTCTGTTTTGACTTTTGAGTAGATAACGACACTAGGTTTTTAATATAATTAATAGGTAAGTTAGTTATCTATCCTTTTTACTTTTTATGTACTTATGTACAATAATCATGATATTGAAAATACTGATATAGGTCTAAATGATTTTATTCTTAACTTTTTAGCCTTTTTTTTAATAAGGTGCGGGACACTTCGAGTATTTGCGCCGGTCGGTATTTGTAGATACGGTGTTATTTTCTTATTATTATTATTATTTTTTTTTTTTGTAGCTACCGCTTCGAACAGTTAGCCGTTATTAGTCTAGGCCTAAATATAGGTGTTCCATGACTCCAGTCTTGGTGAGAATGACAAGTAATGTAACCGGCCCATGTCCGTCCCCAGTTAATTAGGTTAGTTCAATGGTAGAAAAAAAACAGTTTGACTTGTCATAGTCATGGTATAATATAATATACTAGGTACTGTATATTTATATAGTATTATAAATAGGCCATAGGAAATTTAATTTACAAAATTCAAAATTGTTTTCACACTGCCACAGCTACAATTTTGCCTCTAGCGATCCATCCTGGGACCTCATTACATCAGGATCAGGATTGCTGTGTCCTTTCCGGCTGCTTTTATTTTTATTTTATTTTTATAGCCTTTTCTTTACTTCCCATTTCATTTGACTCAAGATGAGCCATCAGCCATGCCAACTCCTTTACTGCGCACTAAAGCCGCCTTCGGCTGAGGGACGTTCTGCCTTACATTCCGCACTATCTATATGATTCAAAGCTGAGTTCATCTATATTTATTTATTTATTTATTTTCAACATGAATACTTGCAATGACGCCAAAATTTCCCATCATTCAATAGAATGGGGACCATTGGCGTAAATTCCCAAAATTTCTGGGGGGGGGGGGGCTTTAGGACCCCTAGACCTTGTTCCCCCGGAGAAAAAAAAAATCGATAAATGGGCCCAAATTAGCGAGGTTTTACGCATACATACCCTGGAGAAAGGGGAGCCCGAAGGTCACCCTTGGAGAAATAAAAGTGATAATTGGGCCGAAATTATTGAGGTTTTACGAATATTCTAACCCGGAGAAGGAGAAAAAATTGATGAATATGCCCAAATTAGGGAGGTTTTACGCGTTTTGCAAGCAGTACAGTTGCGATTTTACAGACGAATAAACCTACTAGGGTCCCCCCTGGATGACTGCTCGTCTGTCAAGACATGTAGAGTAGTGGTAAGGATGGTGACTTTCACCCGAAAGGTTGTTGGTTCGAGTCCTACACTTCCTACATTTTCTGTTCATGCTTCGGAGGGCATGTAAAGCAGGCGGTCCTAGTTGAGTGTAAGAGAGGGCTTTATAGCCCTAACTCCGCTAGGTTGGCTTATAAGCCAAGTAGTAGAACAAGTAGTAGAACAAAAAAAGTCAATATTAAAATTTATTTATTTATTTTTATTTTTATTTTGCTCATCAAATTTGAGTTTGGAAATATATATAGGTGGACCATTACTATAAAACACCCCAGCATTCCGACTTTGGAAAGGACTAAACAAATAGGCTACCAGACAAGTATAAAAAGCCTGCAATTTAATACAACAATTGAATTTTTAACCGCGATTCATCTTTTCAATTAATTTAAAAAACATACTGTACTTTATTTTTATATTTTTATTTATCTGCATAGTAATCCACAGTTTATAAACATAATATATCCGGGAGAATAGCTTAACGAAGAGAATGCCAATTTGCCAAATAATGTATAATGTACCGCATACCTAGTTTTATTATTTAATTATTATTCTATAATTAATATTAACATCTTATAATACTAACCTAGCAAATAAGACAGAACCCATCACGGGCCACATGGCCTATAGGGTTCATTTTCTAATATGTATATTTTGTATTGTATACTTAATTTTGAATATATTGATTGATTGATTGATTGATTTATAAAGAAGCCAGCTATATACACTAGCATACTCGGCGCTTTAATATTTTTCTCTTTGTCTTTATATTATCAAAGCTGTCTAAGGCGGGGTTTCCACATACGCCAATCGTCAATGAGAAATATGAAATTGAAGGACATTTCAATTTTTCATTGATGGCGGAATTTCCACATGTTTTTTCAACTATTGACACTTTTCTTCTATTGAAACGTATGCGCCAAATTTTTGAAATTTGTTTGCATTTGTTTTTTGAAATTTTGTTTGTATTTGTTTTCTTCGTACACTTATTATTTTTAATAAAACCCAATAATAGTAGGAGATCCGAAGTAAGATCGACCTTCACCGATCTATTTAATGGATGAAAACTGTTTTATAAACAATCTATTAAAATGTTTGTGCCGATCATATTCCATGACGCCATTTTAGTTTGTTATTGTTTGCAGCGCGTGATTTTACTCTATGATCATTGATCAATTTTAACAATGGCATAGAGTAAAATTGAAATGTCCTTCAATTTCATATTTCTCATTGACGATTGTCGTATGTGGAAACCCCACCTTACTAAATGGAAATTATAACGCTCAGAGAACTCATTTGAATTTATTCATGGGGGGGGGGGGTGTAAACTAGTAAACTAGTCGGCGAGGGGTCTCAGGGGCCCGGCGGTTATATTTAAAATTCAACGAACTTTTTACGTTAATTCAACTTCACTTTTTTTTAAATAATTTAAATTGTTGTTTAAAAACTGTTTTGCGAAGAATTTTAGTTAACACAAATTTTATTGCACGCGCAGTTGTAAGAATTGTAAGAAGATGTGCTTTGTTAAAAAAACCTTTACGCATCACTGTAATTTCCAAATTAACAATGATATGCTGATCTGGCTGCAATATACAGCTTATGGCAAATCCCAGCTACAATAGACATCAGAATAAATTAAGGATATTTTCAAAAATTCAGGGGTTAATATCCACCCACCCCCCCCCCCCCCCCCCCGTCTCTCAAGAATTGGAAATTACACTCATTTGAACGTTTTGGATTCGCCGTTCTAACAGGTCCGTCGGTCTCAGTCTCCAGCCCGTCGGGCAGCTACGCTCATAGGGCTCGGGCCCAAATATGGACTTAGAGCATTTTACTACTATGAAATTTCGAAAAGGGAAAGTGACAAAAAAAATCTCAATGGTGAGGCATTTACAGTTATCTTTAAAACTTTTCTGTTTCTATCTTCTATCTCTTTGTCAAGATAGGCCTGTTATTAAGACGGTGCTTGACTGCTTGCCTACCGGCTACCATCCTAATTCTATCCGACTCTAGATTTTACCATCCAAATAAAAAAAGATATATACATATATGTATAATTATTATTCAAAATTTTGAGAGAAAATAATTCAAAATGCTTTCAAAACTTTTAATAGTTAAATGTAAGCCATGTATACTGTATGTATATTAAGTGGAAATGGAAATATGGAAATAATATAATAAAGGAAATGTGTTTTGTGAGTCAAAAGCCTCTTCATTCGAAATCAAAGAAATTTCACCAATGCATGAGATAGGAAAAGGTTTTCGGAAGTCTACCACGTAAATTTTACCATCTGCCATGACGTCCATGGCGATTTTCAATTGTCGCAAGTCAATTCCGCCGTGTGTTTGCAACTTGTTAACTTCTTCTTCTTCATCTTCGTCTCCTTCTTCTTCTTCATCTTCTTCTTCTTCTTCAACATCTTCTTCTTCTTCTTTTGCTCTACAGTACAATTAGGCCTTTGGCCTGCTCAACAACAATCCTCCAGTCAACTCGGTTTTGCACAGAGCTCCACCATATATGTACACCCAACGCTCCACCATCTATGTAAACCCAACTCGAGGAGGTCGGTTTCTAATTCTTCCTTCCAGTGGTTTTTTTTGTAGTCGTCTGAAATTATTACGTCCACCATCTTAAAAGGTAGCTGCCACCCAAAATTTAGTAAATCTATTGTATGTTAATTTATTGCACTCTTATATCATCGTATACATAGGTTTCTTCTATTTTGACCCCCAACTGCCCCCCCCCCCCCACAAAAATGGGCTGGATTCGTCCCTGTCTCTGTTGTAATATGTTATACATATCAACAGTGTGCAGTGTATTTCGACAAGTAATAACGAATCAGTACGAGTGACCTCGTGCATGCTTCCCCATCTTGCTGTTCTGATAGGATTTGTTAATTGTGAGAGGCGGTTATGTTGGTGGTGAAAGTCATAGTGTAGTGGATATAGACCAGGACTTCAATGAAGAAAGTATTCCGCCACCTATTTCCCTGTAAAGTTAGAAATAATTATTCGTGTGAGAGACTAAATTCAAGTGGTTTGGAATCCACGATAATGAGGAGGCCCGCCATCTATATCACAGCAAGTTCAAACACGAAGGCATGGCGCTATATATGTTCCATAGTTTATAGCCTATGCCCAAGGAAAAAACGGCAGAGATTGTGTTATGTTTGAATTGGTGGTCCTTTGACACCCTGAAGGAGCACTAACAAGGTAGATAAAGAAGAATTATTATAAAATGTAGTTAAGCAGTTAAGTTTAGCTGGCCGCCTTACCAAGTTGAATCCAGCGGACCAGAGCAGGTTCAAAGATGCAGATGACTTGGTAGTGTGCACAGTGCCGGTAGGGAAACATGGTAGGACTTGTTCTGATGGTCACCTCCGAAACTAATCGTATGACTTCACTGTGTTTCCCAAGTGGTTCGGAATCTGCTATAATCAGGAGGTCCCCTGTCCTATGGGCCCACACCGTGGCCTGGGACTGTGTCCAACCATACTACTACTACTAAGTAGTTAATAAAAGCTGCAGACTGTGGAGGAGTATTTCATAATAAGGGTGGAAAAGAATGATAAAGTATTGGTGATGCCTTTTTTGGGCAAAGAGGCACCGCAGGGAGCCGAAATTTACAGGGCCACAAACGTGTACCTTGAGGGTAATAGTACAGTCCTCTGCCAACTGAACTATACAGTACCTGTGCTCGATAAGACAAAGAACGCCATATATTCCCTTATAGACGACCTGATGAGGAACGAGATTTGTAACTGTCATACAAGAATGCATTGCAGATCCTGTATGAACAACTAATTGATCTGGTTTTTGTAATGGCCTGTCTCCACACATCTGTCCCTCTCTCCCCAGATATCTGCTACGTACGATTTGCACTCATAAGTCATCTCTCATGACATACGAGTCGCCTGGAGAACAGGAATTGTCACATGTAGAATGTTCATGTTACTGCTGCTAAGGCCGAGGAGGGGGGCGCGTACTCGTGGATGAAGAACCTGCGCGTTTTCAGGGAGGGGGTGAGTTAAGTACGGGAATGAAAATGTACGAGGACGACTGGTAGGATGAGTTGGAAATTGACCTTCGCGAGTTGGGAGTCCGTAGATGGCGGAGCGTTGTCGAGCAGGCCCATTGTCAGAGCCTTAGCTCCAACTTACTCATATTTTTCACTATTCAGTATTCCGCTGTCTGGTTACGCCACTGCCGTTGCATTTGGCTAGCTCAGTGCTGCATAAGCGACACTAGGCTTTCCTAAGAATGAGCATGCAGCCGTCTGGCCCGACGTCAGACAGCCTTTAGGCAACCGAGGTATTAAATAGGAGTAGGTTCGGAAAACAGAGGCAGAAAGAGGCAAAAGGAGTCAGGAGAAGCTATAGATGAAGAATTTTTAGTCATTTTTAATGAAAATTGAGCTCTTTTTGCCCCCTGAATCGAACTATCAAGGTGGAAGTGACATAGTGGGTTCTGATTTTATATTAAGAAATAAAATTGAATTTAGAGGTAATCTTTGATTTAGAAAAGTTTTATTTTGGAAGATGAGTTATTCAAAAAAAAACATAAAAGCTAACATCATTTTGTTAACCTGCTTTATCTAAATCCAAGGAGCAGTTACAGAAAGTCAGACAATGCGTAAACAATGGCGGATCCAAGGACGGGGGGGGGGCCTACATGAGTAAATTCATAGTAAATTCATAAGATACATAGTGAAAAGAAAAGAAATTGAATAAAACTCAAGTTTTCAACAAAAAAATTACCTTTTAAACTTATAAAAAACTTGTGACCCCCCCCCCCTAAATTTTCGGCTGGATCCGCCCTTGTGCGTAAATTTTTAATTTTTTTTATTACTGGGTCTTCAAAAAGTGTAATTAACATCTTCACATCGTAAGTTTCGACCGTCAAAAAGCTTTACTTGTCCTAACGTATAAATAGCAAAGCAATAAGTGAATTTTGACATCTCGAGCCACCCCTCGTAGCCCCAGCCCTTTTCCAGTACGATTGGTTTCTGATTTTCCACTTGCATTGTCCTGAATAGGAGCGTAATTAGGCTACAGCAGTTCAACCCCCCCCCCCCCCCCGCCCCCGCCCATTCCTCTCAGATAACGCCTGGTGTCGGTATAGCGTTACATTGATGCCGTCATACACTAGCTTGGTTGCCCCTCACTCTTGCGCTTCCATAGCCCTTCTGTACCCTTCTCTGAAAATTATTATTATTATTTGGAGGGGATTTTTTATGGACGTATGCCCCGCATGCTCTGTCAGCGATACCACTGGTTTTCCAGGGATGGTTTCTCCATGTATTTTTGGTCGCAGACAAACTGGTTCACCTTCTTGATGTCAGCCTACACCGATTACAAGTGACAATAGACAAGCTGAGGCATGCTTACCATTGACATTGTAACTTACTGCCTTGAGCTGTCTTGTAATGATATTGGTATTTTTTTTCTTCTTCTGGGCCTACAGCCCTTGACAACACTCCTCCAGCACTCTCGGTTTTGTACAGCGCTCCACCATCTACAGACTCCCAACTCGCGACGGTTTGTTTCAAACTTATCCTTCCAGCGTGTTCGAGGACGCCCCCCTTTTTGTCTTCCTGACATGCTTCCTTTGTACTTCTTGCTTGGCATTCGGCATTCTTACGACGTGTCCCAGCCATCTTATGCAATGTGCTTTTATAAACCGGACTATGTCTTCTCCGCTTAGTATTGCGTCTATTTCGGCGTTTCTAATCCGCCACTCTCCGTCTACGCATAGGGGTCGCTACATCCTCCTTATTATCTTTCTTTCCAATACTCGCGGTTTGTTGGCGTCATTGACAGTATTATACAGTATTGGCAATAGGCGCCCATTCCACCGACCGGCTAGGGCTATTTACAAAAACGGTGACGTGGTAGCAGACATTCAAGACTTAGGTTGCGTTTCCACCGACCTCGCATTGCAGAATGCAAATGACATTGACGGAAATTAGAATTTTTCTTTTTATTGAAATCTATTAAAATGTTTGTACTTAACATATCCCATGACGCCATTTTTTAATTTTAGTTTGTTGGTTTGTGATTTTACTGTTTGGTCATTGATCAATTTTAACTATGGCATAGAGGAAATTAAACATTTCCGTCAATTCTGCAATGCGAGGTCGGTGGAAACCCCGTCTCAGTCTTGAATGTCTGCTACCACGTCACTGTTTTTGTAAATAGCCCTAGCCGGTCGGTGGAATGGGCGCCTTAGTGGATGGAACAATAGCCTGTTTTCGATAAATTCAATGCAATTGTATAAGACTTCAGTTGGTAGAGAATTTTAGTATGTACCTGAAGGCCAAAGGTCAATACTCAACCAACAAGGGAACCCTAATGAGTGCCTTCCCTTAACCAGTGTAATTGCTGCTTTTTGGAGTGTTGCTGACAACAAAATCTTAAACATAGCAAGATATAAATAAATAAATAAATAAGCGTTTATTTGCAAACAGACAAAGTCCAATAATATGCAAATTAAATAAATATTGACTTTTGTTCCATTACTAAGCCAACCTAGCGGAGTTATCTCTCTCTCACACTCAACTAGGAAGGCCTGGGACCGCTTCCTTTTCATGCATGCCCTCTGAAGCAAATGAAAATGTAGCAAGTGTGGGACTCGAACCAACAACCTTTCGGGTGAAGTCGGAGTCTGTGCCACTACTCTACATGTCCCGAATGGTCATGTCCTCGATGGGTTATTTTAAAGTCTTCTAATCGCCATGCAGCTATTTTTCAGATAAACACCCCTCCCCCAATTAAGTTATCCAACAAATGAAAAATATGCATCTCGACAATAATTTTGTTAACCTACCCGTCAAATCTCATCAAGTAGTTCGGCCCCAAATTGTTGTACATACATACCGACAGTTAACAGGCGCGGATCTACGGGGGGGGGGGGTGCTATGGGGGCTGTAGCCCCCCAGTAGGTTCCTCAAAATGCGTAAAACCCCACTATTTCAGTCTTATTTTTCACGAGTTATCTCCCGGGCCCCCCTTGGGCTCGATTGTATTACCTATAATATAGAACCCTTATTGCTCTGAAAATGCGTAAAAACCCAATATTTCAGCCCTACTTTTAAAAAAAAAATTCTTATTTAATCCTAGCCCCCTCCTTGATCTCATTCTAGATCTGCGCCTGCCGACATACAGACAGACAGACAGTAAAAAACACTTTTTTGGTTCCGGAGGCCCCAAAACGTGTAAATCCACTGAAATCTCGGAATCGGAATTTTTGACCATCACAAAGCTTGTCTTATCCTTATGTATCAATAGGAACCCAAAATTAATAAGAAACCTTCTCCTACCCCATGACCTCAATGACAGCTTTATGACCATTTCATTCTGTGAAGTACTAGTCAGTGGCGACTTGGCAGAGGAAGACCTTGTCTTGTGAGAGGTGGTGCGAGAGGCCAAATTAAGCTCACACCGAGCGGTAGCGACAAAGCAACAGAAGGAGAGATGAAGAAGAGGACATGTAGAGTAGTGGTACGGACTCTGACTTTCACCCGAAAGGTTGTTGGTTCGAGTCTGACGCTTGCTACATTTTCTGGCTATGCTTTGCGGGGGCATGTAAAGCAGGCGGTCCCGGGCCTTCCTGTTTGAGTGTAAGAGCTTAATAGCCCTAACTCCGCTAGGTTGGCTTAGTAATAGAAAAAAAGCCATTTAAAACTATGTGTATATTCGGTGTAAACAAGTGGTAATAATAATCACTTTTTCACTTTTTTCCTTGACCGGTAACCCCGGACAAGGTGCATATATTGAGAACAACAATTTGTTATTAATCAGCATTATCACGCTCAAGCTTCCGCTTATCGAGCGATCATAGTGCAGTGGCTCTGCAAGATATAAATATAATTAATAATAATGAATAATAATAATAATAATAATAATGCGTGTATTTATCAAAAAAACATAACAAATTTTACTGAACCGGTGCCACAAAGCCAAAAAGACGCGTTGGGATCACCACATCGTGTGCATCGGCGCACAAGCCAAGTTCTGGCACAACACCCCCCCCCCCTCCATTTATTTTTATACAAAATGCAGATGTCACAATGTTTAACCTAACCCCCTAGATACGCATTGTCAACTTTATATGAGGAGCTTGGTTACAAACGTGGCCAACTCCATTTTTTTACAAAATGGGGTTTTGATCCGACCTTGCAGAAAATTTTAATGTCCACCTGCACGTTGTAAAATAAAGTGACAAAAGCAGCCAGATTGCGCACAGAAGTGCTGAGAAGTCTAGGGTTAGCTATAAACTTAATGCAATTTTCAACAGAAAATCCACTCTCCTGAAAAATTCTACAATTTGGAGTTGGCCATGTTTGTAAACAGCCTCCTCATATATTTGGGGAAATCCCAGCTGCCAGTTCATCTACGACCTCCCTCATGATATTTTCGTGTCCCGTTCCAAACAATACCACATTGTAATGGCCTGGTCACGAAGGAGCCAGCTCGCTCCGGCCCTGGCCCGTGTGTATATAACATATTTGACACTGGATGGGTGCTGGGAATAGAGTTACCAATTTTGGGCGGCACATAGAACAAATGGCACCCCGCTGTGGCCGGCTTCTGTTTAATTGCGTATTGTGTTGTTAAGGAGGCCCCACTGACTCCGGAGGCCACATTCCCCGACGAAGACTTTTACTTGCCCTGTCGACGGACTCGTTTCTCATCTTGACGGATGCGTTGTTGACGTAAACCACTAAATTTAGCCTTTGCGGCGAGCCAGGAGTGCAGTGCACCTCGCCAGGGTCAAAGAAAAGGAGGGCCAGCCGGGCGTATGGCCTGGGATCATATATAAGGTTGGGCCATCGGGCATAGCTTTCCCAATTGTACTTCTTATTAGAGAAATAAAGATATGGCATATTGCTGTGGGAAGACAACCCTATCCATTGACACTGTCAGAGGAATCTCCCTCTTGACCACCGATCAAGCCCGTAGCCAGGATTTTATTTTGGGAGGGGCTAACTACCAGGGGGTTGGGGGGTGGTATGGAATACCCCCGCAGTAAAACGGCGGGTCAAGTCTAGCGTAATCTGCGGAAGTATCATGCACTATCGAATCTACTATATATATACACTGGATCGAGCGAGAACAAATATAAATAAACTAAAAAAAATCATTTCTCCCCCTTTTTTTACATTTCGGGAGGGGCTTCAGCCCCCAAAGCCCCCTCCCTGGCTACGTGCCTGACACCGATCTATTTGGGATACTGTGGTCAGGAAAGGTACCCAGGTACGGAGGAAAAATGTTTCTTTTAAGTTTGAACCCAAGCTTCCACCGTGCCGGGGTCGTATGGTGACACCTGCTTCTTCTTCTTTTAATGCCTCTTCTATGGAAGTTTGGCGATCATCATGGCAATTTGGACCTTGGAGACTGCTGGTCTGAAAAGGGAAGTCGTGCTCTTGCCAAACCACTGCCTCTGGTTTATCAACCCGGATATTCTTCTTCTGCCGGGAGCCCTCTGTCCTCCTATCTTCCCTTGGATTATTACATGCAGTAGGTGATACTTTTCGTTCCTCATCATGTGGCCGAAGTATGTTAGTTCTCGTTCTCGGGCTTCTGTTGAAACTAACGATGTCCATCTACTTGTCAACAATGCCAACTGAGCAATTTGTGAAAGGGTAGCACTGTAGTGAGTAGCTTTGTGGCCTGTGGAGCCAGGCATCATCCATCACATAACAATTTGGAGTCAATAATGTACAAAGGTCACATGAAGCATTGACATCCGGGAGAGGCTAGAGCTTATTAACAGGTTGCAGGACCAGGGGAAGTTTCCGCCATTCACATACATGGATGTGCTCCAGGACTTGGACAGAGAGGTGTTGACGGATCATAGTGAGATTCTCCAAAGTGACTTCGTGGAACTTCATCATACTTATAATTGTAGAAAGAATGAGACGCAACTGATCCACAATAAAATATATTAAACGTGACCGGTTTCGGTAAAATACCATCATCAGACATAAACAAATAAATGAAACACGCCTTTATATACATACCAAGGAGGGGTGGGGGATACAATATTAATTGGTAGGAGGTGGGCGGGGTTGGGAACATAACATTAGGAGTGGGGAGCAATTTTGGAAAATTATCTCGTTGGTTAGATTTTCGTTATTGTGTAAAGCTTTATTTATTTCTATACTCTCTAACCTATCGAGAATTTTTCCCTTGTTAGAACAGTGCATCAGCTGGAAGTTGTCAAAATCGCAAGTATGGCCATTGTCGTGCAAGTGATTGGCGAACACCGAATTGCAATCGTTTTTACCGATTGCCCTTCGGTGCTCGTTCAACCTATCTCTGAAGTTGCGTCCACATTGACCAATGTAGCTAGCGTCACAATCCTTACAGCTGAGTTTATACACACCCGACATCCTAAACTTGTCAACTTTGTCCTTACAATTCATGAGCAGTTTACTTAGATTAGGAGGGCAAGTGTATGAAACCCTACTGTTAGTGATGCACTGTTCTAACAATCTACCTATCTTAATACTAATATCTCCTATGTAGGGAATCTTCAAGTAGCGGTGTTCCTCCTTCGTCATATTTTGGCCCGCGTATACTTGTCGAGCGATGTACTTCAATCCATGTTTCCTGATAATCCTCGTCGCGAATTCCTGGTATAACCGTTGTTAGTGGCGATCTCTAGAATAGTGTTCCTTTCCTGCCTGAAGTGTTCTGCTGACATGGGGACGTTATGAAGCCTGTGAGACATCGCATGGAACGCTGCTGCCTTATGAGCCGGGGG